>JANIIF010000020.1:0-625772 GCA_024604135.1 Cladosporium velox | reverse complement strand
AATCGGGCAACACATCAGGACCAAGTCCGGCTTTATCACTCAAGACCCTCAATAACACAAGCACACCTCCATGCGCCGAAATCATAAGCTCCTTCAACTTGCTCCGACGCCGGTTGATGGTTCCAGTATGCTTCGTCGGTTCGTCTACGATCTTCATAATCTCATCGTTGGACACAGCGTGAAATTCACTCGCATCCGGTGTACACTTGGAGTCAACTACATTGCTGCCTTCATCTTGTGACCGAAGTAGCGCCCGTGTTGGACATTTCGTACTTCATCTTCTCGTCCGGAGGGAGTTCAAAAGTCTCGTTGGCCATGTCGAACATAAACTCGTAATCTATACGCGCATTGCTCAGGTAAAAGAAGCCGCATCCTCGAGACGCTTCGAAGACTTTTCGTGCTTCCTCGGCGTCGCCATTAGTTAGGCTTCGAAGTCGACGGTTTATATGTCTACGGTTGGGCCATCGTCTGCGAAAGATGGTATGGTTTCTTCGACTCGCGAAGGCATCTTTGATTTGATTCAACAGGCAGATCGTAAAAGTCGAATCCGGGTGTATCCATCACTATAGCCCGACGCCAAAGTACGCGAAACTCTAGTGATAGTCAACAAGGCATGCCATTGTCCAGATACGCTTCCTGCATTTCTCAGAGCCGTGCGTACGTTGGCAGTATAGACTCGTAGCAGTCACTAGCATGCGTAAGGCTCCCCTCTACATTTCATTAATACTGGGACCTTCTCGCGCAACTGACTTTTAGTTATCGTCTTCGTACGAGCTGCCATCGTCATCGGACTCCTCGTATCTTAGTTCTTCGAAACATTCTCTTGCCGTTCCCATCACGTGGTCGTTGCACAGGGGTGTACATCTGCGGTCTTCTCGCGAGCATGGGCAAGTCTCGTCGCACAACTCGCACTCACACCCAAGACTACGCAAGTCCCGGATCACTTTGAAGAGCCCGGCAGTGTTTCCAAAGCGCGAGCTACCAGTTTTCTTGCCCAGAACCTTCTCCAGTCGGTTGAGTACATCTCCGGTCTGGAAGGGCAGCGCCTCGTTGGTAACTTTTTGATTACGTCCAATCCAGTGTATCGTCTGGAGTAATGGCAGTAATGTCAAATCATCCCACAGCATACCGCCATCCATCAAACATGTCTCGAGAGTCAAGACTGCGTGTATGATCCGAGTGCCTGGGGGCATGAAGAAGACGTCACCGGGACCGAGGATGATTGCACGCGACTTCGTTCCTGGGTTCCAGCTCGATCCTGCTTTGCTGAAATCTACCCAATCTTGGTCGGTCATCAGCCGCTCGGGAACGACCATCCACAGCTTTGTCCCAAAGAGGTTGCGCAACCACGTGCCGCCCAATGCGTCCATGTGTGCTCCAGAGAATGCACCTCGCAGTCCAAGAATCTCAAATGACTGGGAACTCCCCACATCGAACGGAGTCAGGTAAGTTTTCTTCCCTGGACGCCCCGCGTATGTGGCCTTTGCGCCTCTCACCAAAGTATCCAACAGCCTGTACCTGGGTAGACGGGTAAGCCCTGGTTTAATCGCATTTGACGAACTCTCGAGGTCAAGAAAATTGGGGGCATCAGGCAGGATGGTGTTGTGCGGAATCCGAACGAGACGAGCTGCTTCTGATACTGGCAAAGGTTCTGGTGCAGATATGTGGTAGCGCACGATCACCTCCATTCCCTCAAAAGTCTGTTCAAGTCTGTCGGCGTAGTCTTCGACAGAAAACTCATTCGCATCGGCGAAAGTCTCTTTGATGAGCAGCGGAGTTCTGAAAACTTCCCCCTTGCCAGCCCGTAATTTGAACACATCCCAGGGTATCGCGAGCACATCGTACACCGTAGTGTCTGCATCGGCGACCTTTTCGGTATCTGCGACGGTGTGTATTGATGCATACCGGATAGGATGCAGCCAGTGCTTCAGGATCGAGTGCGGCGCTTGGTTTTCGGTTTCATGAGCAACGTCCGCCCAGTGTTGTAACTTGAGCCTCTCTGTATCACATGTTCCTGGCGGAAAGACGATTTCATCAGTCGTATCGTGGATGGAAGGGCCGGGGCTAGTGAAAGCTGTGTTCCCGCTGGGTGTTTCAGACGTCGTCGACTGCCGCTCGGTCATCGATAGGTCTGCCTCCACACCCGTTCGTAGCTCGTCAGCGCAATCTTGATCTGCACATTGCTCGGTAGCAGTGTGGCCGAAATTGGGAAGAACTCCCTCACACAAATCGGACTGGTCCATCAACGTGTCTAGCGCAGCCAGCGGCAAGCTGTGATCACGCGTCTGCTGAGAGAATTGAGAGGCGCTTCTATCAGTTGGTGAGCGATCGCCCTCCAGCGTGCAGTCCCTGCGCGCTCTTGAATCAGGTGGAGCCGGTCTCGAGCCCGCTTCATCGTAGCCTTCTTCGACTTGACTTCTGTCTGACGGTGTTACAGCTATAGGTTTTGTCGTAGGACGTCGGGTTTCATTCGGATTCGATGCAAGCGCCTGTGACGATGCAGCTTCGGCGGGATCATCGAGCTGACGTCCATCATCTGCATCAGAGGAACATCCCGAAGATGTGGTCGGTCGCGACGCCTCTTCCGACCCCGTTCGCTTACCGAATGGTTTAGCTTTGACGATGGAGAGACTGATATCGCAAGTGGCACCGATGACCGAACGTTGGCTATATCTACCTTGAAGAAGGTCTGGAGATAACGGCTGATCAGCATTCATACGCAGCACTTTCGCGCGTAGCGGCGATATTGATTCGCCACTTCGTTTGCTCGTCTTTTGGGACCCAGTCTTCGCCCTGTTCCCTGCTGGACATAGCACGCCGAATCGGTCTTCCTCGAGCAGATACTGATGGTAATGTTGTGGTCTCAGAGTGCGTAGAGCCTGATCTCCAACCATCAATGCGCCGTCGGAACAAGTCGACCATTCCCTCACACGGCTCAGCTCTTCTTGATCGTCTAGAGACTGCGCTGTCAGAAGGCGCCCATGCTGGCTATCGCTTCCGTTCTTTTTGGTGGCAAAGTGGCTGAGGATCTGCAAATCCTGCAGAGTGAATGGTGATGGGTCCCGCGGCCCGCGAGGCTTGTAACCGATTGATGGAGTGCGGGCGTTGAACAGAGAGTGCTCATGTCTACGAAGCATAACAATATTGGCCATCTTCGAAAAGACCTCAAAGTCAGGGTATGCCAGAGCGCAGCGGCGGACAAGTTCCAGGTTCTTGGTATCCTTCGACTTCCAGCCGTAGTGTTCCACCACTTCCATTCCCCAGATCGCGGTCAACGAAGCTAAAGCTCGGAGCTTGCGTCTCGGGTCGCGATCAGGCAGGTGCTGACGCTCGGGCGCAAGATCGAAGAACGCTTGCCAGACGTTAGGGTCGACTTCGATATGTTTGCAAGTCACGACATCGCGCACTGCAGACACACATATCCGGACGAGCTCGTGCTGGTTTAGGATGATCTTCCTGATCTCGTTCAATATCGGCTGTGGAGATCGTGTCGTACCAGCGAGGGACTGTTGAAGACGATCCAACAACGATAGCACTAGTGCTTCCGAATCCCTAGTGATAGCGTGCGGGGTATTTTGAGTCCTGCTGATCCGCATCTCTAGATACGCAAAAGTTCATATGCAAAGTGGTTAGGACGAATAAATTGAGTTCCTACGCAGTGGGGAGAGTCGCTTCTTTTGTTTAGGTCGAAGGCACGAGCGGGTAGAAGCGTAACGCTTTGACCTTCCGGCCCCTCGAGCAGCAAGGCCCGAGCGTCAATAAAGCTCCGGGCGCAGACTTCCGCTGCAGCTTAATGCTTCGCTTCAGTCTTGCCCAGACCTTCTCCCCACGTTCTAGGTAACATTCTTAGAGGGCCGCTGAACGCTCTACATCGCTATTGATGTTCAAAGGAAAGTACGCTAGGTCAACCAAGGGGACTATGTACTCGGCGCAAGATAACAGCTAAGCACTAACCTATTCTAAAGCCTCCCTACAAATATAATGACCGACAAGGAATGGGAGGAAACTGTATGATTTCCGATCAAATCTGTAGTTATGCTCGAGGACTGTGTAAGCAACAGGTTTCGAGGGGATCGTTCAAGACAATAGATTGCGGTAATATTTTTATCTAAGCTCGACAAGATAGACTAAATCAGCCCATACCTGCCAATGCAGCACGATGATGTGAGAAAGGCGACATACAAGATCGACGTCTGGATCTACAAAGGTTGCCGCTACAACCGGTTCACAGACCGTAGCCCTGTCAGATAGTCGAATTGATCTTGCAGGTACCATCGGTACAAATGCCTCTTGCAAATCAATTGGTAGAAGCCTGAGATGCGCCTTTACACATGTCCTCGTCTTCAGAAAGAGACGATCAAGTGCGTCTCTTGCGAGCATACAAAAGGCTGAGGATGTGTTCTTGAGATCGACTCTAAGCTTGCCTTCGACCAATGCTGTCAGGTCTGCATCGTATAAGCGAGAGCGGCCTTCGAGTATGAGCATAGTGCGTACGATCTCTGTAGCAATGCTCCCGATGTGTTCGATCCACAAGCCCTGTGACCCGACGATGGCTGTGAGTGAGGCGCGTAGTGTGGATAAACCCTTCGGAACTCCGCATCTTGATATTTTAGGATCAAGCATGTGTAGGAGAATTTCGCTGCAGATGCGATGATAGATGATGTTGTGCAAATCGACGCGTATGATGCGTAAGCGGTCCAGGTCGTTGTAGAAAGTAGAGGTCAAGCTCGCAGTACTTGAGCAGAAGAGCATATTGCGTAGTACCGCGTGTATCAAAGCATCCAGGTAGGTCGGAGAAAGACCTTTGTTCAGACTAAGGATTTCGTGTTCCTGGGATAGCCATGATCGGGAGACGTGCGGTTCCAGTCTGCCAAGTCTTATACAGTAAGCATTGTACCGCTTCTGAAAACTGACTGTGTCGGCTATTAGAGTAAGCCGCAGCAATTTGATTTGATGATTGGCAATATCCAGCTTCATCGCTTCCAGCAGGGTGAATAGCTGTCGCAATCCGCCAACCATGAGCTTGCGATCCGCTTGATGGACGCCATTAGAGATAGTGTCGCGCATCCTATCCACTAGAGCATCTCTAATTGGTGCACAATGGCTCTTCAAGATAAACCCCAGCCAATTGATTAAAACCACGAGATCACACACGCCATGATCGATTTGCTGGAGCAATAGATCAACGTCTAGTCTGTCCGTAATCCTGTACCGATCTTGAGCTGGTACCAGATCGATCGCGACGTCGCGGAGATTTTTGAAGATGCCAGGTAATCGCTTCCGACTCGCTTGCACCAGACATTCCCAGTAATTGAGATTGACTGGTTTTGTATCGTCAAGTTGTGCCCTCGCATTTTGTGAAAGTTCCAGTATGAAGAATTCGGCTTCTAGTGCTTCCCAGTAGTCATCCGCGGACTTGATAGCTTGTTGTTCTCGTGCTCTATCAAGGTTTGATCGTAAGTATAACTCGCGGTCAAAATTCACGTCGTGGCGAAGCTGAGCGTTATTGATTAGTCTTAGCATGTCGAGCTCAGCAAGTGTGTCGGTAGTGACTGGTGGTTGTTCTGGAGCATTGCGAAAAGCCGGAAGTATCTCAATGCCTCGAGATCCACTTAATAGTAGATGTCTTTCAATCTCTGCGTCGAAGTCACACTGTAAGTAGGCACTCATATAGATTGATCAGAGTAGCCTTGGTCAGTGGAACTGTTGTTCTTATCGAGACGGAGCTACTTTGTTGACTTTCTGGAAAAGCTTTATCAGCGATTGTTCAAGCCCTTTCGCCTTGTACTTGTACTTACGAAGTTCTAGCCTCCAATAATCTCGTAGCCGTACGGTGCTTGTGGAGAGCGGTGCCTTCGGAAATAGAGTGGACTATCGGATTTTTCGATGGTTGACTGGGTCGCTATGTTTCTACGGGTGATTTATAGATCGTTCACCACGTTAACATCGAGGTTCTGATCGCTTCTTATGCTAAATACATAAGGTCTTTGTTCGGGTAAGACTTGTGGATGCAGCGGATCAAGAAAGAAAGGTGCAAGATTGAAGGCCTCAAGAGTAGCAAAGAAGGCTTACAAAGGAGGAGTAAGACCGAAGACAGACTGAAGAAGGGAGCAGGGAAGAAAGGTAAAATACAGGATGGAAAGAGCACAGATCTGAACTCGTTTGTATCACATAGCGTCAGCTGAGAGTTTAGGATAAGACATAATTATTATGCGACTTAAGGCTTGAGAGCTCAGACGTTCCAGCGTGGGCGCTCCCTTACACTGTATGCGAAAATGGTCAGGGGTGCGAAAACGTTTCGCTGGCCGAGATGAAAGCAGCTCATCCCACGGGTAGCGTCCTTGACAAAAGCGATGAAAATCGTTGGAATGATGATGGACGAGCATGGACAAAGTAAGCTGACAGACGAGGAGCATGGCTTCTGCTGCCTAGTAATGCTCTGATGCCGCAACCGTGATAGGCGGGCAGGTAAGACTATCGACATGGTCTCCTGTACCCTTACTTGTAAGACGCTCACTGCAGAGTGCTTCGACAACACCAACAACTTGTTTTGCTGCATTCTTGCTTGGTCTCTTCAAGGGCTCTAATCATCTTGAATTTCTTACCACTAAAGACAAATTGCCCTCGCCGTTGGCGGTTGTGGTGATTCAGCTTGTGACAGAAGTTGGCTGCCAAGTATATCAGTCGACTGTACGGTGAGAAACTATATGCGCTATGCATGACATATAGTTGCTTGGAAGCGCACTTCCGAGACCGCACTCCACTATCGTATACTAGTCTCGCATCAGTGATCAGAGTCTCAAGATCATGTTCCCTGTAACAGGCCACTCTTTCTCTCTTGGAACACTACACATAGTTACTATTAATTCCTGATTACGAAATGCGTCTTTCCCGAAGTGTGTACTATCTGATGGCAATCACGTCGCTTGCAGCCGCCGATCATTGCGAAACAAAAAACAGGTGTTCCGCTGTTGATGTTGTCACTTCTGACAGTGGAACGACTTTATGCGCAAAGGGGACACCGGGAAATACGTGCTGCGGAAAAGGCCACTGCGATATATGCTGTTGCAATCATGATGACGGTAGGGAAGTCCACAGAGATATTTCCTTTCATGATGGTGTCTAAGTAACAAGTTTCAACAAGCAGGCTGCCGCCCGACCTATGACTTCATGTCGAGACAGTTCATTCAGTTCCCAAATCAAAGCAGTCCTGAACAGGCCACTTACAACTCCACCTTTGATGCTGTCAATGGCGAAAGCCCCCAGGCTATCAGTCTCTCGGGCTATCTGATGTGGGTTATATCGTGTAAGCTCACCAGTTCGGGCAACCCAACGCTTCTTCCAAGATGAACGGGGCACTTGCATAAATAGACTCAATCTGATACCAATTTTTAGGTTTCGATTACCTACGGACACTATTTCAAATTCCACGCGAACAACGATAGCAAAACTGATTTTGAGGAGGAGTATAAGTTTGCCTCTGCGAGCATGAAGTGTGTCGTATAGGCGTACTGATACAAAGCTAGAGGCAAATTGCGATTCTTCTTAAGATCATGGTGGCAGGGAATTCATGATAAGGCGGAAGGACTGTCATGACATTGAGCTGGTTCTATTTGCAATGGTCTTCATGAAAAGCTTTCAATGGAAAATTGCCAGGTGTTTCCTAGTCAGACATTGGTTTCTCTAGGCAATGATCTGTCGAGCAAATAGAAGCAAGTCTCTATGGTTGTTAAATCGTTGTGTACACGTTCAAACAGTTCATTCTGTTATACAATTTGTACCATAATTAGAGCTTGTTCCAAGAAGAATTACTATCAGGTGAAAGGCATTGTCATTGACGCAACGTTCGCAATAATCATAGTAGACATGGCGAGCCAGAAATCACTCCGAGTGCTACTGAAAAACATGCTGGTATCAAGTACACCCTAGTAGCTCTTGCAGTGAAACATTTAAGTAAGAAGGTCGAAAAATGGCAGTTGGAGAGCTTTACTATTGTCGAACTGATGATCGCAGTCTTCGCAGTCAAGATATCATGTGGGGAAGTACGCGCAGTATTTGAATGTAGTTCACGCGTCTAGCGTCATCCTAAGTGATATCCGCGTACCATTACTACAGTATGTTACAAGCACATAACAAGTGACCAATACCACGATCCAGGTTCTCGCCGGAGCAGCACGGTTGGCGCATAATCCTAGCTACCCTTTCCTCATACAAGAACCGTCATCCTGACACCACTCAGTGTTATGTCCTTACATTCAATTGCCAGTAAAATTGGAACCCTAGTGTTTTCCTCAAATAAAGCTTCTCATGCCGAGTCTCTGCAACAGGGAGAACAATGAGCCATGGGGGACAGAATCAGCATGCCTCGATTGCCATAATGCTGCGAAAGAGTCTACTTCCAGCGTTAGACACCTAATGATCATACTCGTGTATGTTTTGGAATATGCATCTCTTACCCTCTACGATACCGCCTTCTGCAAAACCCAATGCTTCGATTACCCGCGGCGATAATACTACCAGTATACCCAGCGCGACAAGTGCGCACGAGACCTGGTAGTCTTTCCCAAATCCTTCAATTCCACTGAGGATATTGATGACCTTTCTGTGTATGTCCCAAACTAGGTCGCTCATTGGACGTGCGGTCTGGATCGCTTTTTGCAAAGCCTCAAAAACAGCTCCAGCGGAATCTCGTTTCCAATAATCCATCTCGACTATTCCATCGAGCGCAAGTCTCAAGTCCATTCCGCCCTTTTCTGAAACGAAAAGAATCTCAATGAATGATTGCACACTTCGTATCGTATCATCTTCTGACAGTCTGGGGGAATTGGTGACTTTTGAGCGTCGTTTGAGGCATTGTAAGAAAGAATGCATTTGACCGTTTGTATGTAGAAAATAGTGGTACGAAGCATTCATTTGGAGCAAGCGAACGCTTCTCTACAATCGCTATGATTTTAACAAAAGGTCCACGTCATGATCACCGTGTAATGTACAAAATAATCAGTTGAAGGGTCAACTAGCTTATGCAGGGCCTTGCGTCTTTGTTGCCCCCTATGACTCAGCTCTTTCAGGGCGCCCTTATCGGCGCCCCCATGGCGGATTGTGTCCATCACGAGTGCGAGACTTCGGGACGAGACAATCCTACGAGAACAGATTACGTTGACTTGGAGTCATTGTTCACATCGCAACTTGATCATTGTGCTATTTAGACCAGTCTTCCTTGCCCTGAAACCCTTGGTACCTCGCTCGTGTTCCTAAACCGAGTACACCCCGTGACTGCCAATCAGTCGGACCATTTTTGGATTGAGCCGCGCGATGTTGAATCGACGCCAATTCCTTGCTCATCACATGTCCGTGTGGCCTGAGGATGTGTCGTCCCCACGTCATGCGTATACGCTGTCTGCTATCCACAACCTTGCTTCCACCCACATCCCACCAATTCCCAATTTGTCTGATCTCCTTGGCTACGTCCCAGCCGCTACACGCAACCAAGCCATGCCTAGGACTGTTCTTTTCTAGCGCGCTTCATAGGCGATTCTGCTATCACCGGTCGACGTTGCGTGACTCCGGGGGTCGGTCGTCCAGGCTTAGATCGTTCTACGTAGGATCGCTTCGAATGAAATTCCTCAACTATCTTCACCCCTTCAGTGTTTTTGATGTTGACTCGCGACCGTGGTGACTTGGGACGCTGCAACGTACGCGGACCCCCTCGAGCCGGCGTCGAGCCGCTGATGTGTAGATCAAGGGCAGTGCCGCGGTGGTTCGTTGATATGGCTAGATTCAAACAAGCCTGGTGGGTGTGCCCAGCGTTCCGGGCTGCTTGTATGTTGATGCCGCAGCCCAACTCTTGCTGGAGACAAGCGACTGCTGTAATGGCGGTTTTTCGGATTGCGCGTAGATGGATGGTCGCAGCAACAGATGTCTGTCGCACTGCAGGTGGAAGAGCGTAATCGAAAAAGCACTCGAAGCTTTGTTTAGCTACTTCAATCGCAACTCCCATTGTGGCCGACATGTTGAGGGTTTTGGTCTTGAACTGGTCTGGATGGATGATTCTGATACAGTGTTCAATCAGGCACCTCCATGGGCTTGTTATATAACCGCAGAGGGAGATCACCCTCTCGTTGTTGTTGGGCACACTGTACCTGCACACCGCACTCTGATCAGGTGAGTGCAGAGCAGATTGTTCATGGTCTACACTATGAGACTGTCAGGCTTCCTCCGCATCTGCGATCGGATCGCACCACTCGAAGCATCGCCCCATATCGTCAACTGCGTGGAGTTGGATATCTAGGTCCAATCCTCGTGTTCATCTAAGCTGCCGTCTCCACTTTTGCTCGACAGTGGTTTGGTATATCATACATTGATTGCGACGCATATCCCTTCATCAGTGTCTCATTATAGCCTTGCTGCTGCGATGTAACATGATTGATCATTCCAGAACCACCAAAATGTTGCAGGTTACGCGGGCTACGATTCACCGCCTCGCTTGCAATGTTGTTGTGTTCACTATCCTGATCCTCTTCTCCTCGGCTTGTCAAAAAACCCTTTTCAGTTCCGCTGGTTGCGCTAGCCCCTGGGCTGGACATGAACCGAATCGTCATTCTATGCAAACCACCAACGTAGCGGTAGCGAATCACATTCCATCCGCTCAGACAAAAGTCTGAGAACGGTACTCATGGTTGCTCATAGACACTACCATTCATACGTGTCGGAGCAAAATTGTCTCATAGATATCGAAAACAACATGAACTGCTATCCGCTTCCGTATCTCGGGACTCCAGGTGATGGTGTCTCTTAATCATCAGCGGCGTATTATCTCTTGAAAGAGCTGGCGGATGGTCTTTGATCATTTCGCTCATTTTATGCGATACACGAGCTCGTCGCCTGCAAATTCGCAGTGCTAACACGTTAGTCAGTTGCCTCGAAGTCGCTCCAAGGATCAACAACTAACGTAGTACGAGCAAGCTGGGTCCATCATTGGCACGTCTGAGGTCTTAAAAGCCCATGCGTACCTGTCTCATTTGTCTTCCCGGATATATCAAGGCTCGAACTGGCTCGAATGATACCCGCCAGAGAAAGGACGCTTGAGACGTGATCGGCACGGTCTGACATCTCCTAACGATTCTTCGACTTATCCTAAGAACTGCGGGCAGTATGTGGACGAAAGAGGCGGCTTGGGCACGAATGGTCTGCCGACATTGAGACAACTACTTGATGGAAGACATGCATATGCGCTGTACTTATTCATATCCCATCATAGCGCATGGTCTTTGTTCAATGCAACCTGAAAGCCTGCAGGAACAGGGAGGTCGACGATGCAGTCCGAGCACTACCAGCCGGTATATCATGCTGACTACAGAACGATCCGAGCCGCCGATGTCGTGATATGGCGGTTCAGAATCTTGGAGAAGCTGTTTCGCCCGTCCAAATCCCGATGGCCTCCCTCACTGTAAGACAAGGCACACGATTTTCGCATGCAAACTCGTACTCCATACAGATTTGAATCAGCATCAAATGCAAATCGAGATGATACAACGGCTTTGTTTGTACAGGGAAGTGATTCTACAGTAACGGCTGATACAATCACCGCAGTCACCCTAACAAAACCAAGAAATTCTTCAATTAACGTCGTGTAAACTTGAACGATGGAAAACCTTTGTCGTAACACGGGAAAAAAAACTAGCGCTTCTTTCACATCTGCCATATCTAAATCATCTCTCGTGCTGGCCATCTGCGATTTCTTTCGTGGCTTCCATCTACTCATCGCTTTCGTATGAGTGTTAGAGATCGACGTCTCAAGGTCTCTCGGCCACGGGCACTCGTCATATCAAACTGATCGTCTTGCTGATCGTTTGCACTGTCGTTCTCTGTAAGATTCAGCGACCTCACAAAATCATGGTTTTGGAGCTTCAACCACAATCTTCAGACCGATGATAGTAGTCTTAAGACAAGTACCAGCAGTATTTGAACGAGTGTCAGACGTTTTTGGGCGAGCATCAGCTGTCCTCGGTCGTGGGCCAAGAGTCTTGGCACGTCTCTCGTGGTGCCAATTCAACTCAACCGGGAAACATCTTCCCGGATGGCCGACATTAAGCACTATAGCCACTACAGCTATCGGCGAGCTGTCCAATCCGATGAAAAGAGCCACACCGTGCATCGTGGATGAGCCCCATCCGCCGCACAGTTCTGCGACGCGATAGCAGCAGCGGATGAGGATTGCCCCGTAGGCCATATAGAGCGCCGCAACAAACACCTCGAAGAGCCAATCACGACGTAACTCCGTAGTTGCAGGATGGAGGCTTCCACGATTCTTGTAGACCGAGAAAGCGAAGTCGGCTGCGAGGGCGCCGAAGATCAGCAGCGTTAATACTTGTGTCGCAAGGCCAGCGAGCATAACATTTTTGCCTATTTCCAAAATCCTAGAATTCGGAGCCCCGCTTGCAATGCCTCCCCCAGCAGCTTGTAGTATGATGCTGACCATATCGCATGTGATGAAAATTCGGGTGTACAGTCTTGGATGCAGACGACTGAGTTCGGGCGCAAAAGCGAGACAAATCTGCGCAAGCGTTGCATATATGGCGGCTGCGTAACAAGCGGGAGCAAATGTGAGCAAGACGACTCCCATATTGAAGCCGAGGTTGTAGAAGGGGTCGTCGTAAAGCGGAAGTTTGGAGATGTAACCCAGGACTTCGCTCAAAGAGCCTATGACCATCAGAGCCGTGAAAAACCAGGTTTGGTAGCGGGTGCGAGGTCGTAAACCTTGAACGAGGAAAGCAAAGGCCGAGAGTGCGAATATGGCGAGAAATAGGATAGTGACGGGGAGAGATGGGCGATAGCCGTGTATTGACCAGATGTTGCAAGTTCCTCTAGTACAGTCGTTGTCTGGCTCGGTACGGGCGTAGAGGTCATTGTGAGCATCTGCCATGGTTAGGTCTTGTGACAGATTCTGGGCGGGAAACAAAAGATAGTGAAACGAATTGAAGACTTGATCGCTTTCACAGGTAAAAGTGTAGCGATGGTACTCAAGTCTGGTGCTGCTTTACATTGACAACTAAATAGTAAAGAACTTACTGGGGGCTGAGACAGCGGCCGGTTGATGTTCTCATGTTCGAGGAGAAGGAGAATCACTGTGGTAGCTTGAACGAGAGACGATAGCGGTGAAAGCTTTGAGACCCTGTTGCTGTTCCCATACCGCCACCAGCCATCTACTTTACCCACCTCAAAACTGATCACACATATGTGCACATGTCCGCCCGTTTTTCCCGTTGGGGAGCTGACTAGAGACAAGCTCCATGCACTTTTTGAGTCGCTCCCTTGCGCACCTGAAGGCTCGTGGTCGTGCCTGTCAGAGATTTCGTGAGTCTGTGTTGAAAATCGTCGTCAGTGATACTTTATGCAGGCGAAGTTCGATATGTGGCGCCCAATCGTCAGATTATGTCGAGAATTTTAGGATCAGTATCCATTGTCTCTTGTATTCAAGTCAATCTGAGCCCCGTATGTAGCATTGAGATAATAAGATGTCCAATGAGATATATCTTGTTGCGACACCACATGGCTGCCACATGGTTACATCACTTAGGGGCTGGAAGTATGGAGTGCGCTGCCGGGGTGTGTGGCTTGGATTGGAGACCGTGTCTGAACATGTATAGCTGGGCCGGACTCCGTGTATTTTTGACCTTCAATATGATGACTGACCGTTTGTAGTATAAACAAGTGCTGGCCCGGGCCTGCGAGCGGAGGTCCATCCGCGTTCAACCCTCTTTCCATGTGGTTGGACGGACCATGTTGAGGATGCGTGCTCTACCTCTGCTGCCCTTGTTTTCCCTGACAATCATGTTGACAACAACTGCAGCATGCTTCGGTCGATTTCCCTGGGACTTTTCGGGTAAGCACCTCAGAACGTAGCGTGGCAATTTGTGATGGAGCGACAAGTCTTGTGCTCACGTACGCTGCGGTCTTTCGTAGTCTTATGATATTCCGCACTTCTACCATACGTTATGGTGATTTGAGACCTTTACGATGGTAGAGGCAGTGCCTGATGTTTGTCATTCATATCTCTTGAGGCTTATCGTGTATACTCTGCTAACCTTCCGGAACGGTTGATATGTGTTCGGCATTCGTAGAACGTACGTTAATGTTGCTATGCATAACTTCGACTCACTCCAACATGCTGTCTAGTACAAGGCTTTCCCTCTAGCCACTTAAGCGGCTTGTCAGTCTCAACGAATGTCAACGCTTGGCGACGACACATCGCAGTCAACGCCCGCGCCTGCATGATGCAGCGTGATATCGCTCACTGGCCCTTTTCGCAAGCTCGGTCCCTACCAACCGGTTTCATGGGGGTGGCAGTAGCAATTGTAGTTTGCGCCGATGTGGGAAATAGGAGATGCCGATTGCATGATCCCTTGCACATCTGAGTCCATGCAATCTCAGGACATATTAAAACCAGTGACATCACGCCATAAAAAGTTTCCTGCTGATGAAATCGACAAATCAAGGCGCGCTTACCATCTGGTGTTGCAGACATCTCGTCTCAAGCATCAGCCATCGGGCACAAAATCCAATGACTTCTTTTTGGGAAGCAAGCATGATCGTGTGCTAGCTACAACAGTTTTCCCAATTCTGATACCCTGGTTCCTGACTTGGCGTCTCGCTACATGTTTAATCTCATCTTCTGATCTCATAGTACTCGACGAGGATCCTGCAGGATACCCAAGGACGTCAGGCCCGAGACTTCGGATGCGAAGAGACCCCGGTAATGACACTGAATCTTCGACATGAGATTGCCGTTGCTCGTATACAGTGCTAATAATTGCGCTTCTCGATTCGAGAATCATCGATGTGTGCAGGGGGCGGCGGTCAAGATGGTAAGCGAGATGCTCGAATGGAAAGATGAATCGATCCCAAACGATGTCGGAATACATATGATGGCGTTGCAAATTACATGTGAATTCATAGTGTATCTATCGAGTCTAAAAGTTACTTCAGGCAGCAGTGCCTGCGTATCGCTCTCATCCATGCCAGTCTTTCAGCTCTATCATGACGCTCTTCTGGCTCTTGTGTTGATTTCTGCCTGTTCGAATTCGTTCTTTTGATCCAGCTCGGAAACATCAGCATCTCTCGTGTCACTGATCTTCTGTCCGAATCCGAGTTCGCAGCCTCGTCTTCAAGTTCCAGCGACTTTTGCGTTGTCAACTGTCTGCTCAATCCTGGTACACTAGTAGTGCCTTCAGCCTCTGGCGACACTGATGCCGCCGAATCTCTACTTGAACTTCTCCCTTCGAAGATCACTGCACCATTCTGATGCTCATTTTCCTCTGCTGTGAATATGTCAAGCTGCAATCTGCCGCTCCACAGGCTGTCAGATCTCAATTTCTGAGCGCGGTGACACCTTGGTTCGCCTTGAACCTGGATTTCACAGGTGCAGACAAAAGGATGTTGATCGATCGGCCAGAAAACTCCTGGTATGGATTTGATTGGCGGTATCAACATGATCGGTGTCTTTGTAGGGTCGCCATGTTTGCCAGCGATTCGCTTTAACTGCGAGACTGTGACCGCCACACAGAAGTTGTCCTGAGGGACCGCACTCCAACTTGCGCAAAAATCACCCATGGGGCGCATCAGGTCGCCGAGGTTGTTTCCAAACAGCACCACGGCATCGATGTGACGCACCATGCGTAGCCAATCATCCGCGCAACTATCCAGTCTCGCCACTAC
The DNA here is from genome assembly GCA_024604135.1 of Cladosporium velox. Lineage (NCBI taxonomy): Eukaryota > Fungi > Ascomycota > Dothideomycetes > Cladosporiales > Cladosporiaceae > Cladosporium > Cladosporium velox. The sequence continues at coordinate 610,058 of JANIIF010000020.1, read as the reverse complement.
TGGTTTCATGTTCTTCTCTCGCTCGACAATGTCCTGGATTCTCCAACCTTCCAGAGCCGTATCGAATTCGTGCAGTGGAACACCCGTAGCATTTTTTCTTCTCTTCCAGTTGTCGTACATTGATTCCAAGATCTCGTATAAGTCACGTACTTGGTCCTCCATTTTTGCTTTCCTTGCAAGTTTTGCGGAGTTTGTTCCGGTCATCGCTTCACCACCTATCGCTTCCGTAGATTGCTTCCCAGTTTCTGCTGCAGACTCTTCTACAAGCATTACACTAGAGAGCTGGAGGTTCAGGAGGACATCTCTTGCTGACTCACCGCTGGTTCTCGATTCAGCATGAGAGAAGCGATTTAGACTGGAAGTCTCACCATCACAAGGTGATGAATGGTAAGCAACACGTGAGCGTAAGAGGTGCAAGGCTGCACTTGCCCCATCCACGAGCCAACCTCTCGCGCAATTGTAGTCGTACAGTAGCACGTGCATTTTGACCATCTTTTCGACGAGTTCCCTGTAAGACACCTCTTTACTTGACGTACGGATACCACGGTCTTGAAATCCAAGCGTGATCGACGATGCTCTCTCGATAATCTTACTTGTGCTGATAGAGGCGCGTCCCAAAACGAGGCCTTCTCCCGGTCGATCCAAGGAAACTTCGTTGACGAGAGCGTCAACGCCATCTTGGATTCCTATATCGACTTGTTAATATTCGAAACTAAAACAGATGGGAATGTTTTATTTACCTGCGTACTGACTTGCATTCGAGACCCAACCAAGGAAATGCCTCGAGGTAAACAGATCTTGTATCCTCACTGTCCGATCGGCCTGGTCCGATAGCGCATACATAGCGTTGTATGAGATCCTACGACAGTTGGGTTTCGTAATGAGATGCCAGATGATTGATCCCTCAGTCTTCCTTATTGGGACGAAGAGTGTCTCAAACCCTTTAAGGACAAGTTGACCAGCGTAGTCTGCCACGCGATCGAATCCTCCTAATGCGGCCATCAAGTAGAAAGGAATCTCCAGGCCCTGCTCCACCTCCTGACGAGCTTTAACAGGGACACCTTCGGCAATACAGCAATTGCGAAAAAGCTTTAGCCAACAGTGATCGGTAATTGCGACGTTGTTCTGTGCAAACTTTGCAGAAGTGACTCCGATGCGGACAAAGTCAATGTTCAGGGTGGTTCGATCCTCAAGCACGACAACGCGAAGGACTCGTGCTCGGACTTGAGTCAGCTGGTCAAGATATCGACCTTTCCGGCCAATGCATGCAAGCCAGGCGAGTTGCTCCCCGAGTTCCAATGACAAGAACATAGGTCCGAGTATGGTGGCCTGTACAAGAGACGATTGTCGGGTAAGACTTACTTCACCATCAAGAAGGGAACCTATAGCGGTCAGTGGCCGAGTACCTGGAGGAGAGGAGCGAACTCACATTTGAAAGTCTCTTCCTCGCGCCCTTCATCGACCTGCCTCCACCATCTTTTCAAGACTTCCAAGAATTGCGGTCCTGTGACTGGCCAGACTCGTTTCATATACTCACCAACAGTGCATACCTCGAATTTTTGGCCATTTGTGCTGATAGCGATGACATTGGAGATATCCACGTAGTTGGAATAGCTCTGCTGCATGAATTCGTAGGGATTCCAATCGATAGCTAGGCAGATCTCTCGGGTTTTTGCCAATGAATGACTTTGCTTAAGTACGCCCAGCATCTTCATAGACACCGCAGTGAAGTAGCCGCCTCGATCTGTTGATAGGATTACATCCAGGCGTTGCTTCAGCCATTCGAAGTTCGTATTGTTGAAGAGAAAATCCTCCATCTTCTGAGCATTGTTGCTCGAGGTCGTATCCTGGTCCCTAGAGGGTTTTTTTGTACTAACTCGGAGTAATGCTTCTGCGCCGACTGGCAAAGCACTTGCGTGGGGATCCAGATTGCATCCCATCCAGCTCAATACGTCAACGGTTTCAGCAAACGAACTGATCGTGCGCGAAGATTCGCCGGAGTAGGTTGAGTGTGCACGCGTGATTTGATCAACCACTTTATCTGCGATGTCACTGTTGATAAGTCAATATTATAGCCTAGGAACACTTTTTGCGTAGCCTGATCTGCTACTTACTAGCTCTGTTGTCGAACAAACAAGGCGGCTTTGCGCTCGGCACACAACTGACCGGGTCTGGCTTGGTACTCTAATGAGTAGGAGTATGTTCGTAAGGCATCCTGCAAAGCAGTGACTGCTGAGTCGCGATCTTCAGGAGCTATGGTGCCGTCACAATTGAGGTTTTGCATCAAGTCCTTAGCGAAGATCTCGATTGCTCTCGCCCTGCCTTCGAGGCCCAGAACGACAAGGCTGGAAAGTCGTCTTACATTCGAGGCTCCTTCGTTATCGTTTGAGGCTGCTTCGTTGTCTTCGGTGACTTGTCGCACAGTAATGTCTGAGTCCTGCGAGACGTGAACAGGCTTCTTGGGGGCACTGGTGTAACTCTGTGCAGTAGTGATCCTCGAGCGGTACGTATCTTTCTCCGACATCGCATCCACAAACACGATGTCATTCCCGTCCCCCACAAGCCGCCGAGCAGCTGCATATCGACTTGAGACGCAGAGCATGGCGCCATGGTCATTGACTGGCAAGTGGTCGACAAAGGTCTTGCTGAACGGTCCTCTGGCTTTTGAGACTTGCTCAGCAAGACCCTCCATGGAACTCAGATCATCCAGTATCAGTAACCACTTCCGATACTTGCTGTCCCGTAGGCATGCTTCGAAGAGCTGCATAATCTCCGTCCACGAACGTTCGGTTGAATCAATGCCTAGTTGGGTGACGATGTGCCGGACATCTTCTTCGATGCTCAATGCACTACTGGCACGTATCCACATCACTTGTGTCACTGTGCGCTGATTGATGGCCTCCAGCGCATGTCGAAGAGCGAGCTGAGTTTTGCTGCAAATGCATTAGCCTTGAACTACATCTTCTTGGTCAAAGACAACACACCCTGCTCCATGAAGTCCAACCAATGCCACCCGAGCGCCAGGCACAGACAGCATGTCACGGATCTTATCCTCAAGGTGCTTGCGAGGGACATATTTCGGGTGAAGCGAGAACGGGACGGCGCTTCGGAGACGATCAGGTTTCGGGCGTCGGCCCTCTATGCTCTTGCGCGAGGATTCGTTGTCATCTGCCGCAACATCCTCTTGCTCATAGAGTTTGAGATCCGCTGGGAACAAGGAGCCCGATTGACTGAGGGACTGGTAGGCACGGGATATGTCCGTGCAAAGGTAGTCTTGTATGACTGTTGGATACGTCAGCTCAGTCTCGTGTGTATTTTCTCGTGGGAATATGGCGTTGAGATGAAAGCGCGGAGAGATCATTGATCGTATGTACCATACCACAGGTGACGGACTTACTCGTTGATAGCATTGTTGATCAGCTGGGTGCAATGCGAGAAACCTTCTGGGGGGCACGAAGTCATTATACATAGATGACAGTTGTTCAGACATACTACTCGGCTCTACCTAGATACGGATCGGAAATTTGGCTGTGGTATTGCGCAAGTGATATCATAAACTGTAGTAAGAATCATAGTATCATAACGGCAACAGGCCGCTTGCAACAACGCAATACGCGCATACGACGTATATGTGTTCAGTTATAGGATGATTCTCAAGGTCGCGGGGGGTAATGAGGTTACGCAGGGCTTTTCGGAATTCATCGGCAACGCATCACATCACATTTATACCAAGACGGCAATATCCCTGCATGATCAGGAGCGGTGTCTTCGGCTGTTCTTCCCCTCCGAAAATGTTCTAGACACTATATCGAGCATATTGATGATGCTGGCTACACTGTTAAACGCGATATCTACTTCTAGTCGCGACATGTCAGAGAGCTACGCGAGTGCATCATGTAGTACTCGCTCAACCCTCTCTCTATCGTAAATGCAACCTGGTATCAGATCAATACAATGTATTTTCTCAAGACCAAACTATCCTGCTACACTTCTGTATGTCAGATGATGAACGATGGGCAGTGCATCGTGGCTATAGCAAGGCTTGTGCGCCTGTAACGCTAACGCTCGTTTCGCTTACAAGCCATTTCGGAAGGCGATTGTTGCACATCCGGCCATGATCAGGGAAATCTCAACGCCAGCAACGTCAACTCAACAAATGTGATCTCTAACACAGTGTTGCTGCCATGGGAACTTGGCTTGAGCGACACAAGCATACGGAACTTGAAGCCAGCAGCGGTACGATGTTGCAGCCAGGATTACGGAAATTTTTTTAACTGCAGTACGACACTCCGCTAGATAGAATACAAACGTAGATACGGACGGCGTGGTGCCAGTATCTGACTGTATTGTCAATAGCCCTTTACTCCTAGAAACCTTTCGAGAGTCGAAATTCTGCGATAGATGCCAACAACGATCTTGATTGATGATGCTCAGTAAGAGCGTATGTTGGTGTGTCACTCGAATACTCATACCAGTATCAGAGTTAATCGTAGGCCTTTGTCATCAGGTCTATTCAGGGCATAGCATGTTGGTCCTGGTTCATGATTAGCCAACGTAGCTGGTCTGCAACGGTGTGAAGGCAAGTCTCCGTCTTGAGTCTCGTCACAACTCTTGTGATACTCTGGCTTCCATTCCACGAGACCGTCAATTCCATAAGCCGTATCTCGTAGCGTTTTCCCGATAGCAGGAGACATTGGTCGGAAGCTGAGCACGGACCATCTTTCCAGACAGATGGTCCGTGGGTGAACACCTCAGGCTGCCACATATGTCGGCACAATCAGTGCACTTGTTCTAAACTGGAGCCAGTGGATCCTTTGGTTACATAGACAGTGCACTGCTTTTATGCAGTGAAATGATCGGTGTGATAGTGAGAAATTTGGTAAGTTGCGCGTACCATGAGACAATCGTTGTTGTTGCCTTTGCGATATGTTTCACCTTTTAGGCTTAGGGTTAGGGCAAACTCCAACGACCAGGGATATCACTAATCGCTGCACGACTCACTGACATTGATTGACAGAAGTGTTAGTGTACTGGCTAGTTACAGAAACCAGTTCACTAAGTCTTAACCGATTTTGGACTCATTGTGCTGCCCCTTGGGCTGCTAAGACGGCTACCTAATTTGAATCGTGAGTGTTACACCAAAGGGTCACTATTCCAGAAGTAAAAACACCTTCTTGACACAAACATACATCGAAATGTCACATGGATTCGAAAAAATACTTCGTTGCAGCTATGGGACAGGACACGTGAGAAGACGACTGTGGTGCACTCTTCGGATCATCTTCCGTGCATACAGTGGCGAAATTAACCAGTAGCTCAACCGAGAAAAACAGGGTACTTAGAGCACCATACTATGCACTGCTGTTTCTGATCACCGTAATGACAGCCATTGTTCTTGTCGCAAAGATGCGAAGATCCTCAGCCAAGACTTCGCAGTCTTCTAATTCCTTTTTGTACGCTCGCGATGTACTCGGTATTATTCCCGACAGCGGGAAGTCGTGCGCCATTCTCTTGTATCCAGATCTCCAGAGAGTGGATAATCTTAGGGAGGATGTGCGCAATGTTATCGTTCGTACACACCTGATTTCGTCTTATCCAGAGCAACTCATCGAGTAGATTCGGGATGTCGCGTTCGTCCCACAACATGCCTCCTGTGATGAGACTCGTCTCGAGAGCGAAGACTGTGTGAAGCACTCGTACTCCAGGTGGCATCAGTAGAACATCATCCTTCTCTAAAACGATCACCCGACCTTTAGTACCAGGACACCATCGCGCTCCGTCCTGCGCAAAGTCGTCCCAGTCTGTGTCGCTCATGCCAGGCGCAAATATCCAAGCTGTGGAACCAGATAGACACCGTATCCATGAGCCTACAAGTACGTCTACCTGAGGTCGGCTGAAAGCTCCACTAGAGCCAAGCAAGTCGAAACCAAGATAATCGAAAATACTGTTCGCCTTATGGCAAGTCCGCTTTCCAGGTGCGAGATTCGAAGCACGGTCAACAAGGGTCTCTAGGAGACGGAATCGTTTCATACGGGTAAGCAACGGCGCATCTGCGTTGGAGATCTTTCTCAGGTTGATTACATCATCAGATGCTATCAATTCATCATCATCGGTTGCTTCGGATGTGGCTCTCCTAGCTGACAAATCGGTAATTGACTGGACGACGCGTTCACCAGTCCCACAGTTGTGTACGTCTAGCTTTAGGTTCGGGAAACGCTCGTATAGCAGTGCCATGTAGTCATGCAGCTCGTACATGCCGCTGTCTTGGAAAGTTTGTTTGACGACGACGGGGTGGCGAAAGACTTCTCCACATTCGGCGCGTCGCTGGAAGGTCTTCCAATCCATGTACGATACGTCAACATCGGTAGGTAGCTGGCACACGGGATTGAGGTCGACTGGAGAAGCGTACAAACTGGCCCATCGGGTCTGCTCAAGCCATGTGACCTTGAATTCGTTGTCTTCTTGTTTGCCGCGGTCGTAGTCGTGCTTCTGAGCAGTGTTCAGTATCTCTCGAAGTCGTTTAGCGTATCGTGAGCCCATCCGGCCAATAATGGTACCATCATCCTCCACATTCGTATCTGTGCAGTACTTTTCCTTTCGCCCCTCTGTGGAAGCAGGAAACCACATACAATCCTTAGTCGAGAAATTGAAGGCTTCGGAATCAACTGCTATGCTCTCAGACCTGCTTTCGGGGACAACCACATCATTTGACTGTAGGGCTGGCAATTCGTGCTCATGTAGAAGAAGAGGGTAACAGTTATCACCATCGCTGATGGTTTCATATGCCCGGTCAACAATAAATTGTATCGGGAACTGGTCAAACTCTTTATCGAGAGAGGGGGCATCTTCCTGCCAATCTTCGTTCTGATACTCAGTATCGAACATCTCATCTTCGCTTCTTGGACCGCTCGCCTGGTTGGATGGCTTGTCAGAGCCTTGCACGGGTGTTGACTCGAAGTCTGCCACGGACATGTAGGCGCCTCCCTCATGAGCCTCCGTCTGCATCTCTGCTGACATATCGTTTTGTAGGAGAGGAGATATCGCTGTGTCAACCATCACATCGTGGGATGCGCAAGCACACTGGTGCTGAGACGGCGTGGATGAGTTTGGCGTCTCTCGGACTGACTCTCCTGGCGATGTGCTCTTGGCGTTGTTGATGTGACTTCGCAGTTCGCTCTGATCCACAGGTGTCTGCGAATCGGTGCTGATTTTTGCGCGCGTGAAGCCACCAGAACTCTCCTCTTCGAACTCCGTCATCTCCGAGTCTGATATATACGTTGGCATAGAAAAAGTTTGATGACACGACTCAGGCATTTGTGAGTCTTCTGTCCTGGCTAAACCTTCGTGGTCGTTTCTCTCCAGTCTGCGACGCTTGTTTGCTTGTCGACTTGGACTCGGTGACTTCGGCTCAAGTCCAGATGTGCCACCAGGTACAATCATACTGAATTGATCCGGTGCGAGGCCATACTCTCGAATTGGTGTTCCGTTGATGGTATATATAGGCTTCTTGCGCTGTGCCTGTGGTGACATTTGAAGTTTGCCATCCTTAATCCGTGAAAGTATGACTTCAAGATCCCGGGGTTCGACCGGAGAGTGACGATCCTGGATCTTGGAGCCCCGAGAATGTTCGCCGATTTGTCGGGCACGGTTGTCATGTTTGACGACACGACGCTCATGGCGTGCAAGGATGGTTTCGTTGATTACTTCCACTGCCATCTTCCAGTCACGCAGCGTGGACGCAACACTGTGGAGCAGCTTGGTGGAGTCTAGCGGCAGCCTGCCCCAGCCATAGTGCGTGAAGACATCTTTTCCCCAGATCGCAACGATACTCGTTTGGAGCCGTAGTAGCTGCGCTGCACGATTGTGTGACTTCTGCTGACGCTTTACTAAGCTGGCAAATGACGTCCACGCTCTAGCGTCGTCCCCTCGGCTCGACTCTCGTAAGAATTGGGGGAAGGCGTCATTGAAAGCGGCTGCAGTGACGTCTGCAAACTGAGATATGCTGAGAATTCGGTCACGATATCTTTGGCATACTTTTCGCCTCTGCGAGTCGCTGAAGCAGCAGGAGAATTCTCGATGAAACGCTGTAGCAAGATCAAATGCTGTCGAGGTGTACGCCGGGGCACCATCCTTGTCTAGAGAAGGCTGCACGGTGAGAGGCACAGTGAGAGGCACGGTGAGAGGAAGGGACGATCCCGCGTCGGGAACCATGGGTAGTAAAGCTTAGTGAAAGCCTCGTGAGTCGCGCAGAAGGTGGGAAGGTATATAGGGACATGCCAAGCCCCTCGCCTGACATAGGCGACTGTGCCTCGAAGGCCCCTCGATGACCTTCCGATCAGCTATTGGTCAAGTGCATCGGGTGCCCCACGATGACACTTTTCGTAGTCATCGGCCAAGTAACTAGCTAGGAAGCACATTCTGGAACCCACTTTGCCGTCTGCAAATTGATCGTCGTGGCTTGAACGAGCGAGTCTAGGGTTTGGACGAGACAGCCTATAAGCATAGGATGAAGTAGAAATATAGTTTGGAGAGTAGAATAGTCGGAACGATGTTCCGAGAATTAGGAAGCGGAGCTAACTCCAGCGTAGGGCTAAGTTACATGGTCATAGCAAGGAGCTGGAAAGCCAAATGTCCTCAAATGAAGCTTGCGTTTGTCACCTGCGTCAACGGTAGCTAAATGTCTGCAGTCTGCCACCACAACGACGTATCAATAACAATAACCGATATGAGCATTCGTAAGAACATCGACAAGTTTGCTGCTTGTAGAGGGAGCGTCGTGTGATTTCGATACTACAGCATATTCACTAGCAGCTACAAGATCTTCACCAAAGTATGAACCAACGATGTGCTTAGAAGGCACGCGCTCACATACATTAGACCAAATAAGATCCAGGTGGAAGAGATAGAGACCGACCACTCCATATTCTGGCTAGAGGGAGTAACAGGAGCTGGGAAATCCATAATCGCAAGGACGATCGCACAGGAGCTAGCGCCTAAGAAGCAGCTAGGCGCGTCATTTTTCTTTATAAGGATTGGCGACACGTCAAGAGCAGAAATGGTTTGCACAACTGTTGCAAGAAAGCTTGCAGAGACACAACCGAGCTCTAAGGAGTGGATCGCCCGTGCTGTTGAGGATAACTATGAGATTGATGGTAGGACACTTTTGCGTCGTAACAGCTTCCATCTGTGGATCCGCAGTCATCATCCAGAGTCGGTGCTGAAGCATTTATGGTGGAGGATTCGGGCGGCGCGTCAACGTCATTAGGAGAAGGGGCCACATGCGCTGCGCGTGGTCCACGAGTCTCATCTGAGGCACTGGGGTCTGCAACGTGCCCAGCTCCTACAGCTGGCGAGCGCTCGCGCGTTTGCACCTTTGCATTGCAAGCTACGCTCTTCGCAGGAAAACGTGTGCAAGATCGTTCGACACCATATCGAGGCTCAAGAAAGGCGGAGCGCTGCGGGGGACGCGGCGCTTCGCCTGGCACGGGCAAGTTCCCAGCGCTTCGTCTTGCAAGAGGAAGTTCCCAGCGCTTCGTCTTGCACAGGGACGTGCTAGCGCTTCGGCCAGGATGTGGCGCTTGGACTGGCTAGGGCTGTCGACTTTGGTATGCGATGCCTTCTCAAGATTGGAGTTCCTTTGCGATGCGTTCTGGCGCTGCCGGAACAATAACATGAGAAAGTCGCCCACTTTTAGCACCTGTCATAAGTAGCTCCATCGGCTCGGCCCGGCATTACGACTCGGTGGAAAATCTGCAGGAGAGGGCGTTGAAGGCGTCATGCAACGCCTGCCACTCGCCCCGGCTCGGTATGAATGCCTCAAACTGAGGGTGACAGTTCACAGTCTTAACAATGTAGTATCAACACACTATTGTGCCAGGAAATGGGTCAGCCTGGCGGAAAGCCTGGCATCACCGAGTGAGTCCATATACTCCGGCAGCGAACTCGACAATCGACATCCTCCCATCCCACCTCCGTCACCGCGCTTACCCTCCCTCTTTACCTGCCCAACAACCCTACACATCTTCCTCTCGTCCTTCTCATCTTCTTGAAGCACTACCTTCTAGCCGTCGTTACTCCTGCCTTCTTGTTCGGCCCACAGCGCCTACGGATTGCTTCAATTCTCTTCGCAAAATTTTACCGCTGGCAGTTTTCGGGATAGAGTCCACAAATCGAAATTCGCAATAGACCACCTTGTAGCGTGCCAGCGTTTGGTAGAGATGCTGCCTGAGGTCCTGCGCAGTGCATTTGTCGCTGGTCCGTACCACAAAGGCCATAGGGTGCTCGTCAACACCATGCCCCACGCCTATCACCGCGACATCTTCTACTCCAGGTGATTCCAACAATGCGCTCTCAACTTCAGTTGGCGAGACTTGCCAGCAGTTGACCTTTATGAGGTCTTTGGCACGATCGACAACATAGACTTTACCGTCGTGCACGTACCCAATATCGCCAGTTCTGAGCCAGCCATTGATCAATGTATCGCTGGTGGCCTCAGGTGCGCCAATGTATTCGGTCATGATAGAAGGGCCTCGCATGTATAGTTCTCCTGCTATGCGACCATCAGAAAGCTGGATGGCGTTGTTGCAGTCCACCGTGATTTCACAGCCAGGAACAGGCCGTCCCACAGAGCCTGAAGCATCGTCTTCCGGATATTTGAAAGTCGTGAACCAGCCGCCCTCGGTCATGCCCCAGATCTGTACAACACGAGGCGGGTGAAGCTGGAAGATATCCAGGAACTTCTGTCTGAGCTCTGAAGCCAAGGGCGCACCTCCCGTGTAAAGTGTTCTCAGTGACTGGATGAGGGCATGACTGTCTGCATTGTTGGCCAGATTAAGGAGTACTGGAGGTGGAGCGATTATCTCGGTAATCTCGAAATCCCGGATCATCTGAGGAACCAGATGGGCATCGAATCGTTTCATGGAATAAGCAAGATGCCCCAGTCTTAGGGTGTTGATCAACATGACCGGCGCTGAGAGCGAATGAAAGATCGGGGTAAAGTAAAGACGACGGACGCTGTAGCACTTCTCACTATCATTGTCCGCGATAGCCTTGCTTTCCCATATGAGCGCACGATGAGAAAGAGCGGCGAGCTTTGGAAGCCCAGTTGTGCCTGATGTGGGCATGAGAGCCGCCGTCGAGTCGGGTTGCACACATGCGAATGGAGGAGTGAATTCGGGAGAGGGCGAGTACATAAGCAAGTCGTGCAGATTGCGGGTGCGAGCTGAATCCACCTTGAGAAGTTCCGCACCGACTTGTTCATCCTCTGTGTGTCCATTGGCGTGCAAAGTCTTAGCTTGCGGCGCCGAATGTAGAAGGTCGGCGAAGAGGATGACTTCTGTCTTCGTTCCTGCTGTTTCAATAGCTGCCTGCACAGATGCGAGATGCTCTGATGAAGTAATGAGGTACTTAGCATTGGACAGACGAAGAGGGTGCTCCAATTCTGTGGGGGTATAGGAGGGATTCGTGCCCATCCATATGCAGTCAGACGCCCATATCGCCAAAACCAGAACGGGGTACAGTATCTGCGAAACGTCACCTAAAGTTTCGCATCATGGAGTGTGCTACATACGTCGTTTGCCAAATGAACGCACACTGTACTTCGCTGCGTAAAGGCTCCAGTTAGACGGACAACCAGATTATGTGCATCTTGCCTTGATATGGTGCGTTGCGGACAAGCTGCATCAACGAGTATCTTTGACATGGTTAGTGGCGCGTAGTGCAGCGGTCAAGTGAACTTACAGGAGTTCGCGGGTCATCTTTGCTAGATAGAATCCACGAAACAACATCCACGGGCCCGGAATCCTTGATTTCCAATGACATAGTCAATGGTTCAAACCTGCGTTGTTGGTACAGGCGTGGCAGGATATATCTGATTCAAAACAGAGACTCAACTCGTGATTGAGACTCGCATCCTCGGTAGGATTTACCAACAATCCCGTATTCGTAGCGAGGTGGGATGTAACGTCGAAATCCTTCGTAAGCTTACACTACATACAAGATCCTTCGTACGCTTACACTACATATCCTTCCCCGCTTCAGCTCATGCATGCCAACGCCTGTTTAATTAAAGGCGATGCAACCACGGGTCGACATTTGTGCCTCCTCCACTTCCCTGAGGCTGAACTACCAATAGTAAGATATCAATATACTCGTCACTCTAGCTGCAGAAGCTAGTGCGCAATCCAACTCTCAGAGGACCTTCGAGGTTCAATCAACTGTGCTTGTTCAGCAATGAATTCAGATACTACAGAGCCTGATTCCTCCTCCTCGAACTTCGTATGTTAATTTTCGCTAATCGAGCAGAGAATATCTTATTCGTATAATTCTAGTCAGAGGTGTGGTTCCTCGTAGCTGTTACAACACTCTCTTCACTTGCCTCAAAACACCAACATCTATGGATTCGGACAAGATCATACCTTTTCGACTCTTCGATGACCGCCCATATCTACGACCTATCGTGACTGATCTAGTTCTTCGTTTCGATGCCCGTCTTTCTCCAGAACGGCTTACGAACAGCTTCGAACAGCTTCTGTCCATTGGAGAATGGAGGCAACTCGGTGCAAGGATTCGTTTGGATGTAAGACTCATTTTCAAAGATCCCGAGGCCGAAAGCTTATGGTGGTCCTCGATAGGCAACGGGTAAGCTGCAATATCACGTGCCTGAGCAATATGATCAAAACCGTCCCGCTTTCGCATATTCATGCGTCGAGCACGACCAGAACATTCAAGAACATCCCGTTGCAGGACGAATGCCTGATGCCGAAGCTTCTCCACGCGTTTTTGAAGTCTCAGATGACCGGGACAGCACGTTTTGCGACGCTGGCCATCCTCGAACAACGGAAGATTGGCTGAATTCAGACCGTCCTGCTCTCTCGATGCACATTGTTGTCTTTTTGGACGCTACACTGGTCACCTTGACAGTTCATCACATCTTTGCGGACGCTCTCGGGCTAGTGGGCATTTATCAAGCATGGACTGCCATCCTGGACGGCCGAGATGACGAAATTCCGCCATTCGTTGGTTTTGAAGAAGATCCTCTCGGCTCTCTTGTTGGAGATGTCCTGACCGCCCAGGGTCCTCACGTATCCCCAAGAACCGTTGAGTCGGTAGAAGATCACACGCGTCCAGTGGAAGAGGGAAAGCATGTCCGGATCCCAGGGTCATGCGTTCGCAAGTTGAAAGAACAAGCAATGAAAGGTTTATACGACCAGACTGGAGATGGAAAGCTCTTTGTGAGCGAAGCCGATGTCCTCTACGCATGGTGGGCTCGTACACATGTCTCGGTGGTCAAACCTCCTCCTGATCAGGCCATCACTTTGTTCAATGTGGTCAACTTCCGGGGGCATGCCGAGGATGTTTTGTCAAATGACAAGCTGTTCGTTGGTAACGCCACCACCATGTGCAGCGCTCGTCTCACACGTGAACAGCTTTTGGAGTGGCCTCTATGGCAGGTGGCACGCGAAATTCGAGCGTCATTAGACCGATTGCGAACGAAGGAAGGCATACACTCCATTATAAGCGGACAAAAACGATACGGAACCCCAACTGGAGATCCTCCAGGCGATATTGGATTTCCACTGGCATTAACGAATTGGCATGTCGTCTTCTTCCGGTGTTGCAAACAGATTCGTGCGCAATCGCTAATTGTTGATCGCGTAGGAACAAAGCAGGTTTTTATAAGTTGGATTTTGGCGGTGCAGTCGTGCGCAATGGGTCGACTTCAGAGACCGAAGGTGCTGGACGATGTTGCCCATCCTATTTCGATATCGTCACACATTTCGACGGCAAGGTAAGCGCTCTACAAATGCTCTAAACTGATAACGAATCTGATCCTGAACAGAGTCTCCGTGGTGGAGGAATCGTTATGGGAAAGGACAACAATGACAACTGGTGGATTGATTGGTACATTCGTAAGGAGTTGTGGCCAGTGCTCGAGAGAGAAATTAGCGCGTTAGCTGTATAGTACCTGCGCTGAATTAGACGTACAGAGACTTGCAAAGCCAAATGTCCTCAAATTGAAATACTCCTCAGCATCACCCGCGATCGGAAAGCGGACTGCCCTAAGGGCATACACTGTAGTTTGGAGCGGCGTTCAAAACTAGCTCGAGGGGTGGACAATAGGGGTTTTAAACCCTAGGCCTAAGATTGTTGTCGGCATGCTCACATTCGGAACCTCGCCGCCGGCCATGGAGCAATTCAAAAGAGTGCCGTCTAACTACTGAGCTAAGTCGGATGACCCTGTCGCATGCCCTACCAGATTGTCTGTTCATACTGATTAGTGACCTGCTTTGCATTACACAACTATCCAACCAGCGCGAGCTGCTCGCAATGCTTCTCTAGAATGCTGGTCTTCACAGACTCGAAGCGGTCGCAATAAGAACACCGAGTGATGACACGCTGCAACCACACCATTTGCGCTCTACTGGAGAACCCCATCCCGCAGACTATGCCCCCGATCCACGCCTGAGCGACATCACGCGCCTTCGAACCATTGAACTGGAACAAGTCCCCAGCGTGTGGCACCCAAGGATCAACAGGTTCCGCTTGGCTGCTGTGTGTCTAGCAAATTTTCTAAATGGTTTTAGCGACGCTGGTGCGGGCGCTATAATCCCATATATGGAAGAGTGGGTGCTCGTCTAAGACATATGTCGGTTCGAATGATGTTCTGACATCGTCATCAATTAAGGTACTACGGGATAGGCTACGCCGTCGTTTCACTGATATTCGTGGGACAGGCTGTGGGCTACGTCTTCGCTGCTATCTTTCTCGACATCCTGCGTGTCAAATTCGGCCGAGCGAGTGTCTTAGCGATTGGAAACATATCTCTCCTTCTTGGCTACATACCGGCAGCTGTTGGAGCTCCTTACGCTCTGGTTGCCGTCGCGCTTTTCCTAGTGGGTTTCGGCGCGGCAGTAAACATGGCACTAGGCAACATCTTTTGTGGTGGCCTCCAGAACGGCACTTTGATCTTGGGCCTTTTACACGGCTGCTATGGGATTGGCGGGACTATCAGCCCTCTCATCGCGACCGCGTTCGTTGTAGCAGCAAAGACTGCATGGCACTGGTTCTATCTACTGCCCCTGGGATTCAGCACTCTTACGCTGCTTTCGTCCGTGTGGGTCTTCCGGGCATATGAGCAAGGATCTGACCCAGTGACCAGAGAGGGTGAGACGACGAAAGCAGAGTCGGCCTTTCTTGCTATTTTGTCCACGCTTCGTATGCGTGTCGTCTTACTCGGAGCTGTTTTCATCTTCGCTTATCAGGGTGCCGAAGTTTCGATATCTGGTTGGGTCATCTCTTTCCTCATCGATGCCAGAGGCGGAGATCCTGCAAAGGTCGGCTATGTCAGCGCTGGATTCTGGGCCGGCATCACTATCGGCCGCTTTGCACTTTCGGGACCGG
Source organism: Cladosporium velox (assembly GCA_024604135.1). Classification (NCBI taxonomy): domain Eukaryota; kingdom Fungi; phylum Ascomycota; class Dothideomycetes; order Cladosporiales; family Cladosporiaceae; genus Cladosporium; species Cladosporium velox. The sequence continues at coordinate 594,656 of JANIIF010000020.1, read as the reverse complement.
CACAACGCTGGGGTGAGAGATACTTTGTGTATGGCTTTGCCATTGTGGCGTTAGCTTTCGAATTACTTGTGTGGCTTGTTCCCAACGTCGTTGGCAATGCGATAGCCGTGGCAATTGTTGGCTTAGCCATGGGACCTATCTATCCATGTGCTGCAGCAGTCTTCATGAGGAACATGACGAGACAAGACTCCCTGAGGGGCATGGTTGCCATAAGCGCCTCTGGGAGCTTGGGAGGTGCAATGGCCCCGTTTCTGACAGGGCTGCTTGCTCAGGAAGCTGGAACTTTCGTACTGCATCCCATTGTCATCTCGCTCCTTCGGGTGATGTTGGCCTGTTGGTACGGCATCCCAGGCAAGGCTAGAAGAGATGAATGAGCCACTACTCGAAAATCCAAAGTCGAGCTAGTAGTCGCCTTCACCAACCCTCTTTCGCATCTTGTCCTGCCGGCAGGCCACTTGTATTGGATATATGTGAAACTCACTCAAGAGTAGCATTGCGACAGAACAAGGATCATGTGCCGTCAGCTTCCTATACCTTGAGGGCAGTATCACATTTCCTAGACTGTTGGCCATCTTTATTTCGATGACTGTCTACGTACGCCTAAATCTCCGCGATGCTCCTCACCATTGACTGTCCTCATTCGTGATACTAGGCCAGTGCGTGAAATTCATCATACAGAGCCCGATGATACGGCAGTCAAAAAGACACAATTGGTTTCCACACGTGATACCAGTGCATAAACGCTGCCGCTAGAGATGGCTCAGATCGAACGAGCACGGTGATCATGTGTCCACTGTCTCGGCCCAATAGTCATCACACATACCAGTTCTCTCCGCGAAAAAGAGATCGATCGTTGCTGCAGTAAATCATTTCTGGTCTTGCACGATATGTGACGCGTTTGAAGCGGCAAGTCCGATTTTAGAGGCTATCCGTTCGGTCGAAATGGAAGCATCCCCCCAGTGTCCAGGGACATCTACAGCGGAAGTCCACCTTGGGATTTCCTCCGGGCGCGAGAATGCTATCTTCCACGACGCCTGTGTTGACATACCAAGACGGACCCAAATTGTGACCCCCACTAGGCTGACCTCAGGTGTAATGGCGCGGAAATTATTGCGTGTTCACACGAATCGTACGGAAATCTTGTGTAGAGACATCCAGGAGGGGAAGTCGCCGCCAACCGCCCTTGCCCTCGCTGCCTAACGAGTCAGAAGTCATCAGTCAATCACATTTGCATCGTCTGGCTCAGGCACGGATCTACATAAGTTTCTCGGTCGACTCTTTTCTGTGTTCTGCGAAATCTGCAGCCATTTCTTGTTACTGAATCACTTCCTGCATATCATCCCCGAAAACTCAACAAGTAATATGTCCTTCCGGATTCAAGCAGCACCGAATACAGACATCTGGAGGAAACCTCCTTCGCACATCGTGGAAAATGGTGAGACGCTCTCAAGCGAACGCTTCAACGTAGTTACTGATTGGCTTTAGCTTCTATGGAAAGAAAAACCGTTATACCACTGCTTTCGCTTGCATCTGCTTCGATCACCTTCACCGCAAACTATGATCATGAATTTGATCAAGCCGGCCTTGCTATCGTTTTGCAAAGCCCGGCGTCACTCAGGAGCAAGTGGATCAAACTAGGTGTGGAAAATTTTGGTGGTCGGCCAAGGCTCAGTGTGTCATGTTGTGACAATTGGGCCGACTGGTGCATGGCATCCTTGCCGTCTTCAACGGCCACTCTTGTCGCTGGAGGAAAACAGAGTCTGACATTCAGCGTCGAGAAGAAGGAAGGGGCACTGTGGGTATATCATGACAGCGAGCATGGAGAAAGGCTTCCAATCAGAGAAATAACGCGGGTGTACGGTCTGGACGATCCAGAGCACTGGATTGCGGACCTTGCTGCTTACGCTGCAAGGCCGAGCATTGATGCTACATCATCCTTGGAAGTCTCGTTTGAACGCTTCGAGATTCAGACGGATCAGGCTCAATGCCAGTGAGACGATAAACAAGGTAATCGTTCGTACGTATCACTTTGAACACTTTACATGGCGTGTGATAAATGACTCTGTTGAGAATGATACATGTACTCACGCTCAAAGTCGATAAGCGAACACGTTAAGATGCTAGGTGTTTTCAGTTGGCGAGGCTGCAAAAGATAGCCGACGAGCCGTGTATTTCATGTCAATGTTAAGCATTGTTTGTGGTCGCCCAAACAAAGACAGCCAATAGTATATGTTAGACCAAATCAGAGCGTGAGCCTCATGGATGTTCGTCATATCCTTTTTCTGATACTCAGAGATAATTGCTTAGCTGCTCCGTCGAGATCGAGTGGAATAGCCTCCAGTCCATAGACAGATTGTCGCTTAGCGGTCTTTCTGTCCGTGTAGAGCAAGCCGCTCGCAACTTTTTTGGTCGGCTGCTACTGATCCGGTCAGACCCGCCGAAAGCTTGCATCGGTGACATCAACTGATTGGCCAAAGTCGTGGCGCAGACTTAGCCATAAGTGATCCAGCACGTTTTGACGAATACTAGGGACAACTTCTGAAATCGTCCGTTGCCCGGACCACCAGTCAATGTTCGGCCCAGTCGATCTACGACCCGACAGTGGTCGACGCTGTGGAGGTGCTGTTGTTCATGGAAGGCGGCGGGATCTGCTCGACCGCTGTATATTACCCATGATTGGAAATCCTCTAACTGCGATCTGCAGCTGGCCGAAGCGGCAGTCCAGATTTGGCGATCGCCCGATCACCGAGACCATATTTGACATTACCACGGCAGCCGACGACTGTACAAAAGGTTCCATACATATAACGAAGCTATTTTCTCTCGTCATAAATCGCAAGAAGATTTCGTGTTCACTGCAAATAACGAAGCCATTGATTCACCAAAATGGGCCGGTCTAACTCATCCACTGGACTCCGGCGACAGACAGGAACAGAGGTTCAAGTCTTGCCCGATCGGTTTTGGATTGCGTTACCGAACGAAGATGACACAACACGATACTGCACAATCACAGGAAAGGTGCGAATCATTCTCCAGGAACCGACCACAATAAAGTCATCAAACTTGGTTCTCGAAGGAGTATCGGAAGTTCGGTTGCAGCACCCAGCGAGAGCCATTTCTACTGGTACAGTACGAACGACCATATTCCATTATCAGCGGAAAAGAGTCAGCCCCGACCGAACTTATAAATTCAGTGCTGGGATACTCGAGTGGCCATTCGAGGTCAGGATACCAGCAAACATGTACGAGAGCGTTGAAGGCTTACTCGGATCGTCAGTTCGGTATTGCCTCATCTCGGAGACTTGCTTTGCAGGCTGGAACACCAATCATGTTGTCTCTAAGGCACCCATACACTTGATTCGAACACTCGACTTTGAGAGGAGCCTCATGACAAATCAACTCGAGAATGCAGACATTTGGTCGAACAAGCTTGCGTACACGTTCACGATTCTGAGGAACTTAGTATTTTTCGGAGGTTCAATCACTATGCGACTTGAGCTTGTTCCCTTCAAAAAGAATCTGTGTTTTCTTAGTTTCAAGATGCAACTGATCGAGATTGTGGATACGCGTGTCAACGTTAGAGACACAAGCAAAAGCAACCGCCTCACAGAGACAGAAATCGCTTCACAATGTTTCGAACTCATCGACTCTCCTGATTCAATGGTTCCCACGGAGAGATTTCATCGAGATGAGACTCATGACGAAGCTTTGAGCTTCGAAGTTGCCCTGTGTGTGCCTGGGACGCTCACGAAGTGTCGGCTGGATGCTGACTCTTCGCAAACTCGCATAAAGCACCGCCTTGATTGCAAACTGGACATACGGAACCCTGATGGACATGTATCCCGGGTAGCATGGAAAGCGCCAATTCGGGTCCTATTATCTTCAAGAGCTCTGGTTCACATCCAAAGCATGCCCGAAATAAGCAATCACACTGTCTCTGAGATGGCAGATGACGCTGGCATTGAAACAGCGTCGGCACCTCCATATGGGAAGCACAACCTGGATCCTATCTATCACGATGCGGCTGCTATGGATACGCAGAGTATTCTCGACAGGCAGCCAGGTTTCTCGCCGAGATATTCAGCTTGACAACATTTGCGCTAGATCTCAGTGACCACATGATTCTCACTCATTTCAGCGGAGCTGGTCTACAAACGCTATACACTTCGCCTCGAGCAGCATTCTCCATGGTTCATGGTTATCAAGTGGATTTGGTCCTTGTCGTTGCCATCATCAGATTCAAGGCTATCTGGAGCTCCGTGCCTAACCACTCCGCTCGCTGGCTACTCCTGCAACAATCTGCCAGGCATTTGGAAACCTCTACGCACATCTTCGTGTCTGCCTTTCGCAAGATACTATTGTAGAAGCTCAAAGAAATACTGGTATCCTCCATGAGTACTAGCCGCGTTCCCCTTGAGTACTTGCTCTTTCGCCATGTGCACCATTCGAGGTATGGTGGTATCTGATATGCACGCATGATGTGCCTTGCACGTTCCGATCGCGTTGAAATGTCGGCCGTTACATTAGTACAAGTGTTTGACGTACTGTAAAGTACTTGGAAGCGACTCTCAGCAACGAGACTGTCGTGAACGACAAAGAGTGACTCGTCTGTTCCAGTGTAGCAGTTTTTCCAGTCAAGATCTTCATTCTCAGCCACCTTCCATTGACCCTGTCATACCAGTCTCATCGATAGGCCAACCTCCCCGCGTGCGCGACTGTATCAACATCCAGGCGGATCCATCGGCTCGAAGTTGTTACCTGGTCTGTTCATCTCTACAATGAGTTTCCCATAGAAGAATGTCGCAGTCTTGTCCTTGTTGCACACTTGAAGGTCCCAGGAGTCGCTACCTTGGAAGATAGGTCGTGGCTGCAAGTTCGAGCGAGCGAAGTGCTCAGCGAAAGCGTTCAAGTCGCTGTAATAGTCGGGGTTGCTTGGGTGGTTGATACCGTGCGCTTGCATCTTCAGTCCGTTGACACCGGTGAACTCATAATAGTGGTTGTCGGTCGGCAGGACGTCGCGCCTTCCCAGGTGGATACCATTTTCAAAAGTAGCGATCGCGTGAGAGCCGTTGGTGTGCACATGCAGCGTGGTGTTGTCGCCGTGCACGTTGAAACGAATTGCGACTCCTTCGAACGAGGGGATGTCTGACATAACGACGTCTGTTGCGAACAAAAGATGGCCAGACGCCGAAACGTTTGTCAAGTGGACGTTGATGGCTTCGAGCGAAGAGAGGTCCAGTTTATCGCCTCGTTTACGCGGAGGGGCAGCATCGTTCTCCTGACTGTTCCCAGATCCAGACTCGACAGTACCAACAGTGAAACCACCCACGACGACAAAGCCCATAGCTTGGAACAAGTATTTGATCACACGTCCAACACACTCAGCCTCAACGCTGTCGACGACGCGAGAGGATTTCTTTTCAACGCATGAGATGTAGATCTGAATAACTTGGTCGTTTCCAGAGGCTGTTTGATAAGCAACAAAGGCGCTGAAACCGCCGACCCAGTGGAATGCGAGTTGTCCAACCACCGCTGTACCGACTACCGCAAGTAGGATGAGGTACACAGAGATACGCATCTTGGCTATGGTAGGTGCTGAAGAGTGGCTGTCTAGTGATAGAGATTGAAGCTGAACGAAAGATCGTTGCTCGTTGGAAGGAAAGTGTATGTCGTTGTTCGTAGGAGAGAGGTGTAAGTCGTAGAGGAGAAGTGTATGTCGAGGAAGATAAGTGTATGTCGTTGGTCGGAAAGAAGAGGTGGTTCGCGTTGCGTGGCGTGTCTATGTTTCTGCGTCAAGTGCAGTGATAAAGTACCCGCGGCGCACTAGCTACGCTGACTAGACACATATCCAGTGACTGATCTCAAGATATATAAAGTGAAATAAGGCACAGTCCACGAGGTGTGGGGCGCCTAAGCTGTCCCTAAGTAACAATAGCGTTCATACCTTATGAAGCGCGGCTTTGTGTAATAGGGTATACTCGGTTAGGAACGCAAACGAGGTACTAAGGGTTTAGGAAAGGGAAGAAGGTCTAAGTAGTATACTAATCAAGTTGTATTATAAATAATAACTCTAATTATATTACTTAAGTTAAGTACGAGGCTCCTATAAAAGATAGAACTCTAACTATCCTATATACTAAGGAGATTTATAAGGTATATAACCTACTCTATATCTATAGAGTATATAGAGTAATAGAGTAATAGAGTAATAGAGTACTCTATAGATTACGTAATATATTACTCTACTATCTTAGTAGCTAGTCGTAGCGAATATTATCCTCTCTAGACCTACTACCTAGAGTATCGTTATACTATCCCCTTCTAGGCCTAGCTTAGTCTCTAAGCTTACTTAAAGAAGGTCCTATACTCTAGTACCTTCTATTATTATAGCTTTCTAAGATACCTACTATTTATACTTCTTCTAATAGTACTACCTACTATCTTAACCTTACTAACTTTATCGATATTTTTAGAGATACTATAGTTTAGAAATATAGTAACTATACTAAGTATAATCGTATTTATAAGATATATCTTTACTCTAGAAAATATAATTACTATAACTATAAGAATAGTAGTTATAATATTAAAGTAACTTAATCTAAGTTCTATTACCTTATAGAGGAGAAATAGAAACTTTAATAATAAATTAATAAAGCCCTTAGTATATAAGCTAAGGCTCTAGAAGTATTATATACTATACGAGCGTATAAGAAATAGCTTTATAAATAGATAAACCTTATAGACTAGTATACTATAGAAGCGATTACTATAGAATCCTAAGTATTAGAAGAATTAGAGTTAGAGGAAGGATAGGAAATACTTATTCTAGATACTTTAGCTAAAGGGCTTACTCTTTAACTATCGCCTTCTACTTAGAGTATACTAGAGGATATTCCTCCTAGCTTCTAGGAGTATCTCTTAGATCTAGTACTACTAGAGGATTATCTTACTCTAGCTCCTTTATAACCTTATTAGAACTATTTAAACTCTTTGATTAGTCTTTCTAACTCGAAGTATTCTCGAAGCTACTAAGAATCTTTAGTATAGTTATATCTTTCCTATTATACTAGATATTATTTCTAACTATAAATAGTTCGTTCTCTAAGGATTCGTTCGACTTAGTAGATAGGTTCCTATATTTCTAGGTCGATATCTCTAATATCTTATTATAGTATAGTATCTAGTATTACTAGTTCTAGTAATAATTTATAGAATACTAGGTATATATATATTTATTTAGATAGCTCTAGTTCGAAACTAACTAGTCTCTTAAACTTCTGAATTTTAAATAGTCCTAGTTTAACTATATCTAATTTCTTTATTAGTTTATCAGATTTAATATTATACTATAGGAGATAAACCTTATCTCTCTCCTTAAATATTAGTCTTCTAAGCCTTTTATAGTTTATATACTTTACTATTTATTAATATTAGACTATTAAATCGAGTCGAAGGTTCTTATATAATTCCTATATTTCCTTTACTTACTAGATAGCTACTAGATTATCTAATATTTCTCCTATAGCTTCTAAGATATCTTTTAATTTAAAACTAAAATTTATATAGAATAGTAATATACTTATTATAGTTATTAGTAACTAATTATATACGATCTAAGCGACTAGTAGTAACGCTACCTAGTTATCTTAGTTATTATTAATATAATATTAGAAATACTACTCTAGAATCTAGTTAAGTCTCTCTATCTATCTATCTATCTAGAAGTAGTAAGCTATACTAAGTTTATACTTTATACTTACTATCTTTATTAATTCTATCTAGAATTTAGATATAAATAGTTTATCTTAGTCCGAAATTAGCTAGTATAGAATACTATAGTTAGTAACTACTTTCTTTATAAATATATAAGCTAGCTATTCTACTATCTAAGTTTCTCTATATAGAATAAACCTTCTAAACTTTATAAACCGATTAGTTACTACTAGGATACTATTATAAAGTTCCTAAGTTACTATATTATCTAATAATAGTAGTTTAATAATAAAGTCTATAGCTACTAACTACTATAGCTATATTAGTATTAGAAGTACCTAAAGCTTACTATATAGTAAATATTAGTTATACTTCGTTTATTAATAGATATTATACTTCCTAATATACTCTTTAATAGTAAGTCTTATTTTAGAAAACTAAAACTAAGCTTATACTATCTAAACTATCTTAGTAACTCTAGGATATCTACGAATCGGTCTATTATAATATACTTATAGTACTTATTTATATATCGAAAGAGAAATATAGATTTATCTTTCGAATTCGAGTAATCTATTTCTATTCTAGAATTTAGAGTATTTCTTAGGTGATTCTTATATACTTCTTACTAGACTATTATTATATAGTACCTTCTAGATAGTATTAGAAATAGTATTAGTATTAATAACTAATATTATAGTAATTTTGTTAACTTAAAGAGTACTATCTATATTATAAACTAGTAATTAAATACCTTTCTTAGGTTTGCTCTTTATATAGTTTTCTCTTCTACTTATAGTATCTACTTAAGTATTCTTAGATCTCTTATAATAATAAATCTTTATATTAAATATTATAATATTAATATACTAATATATCTAATAGCCTATTATAATATATATAGATAGGAACTATATTAGGTTCTAGTAATCTAAGATAACCTTTATCTTATAGGCCTATCTCTTAAGATATACTTACTAATATTAAAATACTTTAATAATTATAAAGAGTTCCTTATTATAGACCTTATAGTTACTCTTAGCTAGAGTAAACTTCCTAGATAGGTAAGCTACTAGCTAAAGTTTTCCTCTATTATTAGCTTAATTAAGATATACTCTAATAGCTTTATCTAATATATTAGTCTCGACTATAGAAAGTTTCTTTAGATTAAAGATTATAAGGATTAGTTTAGTAGAGAAGTAGGTTTTTAACTCTTAAAATACTTTCTTAGTCTTAGCTATCTACTCGAACTCCTTATCCTTTTTAGTAAGCTCTATAAGTAGAGCTACGACTTTCGAGTAGTTCTTAATAAACTATCGATAGAAATTTATAAAACCTAAGAATAATTAAACCTCCTTAACTAAGCCTAGCTTTAGCTAGCTAGTTACTACTTTAATCTTCTTCTAGTTTATCTTAAGTCTTTCTTATAATATAATATATCTAAGAAACTTAACTTTAGTCTTATAGAACTCTATTTTCTCTAGCTTAATCTTTATCTTTATATCTATAAGAGCCTAAAGAATCTTCTATATATCTCGAATATAGTTATTATATATCTTTAAATAGATAAGGATATTATCTAAGTAGACTACTATAAAAACGTCGAAGTATTTCTAAAGTATATTATTAATATATATCTAGAATATAGCTAGTATATTTGTTAGCCTAAATAGTATAACTAGATAATTATATAGTCTAAATAAAGTTCTAAATACTATCTTCTATTTATATCCTATCTTAATTCTAATTCGATTATATACTTCTAGTATATTAAATATAGTAAACTACTAAGTCTCTTATAAGTAGTCTTATAGCTTATAAATTAAGAGTAATAGATAACTATTCTTAATAGTTATATTATTTAATCTATAGTAATCTATATATATATAATACTCTTCGCCTTTTAGGATAATATATAGTAGGTATCCTATAAGTAATTCTAATTTATAGATATATTCTTTCTAAAGTCCTTTATTAATATACTTTTAAATATACTTAGCTTTCTTAGCTAATATAGATTATAAGGATTCTTTCTTTAGTTCTATATCTTCCTTAATTTTAATTTTATAATCCTATAGCTAGTATAGTAGTAAGGTATCTTTATTAGCTTCTTTCTTAAAGAGGTATCTAAAGTCTAAATATTTAGGCAGAATATCTAAAGCTAAACCTTATTTTACTTCTATCTTCTTATAGTATATTATCTAGACTTATATTAGATCCTATATTACTATATTATATAATTTCTATATAGATATTATATAAATATCAATCTCCTAGGATATATTATATACTCTCTATAAGAGTATTAGCTATAAGTTTCTAAATTAGATTATCTTACTACTCTAGTTTATTATTAGATTAGATTCTATAAGCTATAGTAATTCTAAGACTATATTATAACTAGGTATATTAGTAATATTAAACTAAGTCTTCTTTATATAGCGTTCTATTAATAGAGGTAATTACTATATTTTCTATAATATAATATTATTATTATATATTATAGGCTTTCTATTAAATCCTATAAGTAGAAAGAGCTCTTTCTTTATATAAGTCCTAATATTATATTATTTAATAAAGGCTAGACTTATAAAGTTTCCTATATATCCTAAATCGATTAAAGCTCTAGTAGATACTTTACTAATCAATACCTATATAACTAAGTTATTAGTATACTAAGCTTTACTTATAGCTATTTATTATAGCCTAGATTAATCCTTCTAGAGTCTCTCTTCTAGAGGATCTCCTAGTTTCCTATATTACGAGGTTATATTATATAGCTATAGATTAACTATTCTAGTACTAAGATAACTAGTTAGTATAGCTCTAGTCTATCTCTAGGATCTAGGTTCTAGCTATCTAATAGTTATTTTATAGTATATCTAGATTTATTCTCTACTAGTTTAACTATATACCTAGATATTATATAAGGATCTTACTATAGTATAGCGCTTATACCTACCTATATATATAGTATTAGAAGTCTATTTTAGAGAGTTACTAGTCGTTTCTAAACGTACTTAAGTATATTACTATAGTTTTCTAGGATAACTAGTACTTACTACTTAATTATATAGATCTTTACCTTATCTAGGTATAATAAGTACTTATATTATTCCTATCCTTTAATTATATAGTCTTTCTTATATTCTATTACCTATATTCGTATAGGTCTAGTAATTAGAATCCTATTAGATATAGTATATATACCTTATAGATCGAATTTACTTCCTAAAAATAGAAATTCTTAGACTACTTATATATAGTCGATACTATTTCCTATATAAGATATATTCTATAAGACTCTCCTTATCCTAGTAAATAATTCCTAGAGTTTACTTTTATTAACTATCTAGATCCTATCCTCTAAATCCTATAGAAGTAGTAGTAGTCTACTATCTATAATTACTTCTAGTAGGTAGAGTATTAGATTATTATTATAGAAGGTTTAGGTAAATTCTATAGCTTCTACTATTTCTTTAATAGATTCTATTTTAGAAGCTTCTCTCTCCTTCTTACTAGACTCTTCCTACTAAGGTAGGTATCTAGTAGAGTAATAGATAATCTATTCTAGTTCCTACTTTAGTTCTTCTTCGGATTCCTTATTAGTTAAGCTATCTTCTAGCGAGAAGTATCCTCTAATAAATTGTACTACCTAACTTAGCTATCTAATTATTCTATAGATACTTCTAGTTCTCCTAGTAGGCTAGTAACTAGATTCTTATTTATTACTATAATACGTAATATAGTTATTATCGTAGTAAGCTATCTAGGTTAATATAGTATAGTTATCCTATTCCTTATTCGTAGTTCTAGTTCTATCGAAGCTTTATATCGTATATATCGACTCGATTCTAGTTTTATCTAAAACCTTAGTATTCTCGATACTCTTAGTAGCCTTACTCTTAGTAGTATAGAATCTATTCTTACTAGGTCTAGATCCTTATAGTTTATAACGCTACTTCTAAGCGTTATATTCGTTCTTATAGTAGCCTTTCTTACTATAGCTATAGTACTTAATACTAGACTTATTAGCTATCTCTTTTATTTTTAGCTAGAGTCTTTTATTATTCTGTTTTTTATTAGAACTAGGCTTGCCTTTAGTTATATTAATCTATATCTTTTATAATCTAAAGTAGTTATCTTTCTAGGTAGGTACTTCCTATTAAACCTTTATATTAGCTTATTCCTAATAGACTCCTTTCTTTTCTATCTATTATTTATATATACGTTTATTAATCTTAAGTATAAGTTCGTATATTACTTAGAACGTTATTAGTCGACTATCGTATTAAGTAATTTCGTCCTTAATTACGTTCTTTAATCTACGATAGAAGTAAGAGGTAATAGCCTTATTATCCTAACTAGTCTTAACTACTAGTATCTAGAATTCGGCCTTATACTTTAATACTAGTCTACGTTATTAGATATTCTAGAGAGCTTGCTTAGCTTCTATTTTCTTACTTCTATAACTAAACGTAGTCTATAATTCTTAAAAGAAGATTATAGGGTTAGCTAAGATACTCTTTATAGTATCCTTCTATATATCTAGAGTCGTATTCTCTAAATAGTCTTCTAGATATAGTAGAATCTATTCGTATATAGGTCCTCGTAGATACGAAGTAAGGAATAGTAATTACTTATAATCGGTATTTAGTTTATCGTTATTTAGGTATAAATATATTAAGCTCTAAAGTTTAAATATCTTAACTTAGTTCCTCTAATCTAAGAATTTAGATAGAGAGTTTACCTTAAACGATCTAGTAGGTATAGCGACTTATACTAGAGCTAGGATCGGGTCGCGTTTATATTAGTTACCTATATCGAGATATAGGTCGTCGAGCTAGCTAGTAACTTTAGGTAGTAACTAGTTTATTACTAAAAGGGTAGCTAGTTCTTCTAGAGTATCTTTATTACTAGATTCTTCCTTAGAAGACTCTTTAGATTCGGTATTATTAATAGGTAGGTCGTCTTCCTTTATAGATATATATAATATCTACCTTTCTAAAATACTTCTTAGTACGTCTAAGATAGTACTTAAAGTATAATAGAGTATACTTAGTTAGGAATATAAATAAGGTACTAAGGGTTTAGGAAAGGGAAGAAGGTCTAAGTAGTATACTAATTAAGTTATATTATAAATAATAACTCTAATTATATTACTTAAGTTAAGTACGAGGCTCCTATAAAAGATAGAACTCTAACTATCCTATATACTAAGGAGACTCGTAAGGTATATAACCTACTCTATATCTATAGAGTATATAGAGTAATAGAGTAATAGAGTAATAGAGCACTCTATAGGTTACGTAACATATCGCTCTGCTATCTTAGTAGCTGGTCGCGACGAACGTCGTCCTCTCCAGACCTACTGCCTAGGGCATCGTTACACTTTGTTAGATCTTAAGGCGCGCTGCGACTCTCAGGTGTTACCTTAGCTCTCAAATGTCGCCCGACCAGATTGCTGAAGTGAATGGACGTAAGATCTACAAAGTTGCAAGTGTCGCCCAACCAGGTTGCTAAAGTGAATGGATGTAAGATCTACAAATTCGCGCGCGCGCGCTTGAAGTTGAGTTTCTCTGGAATCTTTCCATCTGCCACCCTGACATTTCCACAGCACACAATTTCAAGACCAAGCAAGACACGACAAAAGGACCAGAAGAGCATGTCTGCAAGCGACATGTGTTTCAGCAGCGCTGGCGCTTTCATGGCCTACGGCGCATATCATTCCGCGTGCGGATCTATGGAGGTCGTGGAGCTTTACAAGATTTATGTTGAGAATCGACCCTGTGACTCCTCGGAACGCATCGGCCGTCTGCTCGGGTACATCGCATCGAATGTGGCGTCAATTCTCATAGGCGGCTGGGTAATCGGTGCAACGTTATTGTCCCCCAACCACAGACCAGAGCTGGAGTATATTGGCCTTCTATTCATGGTCACAGTGTACATCATTCTGTTGAGAGGAACGCGCGGCGGACCTGAGCCGACGTGGATCTCCAAGGCGCTCATCTGGCTGGCGCGCCTCTGTCTCGGATGAGCTAATGCCTCGTATCATTGAATCAAGGTGCGTCACCTCATCCATCATAGCCCAGGCATTTCAGAATAATGAAGGTCTTCAAGCCAAGCTCAATCTAACTTCCTCGGCAGGCTTCGATTACCGTGTCCCAGCAGCAGCTGTAAGTGACGATGCCACCATCTCCACAGCTGGGCCTATTGTGGACTTGTAATGGCGGACGAGCGCGAGAGTCGTCAGGGGAATTCGACGCGCTTCCTAGGACTCGAGGAGCGTTGGGTTTCCAATCGCATGCTGGCAGGCTATCGTAATGGCAAGGGCAGGCTGGAGGATTGGTGTGATGGGAAACGGCATGGTGTCTAATATGCGTAGGTCACTCTTCTTCGCAGTGTAGCTCAAGCTACTGACGGTGACGACGATCATCTTCTCGTCGCTCACGTTCTGTTGTTTCGTCTCTAGGAATCTTGATAAGTCTTGTTTAATAAGGTTACGTACCCTAATAATTGCTTAGGAGCCCTATAATTAGCTAGCATTAGGCTAGCATCTAGAGATGTATCAGGATATTTAGAATTTAGGAGCTGCACCAAGCTCGGATACGCTAATTTAGTATGCTTAGTAGGGGTCTAATAAGATAGCAAGACTTAATAAGGGGAGTAGGGTTAGGTTCAATCAATCAAGACTCCTACCTAAATTAGCTAATCAATCGAGACTCCGTCGGAGTCTTGACTATTCTTGATTGTGCTCACCTCAGCTCAGGGTCATTTCCTTCGATCAGCAAGTAACAAAGCAATTCTATCATTATACCAAGTTTCGAAGCTGGCTTTCAGCTACTGTCATCTCCGCTCTTACACTACAGTGTCGTGCGTTGCTGATTTTGTCCGATGATGTCTAGAGCAAGGGTGCTGCGCGTTACATTGCTTCGTTGAAGCTTTGTTTATGTAACCCTAAGTACGTTTCCTAGCACACCGATAAGATGTAAGCTTTGCGACGTGGGTTTGACTAGTAAGAAAGAGTAAAGACTTAAAGCCGCATGTTTGTTGTTCGAGTATTCGACATCCTCAGTCTAGGATCCAGGCAAAGCCGAATGGCTACAAATTTAAGGTGAGATCCTGTTATTAATAGCGATTTTCGCAACCCGATACCTGCACGGCTACCATCCCATCTGCCGACACGGCCGCATAACAACGCAAGGAAACTTGTCGCAACGAAGCGGCCGCAAAAGCGTTGCCGGCATTTGCATGGGCGAAGCACCTAGTCGTGATAATATTTCTCTCGATAGAAGTTTCCTGATGTCATCAGAGATGCAAAGTAACCATCGATAGCTAAGACTACACGATATCTGATGTTACAGAATTCCCAACTTGTGTAGGACCTTTGATCGTCATCCATAGCCTGCGATCTCTGTGCTTCTAAGCGCGTCGTGCCCTCACGTCCAGTAACAAGCCTTGCATTGGTATGTCTAGAAATCTGCTCTATCGTTTTCAAATCTTGTTGGCGCTTTGCTGGTGCCTCTGTTGTGTCGAACAAATTCGCGTCGAGACCAAAGGACAGGAGTGGCAGTGGTGAAGACATCCATGACCTGACTTTATGCGTGGCTCGTTGCTGGTCCGCAAGGACAAAAGCGAAGAATGACAACGTCATGACGACGAGTGCTGCAGGCAGAGCCATCCAGGGCCATCTCACCACAAGACAGGTTCGTTTATAGAACACTGTCCCCTTGGCTGGGGTTGTGAAATTCATAGGGTCTGGCTGCGGTGCCCCAAAGACGGGCGCGGAAGTACTGTTGGCAGATACTGACACGCCCGGATTATTCCGCATGTAGCTTGTCAACGATTCGGTGACGTTTTCGAACAAAGATTGTGTCCGTTTAAAGCTGAAGTCCCCGTAATTGTATAGAGTTTGCAGGATCTGTGGCCCCTCGAAGAATAACATGCCTTTACCAACCCCCCTTTGGCCGGCCAGAGTACCATCCCAGGAAGCTGCCAGATATGCAGGAAGACTGTTGTAGAACACAAAGTCGACTGCGTACAGACAGCCTCGTTGCTGCACAGCTCTTTCAAAATCGATAAGCATAGTATCATTTGTCTTCCAAGCCGATGGTGGCTCAAGGGAGCCTCCGAAGCCAGTGAGGTTGTAGAAGATCCATTTCTGATTGCTTGTAAGCAGATAACCCAACCCTTCCAGGAAATCTGTCTCGTTTTTGGTCAAACACGTAGTGTTGAGGAGAGATGGTTCTCTCACGAAGGGTCCCGATTTGAGAGACGCCTTATCAATTAGTGATTCTGTCACGCTGCCGTTGACTACAGAGGTTTCATAAGTTCGAACGCATGGATATAGATTGCAGGTGGCGGCGCCGAAGCCTTGACAGCGCCATGTTCCGTTAGTTGCGGCGTTGTTGCAGCCTTGCGGGCGGCTGCCAGTGAGAGGATCGTTCGCCGCAGCGTATGGTAAGCCATCGTCCCACATCATAGGCATTCCGACGAGGAAATGATATCCATCCTCATTCGAATTGAATGTTGAGACGTTGGCTGTCGGTCCACTGGCAAAATGATTGTACGTTCCTTAAAACGAGCTGAGAACACCAGTGCGGTCGTTGCCCTCTTCATTCTTGACTTCGATTTTGACTGCGTCGGAGACATCGACACAGCTGCTGCAATAACCCACTGTCCCGTAATGCGCAAATGTACAGTTGCCCGACGGACACTGTGGAATGACCTTTTGTCCAGCGGCTTGTACACCAACGTCGATGGCGGCCTGTTCGGCGGCATTGATGCTTCTCTGCCATACACCCAAATGCAAACCGCCGCCGCGAAAGAAATTTGACCTTGAGATAGTTGCAAGAGCGTCCAGATCTGAAACTCTAAAATCCGTGTAGTGAAGGACCTGCTGTGTGGAAGGACCCACCAATAAGACCATCAGGACAAGCAAGCAGCCTAACCACCATCCGATATGTCATAGCGACAGTCTCCAAAGGAGTTTGATAGCACCCCAGGGTCCACGGGTCGCTTCGTCAAATAGCGCATAATCGTAAAGCGGTCTTTGGTTCTTGTCAAACCATTGCCACTTTTGCAGCGCAATGCCTTGACTGAGCAAGAAGCTGATGGCAGCTCTGAGGATGACTGTGTAGACCGAGAGCAAAGTGTTGACCCCAATAGAGAAGGGCCACTGAGGGAGAGGCTTGCCCTGGTAAGGATACAAAGTACCTATCATAGCCAGTAATGATGCGAGAGCGAGGAAACAGGCAAGTGCCTCTGTCCAGAAGACCACAAAATGTGTTTTGTTGGTGTACATCTGTGGATTTGAGTCGTCCCCGTTGACAGAGGTGACGTCGACGGAAGTTGACAGTAGTCTGGAACTCGCTTCTTGAAGCTCATCGTAGGTAGCCATAGAGGATGACTTTCCAGTCTCGGAAGCTGCGATCTCATGGGACGAGCGGCCTCCATCTGTGTTTTCGGAAGGTACGCCAATATCCCCATGTTGACCATCAGCTGCTGCGAGGATTCCGGGACGTTTGTTGAGACTTTGGACGTCGTCTAGTACCGATGGGGAACCCAGGATGGGCTGCCTCCACTCAGCAACTTGTACCAGTTCGAATGCTGCTAGTTCTTCTTGCATTGTCGCTTGTCTCTCGGATGTGTCCATCGTATAGATTGAAATATTGGTGGGCTGCCTCGATGTCAAGCCAAACAACCCACAAGTTGTCACTAAGCTGATTGCAAGGGTCTGTCTGGAAAGAAGTCAGGTGCAGGTCGTTGCGCTGCCCATCCATATAGTTCATCAATCAGGCTGAGGCTGGGCCTCTACTCCCGCGAGGCTGAGCTAGCTTGCAGTGCCACTAGAGCTGAACCTTGCATGTGATGTATCGCATGTACCTCGCCGCGGACCAACGATCTGCAGGCCACTGTGGCGATAGGACTGGCTGTGGTTCGACCCATAGCGGCTTGTCCGCAATTCTGTGTACAACCGTTACTGTAGTTGTTCGGTCTCCACCAATTACGCCATAGGATTCCGCCCAAAAGATGGGGTGACACTACACGCATCCACTAAGTAGTGCGACCAACGACTCGACCCCTCGAAGAAGTCGGAGGTACTTTCTTCTACAATGATAGAAGGTATCGCCGCAAATGACTATTGCGGACGCGAAGATCGTCTTCGGGAAGATGTTCTGCGTAGGACATCAAAGCACTAGGCGTACTTGTATTAGTTTGAGATCCTACTATGATGTGGTTAATTACACAAGTCTTGTGTTTCGATGTATATCTGTTCTGGTGTGGTGGCTTGTCTGAGCTTAGCGATATAACTGGTTCCCGACATCGGCAATATTCAGGCGGTATGCTTGTGAAGACTTCCGGAAGAGTGGTGCACTCAAGTATGTATGTGGAAACACGCAAACAGTGTGAACAAAATTGCTCGCGTTGGATGAAGAAGCCCGTCTTCGCGGGAAAGGGCGCGATTACGTGGGATCCGTGTCACAGGGGCTGCGCTCTTATCTTGCACAAGGCTCGCATGGATTTGTACCTCCTCAATTACGCTAGCAGGCGAAGGGGTAGCCATGTATCACGAAAATTGGCCCTGCTCTTGTGCCGTATCACACCACGCAGCCTTAGTGGTGCTGAATGAACAGCCATTCAATGCTGTATGCGATCTTGGCGTGAGACTGCGTAAGCGAACTGACACAGAACGGGATCGTGCTCAGTGATGTGTAAGGAGAATCTCGTGACCAAACAACGAGGATGTCCTTTGGCGATTTGATGGACGAGCTATGGTATCATCGTGGTGTCAAAGCCAGGCTCTACAGCCTCGTCGGCTGCCTACCTGATCTTCTGCCGTTCTTTAGCTGGGCTGGCTTCCGGACAGTATAAGGCTACCATATCCATATTGACATCCCGTTTTGTGTCTCAACCAGGCTGCGTCATTCTAACATTAGCTATAAGGCGCATTCACTAGGTGACGCGCCAAGGTTGCTGCAACCACAAGTGCGGGAACGAGGCCGCAACTGAGCCTACAGTACATTTCCCGTACTCTGCGTCGCGCACGTATCGGACCTAAATTCAAGCTACAGGCAGCGGATCTAGGAAGCGTAGAATCTGCTGGGGGAGATGCGATAGCGTCCGATTGTCTGCAGAGACGACCGAGCAGAGTATTGTCGGCCTCAGATACAGTTCTTAATCGCTAATTGTTGAAGCCAGCTGTGCAGCGTCGGCGAGCTCCGGAATTTCTCATGACAACCTCGGCGCTGGCGCTGGCTGGCGCGCAACTTTCACTTCAATCGTCGGTCGAGATCACGCTCTCCTGTGATTAAAAGCGCTGCAGTTGCATACTGGACTGGCCTTGAATTACCGTTCTCTCTCAGTACCTCGTCACGACTCTCCCAGAATTCGTATCAAAGAGGACAAAAGAGACAGAGGAGAATCGCCTCCGATCGACGCCGCACAATTCCATCTTCGCCAACTATGGGTTCCATCGCTCAAGAAGACAGCAGCGAACGCCCGACCGCAGTCTCGGTCTCTCTCCAAGAACTCAAAGATGGCACTGTCTCCCTCGAGACTCTCGAGCAAGCATTCGGTCCTGCAAGCCTGGGCATCATCATTGTGAGAGACCTGCCCGAGCACTTCGCAGAGCTGAGACATGAAGTCCTCAGCCTGAGCTCCTACCTGGCCAACCTCCCTGCCGAAGAACTATGTAAGTGAAGCCTTGCAACCTCGCCATCATAGAACATCAGAATGTTAATGACAGCAACAGCGAAACTCGAGAATCCCGCGGCAAAATACAACGTCGGCTGGTCTTGCGGCAAAGAAACCCTGGCCGATGGCCGCTACGACACTCTCAAGGGCTCCTACTATGCCAACCCCATCCACGATGAAGCCCTGGAAGCCAAAGCCCGCGAATTGTACCCCAGCGTCGTCGAAATGGTCTCCCCCAACGTCTGGCCCAGCGAATCAGTCCTGCCTGGCTTCGAAACCAAGTTCGAGTCCCTTTGCCAACTGATCGTCGACGTCGCGGGCCTCGTAGCGCGCAGCTGCGACCGCTACGGCGTGGCGAAGCTCGAGGGCTACAAGGCCGGCACGCTGGAAAACATCGTGCGGACGAGCGTGAGCACGAAAGCGAGACTGCTGCATTACTTCCCACCCCCGGCCTCCTCCGCACCAGCAGCAGCGGACACCACCACCCCCGAGAAACACGACGACGACTGGTGCGCCACGCACACTGACCTCGGCGCCCTCACCGGCCTCACGAGCCAAATGTTCGTCGACGAGAACTCTCACCCGGCCTCTTTTCCCTCGGGCTCCAAGCCCTCTCCCCTCCCCGAGTTGGAAGCCCACCCAGACCCCAAAGCCGGCCTCTGGATCCGCGACCGCGCCGGACGCACTACGCAAGTGCACATCCCACGTGACAGCCTGGCCTTCCAGACCGGTCTGGCGCTCCAGCTGATCACACGGGGCGCCTTGCGCGCAGTGCAGCATTTCGTGCGCGGCGGCAAAGCCGATGGCGGAGGCGAGAATGTGGCGAGGAACACGCTTGCGGTGTTCACGCAGCCCAATCTGTGGGAGGTGGTGGAAGTGGAGAGCGGCAAAGACTTTGCGAAGTTGGCGGAGGAGGTCATTGGAAAGGGTGTGTAGGAGGAAAGCAGAGACGGGGGATTGTGGTGGACATGTGGAGAAACATTGCGAGACCTTTGTGAACATATAGCGAGTTGAGATCAAAAGTCTTTTGGCTAACTACCTTGTGAAAGTCCTCGTGTTTAAGGTTACCATGACACTCTCCGGCCCATCAACCTTGCGCCACCACGTCAAGTGGCAGACATTCTGCATCGAAGAGAGAAGATGGAAAGCCACCGGAGTTTCTGCTAGATCGACTGTCCAGGAACATCACAAGCCAAATCCCATTCTCTTTCCAACATTGCCACAGATTCTCCCAAGGTATCCAGTATCAGTCGCCCCAGACAAATCGCAAAAGGAAAAAGTAAAACCACAAAACCGCAGCCCGCACGTCATTACATTCCTTCCGTTCAGTGATCATGTCAACAACATCATCAGTTAAAAGTAAGGTATAAACAACATCGTACAAGCAAGAGAAGTGAAGAAGGGGATCGTAAAAGTCGTCGAATCGTCCGAAGCAGAGAAGGCTTCAAGTTCACAAGTGAACAAAGCCTATTGCTCAAGAAGAGGGAGAAAAAGCAAACCCTCCATGCCAGTGTCCTCAGTCCACAGCTTTTGTTTCTGCAAAAAAAAAGAAAGAAGCGCTTGCATATCGCTGAAAACGCTTAGAGGCAAAACAAGCCACGCGAGGAAAGGATCTGGCAGATGAAAGGAGGAAATCCTCCCTTACGTATGTTCTTTCCCCGAGAAGTGCTGATACGCTAATGTCGTCCTGTGGTCGAAGTGTAAGAATCTCAAGAAAATGTCGTGAGATGATATGTGCGCTTTTGGATCGCTTTGCAAAGACGCGAGCCAGGAATGTACCGAGAAGAACCCGCAGGCGAAAAGAAATTTTGTGAACCAAGGCCGTAAATGACGACAATGTCGTCGATGCAAACCTGCCGTTGAACGCCGTCGCTGTGGAAAAGGAAACATTTCGGGTCATGCTCAGGTATCGTCGTAGTCAGCAGGCGACATCGTGCCGCTTGAGCGACCAGATGGCCACCGCTGGCTGGACGTTGATGGCTGCGTCATGATGAAAGCAACATGCTGCCTCATCACAAGGCACTCTCGTATCCATCCTCTTCAGTGATGGTATCTCTCCTCCTACCACCACGCTCGCTGCCGTGGTGACTTCTTCCCCCTGCACGGCTCCCAGCGGAGCTACCATGGTAGCTCTTCTCTCGTGTCGGCGAGCCCGGACCGATGATCATTGTGTCTCCATCCTTAGTAATGATCTCGACGGTCCTGTCGCCGGGGATATTGAAAACGTCATCGCCGCGCTCAATGCGTATGGTCGATTCAGATGTGGACAATCTGGTTGAGGTGGTGCTCTTCTTGCTGGAGCCGGAGACGTGGCTTGCAGCACGTTTTGGTTGTTGCTGTTGCCCAGAACCAGCACGCTTGACGTTCTCTGCTGTCAGTGTCACGGGCTCCACGTTGCCTCGTTTGGCAGCCTGGTAGGCCTCGGTGTCATTCATCTTGTTCTGCAGGTCCAAGCGATCTGCTTTGGCGATAGCCTCGTCTTTAGTGTTGTAGTAGAACTTGCGACCTTGATTGT
Organism: Cladosporium velox; assembly: GCA_024604135.1. NCBI lineage: Eukaryota > Fungi > Ascomycota > Dothideomycetes > Cladosporiales > Cladosporiaceae > Cladosporium > Cladosporium velox. The sequence continues at coordinate 572,728 of JANIIF010000020.1, read as the reverse complement.
CTTCGACAACAAACTGCCTTTGTACGATTTCCTCTTCGTATGCGCGCGAGGTTGCCCTGCTACGACCGGGCTTCTCATGTTGTGTGATGATCGGTCGACGAGTGTCGCCTTTGGTCGAGTAAGTCCGGCTGAGTCGGGTGGACCGCTCTGTATCGGAGTACATATGAGGGTCAGAGTAAGACGCTCTCTGGGCCACCTCTCGTGAGTGATGTCTAGCAGCAGCGGGTGTGGTCTGGGTGTGCTTCAACACAGGCCTTGACGCGCGATCGCGCTCACGCTGAGGTGGAGGTGGCATCAGTCTCTTGTCGACTGCCTTCTTGTCTTCCAATGCCCGGCGGGTGCGTTCATATTCTATTTCGCGCCGACGAGAACGTTCGCGACGGCGGGAGTGCTCGCGACGACGAGGCTGCTCGTGACGCCTGCGTCGATCCCGATCGTCCTCGGACTCACTGGACTCGCTCGACTCAGACCCAGACTCAGACTCAGATGGCGGGCCAAAGGCCAATTCTTCCCTAGGGAAACTTCCGGGCATAATCGAGCCTCGCCTTGCTGAAATGGTGGGCTGAGTAGACTGTCGTGAGGATGCCGGCGGGATCGCTATCTCTTGAGATAGGGCCGGATTGCCTGCACGAGCAGAGTATGCACCATGCAGGGCGGGGGGATACGCCTGGCCGTTGGAAGGTATAGGCATTGGTTGACCTGGCATATAACTTCCGAAAGGGTCCCGCGGTGAGCCTGAGGTTATGTGTGGCGGCATGCCGTTCGGCCAGTCGGGATACTGAGCCATGTGAGGGACTCTGTTGTAAGCAGATGGTGATGCCGGTATGCCCTGACCTTGGGCACCGTAACTTCCCTGTGGAAGGCCTTGCTGATAGTGGTTGGCGTATCCGTACGGTGCTTGGGCCCAGCTGGTTGGTCGACTTTGTGAGGCTGATGGTGCCCGTTGTCTTGTCTCTGCTTGCGGGTTGTAGTGTCCTGGCGCTGGCTGACCGGCGTGATGCTGAGGGTATTGGTAGTGCGTTCCCTGTTTGTGTGGTAGCGCTGACCCTGCTTCCTGAACAGGGAACTGCGCAGTTTGAGAACGGTGCGTTGATGGGCGATGAGGCAACGTATACCCACGCTCGGAGTTTTGTGCACTCGCGCAATTTGGATCGCCACAGTGAGGATCGTTACATGCAGACGCCGAGGAGGGGTTGCGCTGACTGTCGCGTCGACCGATCGGGATTTGGTTGGTAGGCTGTGAGCCTTGTTTCAGGTGTTGAGAGCCAGCAGAGGGCTGTGATAGTGTGCTACTCGCCACTGTGTTACTCGCGTGAGACGAGTATCCGGAGTCACTGGCAGCGTCGCGACGTGGTTTGTGCATATGCGGTAAAGTTTTGGATGGTTGGCGATGATGGCCAGCGTCCCTTCGTGTATTCGGAACGGCACTCCCATCACTGTCAACGTCTTCTACGTAAGGAGCTGGTGGTGGCGGCGACATATCTGATGCGACCCGTAGAAGCGGAATGTTCTGGGGAGTTGACTAGGTTGTTCTGTTCTCCGCCACGCGAAGATCCGAGACGGGGAAACGTCTGACTCGAGTGGGTTCAAGGTGCGTTATCGTTGCTTGCGTAGTCTTCCAGGGAAAGCGTCACCACGCCGACGCCTGAGCAGAGAGGAGGGTTGTGGGCATGCGCGAGGTCCTTTGATTCATTGTCGAAGAGTGTCTCGGGAAAGGGAGGCGTTTTTCGTCACAAAGCAGTCGGGACGTCAGAAGAGCAAGAAAAGTCGCAGGATGACTGTTTGGCGCTGCGTAAGGCCGCTAGGGCGGATGGCCTGCGTTCGCGAATCATGCACGGGCGGAGCAGGCTGGTCACCTTGTTGCAGTTGGACGGAAAGACCAGCAACGTGGGAGCCCGAAGGCGCGCGGACAGTCGCTAGAAGGAATATCGCAACCTGAAGGACGGCGGAGTGTGGACCGCCGGGGTGCGAATTGCAGGGAAGGCAGTTGAGGGAGATTAGATTAGAAGTGAGACATGCTGAGGACAAACAATAGAAGGGATTGATGGCAGCCCAAAGTCTGGGGAAAACGGCGAGACACGACGAGGATAAGGAAGGGCGCTGGTGCGTGCCAGGCGTCGCTCTTTTGGTCGACGCAGGCGGTTGGCCACTAGGCGAGACCAGTAGGTGTGTTAGCTGTGCTAGTGCCCGTGAGCTGCATGCAAAGAGCATAACAGGGTGGAGCTGGGTGTGCGAGAAGGTGCAGCGCCAGTGGTAGTGCGTGTCCAGCAGCAGCAAGAAGACATGCACATGGGCGGGATGGCGTATCGCTTGACGGCCACACTCTCCGCAGACGCGCTGGGGGAGGGTGTGGTCGTACGACAGGATAGCCATGTTGCTGGCGGGCATGATGACACTCATGTCCGTTTCGCCACAATCTGGCAGGGTGAATCACACGGTCATGTGCGGGTGTTTGAGGGATGCTATGCGCATTGGTGTGGCAGGGCAAATACAGTGGTGAAGACGAGCAGGGCCCGGCCATTCTTCCCTGCGCATCACCAGCTGTACCGATCGTCTGTACCGACGTACCCTATCTTCTTGGCTCCAACCTGAAGAGTACATGCTCAGATGTATCTAGTACTGGGGCTGTATGTAGTACCCGCCCGCCGCCTGGTGCGTCTCATATGCTCGGGGCGCGTTTAGACAGACGGCCACATTATATGCCAGCGTATTTCGTGACGACGGAACACGTTGATAATATTTGCACCAGCGAATACCCACGCCGGAGCACGTTTCCGTGCGCGAAATGCCAAAACGCCACAACTGCAGGTCAACGCTGGCAATCTGCAAGCATTCACCGGAGCGCGTTCTGCCCGCAAAACATCAAACGCGACGGGCAGGCAGAACAGTAATCCCGTAGCGACACGTGTGGTAGCATCAAAATAATGGCGATAGCATAGCATCCTCGGTGAGTACATGCCGAGCTCCATCTCTCTGAGTCTCTATCGCAAGCGGAACCGTTAGGAAGTCAAAGTTGATCTTGACTTTCTTCACCGCTTTTTTGGTATATCTTAAAAGTGGATCCACGGAGCTGCGCGCGCCAATGAGCTCGCTCGCGAAGCAACGTCGAAGCTGCAAAGTCCCAGACGTCCAGACGTGTGGGATGGGCGGGCGAACGTACACCCTCTCGAAGAAGCGTTAGAGTGATGCGCGTCGATTGTAAGCTCTGGGGTTGGGAACGCGTGGACGAAGACAAGGCAGAAGTGTAGTTCTGAGGATATAGACAAGGGGACAAGTAGAAAAGAGGAGAAAGTTGTTTGGCTATGAACTTCCCCTACCAATATCACACGTCAGGCAGGAGCGAAACACCACATCGCTCCTTCCCTCTCACATGTTCGCGTCACAAGCTGAAGCAACAAGCAAAACGTTGACATACATACATCGAGCTTAAGATCCAGTGGAGACCGGTCCCGTACATGCTGTGAAACATTCCACCTTCCAGACCCTCCCTCGCCTCCCAAGAAGAACCGACACCGACACCGCCATTCTAAACTTCAGCCGAGAAACGAACCAAGCAAAGTGTTCGCCAACTCCGCTCTGTCTCCCGTGTTCTGCTGCGAACCCAGAACGATATCACTACCTCTGCTATAGCTTAGGATATAGCTCTCGGCCGACGATGATGGAACCGTATTGGCCTATCTTGCAGGTAGGGTGGAGGAAGTGGAATGCAATCGAAGGTTAGGGTGAAGCTCATATGGAGACGGGACGTGTCCATTCTCGCTGTTTTGTCATGATGGTTGTCGGTAGAATGTCAGGTTCGGGAAGGTGAATGCTTTTGAGTAGTTCGCTACGAGGCTTCACCCTTCTTGGTTGCTTGGTGATGATTGTTTGGTAATAAATGCTTTTTTTTTTCAAATACGCTTTCAACACACACACGATTTTTTTAGAGTGCGATGCTAGGTAGCTACTAACTGTCGTGCAGCCTGCATCAAGCAAGTCATCCTGACCATGCTTCCGGGCAAATTACCGTACCCATCCATCTCCCCGGAAAATGCCGTTGAACCACGCCTTTTGTCGGCGTTATCTCCATCTCCCCTTCCGGATTTCGCCAATTACTTACTTACTTACATCCTCTCCACAGGGGTGAGGCCAAGCAGCTTCATACCGTTGGACAGCACAACCCTAGCGCTCTCGTACAAGCCCATGAGCGCGACCTTCTTCTCGGGGCTCTCGGCGTACATGACACTCATGGTCTTCGCGTTCTTGTTGTTGACATCCTTGGCGTCGTAGCACGAGCTGAGCGCCTTGGACATCTTGAACAGGTAAGTGAGGACGGTGACAGGCTCTTGGGTCTTGAGGGTGTTGGTGAAGACGTCGGGCCACTGCGCGAGAGTGCGGACGAGCTCGATGCCCTCCTTCGCGGTGATGAGGCTGAAGTCGGCGTTGGCGAGCGCGGCGTCGTCGAGCTCGGACTTGCGCTTCATGGAGCAGAGACGAGCGTGGGCGTATTGCAGGTAAGGGCCGGTGTCTCCTTCGAAGGAGGTCATGCGCTCCATGTCAAAGTTGTAGCCGTTGGCCATCTTGCCGCTGAAGTCCTGCACCATGATGGAGGAAATGCCGAGAATGTCGGCGGTGGCCTCGGGGTCTTCGATTTGCTTGTACTTGTCCTCGTTCTTCTTCATCACGTCGTGCATGAAGTTGTGCACGTCGTCCAGGCTGTCGGCGAGCGAGATGACGGTGCCCTTGCGAGTGCTCATGGTCTGGCCCTTGGGGTCCTTGACCATGCCGAAAGACAGGTTCTCGCACTTGGCGACAATGTCGCTGTATGGTGAGCCCATCAGGCGGAGAATCTCGAAGAATTGGGCGACGTGGGTGTCCTGCTGGCAGGCAATGACGTAGATCATCTTGTCGAAGTGGTATTTCTCGTAACGCTCGCTGTTGGCAGCAATGTCACGGGTGAGGTAGAGCGAAGTGCCGTCCCTCTTCTTGACCAGAGTCTTGCCCAACTTGGGCTTGCCGTGCTTGGCAAAGTCAACAAGCACGGCACCCTCACTGTGCTCACTGAGACCCTTTGATTCCATGACCTTGGCCGCACGTTCCATGTCCGACTCCAGAACGGTCGACTCGCCACTGTAGTCGTCGAAGAAGATGTTGAGACGGGCGTACATGTCCCTGTACTTCTCAATGGAGTGGTCACGGAACCTCTGCCAGTTGGCAATAGCCTCAGGCTCACCATCCACCATGCGCCTGAAGAAGCGACGAGCCTTCTCGTCGATGCTGGGCTTCTCGTCAAGCTCCTTCAAGACAGCCTGCAATTGCTTGACGGTCTCCTCAAGCTCGGCCTCCTGCTCGTCAGTCCACTTGTGCTCAGGTGGCGGCTGGGGCTTCTCGCCCTTGGCAGGCTTCTTGGCTTTGGGAGGAACCTTTTGCTTCTTGAGCTCCTCGATCTTAGCCTTCAACTCGCTGGCAGGCTTCTGCTCAACGTAGTTGTCCTGGTTGATCTTGACGTAAACCTCGTTGAGGTGCTTGACGGCATCGTTCTTGAGCGCTTCCTCGTTACCGTACTTCTCGAAACCCTGCGAAAGAACACCATACTGCTTGCCCCAGTCACCGAGGTAGTTCATGGAAATGGTCTTCCAGCCAGCGGCCTCGTACAGCTTGACCAAGAAACCACCGATGATAGTACTCCTCAAGTGACCAGTGTGGAACTCCTTGGCGATGTTGGGACTCGAGTACTCGACAATGACGAGTTTTTGAGGGCTGTTGAGATCGCTGGGGTCGGTGTGGCCAAGGGAGCTGTTGAAACCATACTTCTCCTTTTGCTGGAGGATGGTGGGACCAGTCAACTGCGCCAGCGCAGTGGGCTCGAAGAAGAAACGGACAAAGCCCTTGTCGGCCGAGGGCTTCTGGATCAAAGGCGAGTCGAATTTCTCGGCGATCTCGGCAGCGAGCTCATCGGGCTTCTTGCCCTTGAACCTGAGAGCGGCGACGGGGAGGACGAGGTCACCGTGCTTGAGATCCTGAGTCCATGACACGGCGTTGTTGACTACTTGTGGGTCGGCGCCGGTGATCTCTGAGACTTGCTTGATGATTTGAGCCCTGTAGATATCGACGGGGTTGACGTGGGGAAAGAGCTGGACAGACTCCAACGCAGGAACATCAACGACGCCCAGCTTCTCGAGCTGCGCGGTAATGTGTGCGGCGGCCATGTTGTGATGTGACAGTAATGTGGTGTGCAAGGAACGTTGACGGCTGGGCGATTTATATCGTTGCGATTGTGACCATGCGAGACTTCCGTGACTCAGGCTTTGAGCAAATCCGGGTGCGAAAAGCTTTCCGATGGAGGCGCGATGCGATCGGAAAACTTGGGGGATTGTTCGAGGCAAAGTGCACGAGGAGAGCATACACAATAATGATGAGAGAGAGGGAGAGATGGATTCAGTCAAAGCTACGCTATTCAAGGTTCGGGGTAAACCCACACAAAAATGTTTGTGATGAAGTCGCCCTCTCCGTGTCGTTGATCGCACGGCCCGCCACCCGACATCACGTGACTGATGGAAAGTTAGTTAAGGTATATCAATACTTGATCAGCCCTACTATTTCCAGTCACTACTCCAGTCATCGTCTGTTGACTGTTTTGATGTTGATGACTGCCTAAATTGGTACCACTGTCACTGTCGTGCGTGCGCCCGAGTATCGTCATGGCTGAAACAACCACCGAATACTCGATTTTCTTTGACAAGATAATAGTCATTACCAATATTTAAATCTAAGCCAAATACACTCGTAACATTTGCATCAATCGCTGAAAAGCTGTACATCAAAAGACCCCCAGTCATCCCCAAAAGATTTCATGACCCAAACGCGCCAAAACCATTCCATTCCATCCCATCCATTCGTCAAACCAGATCCCCAGCCCATCCCAAAACCTCCCTCTCATCATCACACAGCCTCGCATACTCCAATAACAGTCTGAAAACATAAATCTGCATATCCTCCCTCCTCAAAACCCTCTCCGCCCACGCCTTGCCATCCATCGCAATATTCTCCGCAACATCATCATGCCCCGCAAGCCCCACCTTCTCATTCCCGATGAAAAACTCCATGATTCCGTAAATGTCCGCAAACGTATTGTCCATGGGTACAAAGTGCTTCCAGGGCACGAGGCGCGAGTCGTGCCACTCGTCGTAGATGGTCGCTTTGATGGGGAGGGAGGTCGAGCCGAGGAAGCCACGGTAGCGGCCGCTGAAGCTGTTGCCGTCGATGTCGGGGAGGTATTTGTAGTGGTATTGCTTGCTCATCGGCATGCCTTTTTTGATGGTGTAGTAGTGGTCTGTGTACCAGCAGTGCGCGCCGCTGTCGGGGAAGCAGGAGAGGTAAACTGTTGCTGCGTCGCTCCAGGTTTCGATCCAGTCTCCCAGGGACCCATTGTGGGAAGCGGACATGTGGGATTCGAGGTTGTAGTCGCCTTTTTGCGGCAGGATGAAGTTTGGGGGTTTGTGGCCGTGCTCGGCTTCTCGCACGCTGGTCGCGTTGACCATGCTTATGAAGCGGTGGCGCTGGAAGCGCGTCCAGTTCTCTGCTCTGTTTCGGCCGCCTGTTGCTGAGCCTCGCCAGATGAGAGCGTCCTGCTTCTTGCTCCATTCCACGCCGTGGTCTTCGCCGCCAGAGTAAAATTCGTCTTTGGTCCAGTACATGGCCGGTGGAAGAAGAATCTCATTGTTCATCGAAAGCTTCGATCCGCCGAACAAGGGGAAGAACTTCTTCGTGTTGCCGATCGATATAGGCTCGACGAACGTACCGTGTAGTCCTTGGAAATGTGGATTGTAGCAAGCTGATTTCGCCAAAGTCCAGTTCTGCACGTAGCCCTGATATGAATGCTCCGGGTAGCCAGGCGTAAGAGGAGGCGGCGTGCTGAAGTCAGTCTCAATGAACGTCTTGCGCGCAGGGCTGTCAGGAGGACACCCGATCACAGCAAGCGGCCAGTATGGTCCTTCACCTCGAAACTGCGGATCAAACCCTTCCGGCACATTATTATCAATCTCCTCCAAACCACGCAAAGAAGTCTTCAACTTCCCAGCCGGCACAATCTTCCTACTCTCCTTCTCCTTCGCCATGAACGCCTCGATCTCCTCGCTCTCCACCACCATGCGACTCTCGTCCATGACATTAATCGGCATGTCCACATCCGGCACCCACCCGCCGTCCTCAACAATACTCCCCACCATATCCTGCCACAGGCTCATCCACGGCCGGTCCGCGTGGTCCGACCGCTTCGTCACAGACCCATTGCGCACACTAACCGCATGCTCGAACGTCTTGGCCTGCTCGCGCATCTGCTTCGCCGGCACGCCCCAGAACGGATTCAAGTCATCGTAAATGCGATCGAAGAACTCCTCCACCAGCACGGCGCTGTGGTTGCGCGCAAACGCAAACCACAAGTCGAAGCCCGGCGGTGGCTGGCGACCCCGGCGCGCGCGGTATTGTTGCGCGGCATCGGAGAGGGAGTGCGCTTCTTCTGTGAGCAGACGGGCGAGTTCGAGGTCGGCGCGCGCAATCAGTTCTTCGATCGGGTGTGCGCCAGGGTCTGTCGCGTGGTTTGGAGGCGGCTTTGCTGGGACGGGTCGTGGTTGGGAGTCAAAACCGGGGACGTGGAGTTGTTGTGGTACGCCGAAGGAAGAAACGAAGAGCCAGGCGACGATTGTGAGGAATCCTGCTGCGATTACGAGTTGTGTGAACTTGGAGCCGAGCGACGGCGCAGAGAGGAGAGGCATGGTGGGTTGGTTGATTGATCGTTATTAGATCGTTAGAGAGAGTGGGGCGCACGGCTATCTGCGCGCAAGGCGGGCGGATCGTTATGTCGAGTGTCGCGTCGTCATTACGCTGTGGTGAGGTGGAATATCGTGACAAAAGAGCGAATGTCGCTCGGCAGCGAGGTGGTCGGCAGCCATGGGTCAGGGAGAGTTTATCAGAAGATGCTCGCCTGCGGCCAAGCAATCAAGATGCAGGGTGGCAGGTCGAGAGGCTTGGAAAGATGTGGATATAACCACCGGCTTTCCGTATGGTCCGTCCATGCTCTTGATGATAACATGATGCCATCTTTTAGATTAATTATCGATTCGATGGCGATTGTCGAGGGGGAAAATAATGCTATTTCGTCAATCAACTACTTATTTTACCATGAAGCAACAACACTTGCAACACCCATTTTCCTTCAATTACTGGCTACACACTACAAGAGAAACTCCACTCACATGGGTAAACTCAAGACATAGGGCCATAACAGCCACGAGACGCTTGGACACAGACAGCCCTGGAGGCGTTCGATAATGCACACGCCACAAGACGTCCTAGTAACCTGCTTGAAGTCGCAGACATACCACCCCCCACCTCCATCTGGAAAGGTAACAATTCAAATGCGAAGAACAACACTTCTGATTCTCATAAGCAAAGATGCCACACAGCACCCTCGTTGCCGAAAGCTGAGCAAGAGCTCGATAATTTATATATGCTATCTCTTTTCCCATCACTTTCTTCCATAGCTTGACAAATCTCGTACAAATGCCATGCCTGCTGATTAAAATGCCCGTACACCACGCTCTATCCCAACGACGCTCGCCGTCGCGCATGTGCTCATACCGATGCTCGGGACAGCCTTCTACTTGGAGGTCTCCCTGACAACAGCGTCAACCGCCTTAGCAAAATACTCAACATTGTGCGTGTTCAAGCCAGCCATGCTGATGCGGCCGTTCTTGGTCATGTACACGTGGTACTTCTCGCGCAGCGCCAGGACCTGCTCCTCGCTGAGGCCGGTGAAAGAGAACATGCCGATCTGATCGGTGATGTGGTTCCATGTGCCGGGAGTCTTGAGCTCGTCGAGCTTCTCCTTCAGCGCCTTGCGCATCTCGATGATGCGGCCAGACATGGTGCGGAGATCGCCTTCCCACTCGGTGAAGAGCTTCTCGTCGTTGAGGACTGTGGAGGCGACGCGGGCGCCGTAGGCGGGAGGGTTTGAGATTTCGGAGCGCTGGAGGATGGCGAGTTGGGATGCGACACGCTTGGTGGTGTCTTCGGCGTGAGAGCCGGGAGATGTGACGAAGTGGAAGCAGCCTGCGCGCTCACCGTAGAGGCCAAAGTTCTTGGCGTAGGACTGTGCAACGAGGAGCTCGAAGCCCTGCTCGACGAAGTGGCGGATGGCCCAGTTGTCTGTGCTGAGGGAACCAGAGGCGAAGCCCTGGTAGGCGCAGTCGAAGAAGGGGAATTGCTGCCTCTGCTTCATAACAGTAGCGATCTGCTTCCACTGTTCTTGCGTGGGGTCAACGCCTGTAGGGTTGTGTGCGCAAGCGTGAAGAAGGATAATGCTTCCTTCTGGGGCGGACTTGAGTGTGCCGACCATGCCGTCGAAGTCAAGACCCTTGGTGTCCTTGCTGAAGTATGGGTAGTTCTTGATTGGGAGGTGGACGTTGGAGAAGATCTGGTTGTGGTTTGCCCATGTTGGCGAGCTGAGGTAGATCGTCTTGGCTTCAGATGTGGAGGGGTTGTAGAACTTTTGGAGGAAGAGACCACCAAGGTGGTTGGCACCAGTGCCTGAGATGGTCTGGAGGGAGGTGACACGCTTCTCGGAGATCGCGGGCGAGTCGGCGCCGAAGATGAGTTTCTGTGAGGCGGATGTGAAGTCTGCGAGACCGGCGATGGGGAGGTACTCGTGGTTGAGGTCTGGGTCGGAGTGGAGGATGTCGTCGGCCTGTTGGAAGTACTGTTAGTCTTGAGCACTGTAATTATCACTCTTCCAGACTCACCTTCTTGACAACAGGAAGAATCCACGGCACAGCGTTGTTGTCACGGTAGGCGCCAATGCCCAAATCAACCTTCTTGGGGTCCTTGTCGGCGCGGTACGCAGCCATCAGACCAAACAGAGGGTCCTCAGGTGCCTGCTGCACGGCGCCAAAGGCGCTCACGGATCCATTGGAAGACATGTCGAGCTGGTTGTTGAGTTGGCGAAGGCGCTGTGCTGAGGTGTCCTGTCGCGAGTTGGTGTTGTTTTGGTTGGATGATGCTGACATTGCAAAGTGACTCGTTGGAGGGACGGCAGCGTGGGGTTTAAACAGATGGCTTCGTGGGGAAGGGATTCCAGCGCTGCGCTTGGACTTCTCCAAAAGGCTCAGATGACGAGATAATCTCCTGCGCCGTCTATTTCGGTGCTGGGGAAGTGGAGAGATGCGCTGAAAAGCCGTGGCGATATTCTGGAGGCTCAGGTTGATTCCAGAGATGATTCGTATTTCTTTTGACTCTTTGAAAGACCAGATATCTCACTCTCAAGCTCACGGCTCCAGCGTCGCAATTCTCTCTTTCTGAGAAACGGCCAAACAACAGCGCGATCGGTCGGCAACGGACGGGCCAACAAAGTCGATGAGGCGATGTCCGGGTAATTGTGCGGAGGGTAGCGACGAGTAGAAAGCAAAAGGACGAAACTAGTAGGTAAGAAGATGACAAGTTTTAGCTAACGCAGGATCGGTGTTTCGAGGTATATATCAGGGGAGCAACTCTGCGCGTGTGCTCAAGGAAGTCAGATGAGCTACATGATGATTTAGTCTTATTGCTTCGCGCTGTCACAGGTCACCATCGTCCGGTTCTCTTTCGTGCTGCCGAGGCCGAGGTATCTTTTTTGGTAGTTTGTTGTTTTCTATACTACATTCGTGTGCAACTTCTTCGATCGTAGTGGTCAATCCGCGCATTGTCGTGATTATCCCAACTAGGACATACAATGCTTGCCAGATTCTTCCAAGCGACATCATAGTACAGCAAATCGGTGTTTGACTCCCCCAGGACTGCCACTCCATGGATGCGGGTAATCGCAGGCGCTTCTCCGGCAAATTCTGGCTATTACGAGAGCATCGGATGTGGAGGGATCCAGCCGAGCGAGCCATCCTTTCAGCCTTGTCAAGACAGACAACTCTTTGACTTTAGCATGTGCGATGTCGCGATGAGCCGAGCAGGGCTCCTCGGTCTGGAGATGTGCCGCGATGGTTGTATTTTGCTGTTATTGGATCTGAGGCTGTCGTTGTGTGTGGTCCTGTTCTACTGCGCATTGATTGCTTTCGCTGTCGCTGTTATTGCACAGCTTGTCAACGAAAGAGGTACACACGACTGTCAAGCAGCCTTTCATATCCTGGTCAAATGGACGTCAGTCCTCACGTTAAGTTATTGTTTTTCATTCATCACCATCCATACTCTGCATACTACTCTGCATAGGCATCGAAATCGGCGGCTGCGGTAGATCATCCCACCCCAGCCTCCTAGGCTTCTGCTCGACCATCTTCTTCCCACACTCGCTACAATACCTTAACACCCTCAACTCATTCCTCGCCATCTTCTCAGCGAAAGCCGCCAGAAATGCAATCATCGCATCTGTATACTCGCGAATCGTCGCGTACGCCCGCTTCTTGATCATAGACTTGATCATGCACAGACAGCTATCCGTCTCCGAAGCTTCCAGCGCTGTCAAGGGCCGTTGATGGGATGGCGCGGCGTCTGAGGTGAATTCAAAGGTGTATTCGTTGTCGATAAGTCTTCGCTGGCCGCGGAGGAGGAGGGTTGTAGAGCTGGGGAGTTTGTATTCGATGCCGAAGTCGGTGATTAACGCGAGGTGATGCGAGTAGCGTTTGAATAAGGTATGAGCTTGTTGGTAGTCGTCGAACATTGGTTCGTGTTCGAGGATGAATATGTTGCTAGCGTAGAATACTGGTAGGCCTTCGATGCGGCATGTTCGGCAAGTCTGGAGTAGTGGCGGGATGTACCATCGTAGAGTTTTGGAACGTGATCTTCTAGGGTTACCAGTGGTCTGTGGTGATCCAGTTGTGAAGAAGGGTATTGGATCTTGTTCGGCTAGGGCATATTCCCATATGTTTAATTGTAGCTCTTTTGGAAGCTGGAGTAAGCGGCTTTGCGGGCTGTTGGCTTGTTGATCTTTTGGTCGTCTGTTGCCCTGCATAGTCTCCGAGGATGAAGTACGAACTTGCTGATGTCTCTTAGCCAGAAAGAATAAACGACGAAGAATACATAGTATCTATACAAGCAAGAAAAAGGCCAGCTACTTCGAATCAAGGCGGAATGATGGTGGGCTGAGCGGTGAAAGTGGCGCTTGTATGTGGCTAGTGATGCGGTGGCGTTGCTCTCTTTCCTCTCCCAAGCGAGGCTGAGTGAAAGTGGGGTGGTTTGTTTTGATTGACTCGCGCCGCCAAAACAGTCGTCGCGTGTTTGTGCGCGCATGCACTTTGTCTCCGGCGATATCGCATACATCATATCGCAATTCTAGAAAAATATCCACGCGACCAATCGGGCACCTACGCGCAACAGCATAAATACCGGAGCAGACAAACTTATGGCACCTCGCGTCGCAAGCAACAACGCCGTGGACTCGGAGAGCGAGGACGACCTTGCCGCTGCTGCTGCCATCTCTTCTGTCGAGAACAAGCGCGCAGCGCAAAACACCCTCGCCGCGACCAAGTTCGGCAAGGCGATCCGCCGTAATAGCACTACGAAGGCCCCGACAAAGCGCAAAGCACCCGTTGGAAGACCATCACGCCAAGCGCTCAAGGATCGCACGAACAACCCCGAAACTAGCGACAACGAAGACAACAACAACAACAACGCAGAAGACGCCAAGATGGACGCCGACGAGCCCAAACCCAAGGCCAAGCGCACTAGGACGACAGCCGCGAGCAAGAAGAAGGCTGCTGCCAGCGAGCCCGCAGAAGAGGCTGCAAAGCCCGCGAAGAGGACACGCACGACCAAGCGCGCAGCGTCGCCAGAGCCAATGCATGTCATCCCAGAGACTCAGCAAGACCCTGAACAGATGGAAGACGTGTCGCACACCATTGAGGGCGCAGATGAGGTAGAGGCAGAGCCTGCGCCTGCGGTGCGACAGACAAATGGCCTTTCTTCGCGCCAACGCTCAGCCTCTGTTCAGCCATTGCAGCCTCGCGCGAGCGCACGCGCAGGGTCAGCTCAGCCTGGATACCCGGGCCCGAGAGAGCGTAGTGGAAGTGTCAGTGGGACTGAGCGCGAAAGAAGAGGCGGCGACCCTGAACTGAGGAGGAAGCTGAACGAGATGACACGCAAACACGAGAATCTGAGCCTCAAGTATGAGAACCTGCAGGAAGTCGGCGAGAAGAGCGCAAAGGCCAACTTTGATAAGCTCAAGCGCGCCACGGACGAGAAAGCAAAGACTGCTGCCGAGTTGATCGCATCCTTGAGGAAGGAAGTAGCGGAGGCGAAAAAGTCGACAAAGGCCGATACTTCGGAGAGTACAGCACTTCAGAAGCAGATCAACGCACTTACAGCTAGCACCGAGAAACTTGCGGCCGAGAACAAGGAGCTCAAGGCCAAGGCTCAAGCAGCAACAAGCGATGCTAAAGCAGCACAGAATGAGGTCAAGTCGATCGAGGCGAAGCTCGCAGCTGCACGAGCAGAAGTTGCCGCACAAGAGGCCAAGTTGGCCAAAGCAACCGCCGGTTCCGCTGCTGCTGCTGCTCGCAACGTGCCCACGAACACAACAGAGTCACAGAAGGAGGCCAAGATGAAGGAGAACCTGTATTCCGACTTGACCGGACTTATCATCCGCAACGTGAAGCGCAAGGAGGGCGAGGACGAGTTTGACTGCATTCAAACTGGCCGCAACGGCAGTAAGTATATTCTGCAACTTGTGCGATTGCAACCACGACTGACCTTCATCACAGCTTTGCACTTCCATCTCGCACTTGCCAACGACACCTCTGCATCATCTGCGCCCAAGACACCATCTGGCTCGCGATACGAGGAGACAGAGTTCACATACGAGCCCTTGCTCGATGAAGGCCGAGACAGCGAACTGATCGACTTGTTGCCTGACTACCTGACTGAAGACATCGAGTTCCCCAGACACCAGGCACTCAAGTTCTACCACAAGATGCTGGAGAGTATGATGAAGAGGGTCATGGTCGAAGAAGAGTGAGGCGGTCAGCCGTCCCTTTCCTTTGTCCCACAAATACTGAGTTGTGCTGTTGATGAATGGTGAGGTGGATTTTCGCATACGCTTTTTGTTTCCGTTTCCATTGCTGGAATGCAGTTGGACAGACACATGGCGAAGCCTGGCGTTCCGGTGCTTTTTTGAACTGGATGTTAGATACCTACTGCTGCTTTTGTTTTTTCTGTTTTGTTCCGTATTGGAGAGAGGGCTTCCGTAATGTATTTGCAACAAACGATGAGTTTTACGTTATTCCGTGGAGTGGTTACATAATTTGGTGGTGAATTGTCCTGGGCACTTTAATTGAATACTCGGCATCCGGGGTGTTGCTAAGCCGGCGTCTGACGCAAGTGGTGGGATGGCAGGCGCTCGTGCTGGTGGGAGAGCAAGGAGAGCAAGCCTCCGACAGAACAGCTGGTAGCGTTTCACATGCATACACTGCACGGAGGACCCTATACCGCTCTCAATACTATACCGCACTACTGCCACTACTGCTTGCTGACCCCATCCGTCTTTCTGCCAACAGCCATGGCTTGCTGTGTCCTGACATAAACACTCTCACCTCTCGTTCCATCCCACTCAATAGAAACACCACCTCCAACTCCACCAACAACCCAATCAATCAATGCTGCCCGCCCATCACCCGCCTGTGCTATAACGCCCTCTCTCCTTGCTCGCATGCCCGATCCCATACCCGCGTGATCAATCCCACCACTCGCCGGCAATGCACGCCAGCGATGTCCGCACCAGCTCGACTCCCGCCTCGTCGTCCTCTCTGCGCCCGCGCAACCGCCGCCTAATCTCGGGCCTGAGCGATATCGACGGCGAGGACAACACCAACGACCGCCTGCTGAGCACAAGCACTGCTCCCGCGACGCGCGCGGCCAGTCCGTTTGGCAGCAGAGGAGGCAGTCCGATTCCCCGCGAGCGGCTGAGCAGGCCGGTTAGCTCGAGAGGCAATGCAGGCGCAGGTAGCCGACGGGGAAACGAGAGCCCTATGGCAGGCTTATGGGGCAATTCGTGGAGTACGCTGCAGGGTTTCGCGAACGATTTGCTGGGGAATGATGGCGCTGCGACGACGCAGCAGCGGACGAGGAGGCCGATGGGGAGGATGAGTGTTGCGAGAGGGAGCTCGTCGGTTCCGCCGGAAGATTGGGGACCACAGGCCCCTACTTCGGCGCCGGGCGTGAGGAGTATTGGGATGGGGTCGAGGGAGGAGGTTGAGAATGCTATCAGAGCTCAGAAGAGGAAGGACATGCTTACACGAACGGAGAGCTATGCGGACTCGATGGGTCGGATGAAGAGGCGGACATCGGACGAGGATAGAGGTGGAATTGCGTCTTCTGCGCCTCCGGGAGATCACGAAAGGAGGGATGCGTTGGTGTATTTGCATCACGTGCGGAAGGAGGATACGCTTGCTGGGATTACGATTCGGTATAATTGTTCCGCGAACACGCTCAGAAAGGCGAACAGGATGTGGCCAAACGATACGGTTCAGCGAAGGGCGGTGTTGATCTTACCTGTAGATGCTTGTGGAGTGAAGGGCAAGCCTCTCTCGGAGCTGGAAGCTATGGATTTACTAGACGACGAGAAGGACGCTCTGTCTGCAGGAAAGGCAGAGGAAGTCGAAACGCCAAAGGCCCTGGCTCCAACTACGAACGGCAACGATCTCATGCGCAATCGGACGAACTCGGCATCGACGAACACCAGCCATAATCGATCATCCCTGGCAGCAGGCTCGAGCGTAGAAGGAGAGCAACCTTGGCATCACGACTCCTGGATCTTGTTCCCCGGCGCCTCAAAACCAACAGAAATCGCCCGCCTATCACGCAACACACTAGGATACTTCCCACCAGCCCGCCGGAAAAGCGCTTCCTACTCTGACCTTGACACGCCCTCAACATCCCTCGATCTAACCCGAACCAACACCTCAGACCACGCTGTCCTCTCTCCCCTCCGTCAAGACCCTCCACAACGGCCCCGCCGCTCTCGTCGCACCTCCAACGCAACCTCAGGCTACTTTCCCTCATATCTTTCCGGCCCTGGCGGCGTCGGCACCATGAACAAGAACGTCTCCTCCCCAGGCCCCGGCCAAGACGGCCTGAACAAGTTCTTCGCCCGCCACCTGCCCGACGTCGCACCGCCCAAAAACCAGCAATCCCTCTACCAGCCCGAAATCCCGCTGTACTCCGACGACGTCTCCGGCGCCACGACTCCGGGCTCGTACTCGCACGCGCTGAACAACGGCAACATCAACATCGAGAACGTCGGCGGCGCGATCGAGAGCTGGATGCGCCGCGTTGCGTCAAAGGCGAAAGATGCCATGGAGCCGGTGGATAGGACGAAGATGGGAAGGGCGAGTGTTGGTGCTCCTTCGAAGGGCGTGCAGGGGATTGGCGATTTGATCGAGATGACGGATGAGTTTGAGATTGGAGGGGATGAGGATGATGATGAGGGTGAGAGGGGGAGGCAGGGGTCTGCTGATATGAGGAATTTGCAGAGTGTGGGTGGTGGTGGTGGTAGTGGTGGTGCAGGGAGCAGTTCGTCGTATTTCAATCCGGGTGTGAAAGCGACGGGGGCGGGGCGGAGGGAGAGGAGTAAGGTTGATTATTCTGGGAAGGATGATTGATTTCTGTGGAAGAGGTGTTTTGGTTGCTGTATCCAGCATTCGAGCTGGCGGTTGTCGTTCATCGAGGGCATAGAATGCTTTCCTATTAGAGCGGTGCAAACTACTTTTGATTTTGAGCAAGGGACACGAGATGTGTTGCATTTCCCTTTCCACTACTACTGGCTAGACCGAATCCGCTACTTTAGAGAAAGTACTTACTCATATCCATTTCCTGACGGGTTACAAGATCTATTCTTGGCAGTGCTCGAGGTCACATTAACGTAGACCAGGGTGTTATTTTATTACTTTGTACTTGCCGTTTTGGTCCTCATTGGTTCGAGAAACAATGTCGGCTTCGACCAGTAGCTTCACAGCAAGACATTGATGTGAAAACTCAGTGGTCGGTAGTCTGGTCTGGGCCCTATTCCATTTGTCGTTAATGTGTACTGCTATGATAGACTGTTGACCTTGCTCGATCGTTCGAGCTGTCCGCGTACAATATCGTTGATACCAGTTCACTAGTTGTGCCTGTGGCATTAGGTTGATCTTGAGGATGGACCAACGAGATGTGCAGTATAGGGGTTTTCTCGAATGTAACTTACACACAATAGATCTTCCACAAAACCTTCTTGCCTTCAGAATGCCGATATCATCGATCCAATTGCTTTGGGAACGTGATTTCATGCTTCTGATCGTGACCCAACCCGAACCCGAAACATGTGCATAAGTTGTAGTACGCTTGTTAAGACTGCGACATCAAGATTGGAACTGATGCAAAATGTGCGTGATACCACTCACGCTTACTACATGTACTTCGTATATCTTGCAGAGTCGCATGCTTCTTGGAAGGTTCCTGCTGATAGTGAGTGTCCATACGGAGTGGCAACACACGTATGCAAACATATGTGCATACACAGCTCCAACATCTCCACGTTGAGGCGAGACGATGGTGTCATATGTGACGATACTCGTCGGCTTACGAGCGGCAAGCTTCGAGTCTAGGACGCCTTTCCGCTGTCTTGATTCCGCCTTTACGCCTTTTGTGTCTCGGCACTTTCTTATAACCATACTCTTAACCTCGTCTACTGACTGAGATTCCGGTCTTTGGCGAGCATCCTCCGGCACAGACCCCTTCAACGCAGCTAAGTATGTCTCTTTACCTCGCCTCAAGCTCCAGATCGGGTCTTACGGAATGTCTTCCATGCAGGTGGGGTAGACCATTTGCAATCAACACTCTCTCTGCCATTCGAAGCTACAGTAGTACCCGGTCCTCCCTAGCTCCGTCAGCATCAGCATCATCCAGCCATGGTATCCTTCAACAACCCCGGCTCCGTCGGTCAGTCACACCCACTACATCCTCTTTCCAACAAACAAGACTCAAACCCAAGATGACAGAGTCCTCCCAACATCCCCTCTCTGGTCTGTGGAAGCCCACCCACCTTGAGAAGCTGCACTATGGTCCCGAGAGTGTCAAGAAGTACCTGCTGGAATGTCTTCCTAAAGAGACAAGCAAAGCCTTCATCATCACTGGGAGTTCGTTGGCCACCAAGACTTCGTTGATCAAGCAAGCGGAAGAACTCCTCGGCGACAAGCACGCGGGCACTTTCAGCAAGATCGGGCAACACGCTCCCATTGCCCAATTAGACGAGGCCACAGAACTCGTCAAGAAAGACAGCAGCATCGACACCATCATCTCCATCGGTGGCGGCTCGCCCATCGACTCCGCCAAAGCAATTTCCTACCGCGTCAACGAGCAGACCGGCAACTTCCTCTTCCACATCACCATTCCGACCACTCTCAGTGCCGCCGAGTGCACCAGCAATGCCGGTTACACCGACAAGACAGGCCTGAAAACCGGCGTTTCAGACCCCAAGCTCGCCGCCAAAGTCGTCCTCTACGATCCCAAATTCGCCCTCGACACTCCTCCTTGGCTCTTCCTCAGCACCGGCATGCGCGCCATGGACCACGCAATGGAGACCATGTACCACGGCTACTCGACCGAAATACCCACCCGTTTGATGGCTCTGAACGCCGCAAGCGAACTCTTCAAGTACCTCCCCAAGTACAAGAAGAACCCCAAAGACGAAGACACCATTACTCGCCTCCAGATCGCCGCTTTCGCCTCCCTCGGCTTCCTAGGATTGAACGTCAAAGGCGGTCTCGGCCTCAGCCACACGCTCGGCTACGCCATGGGCTCTCCTTACGGCATCCCGCACGGTATCACGTCGTGCTTGTCGCTTGGACATGTCGTCAAGCTGAAGGCTCAGAGTTCGAGCGAGGATGCGTCGCAGATCGCGAGGATGGCGCCTTTTATTGGACTGACGAAGTCTGGGGATGACGTGAAGGATGCGACTGCTGTTGGCGATGCGGTGCTGAAGCTTGTGCAGGATCTGGGGCTGAAGACGACGTTGACGGAGAAGGGGGTGGGTGAGGACCAGTTGCATGTTATTGTCAAGACAGCGACAGGCAAGGAGGAGGGAGAGCTTTATGAGAAGGTGAAGGAGCTTGTGGGGAAGTTGTATTAGGTAGTGTGGTCTAATTGAGGTTCTTGCTTAGGGACTGCTGACCATTGTAAGCATTTGCATATCATATGTTGTTAAGCCAACTGTTTGGTGACCTGAAAAGGATTGAGGTATCTAACCAGTGTTGAAATGCCGATAAGCAGGAAGCGGCAATGCAAGCTCGTGATACTAACATACTATGGCCAACGAGAAATGACCCTGATGTCCTGCTATCACTCAAACTATACCTTCGTATCTCGCCGTTGCCTACATATTGATGAACAACAGGTTGCAATATCACACCATTGCTGTTCTTCAACCCTTTGCGACCGCACGCCGTTCTTCTGCCGTCGGCACGATGGGGACCAAGCCTTCCCATGCCGATGTCTCCAAGAACATCTCTAGCTGGAAAGTAGGGTCACGAAAAGCGCTGTTCCACCCATATACCTCTCGGACGGAATCTTCGAGACCAGCCAGGGTTGTTCCTTGCCGCAGCCGGTCCCAATCTCCAATGTCAAGTGTCCGCCCTTTGAAATGGAGATCGGATTCGTAGTATCCGAAAATCTCGCAGCCAACGCTCTTGCCGCTATGAACTCCCTCTATGAGGTCTTGGAGCTTCACACCGGTGCTTGACTCGACTCTGACGCTAAGCAGCTCCGCCCTCACAGGGGTGGCAGTAGGCGATGCATCGGCGTCTCTGTAGTAGACTATGACCTTGAGGTCGGCCTCAAGCGTCGGGGGATGCGTCAGATACATGGCGCTGTATTGCTCCAACAAGGCCATCGTGCCACGATAGCTGACACGCTCGGTGCTCGATATCGCTACCGCACACGATACACCCTGCCCGTCGACCGCGACGAGAGGACGACGTGCAGGCTTGCCCCGCTCCATCAACGGATTCAATGCGACGGGTAAGAACAGCATGCGGTTGTCGTCACCATTTGCATCGTCTTGCAGGTCGACAACCTTTCGAATCTTGAGGTTGCAATTGCACTCGTGATATGGGCCCACGCCATCCGCCATATCAATTGTGACACGTTTTGTTTGTGGATCGACCGCTTCCCAGATCTCGAGTGGTCTCCTCGAAAGCTGTTGGCGAAGGAACATGATTCCTTGGAGTTCTGGGCTGACAGTGATGACTTCCATCCATAACCTCGATACGCGTTGGAGGGTGAAGATCTTTTGGGGCGCGAGATGTGACAGGATGCGCTCGAGAAGTTCGGGGATATGTAACACTGTGTCGCATGCGCTTGTACCGCCATAGTGAGCATGTCCTGGTCTTTCGACGATCCGCTTGATATTGTGAGGGCGAATTCGAACCGGGCTGCCAGAGGAATCGAGTTTGGGCGTGCAAACACTCTCGCGCCGTTTTCCCATGGTGGAGGAAAATCTGTTGGAAAACGACTTGAAGATGTTGATCCGTCGCGATGAAGTTGTGATCAGAACTCGGATGCGTTCGCTTGAGAGAAGTGCTTACGACAATCTGTCGTCGCGTTCACGCGTCGGGCGCTTAACAAGACACCCCCTGTCGTATTACAAGGCAAGACGGCCGCCAAGACCATTCTGTACGACCTTTTCAAACATAACGCGCTGTTCTTGGTGAAAAGCAATTGTCTTGGGAGATTCGGATGGCTAGATCATCAGCCAATTTGAGACACAAGTAAGAAGAGAACACTATCTTTGAGGAATTGTTGGTGACGCGGGTGGTTATTTAGACGGCATCGATTGAACTCAAGTGGCTTATGACGCCTACCTATCTTGCAGGCATGTCATCTGCTGTAAACTTAGTCGTCGAGAATGAATGTATTGAGGTGATGACACATTCAGTGCGAGATCTAGAACGAATTCCAAGCTCGGCAAGCATGCAATCAGGCCGGCTGCTCACAAGTACACGTATCTCACTCGCATACCTCAACACACTGTTTACGACTGAGGTGATGTACCACTAAACAACAAAACCATTTCAGAGCTTAGATCCGCTCGCCTTGTAGTGAGCAACAGCTGCACGGATATGAATTGCAACAGTGAGCTAACAATGCGGTAGACCGGCTAGTGCAACGTGAAAACCCACTCCGAATATTTAGTATGGAGTCGGGCGCCGCGGACATGTCTATTGGGGAGCATAAGTCGGCTATTAGTGACCACTAGCATTTGCGTAAGAATGTTATCGTTGCAAGGAACCTTTGCTCGGGCGAATTCTTCAGACTTCCTTCACGCGGAGTTACCCAAGACCACCCCGGGTTGTCTCAACATGCGCATACCCGCCAATCCTGCTAAGCCAAGCACGGTTGAGGAACAATTGGAGAACGCTGTTGAACAACTCCGGGCAAAGCAGAAGCAATCCGATGATACGCTCGTTGCATGGATGCAGTCCAACATCAAAGACATCGAACGAGCCACAAATGCCAAGGACAAGAAAAACAAGCAAAAAGACCTAGCCTCATACTGGGGATGCGGGTATTACTCCGACTTTCTAGATCGCCATTGCACTGGTGATCTGCGTAACTTGCTACCAGACGAACAGTCCAGATCCGCACCAACAGTAAAGGAATCTCTGCCAGAACCGCGACGCAAAGAGTTTCTGGAGCACTTGCAGACCGCGATCAACAGGTTTTACGACGAAGAAGACCCTGAATTCAAGCCGATCCACTTGCCAGAAGAATACTGCGTTCTACTAAGCATCGCAAACGGCATCAGAGACATTGACATCCGCAGACATGGAATTTGCGGCATAGACGATATCACTCGTTTACCGCTGAACAAGGTCGTACCCGAGCCGGAGAATTTACCTTGCCACCGTGATTATTACCGAGGCTGGGACATCGATGTCGGAATCATACTTGGTCGAGGCCAGGAGCACGACAACTATTTGGTGTACGCTTACTGTGCACGCAAGGAGGTGACTCAGTACGGAAAGAAGAGGACTGGTGGGGAGATTGAACCTCATGAGAGAGTTTGGAGGTGGCGATCCTACAGAGAACACTGTCGGGATCGCAATTTTGTTTTTCCTATGATTTTTGAGTCGATAGTCGACTGGCTATCTTGGTATCAGGAATGGTACAACAGGTTCATAGTTGAGCATCCAGCGAGATGGGCTAGGTTGATGGAATCAATCGAATGGGCTGCAGCGGCGGAGGAGAACATGACTGGCGATCTAGACGCATTATAGAATGATTGCATATGTCGAAACTCTCAATTGCAATCCGGACAGGAGGCATAGATACAGTCGGCGATGCACACGCTCACTTCATCAATCAGGCTCGTCCGAATACCATTCCAAGTCACCTTCTCTGCTGTAGCTTAATCATCGCGGCAAACTTTGGACTTATGCTATGGCAATAAAGGCTTTTGCATCATGCGCCCGCTCTGAGGGCTGTGTGCCTCGACTCTGGCAGCCCAGAATATCACTAGGTTGTATTTCGGGTAAAGCCTTCGATCTGGTTACATCAAAGACGGCGCCGTTGCGCGGCCCCAGAAAGATGCCCTAACTGCAATTCTATTACTGTATACGAAATCGTATTGACAAAAATGGTTTCCTCCTGAAGATCGCTGTCTGCTTGGAACCCTAAGGCGAGAATGGCTAGTGGGTAGCCTAAAATAGGGTCTGTGAGGTGAAATCCTCAAGGTTGAATCTAGTACAGACGATGATACGTGCAGTCCACGTCTTCAGTGTCCACGTTCCATCGATACGAGAAAAGCGCAGTCGATGCCCATCAAGCTGAAACAAACAATGTCATGTCCACACGCTTACTTGGAATTGCTTGTGCTACGAACATTGTACATATAAACTCTGACGTTCCCTACAGGCCAGGACCGCTTCAGAGACCAACACCCTCGAATTACGCCCAGCACGAATTCTTTATCATCTGACAGGATGCAATGCAAACTACCCGCCAAAGTTTCCACCATTCTCTTCTGCCTATTATTGCATCATGCTTCGGGACAAAATGTTCAGGATCACAAACAATGCACAAAGCCACTGGAACGCAAAGCATGGTGTGTACTTCGCGCTTTTGCTACATAGAATGTCGATGCTGAACATATCGAAGGCACAAGCTGAGCCTTGACGAAAGACAAGAATACATCGAGGCAGAAAAATGTCTAATGAATGTTGCTGTATCTCCTGATACCGCACTGCCCGTCGCAAAAACACTTTTCCAGGCTCTGCAAGAGCAGCATCAGCTACAGTCTGAAACAATCCACGAAGTGGTGTGTTGCTACACCTTCAAGTCAAGACATACCGTCGCTATAACTTCTCACAGGGTGGCTTCTTGCCATACCATCGCTACATGACATGGGCCCACGAACATCTTCTCCGAACCAGATGCAACTATACTGGTGCTCAGCCGTAAGTGTCACCGCATCTCGTCGAGGTTCATCCGCATGGCGAGGACCTGGAATTGTCTTTTTGCAGCTTCTTACTAAACGTTGCCACACTGCAGATGGTGGGATGAAGAACGTGATGCTAGCCATTTCACAAATTCGACCATTTTTGACGCAGAACACGGCTTTGGTGGTCGGACGCCCGGCTGCCTTGTGGATGGTCCCTTTGCTCACTACTCACTTGACATTGGTCCCGGATATAACAACACCAAGCACTGCTTGAGCCGCGAGATTGATGATGTGAGCAGCCAGGCGGCGTCAAGTTTCTTCCTGCAGTTCTGCAAGAATGCTACAACATACGAAGAAGCATGGGACCGCATCGAATTCTACCCTCACTCCGCCGGCCACAGTGGAGTCGGTGGCGAGGTAAGTCAACGCCGCATAGATTCTCGAGGTGGTGATCTGACTCTAAGCTTGTAACAGATGCTCAACCCCATCTCAAGCCCTGGCGACCCTTTGTTCTATCTTCATCATGCATTCATTGACAAGCTCTGGTGGGACTGGCAAACTGCTGACGTTGAGAACCGTCTATATGCAATTGGCGGCCCTACTGTCAAAGATCCTAATCGCCCCGCTCCCGTACCTAAGGGGATGCCTTCATCACTCCGTAAGCGTGCAGGCGAGAAACGAGCAACTGGGGGACAAAGCTCTGTCAGTAATGATACTGCAACGACAACGCTAGGTCATCAACTCAGCCTTCTGGGTCTCTTGCCGGACATCATCGCAGAGGAGGTGATGGATATTCGAAATGAGCTTCTTTGCTATCAGTATGTATAGCATTGCTGGTTATATCTACTGTCAGTGTCGACAGGGCTATGACTTTTCAGTATGTAAAGGTCATCAAGAATGGAAACCAGACTTGGACGGACCAGACATCCCCAGCAAGCGAATTGAAGTCTTCAATGCTCTGCAAGCACCGCCACATCCTGGTATGAACCAGATGGAGTGCCACCTAAGTTTTCACAAGCGACCTTCACGTCGAGTCTTCGCTGAGATCCGACCGCTGTATACTGAGATTGTACATTCCGATGCTCCTCGGTTGACTTCTTGTACTTGGAGATTATTTGTAGTTGTATCCAGATAGATATTCGGTTATTAGAAGGGCCAACATATTTCTGGCAATGATCATACTCCACTGCTGTATTGTCTCTGATGTGCCTGCCTGTTTCACGGCGTTCAAAGGCCGATTGCGGCGTCCAGTCGCCGAAGAAAATCCGCCTTACATCATTCATCACTTGGAGTTGAGCAGCTGTACGCGCTTAGACAACAACCTCATACACACAGCAAAACAAGATAATCGATATACACGAACATGTCGGAATCAAGTGACCATGTCATACAACATGCGATGCAGACCATCGCCGAGTTCGAAGAGACCTACAAGCACCTACACCGCACGCCCGAGCTATCTTGGCAAGAGCATGGAACGGCCGCATTTGTCGCGGAGCAATTGCAAAAGATGAATACTCGTGGCGGCGATAAGGACTTCAAGATCACAACAGGAATTGGCGGCACTGGTGTGGTTGGTATTCTCCACAACGGCCCCGGCAAGAAAGTCCTGTTGCGTGCGGAGCTCGATGCACTGCCGTTGAAAGAGGAGACCGGCTTGCCATACAGCAGCCAGAACTCCGGTCGTGACGAGCACACTGGCTCTGAGATCCCTGCGATGCACGCTTGCGG
The DNA here is from genome assembly GCA_024604135.1 of Cladosporium velox. Classification (NCBI taxonomy): domain Eukaryota; kingdom Fungi; phylum Ascomycota; class Dothideomycetes; order Cladosporiales; family Cladosporiaceae; genus Cladosporium; species Cladosporium velox. Next base: position 546,573 of record JANIIF010000020.1, on the reverse strand, counting down.
GCACGACATGCACATGACTTCTCTGCTTTGCGCGGCACGTGCTCTGTCGGACCGGCGGGATCTTTGGTCTGGCACACTCATCGTGTTGTTCCAACCGAGTGAAGAGAACGGAGCAGGCGCACAAGCAATGGTGGATGACGGTCTGTATGATGCGAAACGCTTTGCCGTGCCAATTCCAGACGCTGTTCTTGCTGGGCACACAATGCCAATGCGAGCTGGCAAAGTCGCAAGTCGGATCGGGGTAGTCAACAGTGCTGTGCAGAGTGTGCAAGCCACTATCTTCGGCAGAGGCGGCCATGGTGCCCGACCTCAGAACGCGATTGACCCCGTCGTGATCATGAGCAGTATTGTTATGAAGCTGCAGACCATTGTGAGCCGAGAGATCGCACCTCAGGAGTCTGCTGTGGTTACAGTCGGCAGTGTCCACGCCGGAACTGCCGAAAACATCATCAGCGACAGAGCCGTCATGAAAATCAACATACGAGCCCTCAGTACCGACGCGTTACGTCGTGCCCACGAAGCCGTGGTTCGCATCATTGAGGGCGAGTGTTCTACATTCCGCTGTCCACAGCCCCCTGAAATCAAGTCTATCGGCTCATTCCCTCTACTCGAGAACCACGAAACGATCACGCGAACTGTGGTCGATGCATTTGGCCGCCATTTCAAAAACAACTACTACAACGAACCATATGCGTCCCTCGGCGCTGAAGATCTGTCAAACCTCGCAGTCGAAGGGTCTCAATGCTGTTTCTGGAACATTGGCTGCATAGATCACGATATCTGGGATGCAGCTGAGAAAGAAAATCGCTTGGAAACAGTCGCAGGTATGCCAACAGTGACTCTATTGAAATGGCGGGTCGAATTACGCTGACTTCTCATCTCTCAACAGGCAATCACAGTTCGAAATTCGCACCTGTCATTCAGCCAACACTGCGCGTTGCCACGGAAGCCTTGATCGTGGCCTCGCTTAACTCCTTCGGAAGCACATAGAACTGCGGACCATCTTACGAACGAGAACCATGACTATGACGACAGACCATGTTACCGAACCCATGTATCCGATTCCAATCTGTCCTTACTAACACGCATGCCCTTGACGATCGTACGCCTGCGATGCCAAATTCAGCCATAGTTTCGTCTTGTGAACATTCCGCAGTTTTCCGTGTACGCTACCAGCAAATAATCGAGCTGAGATAGGCAGTTTGAGGCGGCCTCAAATGGGTCGACCGTCGTGTGTCGACAGAATCATGCCGCAGAGCCGAAGGATGCAGACCTTGCGGCATCGATCCTAGCTCGCTACTTGGTTGCGCGCAGGTGTGCTTGGACCATCTGTCCCTTTGCGGAGACTAACGACTAGTCCCGAGCAGGGCTTCTTTAGATCGCGGAGCTAATGCAAAGAGACACTGTGTGGCGTAATAGACAGACGAAGGGAAGTGATCAAGCTCGTTGATGGCTGCGAGTGCCGACAATGCAGGATGGGGATGATGACCATTTTTACCAATCGGTTTTGCGGGAACGACTGTTGTAGAGGTGCTGCCTGTGCTCTGACCGTGAAGCCAGCCAGAGGCAGTAGCAGGATGGTCACTATGATAGACACAATATACATCTAGATGAATGACAAGTTTCCATGATCTGCGGCCAAAGAGCGCTACACAGGACCAAAATGCAGCTGGCCATCTTATCTCTTTCCCTATACATCGGTCACTCCGCGCGAACGACGGAGGGTCGCAATGGGAATGACGTCGGTAGGTTCAGCTCCTTATAATTAGAGTATTAACCCAGCTGCCCTCGACTTCTCCATACGCACTCCTCATACTGTTCCCAATCGCAACGCCTTTCAGCCGTCATCGCAAATATGCTCGCAAAAGCTGCCACCAAAGCTCTCCAGATCGCGCCCATACAGGCGGTGGACAAGCCAGCATGGGCAACACTCTTTCGAGCATACGTTGACTTCTACGGAGCATCCATTCCCGAAACGCAGTACCAAAGCACCTTCGACCGCTTGATCGATCCCGCTAAAGACTTGCACTGTCTAGTCCTCCGAACCCCGGATGGGTCTGGAGAAGAGCGCAAGCTCTTTGGAATCGCACATTTCTACCCTCATCAAACGCCTTGGAGTGAAAAGCCGATCATGCATCTCAATGGTAAGCCTCTGCGTCAGTGTCTGAACTTGACAAGCTCAATCTGATCGAGGGCTGACGCATGTGGAAGACTTGTTCATAGATCCTGAGCTTCGCGGACAAGGGTACGGTCGCCGGATGATCCAGCAAGTCGCCGAACTGGCCAAGCAACAAGACTGCCTGCGTGTTGAGTGGGCTACAAAGTTCGACAACCCAGCTAGAAAATTGTACGACGAGCTGGCTGAGTGCAGCTTTGTGGAGTATCGTCTGAAAATGTGACAGCCGAGACAGTGATGAATGCACTGATGTTTTGGTTTGCTAAAACAGTTCATTAGTCTCCATCTCTAGCATCTGACTGTGGGAAGAGACTTCAGTGTTCATGTCACTAGACCTGTCGATGAGCGGCATAAAGATGAAGTTGCAATGTGGGATCACGTAGAAGCAATAAACAAAGAATTGTATCGCTCCGAGCATTAATACAACAGTTCAATACTACCAAGCTCCACACCGTTCCCACATCTCATGCAGAACAGCCAAGCAACCCATGTTCAGGTCTTCAGACACGATCCTGCCAAGCAGTTCGCATGACCTCCTCACACGTCGTCAACCGAATGTCTGGGAACTGCTCGTTCAACGTTCGATTTCCCGGCGCTACAACAAAGTTACCCGAGCCAGCCAGATAATGGACTAGAGCGAAGAATGCCTCGTCGTCTGCAGCCGTCCCCATCCCGATGCGAGGGAATCTGTCGGCGAACGAGATCTTGCCTGAACGCAGCTTCTCAAGGCTGTCGTAAGCGATTTCGAACTTGCAACCTGGTCATTGAGTCAGTGCCGGAGTCTGTTATCTCATGTTGGGTATCAATAACGCACCTCTAATCTCCTCTGCCAGCGCAATGAGTTTGTTGAACTCCATCTCATTGCCGACAATTGTGGATTCCTTGTCCCACACTGGTGCATCAATTAGCCGGCCGATGAAACGTCCCAAATCCTGTGTGGTGATGAACGTGGCTGATGCAGTACCATCGCCCGGGACAACTGCCCACTTGCCCTCCATGCTCATGATATTGATCCAAGGATGAAGAGTGGTCTTCCAGTGCGGCATTCCGAAGTAGTCCAAGAACCATCCGTTCACGATGCGGGTGTATTCCAGATCGGTTGTGTCCAGAGCATCAACAGCTTCAAATGTGTACTTTGCGAGAGGACTGAATTCAACCTGCCTTGACGGAATTAGTTCAATCGTTCGAGATGTTGAGAATATCGTCTTGCTTACTCGCGCAAATGCTTCATGTCGTAACTCCCGATGACAAATCGATGCGTGCAGGCCGACTGTGCCGCTGCTTTGATTAGATTGAGTTGCGATCGATTGCTTCGCTCGTTGAGCACTCCAATCGCACACATTAGTGTGTCCACTTTGTTCTCTTGCAGTAGTTTGGTTGTCGCATCGACATCATCGTAGTCGGCGGTCACAATTGTAAAAGCGTTCGAACTCTCGCTTGCCTTCGATCGGGTCAGTCCAGCGACATGAGCCCAGCCACTATTTGATCGCTTACCTTCCTGGTGAGGACCAACACTTTGTGTCCGTGTTGCACCAGTCCGTCAACAAGTGCTCGGCCGACTTGGCCCAATCCTCCAGCTACTGCGATGATGGCCATGATTGGTGAGCAAAATACTTCCTGCGAACAATAGTCGTAGTCGATGTCAGGATATTTCAGAATTGTTTTGGTACTGCGCTTGACTATTGCAGGCATAAACGATGCAATATATAATGCTGCCAGAGGGCGGCAATTTCCCAAAGGGGCAATTCCCCACTCGGTCTGACATGCCGACTCGTTCTATACCGCTTGACCGCGCCCATAAAACTGGCGCGTGGTTCATCTTCTGTCTTATGGTCTTCCTCGCATTCATCCGACCGTCGTTTGTTCCTTTTTGTTGGGTCCCAATATGGACTCTGACCGAAACCAGTCGCCCGTTGACGGTGGTCACGCCGCGGAACACCAACCTCTTCTGCCATCGCCGCTTTCAGTGAATGGCCATCGTAATGTAAACACAGCCATCAACATTGAAGACGTAGCAGCGCAGGATTTCGGGATCAGTACTCTGCTGGAGTCTCGTACGAAGCTGAGCGCCAGCGCCCTCAACTTCTTCCTGAGCGGCATCGCAATGGCCGCGGTCGGCGTGAGTATCGCTTTCTGTCCATGTACCTCAGAAACACGCTGAAAGTTATAGGCCATCCTTCCAGATGTGAGCAGCAAACATCAATATTCCTACAACGCTACTAGGTTATCTGACACAAGCGTAAGCGATGTAGTTTGAACGTCATTACTCTATCAAGGACGCGCAAGCAGCATTAGTTTTCCCTGCTGGAGTCTTCGGTTACTTGATCGCAACGGCTACGACCAACCGTATACAATCAAGAAAAGGGCGTCGTGGCATTTCTGTCCTGTCGTCGGCGTTCCGCCTGCTCTTCGCACTCCTACTGAGCAGCGCTCCAGCCTTTCCAATCTTCCTCGTCAGCTTCGCCGGCTTCGGCTACGGCACGGGACTTACTGATACAGCTTGGAACTCATGGGCCAGCGGCGCATCCCAGCCGAACGTTATACAAGGCATATTGCATGGATCATTCTCTATCGGCTGTGTGGCAGGTCCCGCGCTGGCCACGGTCGTTCTCCGAAACTCTGCTTGGCCATTGCTCTACGGGTTACTTGTAAGTCTATTATGTATGACTTGCTTCCTCTAACATACCGCTGACACCGCCCGAAGGCATGCGCACTGGTCGTAGAACTCGTGGTGCAGACTTGGGCTTTCCGTGGCGATACTGGAACAGATCTGAGTAACGATGTCGCCAGCCCTGCCGACCATGGCGATGCGAAAACTCGAAGTCTGCTTCGGAACTACAGCCTGTGGCTCTGTGGCGCATACTACCTTGTGTATCAAGGCATCGAGGGTGAGTGATGTTGCTGCATACATTGACCTCCGCTGACGATTCTCGACCAGCGTCTTTCACCGATTGGATCGTCGTATTCCTAGTCCGTACACGGCACGCGGACACAGCCACAGCAGCATCCGCATCTTCCATATTCTGGCTGGGTATGGCAATCGGACGCTACGCTCTGGGAGCGATGACCGAGCGCGTCGGTCTCCACACCTCGGTCTCGTCGTACATCATTGTCGCATGCTGTGCCCAGCTCGGTTTGATGGTTCTAAACCAGATCCCGGGGACACTGGCTGTGCTTGGGGTCTGCGGGTTTTTCTTGGCTCCGTTGTTTCCCTCTGGAATCGTAATGCTGTCGACTCGCACGCCGCCGGAGAACCGCACGCAGGTTGTTGCGGCTGTGATCGCCTTGGGACAAATTGGAGGTGCGGTCGTTCCCTATGGCTTGGGATTGCTGGCGACTCACCTTGGCACCCAGTATCTTTTGCATGTGACATTGGGCTTGTCGGTCTTGCTTTTGGGGCTCTGGGCCGTTATCTCGCGTCTTGGGGTCGCTTCGGTTGCAGAGGAAACGTCGGACTAAATCTCACAATTCAGAACGCAGGTTCAGCTGTGAGTAGCTGCTCGCGTTATGTTACAGATATATAGATATACATTTTAGAGGACTTGAAATAGTCTCTAGCCGTAGACTTGCATACGAATCAGCCAATACGGCAGCCATCTGCAACCTGATAATTCCCAGAATAACTCTACCTTACATGTGCCTGTAGTAGTACACGCCTCTAAGCAACAATGTCTGGATGAAGCTTAGATTGACAGAATCCTTCCAGCCGCCGTTGCGGATGGTGATGTCGATATCTGAGCTGAAGGGAAAGTCGACTCGCAGTCATTGCCGCCTCAAATGACATACTGTAATGCTGTCAGTAAGTGCTTACACACGAACATGATGTGTTCATGACTTACTGGAATGAAAAGGTACGGGACGGCTTTCTCATAGCGCGTCCAGGCCTCGCCGTACTTTCTGCGGCATCTGGCGACATCTCGAGAAGTGCGGTGGATGATCATGATCATGAAGAAGACGAAGTAGAACCAAGGGAACGGGCTCCTGGTGGCGCGTTGTTAGTAAACGCATAACACTACAAGCGCACAAACAGATGACTCACTTGAATCCAGTGATCAAACCCCAGGCCATGGAAAAGAACATGTCCGGCACGTAGTTTGGCTTGCGGATGATAGCGAACCAGCCATCGACCATGATCTTGTCGCCGGCATCGGTCTCGATGAATTTGGGGTTCTTGACTGCTTGCCACGGGACTTGGGGGAAAGTGTTGCGCTTGATGATCTGGTCCTTTTCACCGAGACGTACGGCGTTCTTCTGGCCGTTGGCGCTGTCCCACATCCAGTAGAAGAATAGGTAAGTCACTGCGAACGCCGCGAGAGCGTAGCGGTTCCAGTGGTACTCAGAAGGATGGTGGTTGGCCAGGTAGAGGGCACAGTGGCAGTATGTGAACGGCACTCCCGCAAGGTTCCAGAAAGTGAGGAGGAAACCTAGTTTCTCGAAGTACATGTCCCTGAGGTATTGTTAGCTACCAATATGCGCTCTAAGACACGTTCGTAGCTCAAAATGAAATACTTACCAGCTGGTGATGATCAGATGCTCGCCCTTGGCACAGGCGTTGGCGTAAAGCCAGTGCGCACCAGCGAGGAAAATGACCTCAGCGGACACATAACCATATAGCTCGTATTGACGGGCTGCCACAGAGGCTGTGATCAGGAACAGAATGAACCACGGAATGCGGACTTCGTAGAACATCTTGAAGTCCAAGATGCCAATGCGCGGGTTCAGCTCGGCACCCACGAAAAAGTCGTACACGGTGGATCCGGTCATGCGGTGAGTGCGTCCGCGCACGAGTGCTTGGACATAGACGATGACGCTGTTGATGTAGCCAGAGAGGATGGCGACAGTCATGATCGAGCCGAATTCGTCGATGAGAGTGTACAGCGGAAACACGCCGGTGACATGCAGGCCAAAGGCTACAGCAATTGTGGTGTAGAAGCTGGAGTAAGCCGAGCAGTAGTAAGGCAGTCTCTTGCCTCCTTCGTGGTTGAGACGGCGGCCGTAGCTCATCACACCGGGCATGTAGCAGTACATGACAGCCTCGAAAATGAAGAACACCCAATAAATAGTCCATGCTTTCGCGGTCGGATAGGCTCCTTGGTAGACCAGATTGCAAAGATGCTGGCCAAATGCTGACCAGGATTGACCTTCGGCAGGCAGAGGAATTTGGCCATCGTAGTAAGTCGCGCCAATCCACATGTACCACATCAACAGAGGAAATCCAATCATCAGTCCAAGAGCACCAAGGGAACCGCCAAATTCAAACTCGTCGGTGGCACCATCTTTGTAGTCAGTCACAGCGAGCCCGCCCTTGGGCTTCTGCTCCTGTTTGGTGGCAGTGGCACGTTTGGCGACGCCCATGATGGTTTGGCGAATGGAAGTGGTTGAGACAAGAGACAACAGACCTACCAGGCAAAAGCTTACAGGCGCGTATGCACATTTAGCATATATAGGTTTGAAGATTCTCGCCAGACATCTTACGATTTTGATACGAGCATCACTGCCGAACAAGCCCTTAGTCTGTGCAAAGTGGTAATTTGATGAGAAGATGGATCCTTCGTTTATCTCGGGACGACCTTTGATTGGCTGTCCGGCCGCTTTTTGGTACGCGCTCACCTCCTTTCGTCGTGCGATTCAATACAACAATGTCGGGTGCTGCCGGACATTCATAATTCAGGCAGTTGTCATATCCGAATTCATGCACAAGCTGCAGGGAGTGAGAGTGTCTGGCATCTGCACAGCTGCGAAACGTGTCTGCACGTGATGACCGTCACTTCGGTATCTGTCCGAATGCGGAAGCCCGCCGACGCGGACTTCAACACCGTAGTGTTGCCATAAACCAATTGTGACCGCACGTATTCCCATCAACATCACTATCGCTATCATCTCAGTCGACCAGGCTGTGCCAGGAGACGCATCTGTTGCTCACTGCTTAGTGCTGCCACTTGAACCACTTCCGCAAGCACACCGAACTGTATTCGAAGAATCCACGGAGAATTGCAGCAAGAACCTGGAAGGTCCTGCCACTCCAAAACGAATGCCAGTCCAACAGAACGTAAACAGCATCACTGGAAGGATGAGGGCGCCATAACATAGATTTGTTGATCCAGCAAAGCATCGTGAACGGGCGGCCAAGCGATGCCGAGTCTCAAGACGAGCTTTCTCCGCAGCCTCCGCACCACACCCTTGTCCATATTCGCCTAAGAACCTTGACTACGGTATCGTGCCTGACATGCTCATGCGAGTCGATCCAGAATCATTCATCATGCCAATTGTCAGTATTTCAGAAGGCATCAGGAAGCGAATTATTCACCAATGCGCCTGCCGTAATCTATCATACTACTTGTCGCTGATTCTATCTTCCGACGCATGATCACAGGTCAGCATTCTGTCACCTCCCAGAAGGTTTTCTAGGGATGCGATAGTGCCAATACAGATTGCTTGGATGGTCAAGCCAAGTCACGATTGATGTTCAGGCTGAATACAACCCCTCTCGACAACAGCTGGTGTAATGATTTAGTGGTATACTCCGCTTCCTTGAGGATGGCCAAGTATCGTGTCTCTGGAAGAGTCTGCCTCCAGACAAGCAGTTCTAACAACTGTACGACCTGGGCGCATGATCTCATACCTTGATGGTAATGCAGTAATTTAGGCTGCTCCTCGCAGTGGCATACTAGCAAAGCTGGCAATTAATCAGAACTCTGGGCAGGCATCATCGTGCACATTCATACGGCTATAAAGCCACAGGTACCATCCTTTGAGCAGACTTACGAAGAGTACGAAGTTTCTTGACTTATACCGGCAGCTATGCGCTACTCCTCGTACATTGCTGCTGCGGCAGCGTTGCCTATGCTATCTCTTGCCGATCCATCCTCTCCTTCTAAAGGCCATGGCAAGGTCCAAAGAACAAAGATCACGGTCCAACCTGACGAGAAACACCAACTGATCGAAGGCTTTGGCTTTTCTGGTGCCTTCCAACGCGCCCAACTACTCCTCAACGTCACCGAAGAGGTCCAGCAAGAGCTCTTTGATCTCATATACAGCACCGAAACAGGCGTCGGCTTCAGCATGGTCCGCAATGGTATCGGATCCTCCAACTCGTCTTTCGGCGACTTGATGAACTCGCATCTTCCTGTTAGCCCTGGCTCGCCCGACGGAGAACCGGAGTACGTGTGGGACGAGTACGACTCCGGCCAGCTGGCGCTTTCCGTGAAAGCCGTCGAGTACGGCGTGAAGCGTTTCTACGCCAATGCCTGGTCGTCCCCCGGCTTCATGAAGAACAACTCGGACGACGCCAATGGAGGGCTTCTGTGCGGCGTCGAAGGCTCTTTCGAAGAAGGCACGCAATGCAAGTACGACTGGCGCCAAGCCTACGCCGACTACTTCGTCAAGTACATCCGCCTCTACGCCTCGCACGGCGTCAATGTCACTGAGGTTGGCTTCCTCAATGAACCAGACTTGACCACCCGCTATGCATCCATGCGCTCTGACGCACAACAGACAGCCGACTTCCTGCCAGTATTGTACGAGACCCTCGAACGCGAAGGCCTCGGCCACGTCGGCATCGCATGTTGCGAGCACACCGGCTGGGACGACACCGCTGAGAACATCGCAGGCTTGCAGGAGCTGGGTGCGGAGAAATATCTCTCGCACGTCACCAGCCACGAGTACTCAGGCAACATCTCGTTCCAACTCGACACTGACAGGCGCGTGTGGCAGACGGAGTACTGTGATCTGAGCAATGACTGGAACCCTCACTGGGATGGCGTCAACAGAGGCGATGGCTGGCGCTGGGCCTTCATCTTGCACAAAGCTTTGGTTACAGGCAACGTGAATGCCTACTACTGGTATGTTCCCAACGCTCATACGCTTGGTATTTGATACATATACTGACCAAGTGGCACAGGTGGCTCGTCGTCCAAGACCGCGACACGAACGACAACAAAAACGAGAAGCTAATCAAAGTCCAAGACGGGGAATACGAAGTCTCCAAACGTACATGGTCCTTCGCGCACTTCTCCCGCTACATTCGCCCCGACGCCTACCGCATCGGCGTCAGCGACAGCGACCTCTTCAGCTCAGCTTACATTAACGAAGACGGCTCGTACGTAGTCGTAGTTCTCAACCCGAACTATGAAGAGCGGAAGGTCAGCGTGGATCTGGGCAAGTGCTCCGGGGTGACGAAGGTCAAAGCATATTTGACTGATGAAGAGCATGACATGGAGGAAGTTAGGATCTCTTGGCGCCGTGGCGTTGCTACTGCGGATTTGACTAGCCGTGGGCTGCTGACTTTCAGGGCTGTGTAGATCAGAGGATGATGGAACGATAGCCCGTTGGGATCATTTGGACAAGGTCAGAACCCGTGGAATGAACATGTATGTATGTAGTCATCGAGAATGAATTCTCGAATGTCATCACAATTCACAAAGACCTCCTGCGGTGTCATATGATCAGCGAATGTGCAACACCATCCTGCCGTTCGAAGACAAAGACTACCGTTCCTCTGCGTTCGTTTGCCAGGCAAGCGTACGTCTGCGATTGATACTTGGCATTTGTTCCATTCACTTGAAAGCTTGTTCGAATGCGGCGGGAGGCGTGCCGCTGCCGCTCTCGACCCACTAGGCTCCATCACCTTCCTTTGCACCTTCACGTCTGCTAGTACATGAACCGTTGCTAGCAAATTTCAAAGCGCCGGGAGCTACACCACTACACTATGCGCACATTGAAGAAGACGTATTCAGCGCAGACACGGAGACCACAATTCGTACCTGATCCAGACATCTTGTACGGTCTGAAACAACCTGTCACGAACGCCTCTCTAGCTCTCGCCATACCAAACACAGACAAGACCAGACACAAACCACAGTCCATCAGGATGAAACGCACTCGAGACTCACGTGTGAAGGTCGCCGTTCCGCGAGATGACAGCCATCAGCTCGGCGGTGCGATGAGACCCCCTCCAAGGCCGATACACACGATAACTGAAGTTGACGCTGGGACACACCACATCCTCCCGGAAGAATCCTGGTTCGGTCTCGAGTTCCAGAATCGCGCAGCACCGTGGGAGGAGAGCTACTCTGGGGCTGACACGCACCACACTGGCGCGTTCACTGTGTGGGGACCGGAGACGGAAAATCTGCCTGAAGAGAGCAGGCCGTATGCGACAGACGCCTCGAGATTAGACGTCAACATCGCGAAAGAGGAGGAGAGACAAGCGAGGGCCATGTCGAAAGGCAACCAACTGGTCCGGCATGGATTGGTTGTGGGCGATTACGACCATTTGAGGCCCCTTCTTGCACTGCCCGACATCAGCCACAAGGAACAAGAGCGCAGAAAACAGACTGCTCAGAGACTCGTCGACCAGTACGTCTATGAGTCATCTGAAGATGATGCTGCAGCATCGCAGGCGCCCAATGATTCACGAAAGAAGCCGAAGAAGGGCAGACTTGTGAAGTTGAAGCAAGCGCTGGCTAAGCTCGAGATACCAGTTGTCAGCGACGAGCAAGACGAATCTCGGCCAACTCTAGGCTTTCAGAAGGCTATGCGAAACCCGAGCCATCCAGACTTCGGCATGGATTTCACAGCGGCGCTGAGATTGGCGATGGCGAAGGAAAAGAAGGCGCACATATTGGCCATGCCAGACAAGGTTTGGGATTCGGACGATGGAGAGTCAGACACAACCATTCTTGCGGCGCCAAGAAGGGCTACAAGCGTCCGAATGGGGCACGCCCCACGAGCACCTCTGGCAAGGCCTAGACCACAGAGCAGGGATCAATCCTTCAGCAGAGCCGAGATCAACGGGCAGCGGAAGTACGACATCGTCGAGTACACAGTGGCCAAAGCGAGCGAGATGGGAGGTTTGGACTTTCGCGACGAAAGACTGGTGGACATTTTCAACAGTATCATGCAGCGGGACAACCCGAGACGGCCGATTCGTAGTCAGGCGAGTCTGCTGGCGATATCTTACACGGATCCAGTCGAGTACTTTGGCGAGGACATGCAGACATTGCTGGAGAGCGAGGCATACAGTGAGCAGGTGGGACGTGCTATCGCACGTCTACTTCCTCATTCGAGACTCTCTTAGAGTGGGGAGCCGTATTTCTCGGGTGAGATAGGGGTGAATGCATTAGAGTAGCATTCGCGTGATTTGTGTCAGCGCTATGTGCAACAAATGAGTCGAAAGTTGGCTCGAATGGAATTCAACATTGGTACGAATGAAATGTACAGTGAAGGAATTGACATTGTCAATGAAGGCGAAGTGAGATGAGGCTCAACCTTCTCCGCAGGCGGGGCACGGCCCGTGCGACGCTAGTGACGTTCCTGCGATCTTAGTCCTCGAACTCGGCGCAAAAGTTCCATTCTGCTTGCTTGCTTGCGCTTGCGACATCCACCCACCAATTCACTTCACAGCAATGGCTCGCGGAAGAGGAAACAAACGCGGTCGCGGCGGCCGTGGCGGCGGAAGAGGTGGCAACAAGGGCAGAGGAGGTGGTGGCGACGGCAAGCCTTATGTCGACAACCGCACTTCCTTCGACGCGGTTAACAAAGAGAACGAGAAGTTCGAGCGCTACTACAACGCCCTCAACATCGTGCCTGAGGGACCCGAGCGCGAGGCTTTCTGGACCGCCTTCAAGAGGGAGTTGCCCAATGCTTTCCGTTTCTGCGGTAGCAAGGGACACGCGCTCAGCGTGAGGAAGAACCTGACTGAGCGTTACTTCCCTCTCATCAAGGACATCACTCATAATGACAAGCCCGTGGACTTGCCCCAGCAGATGGCCTGGTACCCCGAAGGACTGGCGTACAGCATGACTACCCCGAAGAACATCATTCGCAAGTACGAGCCGTTCAAGGAGTTCCAGAAGTTCCTTGTCAGCGAGACCGGCGTTGGCAACATTTCACGACAGGAGCAAGTCTCCATGATTCCCCCTCTCGTCCTGGACGTTCAGCCCCACCACTCTGTTCTGGATCTTTGTGCCGCGCCTGGTAGCAAGAGTGCGCAATTGGTCGAACTTCTTCACATGAACGAGGAGGAACGTGTGCAGAAAGCCCTGCAGCGCGCTCGTGGACAACTCAAGGAGGCTGAGGGTGAGGAAGCCAACATGTCGGACTTTGGACGTTCAACCGGTCTGATGATCGCAAACGACGTGAATTACCAGCGCGCGCAAATGCTGGTTCACCAGGTCAAGCGTCTGAACTCTCCCAACTTGGTCGTCACCAACCACGATGCTACTATGTTCCCGTCGATCGAGCTCCCAAGCTCCAACCCCAAGCACCCCAAGTACCTCAAGTTCGATCGTGTCCTGGCCGATGTTCCTTGCAGTGGCGACGGAACAGCACGCAAGAACCCCAACGTCTGGAAGGATTGGAGCCCTCAGAACGCCCTTGGTCTTTACATCACACAGGTTCGGATCTTGGTCCGTTCTATTCAGATGCTCAAGGCTGGCGGCCGTGTCGTCTACAGCACATGCTCTATGAACCCCATGGAGAACGAAGCCGTCGTTGCTTCCGCTATTGAGCGCTGCGGTGGTATCTCAAAGGTTAAGCTTCTGAGCACCGACGATCAGCTTCCCGCGCTCAAGCGCTCCCCTGGTCTGAATGATTGGTCTATTATGGCTCGCAGCGGACAGATCTACGAATCTTGGCCGGAAGCACAGCAGTTCGAGCCGGAGGGATCAAAAGTCGTTCCTGGCATGTTCCCTCCGGAGGCTGAGGAGAAGATTCCCCTGGAGAACTGCATGCGTGTCTACCCCCACCAGCAGGACACTGGCGGATTCTTCATCGCCATTTTGGAGAAGCAGAGCGAGGTGAAGGCTAAGCCTGAGCCCGAGTGCAAGTGCTCAAACCGCAACTGGGTATACGAGGAGCCTCAGAAGGCCCCGATCACTGCTATCTTGAACGAGGCAGCTGAGATGAAGACGAACGAGAACGGACTGGAACTCAAGTCTGCGGACAAGCTCTCCGCTGGACCTGCCCCCAGCACAGTGGTCGACGACGAGAGTTCCGCGGCTAGGGCCAACGAGCCCGCAGATGAGTCCGTCGCCAACGGCAAGCGCAAGGCCGACGATGAACCCGCTGAGTCCAATGGCGTCGTGAAGAAGTCAAAGACTGCAGCTGGCGAGGAAGACACTCCCATGGCTGACGCTGAAGCCGGCGCATCTGCAGAGGCTCCCAAGAGCGTCGCCGTCGATGGTGCCATCAACGACGGTGTGAAGAACGCTCCTTTCGAGAAGGCCGTCCCCGCAGACGTTCAGCCTGCGCCTAGGAGGCGACGTGGCGACGATACCATCGAGGAGAGCTTCAAGTACCTCGACCCTGCGCACCCAGAGCTCGAGTCTATCTACTCTTACTACAACGTGCACCCCTCGTTCCCCCGCGAACGCTTCTTGGTGCGCAACCCCTCTGGTGACCCTGTGAAGGGCATCTACTACTCTTCCACACTCGTCCGCGACATCCTCACTGCCAACGAGGGTCGTGGCTTCAAGTTCGTACACGCCGGTGTCAAGATGTTCCAGAAGCAGGACGTCCAGAAGCAGCCTGGCGTCTGCGCTTGGCGCATCCAGACTGAGGGTCTTCCCATCTTGGAGGGCTGGGTCGGCGAGGAGAGGATCGTCCACCTTTACCGCAGGTCAACGCTCAGGAAGCTTCTGACCGAGATGTTCCCTCGCGTTGGCGGTGCCGAAGGCACAGAGGGCTGGAGGGAGCTCGGCGAGATCGGCGAGAGGGTTCGTGATCTCGGTATGGGCTGCTGTGTCCTGCGTGTCCACGGCAAGGACGATGCCCCTCACGGCGTCGAGGGTGGCGAGGGCGTCAGCGAGGACGACAGCTTCGAGGAGAGCATCACTCTTCCCCTTTGGAGGAGCTTGCACTCTCTCAACCTGATGTTGCCGAAGGAGGAGCGCAGAGCCATGCTTCTGCGTCTCTACAACGAGGATGTCGACCTCGTCAACCACACGATGAAGAACGACTCCAGTGCCGACGCCACACCCGCTCCCGCCACCGCAACCGAGGAGTCAGCAACTGCTGTCGCCGGTTCCGAGGACGCCACCCTCACCGGCATGAGCGCCGAGCAAGACAGCCTGGCTGCTGAGGACGCGAGCCGCAAGGCTCAGGTTGAGGTTAAGGATGACGAGTTGAACCAGGTCGCAGCTGCTATGCCTGAGAGGGCTGGCGAGGAGGATGTGTCCAACAAGACGATCTAGATGAAATGAGTGTGGAGAGGCATGTATATGTAAATGAAAGCAATGTTCCGGATTCCTACATTAATCGTGTTCACGTTTCCTATGTCACGTCCTATGTACTGAAATCCCCTGCAATATAATCGCTGGAGCTCCGCTTGCGAAATGGCAGCTAGTACAGATACCGACACCAACGCCTCGATTTCCAGCGCTTAAATCCAGCCAGCAACGCCTCATTCCGGCGTCGCAATAAAAACCGGACCCGGCACGCCATCAGCCAACACCATCTCATCCAGTCTCCGAATAAGCACATCCCCCACCGCCGTCCCACGACTCTCCATCGCCGCATCCTGATCAATCACAAAACCCGTCTTCGTTCCCCCATTCGAAATACACCCTTCCGTCAGAAGCCCAATATGCACCATCGCCTGCTGCACATTGAACACGCCCGCACTCACCGCCACGCTGAAAAGCGCCTTCACCGCGCCCTCCAGAATCTTATGCGAAGCGATCAAAGGCGCGCACGCCAGCATGCAGGCCAGGAACTCGGACGCGCGGTTTGGAGATTTGTCGTAGCGTAAGATGGTAGGTGCGATGTAGAGGGGCCCGTGGACCCAGGAGATGGTGTGGACGAACGGCGTGCCGGCGAAGGTTGTGTGATAGTACTTGGTCAGTTCTTTCAGGTGGGCGTAGGACAGGGCGAAAATGGCGATCGGTCGTTGGGGATCGGAGGCAAAGGATGAGAGGAGCTGAGGTTCGGCTATGAAGGGGCGGAAGACGTCCATTATCGTGGCGTGGTAGCAGATACTGCGAGGGCTATTAGGTCTGCGGTTTGCTCTGAGGTTGGGGAGAAATACTTACTGCATCTCTGCGACGTTGTGCGACATTTCAGGTTGACGACGGCATTCTGGGGGAAGATTGTCTGCCCAGTTCAGGAGACTGCGGAACTTGGATTCGGCGAATGCCATGGGTACGTGTTCGTGAATCGGGCCTGACGAAGAGTAGTAGACTGCTGCCATATCATGAGCGATGCACCAGAATTGGCAGAATGAGGGAAATGATACACCAGGGTGTTTCGGTTGCGTTTCGTCTTGCTTCAGTAACGAGCTCCCATCGATTCGAAGCTGTGATCCAGGTTTGGGCAGTAATGGCGGGAACTTCGTGAATGTTCCCGATGCCAGATCGTGGAAATGGAGCGCATATACCCTTGCGTCTTCAGCTCGTGATCATGTGATCGCCTGCGATGATCCATTATGTACATACCCAGATACATTAAAAGCGCCCCAAGCCACGTACGATAGCATACTGGCGTCGCTTGCAGACAGACCGTCGAATTGCTCAAGCCTGTATCTCTTGTTGCCGTACAAATGCATGTCTTCTCCCATACGAATGCACAAGGCCATATAAATCTTTGCAAGATCGTCCTTGCCGAACGTTATCATGCTGATGGACAGTATCGAAAGTGAGGCTACAGTGAGATCACTCGATGAAGTCTGGTCTGCCTCAAGCAGTCGCTGTGCTGAATCGAGAAATGCTTCTGACAGCTCGGAGGCTCCTGGATAGATTGGTCCGAATGAGCACTATCAGGCGTCAATTTCCTCGAAAAGACTCATAATGATTCGTTCCACCACCTACGCTTGCCCAGAATAGAACCGAATTGACAAGCAAAGAAGAGCAGAACCGCATGTCTTGCTTGACCAGGTCACGAACAAAGAGTTCTGAGTCGAAGAATCCATATACTGGCAACTCAACTTCTAGGAATGCCGAGAACAGTTCAGCGGCAAGTCGATCCGTTATAGGGACTGTGGTCCAGTAGCGGATCTTGACCTCCCACAGCCTGTTGTCATTCAGGTCATGTTTCTTATCAAAGCCGGGAGTCGAAAGATCTGGGAACGTGACTCGTGACAGTCCAATAGATCCGTTCTGACTACTTCTGTGGCTTGGAATTAGTCATGTGGAAGCTCTCAGAGACATCTGCACTTACTGTGAAGAGAGAAAAGTGCTCAGTTCAGGCAAAGAGCTCATCGAAAGATTGCGTGGGTCATCCAATGCTAGCGGGAACGATCCAGGATGAGTGAAAGAAAGCTCAACATCAAGCATACTATTGAGCGATGGAGACATAGCCAGCATGACTTCTTCCGGAGGAATTTGTAAGGGAAGACGGCTACTCCGTTCCGTAGATGCAATTGAGCACAGCTCGTTCGTTGGGTCTGAAGAATGCCTCAGTCTCTCCAGACAATACACAGCAGTTTCTGGGCTCTGCATCCGAAGCCAGTCAATACTGTTTCGCACAGTCCGTTGAGACGCCTGTACGGTCTCACGCTCACGTTTGATAGCTTGCGTGCGGCTCTCCGTGGCACTGACAGTTTCGTACTGGCACTCGGCGTTGCGTTGTTGGCAATTCGAGCAACTTGGACGCGCGCTATCACACTGCATGTCTTGAGATCAGCACACGTGCTCGAATCGGAGTGAAGTCAGACAAGCCCTAACTCTTCGTTTCGATTGTCTGCATCGATTGCAGGCTGCTAACGCCAAACCCGTTCTCCGCCGTTTCTGGTAGACCGGTGGCACAGCGTCTGGAGCTCTGCGTTTAGACTGCATGGATATAGAGAGTCCTTTATACTGAGCATGTCGGTTTGCTTGACTTAGTCACGTTGTTTGAGTGCGGATGCACGACTGTGTTGTAGCATCGTCCTGGGGCTGGGCGATGAAATCGGAAGTGAGTTGATGGTCAATGCACCACCTGCAGAGGCGGGGGCAGGGCTCGCTTCCATTTGCCGCGGTTTCCCATGGTTGTCATCGTGATCCGGGTGGACTTGCAGACAATAGTGAGGTTGAATTTCACTCTTGTGCGTTTTGGGTCAACACAAGGTCCATTTCAACGCTGGTAGTGTATAGTGAAGATAGTATAGGATGCAATATAAGCCCTAACATGCATATATGGTCTTTCTTAGCGCTACAATAGAGTGCAAATAGTCACTCAGTAACGTTCGAGAGTTCACGTAATCTTGCGGACTTGGGTCCGCCTGCCGGAGCCCGTTCCTTGTTACAAGAAGAGCCGCTGCCGCAGTGAGGAAGGACAGTTTCAACTTTTACTCCTATAGATATTTTCAAAGGGACGATACGGACAGAAAACAAGAAGTCTGGATTTCATCTCAAATCACTCTCGGCTACGCCATCCTGGAAACACTGGCCCAAATTGCCTTCTACTTTCTACCTTCAAACACGCACCCCAGCCTAATCACTCACATGTCCTCGATGTCAACGCCATGGGGATGGTTTCATTCTTTCCTGAGATCTCGAGACTGGAAACATCACTTGCAATCCAACTTGAGCAATGTGGCGCCACAAGATAGCCCCAAACCGAACCCGAAGAAGATCAAATGGAGAATTTATGCTGTTTTGTCGACATAATGTGTCCGGTATACTTTAGCCCTGGCTCGCGGCGCAGATTCAAGCACCGTACTGGTCTCTCAGCGGCAGGGCGAACAGTACGAACTTTGGGGCCAGACCGCGAGCCTGGCTAAATCGCTGCAGAGGCGATCACTTCCTAGGACTGATTATCAGCAATCGCACCACACTTTCGACTATTTGTCATTCTAATAAGTTCCAATAGTGTTCTGCTCATCCGCAGCAAAGGTACTGGATTCCATGAAACATACCATCGTGGAAGTAAATTGGGCGGCGCTGGCACGACATCAATCCTCGGCTCAAAGACCATGCGCGAGGCGATCGGAGGTTCCAAAGAGATTGGAGTCAGTGTCGGGGGCGTATCAGACTGCGTGGCGGGTTCCATGGGACTATTGCTCGCTGGTGAAGACGAAGGGAACAAAGCATCGTTATGGAGCCCCCGCCACCTGTGGTGCCGCTGCATGCTTTCTGCCAACCTGCTCACGGACGCCGCAGAATCGCCTTCACGCAGCCGCGTCAACAGAATCAAAGCATCTGCTTCGGTCACCGAAACCAGACTCTGCAACAGATCTCGGTGCTCATCGCACTGCGTCTGTAGTGCTTCGTTCTTGCGCCTTATTGCGACTATGGGTGTCGCATCGGCATCGGCGACGTACACACAGGGATGGCCGTGATTCTCACAGGAAGAGCATGTTGGACGAACGCCATCACACCTACAGGCTCATCTCATCAGTATCGACAATTTACTCACGGGTCGCGGCACATACTTGGTCTTCCTTCCACGACATCTATTACCTTTCAAGCAGAACTAATTTTCAGCCTTCACCCCAATTTCAAGAGATGACGGCATGGAACTCACAGGCGACGGCTATTTGCGCACGCCGCGCATTCTTCGGCGGTGATTCTGAGGGTGTGGGATCATCCATGACGACTTTGGGGAGTCATGGAACGAAAGATGGAGATGTTGCGGTCGACCTAGATCACCGCGATGTAGTCTGAGGTAAGTGCCGGCAAGCGAGAGCATGACGAGATCTCGATCCTCAGACACACTACACGCGCTCTTTCGGGGCTATTTCTTACCCGCCTAGAGAGTGGGGTAGCGTACGCTGTGCTGCTGCCCTATCAGCTTTTTCATACACCGCTAAGCATCACAGAGAGCTACTGTTTTCTCTTGTGATCGCCAGGGCCCTGACGACATTGCCCTGCTGGTTTGATGAAGCCTCTTGAGTCATTCTTGGAGAGACAATACAACACAAGAGCGGCGGCCATCCTTTCGCGTACGGCAAAAATTCACCTACGAAGACTCAACGCCTCTGCCCAAAGCGATACTGGAAATGATTCATCCGCCACCATGTCCAGCACACCGCATGCGAAAGACCCAACGGCCCCTTGGGCGTGAATTAAAATGGTGGTGATGTTGGCCGCCTGCCTGCCGGGGGCGTCGATCCAAGCATGGATCAATGGATCGTGGCTGGTCAGCATTTAATCGGCGCCCAGTATCGACACTTATTTGCATACTAGCGGCCAGAACTCCGAGTTCACTATTGCGCCAACGTGCGTGTTTCGGCCACGATCGCCGAGCCTGCATGAATCACGGGCATGGCTCGGTGGGGCCATGCAGCCTCCGTCTGTTATGAAGTGGAGGCTTCTAACATGATTCAAATATCAAGCCTTCAGCAATGGCTTCAGGTTTCTCCAAGAGATTCTGAGGAAATTTTGACGAACTGGCCGCCAAGAAAAAGGTATCTTTGTACTGGCTTACACCTATGGGGTCCGTCGAATTGGTCAGGATGTTCGAGTCAGCAGATTGATCCTGTTCTCGCATTCTTTCTGCTTATCAGGGCCATGGATGCGGCGTTTCACGTATTCGTCCGGCATCTTACCATCCTTCGGTTACCAGGCTACACGGCTTATAGAATCCTCGCACTTGGCTACCTGGATGTTGCAGCGAGCAAGAGCACCACGATCGGCTCCGAGGCCTGATGAGACCTCGATACCAACTGAATGCATGAAGCGTCTGTTCGAATACTCTGGCCAAGCATTCGATGTCAATACTTAATCAACAACTTTAGGGCGAAAGAATTCCACGAGTCGGCGCGAACCCACGAAAACAACGAGCAGCGCGCAATCGCAACGACCAGACAGCTCAACGCGATCAATTCGGCATCGGAAAAATGAAGAAGAGAAGAGTTCGCATATGAATGTTCATGATATGAAGTCAGCAACGGGGAGCTGGGCAAGACACCGTCGGAGTCACCACCGATAGCATGCAACAGGGGATCCTTGGATCGGGGTCTGGCTCATTTACAACCATGAACACATTCCACTCTATTGAACAGACATCTACAATCTAGGTAACGACATGCTGAAAGACGAGATGAACCTCCTCCCACCACCTTTGAAAGAGTCGTACAACCACAAAACACGTGCAGGACAACACTCTCGTACAGCACAACCAGTGCTCAGTCTCCATTAGGCATGGGACTCGACATGCGTGCCAAATGGATGTTCGCCGATGCTGGTGCAAAGCGCCCGCCGAACAGTACTGGTATCTGGTCGTTGTGCGGGAACCCTGCGTGCGCTTCGATTTTTTTCACGAGCTTCGTCACTGCAGGGTGGCCAGTGACGCTGGGAAGCTTGACTCTTTCGCCCGTCCTTTCAGAGCCCATATCATTGCAGTAGTGAATGACTGCTCGCCCGAACTCCTCGTGCGCTGCCCGGATTCGCAAGCGCCAAGACACTGGAAGATTCTGTCGCTGTTCTCTAGTCCTTCTTGTGCGGATTTGCAGAGTTGCCCAGCGCGGCAGCAGTCGAATATGACGAGCACATCAGGCAATGTTGCAACGAGAGTGCGCTCCACCTCATGCCATTCGATACTGGCGGCGATTAGTTCATTCGGGTCGTAGATCGGCAAGCTCACCTCTGTTGCAAGAACAGTGTGTCAGTGTCGCAATGGTCTCGCTCCCAACCCAGCAAAACGGCATTCGTCTGATCGTACTTCGAGGACGATTCGGCTAGTTTGCTGGAGGCTTGCTTCGTTGCTGACGGTATGTGCTCCTCGGAAGCAATGTTAGTATGAGATGCATCATTTTCGCTAGCTATGCCATTGCAGTTACACGCGCTTTCGATGTGGCTCAAGACTCGACGCAGTATAATGGTAATGAAACCCGATAAATGTTGAGTGACAATACAAACAGAACCCATTGGATGCGATCTTTGTCATGCGAGGCTTGGGTTGCATGAAAGGCGATTGCGCCCATACACCCTGCCCGTAAATTGTGGCCTCGAGTGTAAAAGTTTTCCTCCTTGCACAGACTCTAAGAGATATTATTATGGTGATGAGTTTGCGGCGAAACCGAAGCGACGGTACCGCCTTACGATGCGTAAGGCGATATTGAGCACATCAGAGGCCTACACAATGACAGGCGCACTAATCAGAATAATTGAGTTCAACTCATGCGGTAAAAAATTGCTTTGTTCATGTTGCCTTTATGTGCCTGCTTGCGATACACCATCGTTCGCCATCTGAACATCGGTGACTCTTCTTATCAGCAGTAGTCTGCACACTTTTCGCGGTACCAACAAGCAAAGAGTGCCGCACCATGATAAGTCATGAAGTGCGAACGACGTTAATGCATGCTTTGGCCATGGCTCATGTCTTCTTCACAAGGGCACATTACACATGAGCAGCACCAGCAGGGCGCAGTATCTAGTATTACGTAAGTCATTGTTCTCGAATTCTTGATCAGGGTACTTACGCCGCAGCGGCGCCTAGGATCTCATGCCTCTTTGCGCGTGTGAATACTGACAGGATTGCTGAGAACAGCAACGTGAACATGAGAAGAATGCCCATGTAGGCTCCTGTGCTATCCAGTTCGAGGGAATGGTTGCCATCTTTGCTGCTAGCCTTTTCTAGAGTGTAGAGAACATAGATCGGAATGATGAGCAGTGCGACCATCACCATCAAGATGACCAGACTTGCGCACATGTTGATTCGCTCCCGGGTGTAGTATACCTGACGGTCGCTCATCGCTTTCCCTCTGGTTGTCTACATTGAAGTCAGCTTTCCATAACACAGAAAGCGCAGCTACTATAACGAACACTGGATGCGAAGATTTTCTCAGCACTGTCAGCAAAGTTTGGGCACAGTTCTTAAGCCGACCTTGCCTACCTGAATATACGGTACTCGCGTTTGCAGAACCTGTAAGCATTTCTCAATACCCAGATCAAGTAACGCATGGCTGCGACCTGGACGGAGCGTCAAAAGGTCTTCCTTCCACAAGATGTACTGTTGCTCATCGTCGTGCACAGGATCAATGTCAGTAAGGTAGTTGTACACGCTTCGGATCTCGTTCGTTCTGGGACGATTGCTTGACATCAGCACCTGGCTGCTCTGAATCAAACCAGCTGGAGTCGATCAGCATCAAGGCTTGAGTAATGTGAAAGAGAGTTTGCACGCACCGTAAGAAGTGAAGACCGCTTCGATCTCACCGAGCAGCTTCGCACGCGGTGCATACTGCTCCGGCGTGAGTCCTGTCCTTGTGGATTTCATAGGATCATGCGAGTCATAATGATCGAGTTTTTCTTCCAGCATACGCAGTTGGTCTTGCTTGTCTAAGAGTAAGCGAGCTTGCAGGTAGCCAAATCTGCGGTATATTGCAAAGTCTTCATCGCTGCTGGTGAAAGCTGCGAGATTGGGATAACCTCGTTTGAACCGTCTTACTGTATGCAACTTTTAGAGAAAGGCGTCATTGGTAGATGTCTGATACCACATACATCTTCGTATTTTGAATCGTAGGCCACTCTCTGTCGCGCTGAAGAACCTTTTGTACCATGGTATGTCGTATTGCGCCGCGGTCTCCAGGTCAGCATCTAGAATATCATCAGCTACAATGCTTGGTGCCAGGCAAAGAACGGGGCCCAGCCGCCCAAGATACTTGCCGCCTGCTGTGGCGACACTCGCCGGTGCAGACATACCACGTTCTGTAGCAATCATCTCGATGTCCAACACGGTAGACATTGCGACAAAGGGTAAGGTGAGAACCTTTTAGTCCGCTTGGTCTTTTCCCTGAAGCAGATGCTCCATGCATATGATTGATACTCTCATGGAGCATCGCAGGGGCCATATATACACTTCAAATAGAGCAGCCTTTCAATCTCGACCCATTCGGATCGCCGTTAGTCTCCCGATCGACACGACACAGCACATGCATGTTGACGCCGGATGACAGCTCAGCTCAAACAGGTGGGGCGCCAGCACCGTCTCAAATACAGTGAAGGCAACAAGTATTGATACATCTAAGCGATGATGCACGTGGTGCTGATCTATTATGCAGAAACACATGCAACGAGGCACCTCAGGCTTGCAAATCTACAAGCCTTTCCGCTCGTTTTCACGGATGGCGGATGGTTCGTACCGGCCAAGTGACGTAGCCTGATGTAATGTTGCCTTAACTTACGTGCCCTCATGCAAGCCTCACGCTTTGCCAGCGTTGCATGCGAGATTGGTCAAAACTCGCCAGTAAGCCTCACCGGTCAGCTCGGTCGCTCGCATATGTGTCACTAATTGTTTTCCCCGATTGTATTGGTATACAGTACTTGCCACGTTCCACTGGTACTCAAGCCTCCGATAGTGGCTTGCATGTTCCAATGCACGATGGTACATTGCCTGTCGGCCATTCTCGTAGCTCCTCTTGCCTTACCGTACTAAGGATTGTCATGAACGTCCACAAAATTGTCCAGGTGCTTGGAAACCTCCTTTCGAGGCGAGATCCTGTTGTGCACGCTCTACCGATCTACAACAAAAAAGTATTCTAGGTTCTCATGTCTTTTTGCATTCGTGAACAGCAAGGGTGCCAGGAAGAGCACGGTAAGTATCAGCAGGATGCCCTTGCAAATTGCTTCTCTGTCCTGGTCGAGGTATTGCCTGTTAACTCTGCTGCACTTTTACCTGGAACCTAGAGGAAATAGATCGGACTGATGAACAGTGCACACAAAGATCAGACTGGCGTACATCTTGGCTCGCTCCCGTATTCAGTACATCCGACATTCGCTCATCGCTTTCCTCTGGGTGTTTGCATGAACGTCAGTGTTCAACTGCAGAAATAGGCAGGCTTTTGACGACGAGCATTGGAGCAAGGATGTTATGCGCACGGGCTCAGGAGAAAACACTTTGGCAAGACTGATATCCCGATACAGACACGGATCCGCCATCGTCACTATTGTCAGCGTCGAATCCGACATCTGCACCGCTGTCAATCTCGGATCCGGCAGCTTCACGTCTATCGACGATGGACAAATCGGTGTTCGCTCTCGCAAAGGAAGCCTGTGGACCAATAACGCCGATTTCTGGCTCTCCGAAATTGTGGCCATCTGCATCCGTGTCTCCATCTACAGAATAGCCATTCCGCGCGGAGCCTGGAGCACCAATATATTGATGCTCAGGGTCGTTGCCCTGGGCCCAGAAATGAACTGAATTATCATCTGCAGCACCAGAGTCGGGCTCTTCGTCTGAATCGGAACAAGTAGATACTGTCGGCATGTCGGATGGACGGAGGTTTGCGATGAGAGCTTGACTCGTATTTATCACACTCTGCTTGATCAAGCGGTAAAGTCTCTTCGTGCCGAGACTGTCAATCCCGTCTGGCGTGTTCCTTGTCCGAGGTCTGCCTATGATGACCGCAGCGCGAGGATACTGGGCAAAAACATTCGTGCTCGATGGTCCAGAATTCATGACAGTGCCAGATTTCGCACGTCTTTGCAGTGTGCTAATTGGCTGGCAATACATTCCATCACTGCAGTCGCACGCTTTTTGCATTGGAGCAGACATGTGAAGGTAGGCCTTGTCGTGTATCTGGACACACCCGTGCAGAGAATCATCAGGCTCAAGCAGGAAACGTGCAGCAGTCTGACGTAGCACGAAAAGAGGCACTGCCAGTGAGCATTGGTTAATTGGAGGCTGACGCATAGTGTTACAGACTAGGGCGGCGCTTGAAGGTTGAATCACATCGCCAAAGTCTCGTGCCATTAGCACCACCGCCGTGTTGGCCGTAGCATATCTGATCCATTGTTTGCTCTCTGGAAGCATGTTGACAAAGCGAGGTTCCTGCCTTTGCTGACGACGTATTACATCTGTGGCATCCCAACCGGTCAGGATCAGTCCAGGTTTGCGGAACACAAGTTGAGGATTACGCATCTTGAGTCTGTCAAGACTGGCTTTCATGAGCAACAGGTTCTGCCAGAGATCGAGCCATAGCTTCTCATAAGTCCAAGCAGTCTTGACAACCTTGTGCTCCTCCTTGGTATCGATAACCCGCTTGTTTGCTCCAGAGACGAACCCAGAATCTGCAGAATCTGCTGTTGGCTCAGACGGGGATGAGGCATACACATCGGTCATTTCGTCCTTCGAATCAAGTCGCTCGAAGATTTCAATATCTTTGAGTTCCATCAGCCTTGCGAAAGAGGTCTCGTCAATGCGATCCACAGCACGCACAAGATCAAGCATTTTTCGGTTCTCGCGGTTCTCCGTGATTGACGTGAGGCGCGCGCGAGCTAGGTACACCAACGCACTTGCACCATCAATAAGCCAGCCTCGCCGATCCTGGGTGCTATACAATAGCACAGTGATGTTTCTAGCCTCCCGTACGCTCAGTTGAAATGGGTGATCGGCCACGATTGCGAGTACGACTGCGTTGTCTTTCTTGCCCAGCTCCCAGCCCGCAGAAGCTGTCCCGTATTTGCCACCACCTACGGTCAGAGTTTTCCATGTCAGTGTGTAGTGGTCTACAGGTTTGCTTTTACTCTCTTGAATTCCATCCACTTCATCTGCTCTACTGGTAACGACGACTTGAGCATCAGTTGTCCAAAAGCCCACGAAGTGCCGCCGGTCATAGATAGACAGATGATTCAGATGCGGTAGACAATGCGGATTCGCGCAGGCTTGCTGATAAGTCATCGGTTGTTGATCTACACAATGTCAACACTCAAGGGAACAAGGCTATCGAGGATCGTGACATTTGGTTGCCACATGACGTCAAACTCACCCTGGTTGATCAAGAAGTGCCACAGTATTGCTTCACCTGTGTCCCGGACTGCGACCAAGGCAGATATGATTCCTTTGAGCAGGAGGGTATCACCAAATGTGGTTGACCAGTCTGCGCGACTCAGCTTTATCATGAGGCCCATGCAAACTTCCAAGCCAGATTCTGGCGGCTCTCGATCTCGCTTCGGGACCGGATATCCTGAAGCGAGAACAGGGTTTTGCACCATGGCGGTCCAGCATTGACCTTTCTGGGTGACCGTACGCGTGTCTGGTATGATTAACGCTGTCACTGAAAGTGTTGCAGCGCTGCCCGGCTCGTTTTCGATGACTTCAATCACCGGAGAACTGATACCAACAACATCATGGCCAACGTTGTCACGGCAAGCGCTTACAAGCCAAATGCAAAGCTCGGCGACCTGCACATGTCAGTCTTCTCTACGGTTTGAAGCACTGTGACACTCACTTCTAGAATTGCTTTCCTTGGCCCGAATTTGTCAGCCTGATGGTTACTGTTAAGCTCGATGAAAGTTTCGACACCGTTGAGCTTGACTTGCATGCAGATTCCTTCAAAGTTTGTCATTGACTCGCCGTTGCTGTCAGCTATGGCGAGCTCCAGACATTGCAGCACATGTAAAGCGGTGCTAGGCCAGACACGGTGCGCATATTGAGATGCTGTCGTTGCGAAGCACGTTGACGGCGATCCAATATATACGATCATGTTGGAGAGCAAATCAGATGGTCTTCGATTTCCCGGGTATTGCTCGTTCAGTGTGGTGATCACGTCCCAACCGAGGGTAAGTTTCAGCTGGCCATCGCGTTTGTCCATGGCTCTAGCAATTTCTCTTCTTGCATGCGAATAGGATGGTCCGGTCTGTAGGAGATATGATGAGTTCGTAACTTGTTCCAATAGCCACATGAACTCTTTGCTCTGCACCAAGAATTTCTTTGCCTCTGGAACATCCTTGAGCCGTAGGACGTCTTCATCAGGTCGCGAGATTCCTTTCACGTCATGCTCACTGTCATCAATTACTTCCGATACCTCCGGTGGTTCCGCCCCGTCCATGTCCCAACGAGCAAACTTCTCTTGGGGAGAGAGCACCCCTTCGCGGGTCGGTGCCCAAGCATCGGCGACACCTGCCATCTTGGCCGCGATGAGTGCTCGCTTATGGCTGATGAAAGTTGCGGTATTGAGGTATATTGCCGACCCTTCGATGCCGCTATCCACGCTCGCTCCTAGTAGCGATGAGAATGCGCGCAAAAAGCTGTCGGTGAGCCTGGTGGCCTCTGGCTGACAGAACAAAGCCTTGGGAACGTCGTCGTGCAAAGACTGAATGATAAGTTCGGCGAAGGTGTCGACCAACAGCTCCTGAGTTGCTTCTGGAATATTATGCTCCCTGCCATCGGTGCGAATGCTCGCATTGTCCGAGACTCCCATGTCAGCATCGCGGCTGTAATCATGGAAAGCCGACGCGTCCGGGCGTCTCTTTCCATCCTGGGTGCGTTTGCCTGCTACCCCAGGTCTACCACCGTCCGATGATACTGTGGGCAAACTACTCTCGATCGTTGAGTCGCCTGTTGTCAACGATGGTAGAGGTGGCACAATTTGCGACGGATCGTATCGCTCTATTGGCCATTCAGTACTACCAAAAGCTTTTGACCATGCAGCATGATCGAAATCAGAAGGCATAGCATCTGTGTTCAATTTCTCAGAACTCGAGGCAACATCCGATTTCAACGCGTGCACGTCGTTACTGGGTGCTCCCGCTCCGAGCTCAGTGTCCAGGATCTGTTTCCCTGGTTGAGCAAGCTGCTTCGCGACGTCGGTTGCAGACGAATCCGCCGTCTGTGGAGCGGCGACCTTTCGCTGGCTTTCGACTTGGGGCTCCCAGTCATGCTGTTTGGGCGTCTTGAAGTCGGACTCCTCTTTCCCGGATTTCCTATCGTACTTCTCACGTGATCCAGATGGCCGACGCCGTGCTCTATCTTGCTCTGAGTGATAGTATGGGCTTCTCCGATCGTCTCTATCACGCAGCCTGTCCGGCTGTAGCCACTTGCCTTCAAAAATTATGCCCGGTGCCCCGCCGTCAACCAATTTCACTCGATAGCTTGGTTTGTAAGTAATAGGGTCTTCTGCCACATCAGTCACCTTACATTCAAACCAATCTTTTGGCTCTGCCTCAATGCGCTGGACCCAGACGGTTTGCCCCGGACGTCGCTGCTTCTTTTCGGTGAGGGCACGTTAGTTCGTTTCGCCAGATGCACTCGGACTGTTGCTTACTTCTCGATACGGCTTGTTTGACTCTAGAACAAATGTCATGTCGTATACGATTGATATCCGATATGTTCGCTGGTGGCTTTGATGCTAGTAATGTTTCAGAACACGCGAGGTTGACTTTCGAGATCTTTCACGGACCCAGCGCAGACGACAATGACAGAGAAAGAAGCAAGCGCTCGTCAACCACACACTCGGAGGGTACACAGGCCAACAGCGCACCCAGCCGAAGCTGTGTGGCGTATCGTAACGCGGCATCGTAAGCGACCGGTGAGCTGCTGAAGCCTGCAAAGCCAACATGCAGGAGAGCTCGAGACGAATTGCCAAGCATCATATCACATGCTCGCATGCAAGGCTGCAGGCCTTCCGCAGCAGCTCTACGCGCGAGGCCTGCAGGTCGAACGTGGCACCAGTGCCCATGGAAGTTGTCAGACCAAGCAACGATGTTGCCAGCCTGAGGCTCCGAGGAGCCTTGCAAGATTTCCGATCAGTCCGGTCACATTGGCGAGACATCAGCATACTGGGGACTTAGGTACAACACAGCCTTCAGCTATCAGGAATCGCGGACGATGGGTGGGTGACTGAGCGAGAGACATGTAGACTTAGGTACGTGCGTGCTGATTCGTCGTCGCATATCATCTAGGCTTGCATGGCTGGGAGAACTCAAAATGGTTGCGCCTCTCGAGGCGGAGCAGTCGCTTCGTGGCATATGAGCGGCGCCTTGTTGATGAATCATGTCACAAAAGTGACAGCGTGAATTCGGGTATCTGACCGTCTTCTCACCATTCCGCACAGAAAACTCAACTACTCTTAAGATGCCCCTCCCCCTCACCGTCCTCTTTGATCTCCAGCCTGCCCTGCATCCTCCCAGCAGTAGTCCTCGCAAATCGATTCGCACTAGCAAACCTCACACTTTTCCCCGTACCCAACGCAGCGCCCGAGGAGCGCCCAAATACGCTCGTCCTAAGAGCACTTGGCGGCATCTCCACAAATCCACCAGCCCTCAGCTTGCGCGCAAAAGGCGTGACTTGAGGCGTGAGACCAGCCGGCAGAGGGCTGTTAGCAGCCGCAAAAGGAGCCGGGGTCGTGGCCAGGTAGCCTGGATCGAAAGCGAAAGGCGTGACGGCTCCTGGTGTCGGGATGGGTCTGAAGCGACCTGCTCGGCGGGAGCGCGACGGTGTGCGCATGTAGCCTGGGGTTCCAGGGGTGTAAGACACTGACTGTGAAGGATTGAAGCGTTCTCTTGACGCTGATCGAGCTGCGGCTCGGGAGGCTGAACGAATGCTGGGGCTTTCGGGCTCGTTGCTTTCGTCGATTTTGGCCGTTCGTGCTGCTCGTGAAGTTGAGGCTTTCGTAGACCAGTGCCGGAACATATTTTTGAAGTGCTTGTCGAAGTTGCGAGCCAGGAGCGCATCAGCAGTGTTAGTTTGTTGCGAGACGGTAAATGTAGCCCATTGTAAGCGTTTCAGGGCTGATGCCTGAAGGGCAAGATCCGTTTCAACACGGAAGGAGGTCGCTCGCTGCTCTAAAGTGACTCGTTCAGAGTGGCGAGCCAGCATTGCTGCGAAAGCTGACACCAAGAGTCTCTGGTCATCGATGCTGGTTGCTTGTATTTCATGCTCTCTCTTTGCTCGAGTGGCATCTCGCCATTGGTCAAATGCTTGTATTCCAACGTCGAAAAGTCGTGCTTGCGCGCGACGCTGCGACTCTTCTTCCATGGAACGAATTTCCATTCCTTTCGTACGCCAAGTCGTAAAGCATTTGCTGGCCATCTTGTACTTGACTCGCGCACGAACTTGCACATAGGCGTCTCTGCGACGCTGGTGTTGATGCTCAGTAGTACGAGACCGCCACGTCTTGAGCGCCGACGAAGCGAGACAGTACCATCTTGCATCTGCTGCCATTTTAGCCAACTTTCGAGCGTGTTCAGTCTCCGCCTTCCATTGGCCCCAAACATCAGGTATGGCTCGGCTATTCACGAACTCGATAGCCTTTCGTTCCGCATCTTCCTGCTTCCGGAAAGCAAGATTCAGATGTACCATGCTGGACGCAAGCTTGCGGCGTCTTTGATTCTCAGCAAAGATCTCGACACGGCGATCCAAAGTTGACCGATAGTCATCGACGGCATCGTGAAGTTGCAGAAGCGCATGACGAGCAAGCCTAGCATCCGCTGTCCTGCGGAACAGGTTCAGACGTCCCTGGAGCACCCATTTGTACAGATTCTCCACAAGCACACGTTCATCAATACGTTGCGCAAGCGCACGTGTTCGAAGTGTATCGTTCCAGCTCGTCCAGGCATCTTGGAGGACGCGCTTTCGATCAATCTGCGCGGCCTGGCGGGTGAGCGAGAGCTGCAGATTCCACACAGAGAATGCTTTCCGCTGCAATGTCAAGGTGACTCGCAAAGACATGAGCTTCTCGAGCGGACGCAGCCTTCCTTGGATGACCAAGCTCTGCATACAACTTGATCGGGATTGATGCTCATAATGTGCTTGAGCTACTTCGTTCGCTTCTTGTCGCTCCTGCAAATTCGAGCGTAAACTCTGTATCACAGTATCAAGAGGGCGACGTGATCTCAGCATCTCCGCTTCCTGGGACATATCCTGGAGTTGGTGGAGGCGGTCTGACAATTGTCGCAGCGCTCGCCGGGCAGTGCGTTCCTGATGCAAGTCTTCTGCTTTGCGCTCGCAGACTTTCATTGTCCACTGCTTGAACAATCGCTTTTGTAATGACTCTTCGTAGTGCGTCGTTGCTTGCTCGTAACCAACCTCTCGTCTGACGGTACGGTCTTGCCACCTCAGCAAAAATTTTCGCAGGAGGATTTGCCGTGCTTTGGAGTTGTTTTCAGCGGTTATGGACCTCCATTTTCGGAAGTAGCGCATCGCAAGTACCAATCTACTTGCTTTCGCAGTCTCTTTTTTGCGGTCCAAGTGATACCGATACCAGTTCTCAAAGCCTTTTCGCGCAATCATCAGGTCACGATAGACACCGGCCCTGCGCTCCATGCGTTCAAACTCTTCCTCCTGCTTTCGTGCTAGAATGCTTTCCTGTGTTCTGACGTTCCAGGTGTCCAAAGCTTGACGGAGGAGTGTCCGTCCATCATGCGCTGTAGCTCTCGCGTCGTCCACTCGATTTCGGCTGCTTTGCGCGATGAATGCGTCATGCAATGTGTGGATACATCGTCGAATCAATCGGAGGTCTGACATCTCATGGAAAGCATCCATGATATCCTGAAGCTGCGCATCTCTCTCTTCGTCGCTCACAGCCGAATGCCCGGTCGGAGGGGGATCTGCTGGTACATCTGCCTCAGGGGCATGCCGGG
This sequence comes from Cladosporium velox, assembly GCA_024604135.1. Classification (NCBI taxonomy): domain Eukaryota; kingdom Fungi; phylum Ascomycota; class Dothideomycetes; order Cladosporiales; family Cladosporiaceae; genus Cladosporium; species Cladosporium velox. The sequence continues at coordinate 514,182 of JANIIF010000020.1, read as the reverse complement.
ATGGTTGCAACGCTTGCTTGATCTTCTTCGACGTCAGCCGATTCGAATCATCTGCGTCTGCAGAATGCGCGCGCTGAGTGTAGAACGGACGTCCAGGAGTCGGTGGCCGTCCAAGATATGCCTTGCCATCCGGTGTCTGATCCTGAAAGAACTCCGAGTGTTCGCTCAACTGCGTCTCTTCGTATCGCGCCTCGTCAAATGAAACCCTCCTGCGGTCCGTCTTTGGTCTTTGCGATTGCGAGTTCGGGAAGTCGGGCTCTCTAGGTGGGTTGTTCTCGGCATCCGCGCTATCATCCAGATCCAGCAACGTTATGCCTTGCGACTGACACACATTCCTCAGCTCGACCAAGAAATCAACATGGCCCTCTTCCAGTTTGACCTTCGCGCAGCGCTTGCTGATCGCATTGACCCAGTTGAAGATGACTTTGTCATGATTCGAGTTGATACCTCGCTCGGCGAGCGTAGCGCGGTATGCGGTCGTCAAAGCATAAGTGCAAGATTCGAGGGGATATTGTGCGGCGCGTGTAACAATGTCTCCTAGGAGGTGGATTTCTGAGATTGTTAGCCAGGTTCCTATTACTAGAGCTGTGCAGCAGTATCATACGATCATCTTCGAGGTCCGCGAGTGCCAGCTCTTCATCGTTGCCATTCATAGGCGGCTATGTCGCAAAAGGGTTTCCGGCGCACGCGCTTCGAGTACGGCACTGTCATGAGGTGTATGGCTGCATATGATGTGTGTTGTCTGAAGGCGATGTTTGTATACGGCTATCGCATACTGGGTTGAAAGTGACTAGGAACAATGATTTGCGAAGATTGCCCAGTGTCTCGCGGCGCAAAGTGGTGTTACTTGTGTCGAAGTGAGACGCGCGCGCGCTTGCTTGTTGCTTGTTCCGTGCCCGCATTGTTGATCTGCTCGGCAGTCCGTGCGCCTGTTCCCGTCTTGCCTTCACTTGATGAACGCATCGATCTTCCTCTTCTACCATCGACAAATATCACATATATCACGATACAATGCCAGCTCGTACACGACCAATTGAGAAATTTGCCGAGGCCACTGCCAAATGCTCGCCTGAGGTATGTAATAATAACAAGTCTATCATCATCAGCATCGCTAACACGATTACAGGGCGCTGTATATGGCAAGTGCATCGTGGCAAATTATCAGAACGCACACAAGGATATGTGTGCTAAGGAGTTCATGATCCTCAAGGACTGCTACCTTGTATGTCAGGCATTACATTGCCAACTACAATCAATGCTAATTCATTACCAGAAAGCAGCAGGCAAGAAGGCATAATCGCCTTGTATTCTATATCTTGATACCCAAATATATCTCCTTCGCTATCAGCGTCTGCATCAGGCCTCCAAAAGCTTCTTGACCTCTTCCTGGATGGCCTCGCTCATCTCTTTCGTTCCTACTTTGCCACCAAGATCACCACTTCGCAGCTCAAGCCCACCAAGGTCTTTGGCATCAAGCACCGTCTCAACAGCCTTGTCAATGATGTCTGCTTCCCGCTTCATGTTGAATGAGTAGCGCAACATCATCGCCAGACTCAAGACTTGTGCTACAGGGTTGGCCAGGCCTTTGCCACTGATGTCAGGCGCGCTTCCATGCACAGGCTCGTACAAACCTCTGGCGCCGCCAACGCTGTTCTGTCCCATCGAACCTCCAGGTGGACCTGCCAGTGATGCTGACGGAAGCAAGCCTATTGATCCAGTTAGGCCGCCGGACTCATCGCTGAGAATGTCGCCAAAGGTATTGTCGGTCAGGATGATCCCGTTCCATCTCGTCGGCTGCGTGATGAACAGCATCGCCAAACTGTCCGCGAGCTGATGCTGCAATTTAACTTTCGGGAACTCCTTCTCAAACAGCTCTGTGACAATTCTTCTCCAGACACGGCTGTTCGCCAGCACATTTGCCTTGTCCACACTGGTGACTGGTGTAGGCGGATCTGTCTGCATCGCAAGTGCGCCGGCAACGCGAGCGACCCTTTCTATTTCCGCACGCGTGTATTCCCATGGATCGCAGCCATAGTCCTCCTCTTCTATCTTCTTGCCAAAGTAGGCTCCGCCACAGTTCTCGCGGATCAGCATGAAATTAACCCCCTTAACCAACTCTGCCTTAATCGGCGCTCTTTCAACAAGCGATTGTGAAGGAAAATAGCAAGGTCGCAAGTTCGCGAAGATCTTCAAAACGCACGACCGTCAGCACACGATCACTCATCAAAACCCAAAAGAAAACAACTAACCTGCATCTTCTGCCTAACCCTCAACAATCCACTCTCCGGATTCGGCACCTTCGTCCCCCACTCCGGCCCGCCCGCGCTCCCAAAGAACACCGCATCAGCCTCCACGCTCTTTTGTAAGACCTCCTCCGTCGAGGCAATGCCATGCTTGTCCAGCGAGCAGCCGCCGCAAAGGTCGAAGTCGCGCTCGAATTGGATGCCCTTGTGCGCTTCGATGATGTCGAGCACGGCGAGGGCTTCGGTGACGACTTCGGGGCCGATGTGGTCGCCGGGGAGGACGAGGATTTTGCCAGCGGAGGAGGAGGTGGTGGGGGACATGGTGGCCTGTGTTTATGTAGATTTGGGTTGCCAGAAGCTAGTGGATAACAATAATAGTTGTGTTACGTGGGAGGTTCTTTTTAGAATCTCGATCGATTCCTGAACAAATGTACTTGTCTATAGAGACTTGAATGAGTAGACTCAACACAATCGACTCGCGATTTGTTCCACACGCAACAGCTATATACTTATTTGTGTTGATCTCCGCCGACCCAGTAACCAAGGGTGTTTCCCAAGAGCTTCCCCGCAGCCCTTGTACCCGAGTTCGGAGGGACTTTGCAGCGAGTCTATGTGCCTCGTCTCGAGGAGCGCGAATATCATTTGAGAAACGCAGACTGTTGCATGGTGAAATTGGTACAGCTGGTTTTCACTGGATCCGTGGCGATCACGGTCGAGTTCTGAAGGCTGAGATTCGCTATAGTGATGAAGCAGTAGATCGCATTGCATTGATATCATGAATTGTTGTTACCACCAAAGACTGAAAATCGAAACATAAAGACGTGCTTCTCATGCAAAACGTGAATGCCAAACATCCTGAAAGACAAACATCCGCTCAAGCCAGCGCACCCATCGGGTCCCAAAGCGGCAAGACCTTCGCCTCCTGCTTCAGCACCTCCCTAACCTCCTTGCCAAGAACAGACTTGTCAATCACAGCCTGGTAGCAGAACTCATCCATCCACTTGTCGCTCATGACAAAGTAGCCTCCTACGCCCGCAGCATCAGACCACGAGTTCTCGACGCGCCAGCGCACAGGCTTGTTGTCCGCGTCGAGGTGCACGGCGGTGAGGACCATGGCGTGCGTCATCTGGCTCTCGCCGGTGAGCAGGCGCTCGGCTTTGCTGAGGTTGAGCTTGACGTTGAAGCCGAGCTCGTAGTCGATGAGATCGGTGTCCATGATGCCCTTGCGGCTGTCGGACTGCTGACCTACGTCGGAGCCGAAGAAGATGGGCAAGCCTTTGCGCAGCTGGGCGACGCAGGCTTCCTTCAGCACGATGCTGTCGACGTTGATGTAGGAGACTGGGCGGCCGTTCCAGACGTTGCCGAGGTTGGAGACGGTGAGGAGGCGCATGTAGTCGTTGCGCGGGTCGTTGGTCAGGGAGACGAACTTGGTGACTTCGGCGGAAGCGGCGAACTCGCGAGGAGTGAGCGAGACGGTCTTGAGCTTGTGAGCGCTGTCGTAGAATTCCCAGGTGAACTTCTCGTCGGCGGGTGGTGGTGGGCCGAGACAGAGTGTGACGATGCGGATCACGTCTTGGAGCATGGCCTCTTTTGAGGCTGCGATGGTGGAAGCTGAGGCGTCACTGGACTTGAGCTTGCGCAGCTTCAGGCCGTCCTGGCGGAGTTTCCTGGTAAGGAGGCCATCCATTGCTGAGCTAGCCTTGGCGTTGAAAGAGTCTGGGTAGAGCGTTTGGGGCACGATGCCGTATCTGTGGAACAGACGTGGTCAGCCATAGATCCGGACAGTATCGTGCATATAGAGAGGCTTACTTCTCCACCAAGTTGACAATCATATCCCACTGCCCACCATCGCCGACGGGATCAGCGTTGAGAGCAGTGAACAGTCTACCATCCACAGGCTCATCGGCATGGGCCAAAACACTCTCCAAGAAGTAGTTTGCCTTCTCCACCTTGTCCCAGAAGAACAAGTACGCTTGACTTAGCTCAAACGCCTGAATTTTGTGCTTCTGCATAATCGCGATACGGAAAGTGTTGCATGCCGCGAAAATCCAGCATCGGCCAGAGCTGCGCTGGTTTGTGACTGGAAGACCTTCATGGGGAATGGAGAGGTTGAAAGTCTGCGTATCGTGCAAGACGGCAGACTGCTTCTCAAGAATAGCGTTGATATTATTGGTGCTCAGAGCTGAGAGACCGAGCTGGTTCTTCGGGTCTTTCAAGAGCTTCTTGACATACTCCTGAGCCTTGACAGCGGAAACCGTCTCGGAGCCATTGTCGAGGACACGGTCTGAAGGCGCTTCAGAAGCCCTGTTTTCAATACGCACGGCGTCAAATTTTTCGTCTAGTGTTTCGTACACGTAGACGTGTGATTCTGGCCTTGTAGCACGGCGGGCGGGACGAGCAGGTCGAGAAGGATGCTCCTGGCCTTGGAACGGAGTTGATTGAGCGCCGCCCATGTTGGTGGTCAGTACAGTGGCAAAGAGCAAGTTGAGATGGATTAGATCTAGATGGATTAGATAGTTGGGTAGATGCTTGAGAGACTTGAAGATTGATTGTTCTTTGGGACGGGAAACGACAAGATGCCGTCGCTTTCTCACTTAGTACGAGGACGGCGTCTGACTAAATCTGCGCACGAGCTGCCATCATGGTAGCGCCCTGATAAGAGCTTCATGTTGAGCACGTCCCTCCATCACAAGATCCTTGTCGAATGACCACAACCCGAACCCTAATCATCCTACATTAACATGTACATGCATCGATGTAGAAGACATATATCTGTTGCAAAATTGATTTTGGACAATGCCTAACAGTTGGAATAGCAGCTGCGTATCAGAAGTTCAATCTCACCTAAACACCTGCTAAACGATCTTAATGTGATGCAGTGTTTCCGCTTTTGACAAAAGACTGAGTGTCCGCTGTGTTGATCGAAAACAAGATGAATGACCACAACACATTGCTAGCCATAGTTAGCACCGAACATTCCGGAAAAGCCGCATCATGTGTGCCGTAGAACCTATACTGATAACGCTGTAAATACCAGTTCGGGCATCACGTCTGACTAGCATATCCATCGGCTTCGTCAACTCGCTAACAGTTTACACGGTGATTCTTTGGTGCATGCTTCCACCGACCACTGCACACTACTTCCGTACAAACAGCAAACCCGAGCACAGCGGCTGCAACTTCCAAACTTGCAAGGTAACCTTATGATTCTCCCACTACAGTATTTGTTGCCGGTTTCCCGGCATGCCTCTAACGATCATCATCGAATTACCGAGAGAGGGGATGTCGAAGCGGGGAGCGTTTAAAGATGCAGCGGTCTCGGAACAAAGGTCCCAGCGAGCTCGTAAATACATCTAGCTCACAAAGATAACTCGTAGGTATATCGAAGCTGTCTAACGCGCCAGATCGTTGCTCTAATTCAACGAAAGCATCAATCATGACTAGTCTCTCTACCAAGCTCGCCGAGCGCGAGGCCAGCGGCAAACCGATTCAGATCGGGTTGATTGGCGCTGGCAAGTTTGGCAGTATGTTGTATGTGTGGCTCAACACAATTGATAACCTTGAGACGTCACTCGTATACTGACAATGTCACAGTGTATCTCAAGTCCACCGATCCCCCGGCATGCGCCTCGCCGGCATCGCAGACCTCTCCAAAGAACGAGCCATCGCTTCGCTCAAACGAACCGGCTTCCCGGAAGCAAAGTTCGACGCACAAGCAACAATCTCCATAGCAGAAGGCATCAAAACCAACAAAACCGCCATCACAACAGACTCCGCCGAGCTGATCGCCACGCCTGGAATCGACGTTACCCTCGAAGTCACCGGCAGCCCAGCCGCAGGCGTTCGCCATGCGCTGCTGTGCTGCGAACATAAGAAGCACATCGTCATGATCAACGTCGAAGCAGACGTGCTCGCAGGGCCGCTGCTGGCACGCAAAGCACAGGAAGCGGGTATCATCTACAGCATGGCGTACGGCGACCAGCCCGCTCTCATAGCAGAGCTAGTCGACTGGGCGCGAACAGCGGGCTTCGACGTCGTCTGCGCCGGCAAAGGCACGAAGCACTTACCTGCGTTCCACGCTTCGACACCAGATACAGTCTGGTCGCACTACGGGCTCACGGAAGAGCAGACCAAAGACCTCAATCCGCAGATGTTCAACTCTTTCCTCGACGGCACGAAGAGCGCGCTGGAAATGGCCGCTGTGGCCAACGCGTGCGATCTGACACCGCCAAAAGCAGGGCTGCGCTTCCCTCCCTGCGGTATCCACGACCTACCACAAGTATTGAAACCCGCAGAAGACGGCGGCCAGCTCGACACCAAAGGAACAGTGGAAGTCGTCTCCTGCCTCGAAGTCGACGGCCGCCCAGTCTTCAACGATCTCAGATGGGGCGTCTACGTCGTCTTCGAAGCGCCGGGCGAGTACCAGAGAGAGTGCTTCGCACAATACGGCATGAAGACAGACTCGACCGGCCGCTACGCCGCGCAGAGCAAGCCCTACCACCTCATCGGACTAGAGCTGGGCGTCAGCGTGGCGACGATCATGTGTCGCGGCGAGCCGACGGGGTCATGCAAGACGTTCGCGGGCGATGTCGTCGCGACGGCGAAGCGGGATTTGAAGGCTGGCGAGAAGCTGGACGGGGAGGGCGGGTTCATGGTTTATGGGAAGTTGATGAGGGCGAGGGATTCGCTGGCGATTGAGGGGTTGCCGATTGGGCTGGCGCATGGGCTAGTGTTGAAGAGTGATGTTAAGCAGGGTGAGGGTCTGAGTTGGCAGCATGTTGATTGGAGTGAGAAGTCGCAGGCTGTTGCAGTGCGGCGCGAGATGGAAGCCATTTTCCGGAAGGAGTTGGGCGTGAATGCCGGATAATGTGGATATGTTGTGGACGCGTTGCTGCTTGTATTAGGTAGATGGCTGCGAGTTAATGTGAAGCGCCATTTTGGAGGCAGAGATAGGGAAGTGTTGCGTTTCTGGGCTTGTCGGCAGTGAGAGGCCGGTACAGCTCGTATCAACGTTGCAGCGTGTGTAGTAGTAAGTTCGACCCAAAAAGCACGCAAGCAGTTTGAGCTTGAGTGGCACAGAGTGTGTTATACGAGAGTTACGTGGGTGGCGTTCTGCAGGATCAATGATGTCTTAGCTCCGGGAAGGATGATGCTTGACCGACCTGTCGCCTGGAGGTCCTTGCATCGCGTCTTGCGTTTTGGCGAGGAAGACTCAGCCAAACAGATCCCAATGCTACGGATAGATTGCTGCAGTGTTCGACAGACATGCAGCCAGCCGAGAAACAATCGCGATCTAACGTCTCATGCTGCCACAATTTCCACCATCGAACCCATCGGCAACGTGTATGACGAAAGGAAACAATAATAACATGACCGCGCGTCTACAGAAAGTTGCTTCGGCAGCCGTTGGGCTTCGGTTGGCGGCACACGGCGGCTCTCCGTGCACAAGGCACCGCTGGTGGAAGCTATCGAGATCCACCCTCCAGAGGACCCTACACTTCCTCTCACCTGCCTCATCCGGATAGACCTTCGATAGCTATCTTCCATAGTGCACCCGCAGTCGACGATCCGAGCTGAAATCATGACCCGCTCACGACCCATGACCTGCCTCTTGCAGGCGGACCGGCCGCACGCTATGCAGCAACAGGTAGGTGGTATCATCAGCGACAAACATGATTCCGCAGGGGCAAGACCTGGCTCGCCTGGTTCCAAGACAAACAGCCGCACTAGCTCAGCGGTCAAGCACTGTGGCGGACAGTACTTAAAGGCTTGGTCCTGCAACTCTGCTGATAAGAGTGCTTTCAAGCTCGCGTTAACCTAGCCAGTGGCTTGAGTCTTGACAATGCTATTCTCATCAAGCCTTTTGGCCGCTCTTGGCTTCTCTGCCACCCTCGTCTCTGCCCTAAACCCGGCCGAGAAGGCCTTCGCGAAGGCTCAGCGCCCCAAGCCTGTTATTGAGAAGAGGGCGCCTCACCAGAATTTCAAGGACCACCGCCTTCAAAAGCGCGCTCACAACTTCCTCACCAATGGCACTGAGAAGTTTGTTGTGAACGGTACTGGCCTGCCGGATGTGCCCTTCGATATCGGAGAGAGCTATGCTGGTCTTCTTCCGATTTCTGGCGACAAGAACGAGACTCGCGAGTTGTTCTTCTGGTAAGAGATGGAAAAACATATCAGACAAGAATATCTGGAACACCGTGCTGACTGACTTTCAGGTTCTTCCCTACCACCAACTCCGATCCTCAGGAAGAGATCACCATCTGTGAGTAAATCACGTTTCCCAATTGTTCAGAGAATGCCCACTAACATCCATGGTAGGGTTCAATGGCGGCCCTGGTTGCAGTTCCTTGAGCGGTCTGCTCACTGAGAACGGTCCTTTCACTTGGGAAGCTGGCACGCTCGCTCCTGTTCAGAACCCCTACACTTGGGTCAATCTCACCAACATGATGTGGGTTGAGCAGCCTATCGGCGTTGGTTTCACTCAGGGTACACCAGACATCACCAACGAGGTCGAGCTTGGCAAGCAGTTCGTTGGCTTCTACAAGCAGTTCGTCGAGACCTTCGGTGTCCAAGGATGGGATCTTTACCTCACTGGTGAGAGCTACGGCGGCTACTACGTTCCATACATCGCGGATGCCTTCATTACCGCTGATGATCCCGACATGCCTCTCAAGGGTATCAACATCAACGATCCCATTATTGCAGACGACACTACCCAGCAAGAGGTTGTCATTGCTCCTTACCTAGAGTACTGGAACAACCTGCTCTACCTCAACCAGTCTTTCTTGGACCGTATCTGGGAGCGTAACGACGAGTGTGGCTACACCCAACACATGGAGAAGTACTTCAAGTTCCCTCCGCCTCAAGGCCCGATTCCCACTCTGCCTGAGCAGACTGCCGCCAACAACTACTCATGCGACCAGTTCTCCAGTGCGTACGCGGCCATCTTGGAGATCAACCCATGCTTCAACATTTACCACATCACCGAAACTTGCCCGCACCCTTACTCTGTTCTTGGTGAGGTCAACTCGGGCGACTATGTTCCTCCTGGCGCTCAAATCTACTTCAACCGCACCGACGTTCAGAAGGCAATCAATGCCCCTCCCACCGACTGGAACCAGTGTGTTGACGGCGTCTTCCGCAACCCTGCCACCAACAAGACTGTCAGTGACCAGAGTCTGGGTCCTGCCCAGAACGGTGTGCTCCAGCGCGTCATCGAGTACACCAACAACACTCTCATCGGCTCTGGTAACTTGGACATGCTTCTTAACACCAACGGTACTCTCCTTGCTCTGCAGAACGTGACCGTAAGTTCAAGAAATCTCCCCAAAACAAATGATTGTACAAACTAACACCTCTTAGTGGAACGGCCTCCAAGGTCTTCAGGAGTACCCTGGCACTCCCTTCTACACCCCCTACCACCCCGAGTACAACGGCGGCGCTCTTGCTGGTGCTGGCTACCTTGGCCTCTGGGGCGCTGAGCGCGGTCTCACGTTCTACCAAGTTCAGCTTGCCGGCCACGAGCTTCCTGGCTACGCACCCGGTGCCGCGTACAGGACTGTCGAGCTCCTTTTGGGACGTATCAAGTCGCTCAGCGAGGTCAGCGACTTCACCACGCAGTCCGGAAACTTCACTGGCACCACGCCTTTGTACAGGAGGGGGGATGCGAGCTTCGGCGGATACAACTAAGGCTGAGGCTGAGCTCTGTCATTACGACACAGGTTGACACTGTACAACCATGAATCAAACGTAAATAATGAAAGTTATCGAACGCGATACCAAACCAATTCCACCATACCAAACTCCCATGTTGACATCTCCGACTTCGGATCACGACACTCCATGCTCGTTCGCGTCTTTGCTGTCAATTGCATTGCGGCTTCTTACACTTACTTTCAAACCCAATGTAAGAGACATCAGTCTAACGACAAAAGTGTTCTAGATTACCTCCCCCAACGTACCACAACGCGGCAAGTACTCCAAATTACCCCCCACGCCGAGCCAGGCGTTTCGACACCGTCGTCTTGGCGGCGTTCTCCAGCCTCGCTTTGCGCTCTCTCTGCCGGCATCGATAATGACGCATGATAACGACTCTTCGTGTGTTCTATAAAAATGTGGCTCTATTGCGTCTCACCTCACCATATACTATCAGTGTCAGACGCATACTCAAACTTATCTTCCAAATGTCACCAAGTCAAACACCAACCACGCCAAAGGTAACAAGGGCGAACCAAAAACCCACTATACCACCAGACCCTGTCCCCAGTAGTCTGCAACCCACAACCCACCCACCGGGAGCTCCACCATGCATACCAAGCCTCGGCACGCGCAGTGTCAAGTCCAACAAAGCTCAGAGCAGCCAGCCAAAATACCACAATTGCATGTTACCCAAGCCCCTCTACTCTGCCTTGGCGGGACCTGGATTGTGGGAACTTGCTTTTGCATGGTGTGGGCGTGCGCTTGCGCTTTTTTGCGCCGGCGAGGCCGATGTGCGCGCAGAATGGGCTGGCTGGCTGGCTGTCCTTTGGTAGGTTGGTTGTGTTTATCTTGTCGCAGTCTTCCTGTTTTGTGTCTGGGTAGATGAGATTGTGTTTCTTCTACACCCTTGCTTGTTGTTCCTCTGTGCCTAATATCATCTGGTCCGTATACACGACATATTCACTATTGTGCCTTTCGCACTCGATCACTGTTCCAACAAGCTTGCATGGTGACCTCTGCGTGAGAGCGCCTCAACCCAATCATGGCCGACAGCAAAGACCACGGCGTCGCCACGCAGACCACAGGCTACCGCCGCGGCAGCGTCAAAGACATCGAAGAGAAACAACGCGCGGGCAAAGGAGCCGACCTCGACCTCCCAACCTACAACCACGACGCCGAGCGCCATGGCTCCGAAGCCGCGAATATATCTGGTCTGCATGACAACACTCACAGGAAATTGAAAGCGAGGCACATTCAGCTTATCGGGTTTGTAGAAATCGTCGTTCTGTGGCAGTGAATCCAGGAGAGTGGACTGACGTGATGGCAGTATCGGCGGCACTATTGGCACGGCATTGTACGTCCAGATCGGAAAGGGGCTGCTCGCTGGCGGACCGGGTAGTCTTTTCATCGCGTTCACTTTGTGGTGTTCTGTCATCTTGGCCGTGACGCTTTGTATGGCCGAAATGGTGACTTACCTGCCTATCTCGTCACCGTTCATTCGCTTTGCAGGACGATATGGATCTGAAGCATTCGGGTTTGCTGTGAGTATCTATGATTCCACGACCTCAGTCAGTTGAAAGTACGCCTTTTGTTGACAATCGTTGGTAGGCTGGCTGGAACTTTTTCATCTTCGAAGCAATCTTGGTGCCTTTCGAGATGACCGCTTGCAATGTGGTCATTCATTTCTGGAGCGATGCTGTTCCGACCGGAGCGGTGATAGCTATCGTAATGGTTTTGTACGCTGTCATTAACGTGATGGCGGTGAAGTGGTATGGCGAGACTGAGTTCTGGGCCGCGTTGGGTAAGATGCTGCTGATCATCGGGCTGATTATTTATACATTCATCACTATGCTTGGTAAGTGAAGAAACCATGCCGAACTCGTGAGAGAGATAGTCCATCGAAAAACATACTAACCCGCACAGGCGGCAATCCACTCGGAGACCGCTACGGGTTCCGTTACTGGAAGGATCCCGGCTCGTTCGCAGAGCTCTATTACACAGGCGATCTGGGCCGCTTCTTAGGGTTCCTGCAATGTCTGATTCAGGCATCCTTCACCATCGCCGGTCCAGACTACGTAGCTATGGCCGCTGGAGAAGCAGAGAACCCACGGGTTGTAATGCCGCGAGCATTCAACGCCGTCTTCTACCGCTTGACGTGCTTCTTCGTGCTTGGAAGTCTGTGCGTTGGCATCAACGTGCCTTACAACGACGCTGAGCTTACTGCAGCGTTCGAGAACGAGGAGCCGGGTGCTGCGGCTTCGCCATATGTTGTGTCAATGAACAGGCTTCGGATTCAGGTCTTGCCGGATATCGTCAACGCGTTGGTGTTGGCATCAGCATTCTCAGCGGGCAATAGTTACGTCTATTGTGCATCGCGATCACTCTTCGGTCTCGCCCTCGAAGGCAAAGCGCCCAAGATTCTTACCAGGCAAGTTCCTTACACACAACCATCGAAGAATGACCCCCCACTAACACACCCACAGAACAACCCGCAACGGCGTCCCCATCTACTCCGTCCTCACCGTCCTCGCCATCTCCCTCCTTGCCTTCCTACAAGTCTCCAACGGCTCCGCCACCGTCCTCTCCTGGTTCGTGAACCTAATCACCGCCTCCCAACTCATCAACTACAGCGTCACCTGCGCCACCTTCCTCTTCTGGCGGCGCGCCCTGCGCGCCCAAAACATCAGCCTCGACTCCCTGCCCTACAAATCCATCTGGCAGCCCGGCGCAGCGTACATAGGAATGATCTGCACGCTTGTGATGGCGTTCGTGGGCGGGTACACGGTTTTCTTGCCTGGGCAGTGGGACGTGCCGACTTTCCTGTTTAGTTATTTCATGATTGGGCTGTTTCCGATTTTGTTCTTTGGGTGGAAGCTGCTGAAGGGGGCGAAGTGGAGGAAGCCCGAGGAGGTGGATTTGAAGGGTGAGGTTGCGGAGATTGATGAGTATACGAGGAATTATGTGCCGACGCCGCCGAGGTATGTTTTTGCGTTCTTATCATTTGTGATGCATGCTAACTTGAGGAATAGGAATGCTTTCGACAAGTGGTTTAACATTATCTTTGGAGGCTGAGGGTTGGGCTTGGATGTGGGTATGGCGGTACATATGAATGCAAGATCTACGACTCATCTCAATGACGAATGTGAACAAATCAATATCGAGACCTCGTTGTATTATTCTCTGGAAGAATTCACCGGTGCTAGAACGTGTCTGCGATGTACGTCGACTATTGGCATACTCGATCGCCCCAGATCTAAAGTTGCGATTCTAGCTTCGATCGATGACGTACCTCCAGGCACCGATCGCGAACAGTAAAGTGGCAGGCGCGTTTCCCTTTCACTCCGTCGCGAAAATGTCATGCAGGGCCATGGACACTGCGATCATACCATGATAGAGTGCTACACACGCCACACTCAGCAACACCATGCCTCCCTACGTCCCGCGCAAGCGTGAGCGATCCGACTCACCGGCGCAAACCAGCCCACCAGCGAAGAAACGGGCTGCAGCGAACCAGAAGCCCAAGCCGAAGCAAGGCAAGAAGACGCTGTTTGACGCCGCGGACGAGCTGGGAAAGAAACAAGGCTCCTCGGAGAAGGCGAAGAGATTCCTGGATGAGCTGGACGACGACGACGAATCTTCCCTGAGCGAGGCTGACAGCGATGAGTTCGAAGATGTTCCTACAACGAAGCGACGGAAGATCGCCAATGGCGCCGATGGTGATGATGCAGACGACGACGAGGATGAGATGGACTGGGAGGATGCTTTTCAGCAGCAAGGCGACTCTGCGAGTACACCGGCAGCAGGACCGTCGATTGCGGAGCCTGAAATTGGCGACGTAAATGTCAGTGTGAAAGAGGATGGCTCATACATTCCTGAGATCGTACCGTCAGGAGTGAAGAAAGGACCCTCGAAGCGTGAGCGCCAGATCAGAATACAGACACATTGCCTTCACGTCCAAGCCCTGATGTGGCACAACACTGTTCGCAATTCATGGTTGAACGACAAAGAGATACAAAAGACGCTCGTTGACGGACTTGCCGATGGAGTGAAACGTGAGATCACTCGTTGGAGGGAAGCGATGGGCACCTTGACCAAGGAAGAGCTGGAAGCAAAGAAGAAAGCTGCGGCTGCTCGGAATAAAAAGAAGGGCGGCAGGAAAGGCAAAGACACCGCTTCTGGGCGCGACTGGGGTTACAACGCCTCTCACCTGGAGCAAGGTGTGCCAGATCTCAGCCATGGCGATCCTCTGCTCAGGCTACTCAAGATCTTGACCGCGTACTGGCGAAAGAGGTTTACAATCACTGCTCCTGGACTTCGCAAGGAAGGATACAAACCATTGCGTCGCTTGCGTGACGACATCAAGCATTGGGAGAAGTACAAGACCGACGTTGAGGGCCATGGCGAGCGCATTGAGAAAGTCAAGGACTTCCGCAAAGCCGCAAAACTGTGCGAGGGATCACGGGATGTTGGTGCACAGCTTTTTGTTGCGCTTCTTCGTGGCATTGGTGTCGAGACAAGGATCGTCGCAAACCTTCAGCCTGCTGGATTCGGCTGGAGTAAGGCTGAAGATGCCGACCCAAAAGCCTCGAAAGGCGATAAGAAGCCGGTTGAAGAGGATTCAGACGACGACGAGGACGACGTAAAAACCAAAAAGGTGGCCGCTCCTAAGCTGAAAAGTGCTTTGACGCCGAAACAGTCGAAGAAGCCTCTGAAGGAAGAAAGGCCAACGCGAACCTCACTGCGCGGTAACAAGGGAGACCCAATCAGTCTTGATGATTCAGACAGCCCTCTCTCATCTGCTCCGTCAGATGACGAGAAAGAAGCAAACGATACCGGCGAAGACGATGACGACTCTGTTGTTGATGTGACCCCGGATGTGCCCAAGCGAAAACCCAACAAGAAGTACGATCGTTCTCTAGCCTTCCCGAATTACTGGGCAGAAGTCTTATCACCCGTGTCGAACAAGTTTATTCCTGTGGACCCCATAGTCCTGTCGACCATCGCCTCAACCGACGATCTGCTACAGTCTTTCGAGCCTCGAGGCAAGAAGGCCGACAACGCAAAGCAAGTCATCTGTTACACGATCGGCTATGCTGCAGATGGCACAGCGAAAGATGTCACTGTGCGTTATCTCAAGAAGCACCAGCTTCCAGGAAAGACTAAAGGTGCACGCATGCCGGTCGAGAAAGTGCCTATATACAACCGGAAAGGCAAGGTGCGAAGATACGAAGAGTACGACTGGTTCCGAACTCTCATGAGTGTCTACGACAAGCCAGAATCCAAACGAACAAAAGCAGACGAACTGGAGGACGCGACTGATCTCAAGCCTTTCAAAGCTGGCAAAGACACAAAGGAGATTGAGAAGGAGTCGTTACAGTGGTACAAGCAGTCAGCAGAGTATGTGCTCGAACAGCACCTGCGCCGTGAAGAAGCACTCGTTCCTGGAGCCGAGCCAGTCAGAACATTCACGGTCGGGAAAGGCGACAAAGCCAAAGAATACCCAGTCTACCTGCGCGAAGACGTTGCCACCTGCAAGACTGTCGAGTCCTGGCACAAAGAAGGCCGTGCGATCAAGGAAGGCGAGCAACCAATGAAACACGTGCCCATGCGCGCAGTGACGATCGTCCGCAAGCGTGAGATGGAGGACGCTTTGCGAGAGACTGGTGAGAAGCTGCAGCAAGGCTTGTACGCCATCGATCAGACCGACTGGATCATCCCGCCTCCTCTCGTGAATGGCGTGATTCCGAAGAACGCTTATGGCAATATGGACGTCTACGTTCCAACGATGGTACCCAAGGGTGCCGTTCACCTGCCTCTGAAGGGATCTGCGAAGCTTTGCAAGCGACTTCAGATCGACTTTGCCGAAGCATGTACTGGCTTTGAGTTTGGTAAGCAGCGGGCAGTCCCTGTACTCACGGGCGTCGTTGTCGCCAAGGAGAACGAAGGGATTGTGCGCGACGCATGGCGTGTCGAACAGGCTGAGCAGAAGCGCAAGGAAGACACGAAGCGCACTGCTCTTGCGTTGCAATGGTGGCGCAAGATGCTGTTCGGTCTGAGAATCGTACAACGCATGGAGAGGGACTACGCCGATGCTGGCGGTGAAGGCGAGGAGATCAATCCTTTCGTCAACAAGGCCGTACGAGAAGGCAGGTATGAGGCTGCCAACGGTGACATGCAAGTCGATGAAGAGGAGATGGCTGGTGGATTCTTCAGGCCTGGGCATGAGGAGGAAGAAGTGCCACAAACACGTGCGAAGAGAGAGGAACATGGAGGGGGTGGATTCTTCGCCGAAGGAGAGGAGCCTGATGAAATAGACCATGACCACGGCGGCGGTGGCTTTCTTGTCGAGGAAGGGGGTGACAATCAAGGTGGTGGTTTCATCGCTGAAGATGCTGAAGAGCCTCCGGAGACGAATACCAAGACTGGACCTGTCTCCCTGCAGATGCTACACAAGTCTACCGATGGCGCTATGGACGACGAAGACGACGACGAGTCTGACGAGGAAGAAATTAAAGCACCGATCCGTCGACCCGCAAAGCCAGCCAAACAACCTCCCGCAGCGAAAGTCAAACGTCAAAGCAGTTCGAAGCTCAAGCCAAAACGCAAGCTCACAGTGATGAGCCCAAGCCCTTCGGCCAGCGAAGAGGACGAAGAGTCTATGTCAGACCTTTCAGACGTCTCCTCGGACATCGGCGGTTTCACTGCCTTGCCAGAACGCCGAGCATCTTCGCCTCAAGTGGTCATCACGCCGCATAAAGCGAACGGTCTGGCGCCAACAAATGGTAGGCGAAGCACTCGCAAAGCTACGCCGGTTAAGAGCCCGTACTTTAGCAGCCAGGCTAACGATGACGAAGAGGAGGAAGACGATGACGACGACGATGAAAGCGACAACGAAGTCATTCAGCCGAGAAGGACTACTGCGAGGACCAGGAGGGCTGTATGAATATGAATATGCTTATGACTTTGTTTGATGAGGTCGTGGCTGTAACTGGTTGCTGCGCGAAGGTGGACGCGCACAGCTGATGATGTTGCTTGTACTAATCAATGCAGCCACGCTTGACGAATGTATCATAGCTTAATCGAGGGCTAAACAAATTCATTAATGAAATTAATCCCATCAATCTCCTTTTACCACTAGTGTTGTCTCGAACATGTACATCGCAATGGCCCTTGAAAAGCATGTGACAGCGCTACGTCACGGCAACCCCACTCGCTCTCACCCCGCCAAAAGTCAATCCACAAAATTTATCTGAAGCGCGCAGCGATAGCGGCGTCTCTCTCTGTCTTGTGATTCAGGAATATCAGAACGAATACTAAAACAATTCCTTTTGAACCTCAAAACCCACCGAATCCAAATTACCAGCCTAAACAGCAACAATGGCCTCCACCGACCTCCCCGCCTGGAAGTCCTCGCTCATCTCCCTCTGCCTCTCCTCCAACGTCCTCTCCTTCGGCTCCTTCAAGCTGAAATCCAACCGCACCAGCCCCTACTTCTTCAACTGCGGCCTCTTCTCCAACGCCAAGCTCATCCGCGCCATCTCCTCTGCCTACGCCGAAGCGCTCAACGCCCAAGCCGAAGAGAACGCCGGCTGGGGCTTCGACGTGCTCTTCGGCCCCGCCTACAAGGGCATCCCACTGTGCGCGACAACTGTCGAGAAGCTGGGCGCTCTCGACGAGAAGAGGTGGGGCGAGGTCGGCTATGCTTTCAACCGCAAGGAGGTCAAGGACCATGGCGAGGGCGGCCTCATGGTCGGCGAGAGCCTGAAGGGCAAGAGGGTTGTTATCATTGACGATGTGATGACTGCTGGCACGGCGATCCGCGAGAGCATCGAGATGATCAAGGCGCAGGGCGGCACGCTGGTTGGAATCATCGTTGCGGTCAACAGGCAGGAGAAGATGCCGAGCCAGAGCGAGAAGGAGGGCAAGGGCGACGATGGCTCTGAGAGGGGCAGTGCGATTGGTGAGGTCAGGAGGGAGACTGGTGTGCCGGTTCTGTCGGTGCTGAGTTTGAAGGATTTGATTGAGGGCATGAAGGCTATGGGCCGGGAGGAGGAGGTCAAGATGATGGAGGACTACTACAGGCAGTATGGCACTCAGGATTAGGTGGACCGGCTCGAATGGGATGATAAGCAGACGAAAGAGAGATGTGGGTGCCACGACTAAAAAGAAATGTAGACGAAGGAAATGATACCCAACGAGCTCGAGCGCATGTTATATTCCTTTTGTCTGATACATAGACAGAACAACTCATGTCACATTAGGGTTAGTGTCCAGACGACAACATCAAGGTTTCGCTCGCACAGCGGTGGCATGAGTCAACGACACCACCTCGTACCTCGCATCCAGGCCAAACTCGACACCTTAGGATGAACAAGAGCACGATAAACAATGGATGACCCTAATCCTGACCCAGCTCACGATCACAACACAGCAGAACTGCCAGTAAGGCCATTCAATCTTGTTTTGATCTCGCATTCGCACGCCCCGCCTCTTCTTCCAGAACCGCATCTGAAGTTCGATCTGCGTAAAACAAGCAATCCCCCAAAACACATCAGAGATGCTTACGATGGCCGATCAAAACGTTTGCGAGAGCACATGCTGTCCAGCGATGACTTCTGTGCTCTTCTAGATACGGCTCAAGCGAGGATTGAAGAGCAGATGCCATCGTTCACTGAGATTGAGCGTGGAGATCAACAAGGTCAGCATAAATCAACGCCCAAATCTCGTCTTCGATGGCCGTGATCGGAATATTGTAGCGAGATCTGCGAGCATGAACTTGGACGATTATTGACTATACAGAAGGAGGATCCGATGGCCGGCCAACGGAGCTTCACGTCGGCTGCTTTTGCGAACTCGGCAGACATCGAAGTGTGGCTTTCGTCGAGGAGCTTTCTCGTAGGAAATGGCCGAGCGAGTGGGGAGTCGAGATCTGTCACAGGGACGTCGATCAGAGTAGGGGCAAGAACAAGAGCCAGCACCACAAGCAGTCGAGGAGGGATAATCGGAAGTTCGTTGGTTCAGGTTTCGAGGAGTGATCTATCATGGGACGTGAAGGATCACATATTGCTTCTTTGGCGAGCAAAAACGTCATTGTACCGACCGCAGAATACCGTCAAATCAGGCTCACCCGAGCATCGGGAGGACTCCAGTCCTTCTTCCCTGATTTATGCCATTTGATACAAGCAAAAGCGAAACAGCAATGGTCGAATACCCGAATTATCGAGAGACGATGGAGGCTTCCACGGAGCATACGCTCCTTCTTTGGCTGTATGATAGTAGATCGCACCACTCAACATTGCGTCCATGACTGCAGGACAGTAATGCTATCTCAGCGGCTCAGTAGTTGCAAACAGTAACCGTCTAAGGTGATCGTTCCACAAGAGCCGGTAAGGTCTTTTCACAAGCGCAGAGTCCTCTACATCCTACGTATGACTCTGAACAGCATTGTGAAAGATGGCGTGTGCACCAGTCACACATACATGTCCGCTATATGCGGCATACATCTCAACAGCAGGGATATCGCAGGGTAAGGCTACTGTCATTGATATATGCACGATGTGCGGTCAGCATCTGCGCCTTCCAGCGCATCCCTCAGTGGTGCATAGAGTCTGGACTTGGATCAAAGCATGAAGTACACGCAGAGCAGACAATGAAGTGGTCGCGGTGTGACAGGATGCCCCTCAATGGGGGCAGTGATGTTGATCTAAGACCAGGTATGCTGATATGTGCACTTCGAGGCCTCTACCTTGCAATCTTCCAATAACGCCGTTTCCCTCTTCCGTACAGTCCGTACTTTCATGCTCGAGCTAAAGGCAGATATCCTGGACGCATGTAGCTTGTGAACGCTGGCATGCTGTGTCAGTACATCTCCGCGGTAGATACATTTGAGTTTGTAGCTCGCCCTCCATAACTTACGCGATCATGTTTGCGGTGAATCACCAGTGCCTTTTCCTCGTGACGAGGATTTTCGGATCCTCAGGGTCACAGTCGACCACCCTCCCCTCCACTTCACCTGACTCCAAGCCGATGTACGAGTGCCACTTGATCGCAGGGCCAAAACAAGCATTGCGGAGCGCATCATGGTCCAGGAGGAAGAAGTCTAGGATGGCTTCGCCTTTGCGACCCGGATGAGCGACTCTGGCGTCTTCGATAGCTGTAGCGTGGGCGGTGAGGTATTTCATGTCCGCGACATAAATGTAATCATCATCCTCGCTGTTGTAGTCGTGTCCGCCTTTGTAGCCTTCGACAGTCAGGCCGCGGTCGTCAGAGAACTTGAGATGAATGGTGTGCTGGTGCTGTACGTCTTCCCCCATCGCGGTCCCGAGCGCTGCAAAATGCACACGGACGTCGCGGAGGTAAGTGGCGAGATCGTGCACGACGACATCTGCCCACAAGCGGATCTCGTCCAGAACTTCGGAGTACTCGTGGTCGAGATAGAGCTCTTGCTTGCTGTAGTAGATTGCGCCGGCCTCGGTGCGCAGTTGATGGCTTGCCCAGAGGATGTTTGGGTTCGGTTTCTTATGCGCCGGGTAGGTGCCCTTTACGCACTGAAGGCTGTCGATGGCCAAGACTCTGTCGGTCAGGATATTACGGAATCGGCCTTGGAAGCCTCGCTCCTCTCGCATACCGAAGAGCTCCTTGTAAATCATGTCTCTGACCTCGCGAGGAAGGCCAAGGAAGCTAGCCTCTCCAGAAGTTGCATTGGCTGCTTGGACGGTTTGCATCGTGGGCTGCGTAGCGGATTGTACAGCGAGGGACGACGGTAGGAGGAGGTCGAGAAGACTGCGAGCTAGGGATATCGCGAAAGATGAGGAGATGAGTGTGTATGAATCTCGACGTAGTGAAAGCTTGCTGCCAAGATGAGCAAAATATAGGTGGCGAAGCTCAGGGCACACGTCAACAAGCTCTCGATGGAAACACCTCAGGATGATCGGACGGAGGGTGACAAGACGTGCACCAAGGCCAGTGACGTACTCTGAGCGGACAGGAAACCCTCGGTGGAGTAGGTCCACTGGAACGAGAACATGACTGGTGAGATGTGCATTGCAAAGATTGAGGCACATATAATTGCGCCGACGGTTCTCGATGGAATTGGCGCGAGATGTTGAGAACAGTGATAGTGCCATGTGCTCACTAGCGACTGTGGTACTCTTGAACGTAAGCGAGACTTTCGCTGGTACATGTGCTCTAGAATAAGAACATGGTCGTTGAAACTTGAATGGCGGATATTGGATGCTCCGACCTCAGTACATATTTCTCCATGGCGTAAGCGTGGGACTTTGAGAACAAGCATGGTGCTATGTGCTCATTGGCGAAGAAGGCGCCCTTGAACTCAAGCGAATCTCTCGTGGGTGCAAGCCATTCCAGATGAGTTTAGGAAGGTCGATACATGCTTGAGGGCGACAACGGTATCACTGAGCTTGATTAAACGTCTCATCGGTACAGTTGGTTCGAAATGAGGCCAGGGCTGCTGATACGTCTAGTGGAGATACCGTGAGTCTCGCGTCGGACTAAAAGCTCCTCCACGGCGGAGCCATCCAAGCCTAGCACCATACACTGCGATGTGGCCCCGATATCAAGTGAAATACTGCGATAGACGCTACTGTCTCTCAGTCGTACAGTCGTCAAAGGGTACAAACGGTACAATATGGTAAGGCCACAATAGCAAGCGACGTCTTTGAATGGCGATGAGAACCTCTCAGCGGTGCGATTGTTGAAGACTAGGACTGTGCACGGTGACAATACCACAAAAGCATTCACGTTGATTCGATGGACGTGGGAGTCTCTCCGTGGCGTGTACGGCGCCACAGGCAGTGGATGTCGATGGCATATGCAACGCCTTCGTCATCCTGCTTATAGTCTCCGATGGTAGCATCACATCAATAGCCCATCTGCTGTTCAGCGAGCGCCGATGCTTCTTTTGCTCAGGATGCTCGAAATTGCTTGCTCGCGACAAACCACCCGGCAGGACAGAGCCATGTCACAAACCCGCAGATCTCAGAAATGCAACTTAGATCGTACCATGGCATTGACACGCCAAGCACTCCGAGATACCCATGCACACGCCGGCAAGGAGTCAGCGGTTCGACCACGATTACGGCAAAACACATGAAGTCCCAACAGCCGCTTCAAAGCCTGGAAATACGCAGCTCAGCACATCCCGATGCGTCGCATAAGACAGCAGCACGACGTCAGCCGAAGCGCAGACGCCCAGGACCGAGGAGGCTTGTCAAAGCCAGTGGCGTTGCATGGTCCCACAGACAAACGACCGCCATGGAAAACATAACGGAGATGGAACTATGGCCAGACCAGTCGGAGGCATGGAAAAAATGCCCTTCGTTTTCTCCTGCTGCTGCTGCTATTGCTAGACCAGCATAAAGATCTCGCAAGCAGATGGGCGGCGTATCACACCAAGCGAACTGTGCAGGCGCGCGCGTACGGCTCAGCCTCGTCTTGAAGAGCGGGCACACATATCCTGGCACGAGAAAATATTGCGAAAACAATGCAGGCCCGCTCGGCACATTCCCACCGTCGAACGCGGCGTCAGGCTACGACCACGCAAGCGCTTCTGCAAAGAGATTTCGTTTGACGCGGTATGCCAGAACATTGCTGTGAAACAGCTTTCTTTGTCCCAGAAATTTAGGCATCCAGCATCGCAGCAAGCGTTTACCATACATGAAATACCGCTTGGCAGAGGCGGCCTGCCCGGTATTGCAGCAGACTGCAAAAATGCATGGGTGCCGCAATTTAGAAGACATATAATGGGATAGCATGATGCTACAAGCATCTAAAGGCAGCAGCGTGGCATGCTGTACTGGGAGCTCATTGCTTGGCGTGGACTGGATATCGAGCCATCACAACTGAGAATCTCGTGACGAGTTGTGGGCGTGGTGTAGCTTCAGACCGCACCAGGTCTCCAGAATGCCTGCAAGCCACGGAGCAAGTATAGATTCTGGAGATTTTTGGCCAGCATGATATCGATCCATGAGTCCTGAATATTAATCAACGGTATAGTCCAGTCTAGATTCCAAGGTGGCAGCAGCACACATTTTCGGAGCCGTTGATAGCAACACCAGTCGAAAGCTCTGTATGAGCCGTGTCTCGCAGTGGAGATTTTGGCAGCACATGTAAGCAGGCAATGCTTCGAAAGTGGAACTTATACCACTTGAGAGGCATAGTTTACTCAATTTGTGGATCCGGGCTTGCCCTTCATTCTGGAGGCACGAATGTGTGGCTAATTCGACGGTTTCGAGACGGGTGTTCGCGGCAATAAGGTCGTGCATGTACAACAGCTTCGGGAGTGACAAAGAAATTGACCACGAGAACGCATCAGCCTTAGACGGTGGGTGCTGATCACAAAGCGACGTTTGATCCAGAGCGCAAATCATGATCTGCCCATGAGATTCGCGCAGTATCGCTTGTGACTGGTATGAGTTTCAGGCGGCATCTTTTGGTGATATGACTGAACGTGGGAACTTCGGTACGTCTGATTTCCTGTAGAGACGGACCACATATATGAGCGCGTTTCACAATGCGGTTGCGCTATTGCAATCGAAGAGACCGCCGATTTCTGACAACGCATGGAAGGCAATTTCTGCTGCAATAATGTCAAGTATGGCATGATTCCGACCTCACAGTCATATCCTTCTGTCACACCATCAAGCGGATCAGGCTCAAGAAGTCGTAATGGTTGTGTTGCCGTCGAGGTTCCTTATGATGGAGTCGAGAGTATGCGCAGCAGAGGTTGAGAGCTCTATGGCGCGCTCGCAAGTACAGCGCGGAGACGGGGCATGCAGGCGCTGAGAATTTGCATGGCTGTGGTGGGCTTACTGAGGTAATAAGGTGTCTTGCAATTCGATGGCAGTATCTGTTTCCGGTCTCTTATGGCACAGGTCACTACTGTGTTGTGCTGAGCGGGTGCTGATCAGACACAGAGTGCGACGCTCTGCGCGTCGCGTAGCCGGTCAGGCCTACTCATCAAGGGCTTGCGTTGAGAGGGACGCTTCACATGTTGCGCGATTGCAAAATCGCCATCGCGAAGAGAGTGGCAAGATCGGCGGTGCTTCGAGGGTGAGGTCTCGAAGTGCACGGAGAGATGCTCGTTTGTGTTGCGGCGGCAAGAGCGGGCGGAGCTGTGACAAAGGAGGAGCAGTGTCTTTGTGGCAATCTGCTACGACTTCTCGCCTTGACCGGTTGGCATAGCCCAGTATTGAATATATGGGCCTCGAAAGAGGAGTTGTTGGGCGCAGCAAGAAGAACAAAAGACGATCGCTGCGTGCAAGGCTGGATTTGGTCTCGGCAGCACGCGAGTGGCTTCAAGTCCCGCACCACTTCTGCACACCCCTGCCTTCCTGCATGCACGCTGGCCTGAGCGGATGGATACTGCGGCTACGTTGAATCACTGCCCTCTGCAAGGCTGCTCAGCCCTCTTCCAAGTCTCATCATGCGCCCTTCGGTTCATGCCAGCCTTGTGGCAAAGCCACAGTGCAATGGTGCCTTGAAAGGCCTTGGAAGGGAACATCTCTCGCACCAACAATGTTATAGCCACGAGAAGTTCGAATACTCGATACGCGAGGCAGCATCCTCCGCCACAGTATCACAAGCTCATCACCAGACCCAATCAGACCAGTCAACTTTCTGCCTTAGTGGAGGCACTGCTGCAGCCTCCCAGGCAAGGGCTGCTTCAGCTCCATCGCACATCACATCCTCAGCCTGACGCATCTCCGACTGAAATACGTCTGGCCATCTCCTCGCTAGCCATGTGAGTCTTCCGTGCTTCCAACATTCTAGCAGCGCTTATCCACGAGCCCCCGCTAATGCCGCCTCTCCCGCACAGTATGGACGCCGTTACGTCCCGAGTCCAGCAGCTCACGACCCGCGCAACGCCACTCCAAGATATCAAGTCATGGAGTGATCATTCGACATTCAGCATAGATGCACTTGGACTGGTCACCTTGCTCGGAGCCGAAGAGGTGAACCAGTCTGTGGGCCACTTACAGCGACGCCGCTACACAGAGTATCTACCTCTGCTCGCCGCTTTTGTCATAGCTGGTAACCGCTTCACTGCCGAGCAGCCGGGCTTTGTCATCTATAATCTTACGGATGGCATCACCTCGACGGAGCTCAAGGGCTGGTTCACAAGATGGCTTATGAGCCAGAATGTGAACAACGCCACCACAGTCCTCACGTGGAGGAGACGGAAAGACCATACACGAGCGACAAGCTTGATAGCTCCAGTCATCTCCTTCATACTAGTTGCTCCGCTACTAGTGTGTACGATACTCATAGGGGACTGGTACGGTGTCGGTAACGCTGGCGCCATCATCATATCCATCTTCACCCGGGTCTTCCTCCTCTGGCAGCTTCGCCACGCTCGCGACAAGACTGCTAATAATGAGAAGAATGATGAGAACTTGAAAGACCTTTGCATCATCCGCTCGGATGGTAAGATGGTGACTTGCAGAGCACCTGCGCCTGTCCTCACGACTTTCACGATAGACTCTGAGGTGAAGCACAAAGTGTTCTACAAGATGGCTCGCAGGCTCGGCTGGTTGGCGTTGGGCGTACACATGTGTATCCTTGGCATGTGTACACTATTCACACAGATCTACACTGTCATACTCCTGGTCTTGAGCACATGGGCTCTGTGCTCCGACTTTGGCTTCGACATCGGACGCAAATGGTTGTCGCCGAAGAAGGCAGACGAGTTCACTGAGAAGAACAGTACAATCCCTTTCAACGAGAAGTGGGAGGTCCTCAAGACCGATCATCCGAAGTGGAAGCAGTCTTCCGACCCTAACGTCCAGGGGCCACTCAAGTGGGACCGCCGCGGTGTCGCATGGGCACGCATCCGACCCTCCAGGATGCAAGAGACATGGATGACGCGCTGGAACCTCCTCCCGTATGAAGAGAACAAGGAGTGGTGGGAGGAGTACAACAAGATCAAAGACGAGCTGCCTCCGGTGGAGGACAGTACTGAGAAGCCGCTCAGCACGCCCCCAACGTCGGCTCGACCGCCGATGACTCAAACGCCTTCGACGCTACCATTCCTACATGTACGAACACCTTCCGCGTCAGGCACGCACGCGTCGTCGATAGATGGAACGCCAACTCCAAGTGGCAGCAGGAGCCCGAGTCCTGGTCTCTTGGGCCCCGCTGGGACCACTCCCACGAATCCGGCTCCTTCTGTATGATTTTATGACTTCTCCCATGAACAAAAATTTACGACGACTTGTCACGACAAGGTCATTTCCAAATTGACGATGGTAACGATATTCTCGTTGTTAAGAAACAAGGTGTATTTTTCCGAGGCTTTTTCCTGTTGTGTACTGCGATCATTTTATATTTTGCAATATTACCAATCATTGTGTTGACTGCAATGCCACAAATGCCCATTCGATGCATCCCAATGCCAATACCCAGAATTTGGGTGGTACTCGAGATCAGAGACTCAGGGTATACCGAAGTCATGGTGAGTGCTGTCAAAGACTGTGCTCATGGAATTGACCTCGTAACCCTACATTTTCGAAGTACGTTCAGTGAAGGACGGTCTTGCGTCGAACCTCACACCGATGTTCCTATTAGTGTAGTGCTCATCCGTCACATAATGTACGCTGTCCAATGCGCTGACGCGCACTACGAAACGCCAGTGAAGTCCAATCGAGCGGAGTCGGTGATTGGAGCAACGCCAGAGGTAAGTGACGGGTTCAAGTGGTCGTAGCGCGTTGTCGCCCGCAGGTGATCTCATTGTTTGCTGCCCCCATTGCATGAATGCCGACTCGATGCGCAATTCTACGACAACACGATAGATTTTCCCAGCACAAACTCTCTCTCTCATACACACACACTAAACGCAACTATTCTCAACGCAACACCACGGCACCCTCCTCTCAACACAACAGACGCAACCACCTCCAACGTAACACCGCAGTCCCTCGAGGCTTTCCAGTCACTACAGCCACTTCTCAGCACACTACAACAACAAGCTGCAGATATGTCCAATCACCTTCTCAAAGGCCTGAAGCGCGGCCTCAACCTGTAAACTTCTTGATATACTCTACCAGCGCCTCGACTCGAGCCAACATCTTCGAAGGGCGCATGGCTCCGAGGACTTCTCCGACTGCAAGATCATCTGCGGACCGTATCAGTTCAACGTCCACAAGATCGTCCTCAGCGGTCAATCCGAATACTTCAGGGCGGCCTTCAAGAGGGGTACCTTCAAGGTCGGCGACAACTTCATGCTCTCTGATAAGCTATCAACTAACTTTCAAGCAACAGGAAGGGGAAACCGGAGTCATCGATCTCAAAGCTCTGGGTTCCGACAAGAGCGATGCGGACGAGGCATGCGATGACCCGGAGATCATCAAGCTGATGATTTCGAGCTTCTACCATCTCGAATACACCTGCGACGGACCCATCCGCACTTCTAAAACCACCACTCCCGACGACTCTTCTGTCTCCAGGTCTCCCGAGAGCCTTCTAACACATGCGAAAGTGTTCGCCGCAGCGATCAAGTACCAAGCCGATGGACTCCGCGACCTCGCGGAAGAGAAGTTCAGAAAAACCATACCCTTCTTCTGGAACCACGAGATCATTGCGGAAGTCGTCATGGTCGTCTTCCACTCCACGCCAGACGGAGTCTCAACACTTCGCGACATCGTCATCGACACTCTGTACAACCACCTCGACGCACTGAAAGACAAGAAGAAGATCAGAGCAGCTCTGTGCGAGATCCCGTGCCTCGCTTACATCTTGTTAAGGCGCAAGTGTGAAGAGCTTCCAGCCAAGGTTATCCGTTCCTCTGTCAAAATCTTCGATCACGGCGAAGAGACCCGCCTATGCCGCGTCTGCGACCAGTATCCGTACTTTTGGTCAGAGGCAGAGATTGATATGTGCAGAGACTGCTGGGAGGAAAGAGCACGCTGGGAGTAAGGTCTGAGTTTGTTCCTATTTGACTTCGAAGCAGCATGTTGAGATGACAGGGCATGCTAGGATTGGAAGACGGACCCCACTGGCATCGGAGCTGCTGGCAGGAGACTCTCTCGGAGCCGGTAGTATGGCTTTGTGTCTCACTTTCTTATTGAAGGTTTTGCGATGGGATTGATGATAGCACCAGTAGCTGTCAAAATGTTGCGAAGGAGGTATAGTTTTGCACACCTGTAATCAGTGGATGTTTACAAAACTTCTACAGATCTTTGGCAGTAGTCCACTCAAGGCAACTTTCTATTGACGGCATCACATTCATGGTCTTCTAAATTTAGCCGCTCCGCAATCGAGGCTCATTCCTCTGACATTGAACGCGTGATCACTCCGATGTTCGATAAGCACGAGATGGCATTAGAAAGGGCTGGTGACACTTTAGGTCCCAGGAAATGCACCAAGTGATTACTATTCGAACCCTTTGTGGCCATGCTTCTGCTTTTCTCTTCGGGAGACTATGGTTCTAACGCAGTAGGGAGGCCACCTCCGCTGCCCATCGATGTGAACAATCGGGCTCTAGCGTTAGAGGCATCATTCACGATGGAGGATCGGAGTCACGCTGGACGCAAGTGACGGATTCAGACGCAAGTGACGGGTCAAGACACAAGTCACGGGTATAGGTGATCGCAACGAGACGCGTTGCCGCCTGCAGATGATCTCATTGTTTGCTTCCGCCGTTGCGTAAATACTCTCTGGATACGCGCTCCTGCAACGCTTGCCACTACCACCGACTCGACCCGCTCTGCGACAACTCACCATCGACTCGATCTGATCTTCTGCAACAACGCAACATAGAAGCGATTCGAACTCCTATGACAAGACTTCGCCTACTCGATCCGAACTCCTACAACAAGACATTATCGACTCGATCCGCGCTCATACAGCAACAAGCCACTACATCGAAGATCAAGTCTGCAACAAACCACCTCCTACCAGCTCACGCACCAATCCATTACTCGACCACAAAGGGAACCCAACCTCCCGCAAACATGACCAACGGAGGCGAAGCACTGATGGCTGGCCTTCGCAAGTAAGCGTTCTTGTCTAGACTTCTTGCACCTCGAGCCGCGCTAACAATTCGAAGGGCCCGACACTATGCTGACATGTATGACTGCAAAGTCAGATGTGGAACCCGTGTGATCGATGCTCACAGGCTCGTACTTATGCTGCACACCGACTTCTTCAAGGCCGCTTGGAAGCCTAATACCTTCAAGGTTCGCTAATCCTGGACTCAGCGAGAAGACTTGTGCACAGTGAGCTAACTTGCAGACGATAGGAAGGAGAGACCGGAGTCATCGATCTAGAAGACGAAGACCCGGAGATGGTCGAGCTCATGATTTCGTACTTCTACGATCTCACATACTCCTGCGGCAACACCACCGATAGCGCGAACAACTCCAATGGCTCAACGGTCGTGATCTCTCATGAGGACATCATCACGCATGCCAAGATGTTCGCTCTTGCAGTCAAGTACCAGGCCAACGACCTTCGCCACTTCGCCATGTGCAGCTTCAGACACGCTGTCCAGAAAGCTTGGGAGAGTGACGCATTCCTGAGGCTATCGACATCGTGTTCACGTCGACCCCCGAGGACGTTTCCGATCTTCGCGAGGTCGTTCTTGACACAATCTACGACCACTTCCAGGAGATCATGGATAAGTCTGAGATCGAGGAGGTTGTCTGCAATCATCCGAAGCTCACTTACGGCTTGATGAAGCGCAAGACGAACTACTCGCAATACCAGCCATTGACCATCAAGTCTGAATGCACGGTCTGCCACGAATCTAAGCTGGACTCAGATTTTGCATCTGGATTGCCGAAGATCTGCATGCGGTGCAACATCGGACCAAATGCATGGTACGAGTCGTCATGGGAGTAGAGCTGCCAGCCTCGCAGAAGAAGATTGTGATCACTATAACTTCAAGAAAGTCGAGAAGATGCTTGGGCTTATCATCACAGAAGGGGAAGCGCGCATTTTGGATGGCACCAGTCGACACAGAAGTAGACTTTGCTAGCCTCCCAGGAGAAAATTGTCGTTGCGACGGCTACCAACAAGTCGTCACTTGTCAGCATGCTCGGGCCTGGTACAATGGAAGGGGATTTTGCGCTCATCGGAGCTTGTTTGGTGCGAAAAGTTTAGCTTTGCGGTTTTGCGAGGCTTTCAGATCATCGATCGGGTCCGGACGTTAGGATATGATTTCGTTGCGATTCGTATTAAGATTGTGAAAGGAGCACATTCATGAGAACTGCAAGCCAGGGTATGGGTCTACCTATAGCTTCTACAAATATACAAGCGAGAAGCAATCACACTTTGACTATTCACTATATCCATCACAACTATACCTATAGGTTCTTGCTAATCATGTTCAATTCTCCATGCTACAGTCGACGTCGGTACTCCGGGACATAGGGCCAAGACAGCTCGTTATCCCAATCACAACGCTTGACGGCTAAGAATTGCGGCTCTCAAACCCAGTCACTTTCCCAACCTCACTGCCTTTCAGATATCATGAAGCGTAAGCTCCCCATGAGAGACTTAGCATGCAGCGAAACGCTCTTTACCGTCCCTCCGTACCATCTTTCTGGCTCAAAAGCACTGTGATCCAAATCCCGATACCGCTCTCTGACACTCGCTAGTGCGGCCAGTCTGCCTTCAATGGTCGGCAGCTGGCTGCTGCTCGTAGAGAGACATCACCTTTGTTTGAATACAGGTCTTTACGAGAACCGATCGAGCTATCAGAGCATTTCACAGAGAGAACTAGGTCTTCGAATCACACTCAGAAGTTCGACGCTTCGCTTTAGCGGCGGCGACTGAAGGACGTACTGTCGCCATGAAACATACGTGAGACTCTTAGCTGAGATTGTATGTAGTCCCTTCAGTGAAGAAAGTTGCTCTCTCAAGCTTTGCACATGTGTGTCTAAAGACGTAACATTCGTCTGTCGCATAGCGACCGCTGTCCAATGATATGCCTTCCGGTTTGTGTCCCGCGAAGCGCAGTGAAATCCGACTGCGCGGAGTCAGTGACCGGACCTACACTCGACGTAAGTAACGGGCTCGAGTCGTAGCGCGTTGCCGCTTGCGGATGATCTCATCGTTTGCTGTCTCTCGCGGATAGATATCTAGTCAGTACGCGCTCTTGCAACACCAACACCAATAGCACATCACAACACCGCACTCGACCCGCTCTGCAACAACTCACCACCGACTCGAACCGCTCTATCACAACAACACATCAGGACTCGACCAGACCTCCTACAGCAACACAGCCCTGCATTAATAAGCAGTTTGACATCGCCACAGCGCCATCTTCCATCGCAAGCCTTCTGCAGCCACATCTCAATCAAACAAACGTGACTATCTGCAAGTATGGCTGTCCCTTCAACTCGCGTGCTACAGAAATTGGAAATGGCTTTTGCCAAGTAAGTGCCTTCGTCTTTGTTGCTTTTAGCTACATGATGTGTTTCAACTCGAGCTGATATTCCTCAGGGCTCATACCTCTGGGCAGCATTCCGACTGCAAAATCATTTGCGGGCCTTATGAATTCAATGTCCACAAGATCATCCTCATCAGTCAATCCGACTATTTCGAAGTCGCGCTGAGGCAGGGCACCTTCAAGGTACGTCAAACCCACTGACAATGAGCAGAATAGTATTCAATAAGCTGACTACTGGACGATAGGAAGGGGAGACCGGAGTCATCGAGCTTAAGGCTCTACCTGTCCATCTTGAAGACCAGAGCGACGCGGACGCGGACGAGACATGTGACGACCCAGAAATCATCAAGCTGATGATCTCGTACTTCTATCATTTCCAATATTCTATTGGCAAATCAGTCCACACTGCCCATGCCCCGGAGGGCGTCACGCATGCTAAAGTGTTTGCTGCAGCAATCAAGTACCAGGTCGACGGACTTCGCGACCTCGCAGCGGAGAACTTCAATACCGCCGTCAAGCATTCGTTGAACAGATATTGGAGCTGGGACGGCCGTGGCGACTATGCGGAGGTCGCTGCCACTCGTACGAAGGCTTACTGCGAGGCTCTTAGAGCGTTTGCAGAGATTCTCACCGTCGTCTTCGAGTCCACTCCCGATGAGGTCACTCAACTTCGCGACACTGTCCTCGAGGTTCTCCTCGACAACTTCGAATCAGTCAAGTCAAACCACGCCATTGAGGAGGCTATGTGCAACATCCCAGGTCTCGGGTTTGAGCTGCTGAGACGCAAGTCTTTGAGGCCCCCACCTCGAGAGAACCGGTCGAGATTTGTTTTCACGTGCAAGATCTGTCGCCAGGTCAAATGTGAACATCCCTTGCCAAAGACGAAAGTCTGCGACCGCTGCAGCACCACAGAGAAATAATTGCTGGCAAGATGATGAGACAGAGTGCTTGTCGCTGTGTGGTGGAGAGATCACGGTCACTGGAATTTGCTCAAGGCGAATTGTTTAATTTGGTCACTTTTGCTTCGTTGGAAGGACAATGATTACGTTAGTAGCGGTGTCAGGAATTGCGAAGGAAGCACATTTCTACGTTCACACAGTTTAGCAAGCCGGAGTTTTT
The DNA here is from genome assembly GCA_024604135.1 of Cladosporium velox. Taxonomy (NCBI): domain Eukaryota; kingdom Fungi; phylum Ascomycota; class Dothideomycetes; order Cladosporiales; family Cladosporiaceae; genus Cladosporium; species Cladosporium velox. The sequence continues at coordinate 481,710 of JANIIF010000020.1, read as the reverse complement.
ACCTAGCTGAACCTTACATGAATGCCTGAAAAACCAATGCTCGCATCACTAACATGCCATGATGCAGTATCAACACTCTGACACAGGAATTCAACCAGGTAACTGTTCGTTCCAATGCGAGAACGATGTATGAGAGGCTGATATCATTTCCTCCTGGGTCTCAAAAAACGCCAAGTGCTCACGTCTCGAACCTTGTCTCCCTACGCTTTTACATCCTCGGTCATGTTTAGCATCTAGATTGGTGTAAGACCTGCAAGCGTTGACAATGTCGTCTAGATTCGGGCTTCTGGCATTGGAAGCCGAGACGCATGATCAGCATCATTCGATAAGCAAAAGGTTCTCACACTATCGAGATCGCATGGTGGTCTACCTTCCCAATACACCATCACATCTCCAGCCAGCCACATTTCCAGGGCAATCGAATCTACAGATACTCGTCGGGTGGCTCCGCCCAACCTCGCAAGCTACGTCGGTATCACCTGAACTTTGTCTCAGGATCTTTCCCACGTGGCACAGATTCTGCCATGAGGCATTGCCGTTTCAGGTGATGGTTTCTTGATTTGAGGCTTGGAGTGGCTGGTGACCTGGAGTAAGCCGGGAAGCCCAGAACGAACGATGCGAGCGTGGCACCATCTCTGCAGATGAAAGTGCGAGGAGAGAGTTCGTGGAGAACAGCTTCGACCAATAATGAATGCCGCTTAGTGTTTGATGCCTGAGGCGACATGACAACTTCACACTTGGCGAGAGCTGGCCAAAGCATATCCTCCATCACCTCAGGTCACGTCGAGCTGCATATTCCTAAACATGCAACCAGCTGCTAGCCTCCAACTCATCTAGAACACACATACCTTGCTCATACATACAGGCGCACGCAACAGTAAGGCCGACGACGAAGGCTATCCCCTCATCGGCAGCATGCCATTTGGCGAAGCCCTCATCTGGCTAACCTCTCCGCCTGAGAATGTGGAAGAGACTTGCCATGTCAGCATTGGATCGAGCGTCTTCAGCCGCCAAAGTTATACTTCCACATTTACGGTCAGGTAGCCACGAAGTGCTTCGATCAATCTGGACCGGGCACGGCGCTGCCGGCACCGTGAGCAACCACCGCACAATTTCACGATCGCAAAGCTCAATTCTTGCCATTGGTCATTGGCAGTCTCCCTAATCATGGTACAGTTGGCATATAGTCCCGTGATGCGAGCTTTGGTCGGGTATAAATGATCACTTCCACTCAGGTTCCGCCAGACTCAATCCCTCACACCCGTGAGATCTTCTTGACCTGACTTTGATAACTTACACTTCTCTTTCCATCGGCATGGCTACCGAAAGACTACTTCAAGAGGTCAAGACCAACGACCTGCCCAAGATTGATCTAGGCAACTTCGCCATCAGGCCTGTGGACAGAGTGTTCCAGCGTCAAGCCGGGCCACCTGCCGCCAATGGACCCAACGGTGCCAATGGAGCAAACGGTGTCAATGGAGCCAAAGTTGAACCAAAGCCCATTGCACAGCAATTCATCAATGCGACCGATGCGGATGCAGCACCAGCTCTGAGCAATGCCGAGTTTCCGCTCAACTTGCTCGAGAATAAGACCTTCGCCGGCACTGGCTACAATACTATCTGGCGGCCACGGAGCAAAGATCCAATCAAACCTGTAGTCGCCGGTAGCGAGGACGATGTACTTGAGCTCAATCTCACTGCCGAAACTATGGCTTTCTCGAAATCTCTCGGTGATGTCCCCAACCGAGGAGTAACGGATCAAAAAGATTTGACGCTGAAAGGCATCTCCTACGTCCAGAGAGTAGGCGCTTTCGAGAACCCTGACACCGGCTCCAATGATTCTCCGAATCCTGTTGGCATCCATTTCGAGCCAGGTTTGTTCATGTTCGTACCACAGTCTGACAACAATCCGAAGGGAAAGCCTGCCACGATCAATCGTATGGCATCCGTTCCTCACGGCACTACCGTCAATGCCCAGGGCGTGGCTCCCAGCTCCACCCAGAGAGCTGGAAAACCTAACCTGGACCAAGATGTTGAGTCAATCATTCCGTTTGACATTAAAGCGCCCCACACGTCACGAGCTGGTTTTCCACATCTCGACTTCGATAGCAAAGACCAGGGCTCCCAGGATAATCGCTTACCCACCCCACTTAGTAAATTTGACAGTAAGACACACCCCACTGCTTCTGCATAGGCAGCGATGTAAACTAATCATTTAACAGAGACGATCACCAAGAAGATCTTCAGAGACCCCAACCAGGTCTTGCGCAATGCGATCGCTGATCAGAACATCGAGTCTTTTGCAAAGTTCGAGATCAGTACCAAGTCATCACCAGACAACAAGATCGTGGGTGGAGGGACATCGAATATCGGCTTTCTCCAGGGCACCGATAAAATTGAGCTGGCTGGCTCAGGCTCAGGCCGAACTAAGAATGCCGTGGGCAACGCCCATGCAGCAACGATGAAAGTGACATACTGGATCGAAACACTCAGCAGAACAATCTCGATCGAGCCCAAGGCCTCCCAAGACCAGGTGTTTCCGACAAAGGCCAGCGCAGCTGGTGTCCTCGGTCCCACCTTTGTCGTCTCTGCAGCCGAGTCCGCCAAATTGTCAGCACGCACTGACAAGAAAGTCACTTGGACGCAAATCCAGTACTCGCAGAATGTCAGCCTCAATTTCAACACGCTGACCTGGCCGCACATCAGTGTGGCGACGTTAGGAGATACGTCTACGATCAATGTCAAGGTCTAGAGGGTCTATGGTGAGTCGAGCTACGCTGCAGCTTCAATTGATGACTTAGGTATGAATTACGTTTTACGAGCTTTACAAACTAGTTCCGTATCACATACAGGTTCAATGAATACGTTGTGTTTCGTCAACGCTATATCAATGCGTATGTCCGCGTGCGTGAACGGTGAACTGTGTTTCATCAATCGTAGTATAACCGAAGGGCGTCATCTTGAGGCAGTTGCTCAAGAGATGGATATGTGTTCCTTCACAAGCAAAAGGAATCCGTCGAAGTCTAACAGAGGAGTACCAGTTGAGGATATATCATGCGAACGGCGGCGATCAAACAATGCACCAAGGCCGCGAAGAAGGTTTGGCATCTCCAGGCGATTTCTCCGACATCTGATGTCACAAGCTGGAAATCATTGTCCAAAACATGCGCTCAATCTGTATACCTCATCTCCATTCCTTATTCAGCTAAAATAACCTGATCCCCAAGCGGCAGTACCTACTCTCTGCGGCGTTCGTACTTCATCATGGCCTCCGATTTCGCCAAATACTGTTTGCACGTCCGACAGCTTCAAACCAAAATTGCTCGCTGCGCCATTTGGATCAACATACCCGCTGCACTTCTGAAATTCATCCTGGTCCAAACCAACGATCTTGGTGTCCTCCCTATCCATATCCGGTCGTGGCCTGCAAGCTGGGCATTCTCCCTCATGTGGTTGGTTGCGTCCGGGATTCAACTCATGCTCCTTGCCGAATTCTGGGAAATGTGGTGGAACCCTTTCGCAAGAGATGCCTACGCAAGTCAGAGCTGCAAGGTTCCGGAAAACGTGAGGCAGGGTCTGTTGGAGGGTAACAGACGGGTTGTCAAACTCACATTCGGTATCCCCGTTTGACGACGATCAATCACGGACGCACGTCTCCGCGGGAGTCTCCCGATTGAGCTGCCACACATCCCGTCAGTAGCCTGGCAGATCTGGTCAAGCTCAGCAAACACCAGTCTTCTTGTCGATTGACAACGCCTATCTTGGACATTCCACAAATGTCGTCGCGGTCAGCTTAGCGGAGATGTTCTTAAGAGACGAGCGAGGAGAATCATCTGTGCCACTGTCTCCGTCTCATGGAGTGAATGCCGGCCTGAAGCAATGTAGACTGGCTTCCTCCGACCTGTAATCTGCCACGCGACCTGAGGCACAAAACACTGCAAGCTAGGAGCGGTGTGTACGGCTCGCATAATCTCGGAACAAGAGCGAAACCAGAGCTGCAGCTACAATCAGTGACGCTATTGAAGCTGAGAATGCGAGCGCCAGTCGGATCGATGTAGAATGGTCAAGGCTGACGGGTGGTAAGATACGTTACGAGATCCCATTCGTGTTGATTCATTCAATGTTCCAGTGTTTGCTCGAAAGGTAAAAGCGCATTACTGCTTATATCCGCGCGCGCCCACATGTCCACACTCGCAGCTGACAGGACACAGACGACGAAGTCGCGTTTGCACTGAAGCGCTCTCGGAACCCTGCAGACGGCTACAGCCAGTAGCTTTGACACGTATGATTTGCCCATGTCCAAACTTAAGAACAAGCAGCTTCATCCTCTCAATCCTTTTTCATCTTCCATCAGCCAACTCGATACCTCAAGTCTTCAACAACACCGGTCAAGATGCCTTCAGCGTTCGAAATCTTCATGGAAGGCTTGGCCAAGTAAGGTCCAGCGATCGAACACAGATTATCTCGAAGCTAACATTGTTTCTAGGGCCCGCGTCTCTGAGGAGTACTCCGACTGCAAACTGATCTGCGGAACGCACGAGTTCAAACTTCACAAGATCATTCTCGCGACTCAGTCAGACTACTTCGAGTCCGCGTTCAAGAAGGGTGCTTTCAAGGTACGGATGCTCTACAGCAGGCTCGAGAATGAATGCTGTGTTAACATGCTGTAGGAAGGCGAAAACGGCACCATCGAACTGAAGGCGATCCAAAGCGGCTCTGAAGCCTCCGAGGAAGCTGACGTCTCCTGCGATGATCCGGAGATTGTGAAACTCATGGTGGATTTCTTCTACCACCTCGACTACCTTCCATTGCCGGAAGTCGAAGCCATTACCTCGCCGTCCGACTCTGAAACTGAGATAGAGTTTGTTCACTCTGGCCCATCTGAGAGGATGAGGAGGGTGCCCAAGAAAAAGGTCCAGGTTGGTGTTCTGGATGGAGAATCGCTCGCCACAATCGCTCCTGAGGTTCCCACTCCTGAACCAGCCCCAGACTCTGTCGCAGCTCCACAGCCGGCAGAGGTCGGCACAATCAATCAAGGTAGCAATCAAGGCAAGGTGACCCCTCACCCTTACAATCAAGGCTCTTTAATTTAAACAATTAAGGCTCTACCCTAAGCCTTGCAAGCCTTGCAAGGATTATAATATCTATAGATACCTATCACGTGATTAATATTCCTAGATTTCCCCGGATTTTAATACCCGATAAAGAATTATAAGCTACGGCCCGATCCTCCCTAACCCTATATCTTTTGTCTAGCCCGATTAGGACGTACTTCCGCTTACTTCCGTATTATCTTAGAATCTCGTTGTTTTAGTTATTATAGGCTATAATAGGCTATATAGATAGATCTACGAGGTTAACGTCTATTTAATAGTACTAAAGCCTAATAATTAAGTAGTAGTAATAGCAAAATAGGCTATTAATACTCTTAATAATCGAAAATAGGTATTTTTCTACCTATATTAAACAAGAGACAATCAATCAATCAAGGCTTAAGATTTAGGCAAGGCAATCAAGGTAAGGGAGGTGTTCTTCACAATCAAGGCAAGGGGGCCCTAGATCCTTGCCTTGATTGATTACGCCGACCTCTGACAGCCGGTGTACATCATCGAGCATGCCAAAGTTTTCGCTATCGCAGTCAAGTACCAGGTCGACGGGCTCCGTAACCTCGCTGTTATGAAGTTCAAGCAGTCTGTGAGAGCCTCTTGGGACCACGACGACTTCGCTCACGCCATCTCCATCGTCTACAACTCAACGGCCGACAACGTTTCACAACTCCGCGACATCACCATTGATATCATCCACGACCACTTTGATGCACTGAAGCACAAAGCTGAGTTCGAGTCCGCGGTAAGCAGCATCCCTGCTTTGTCATACGCATTGCTCAAGCGTGTCGGCACTATCTCTGGTTGCACGAACGGCCACAAGGGCGAGAGGGCCACGAAGTTTTGCATGGGTTGCTACACGACCTTTGACATATGCGCAGCTTGCAAGAAGTGGAAGTGGTGCCCACTCTGTAAGAAGATTCTTGATGGTCTTGGATCAGGCGCATGAGATTCGGATGGCTGCAGCAGGCTTGAGTTACCTGATGCTCTCAGGTTCAATGGAGAAGGTTTTTCCATGCCGTAGCTATGTCCTGGAATGTTGCGTATAAGCAAAACTCCCAATTTGGTAGCACACCATTTTAATGACCAACTCGTTTGATCAAGCGCGGATCACAGAACATCTCAGTTGTGAATCACCATGTCAAAGGCGGCAAGAATTTCTATCCGTCGTTTTTGTTGGCCACCGGTTTCAGGTGGAATTTTGCGTCTCATTGAGGTCTTTTGACTTGTACAACCCAGTGACTCTTTCAATCGCCCGACTAAAGTGAGGCCTGATCAGTGAAAGAGCGCTCGCATGCCACGTGCTCGTCACGGCCCGATTCATGTGACTCGTACCTGCCGCACACATAAATTGTTCATTTCCCTTGACGTTAGCGACAGATAACCCGAATCTCGCCATCCAAACTGGTCGCGGCAACAATGGCCACGCAATTCAATGCCCTCAAGAAGGGCTTCGCCACGCAAGTCATACCCACCGATACTATCTATCGTCATCAAAGCTGACATTGACACCAGCCTCCGTGAGCCGGAGGAGCTATCCGACTGCAAATCGATGTGCGGGCCATACCACTTCAACCTCCATAAAGCTGTCCTTGCCAGTCACTCGGACTACTTCAGGACTGCTTTCAAGACAGGCACCTTCAAAGTACGCCGTCACTGCCGTGACTGCCTAAGCTGATCTGTTCCTCTTATGACTTGTACTGACCTGCGATAGGAGGGAGAAAGCGGCACTATCGTCCTTAAAGCAACCGAGAGCGACGCGGAGGAAGTCAACGATGTTTGCGATGACCCAGAGATTGTGAAGTTCATGGTGGACTACTTCTACCACTTCGACTACCTCCCCGATGCCGACGAACGAGTGAGAGCCGCGACTCCCAAGGTGAATGCGGCCACATTTGTGAAAGACCTCGTCGACGAGATGCTGAAGAAGCAAGAGAGTGAGAGAACTGGATCCAGTGTCGACGAGGTCAGCACTACACACGATCGACCAACGAGACTGCAGAACTTCATCGTCGAACATGCGAAAGTCTTCGCGATGGCTGTCAAGTACCAGATCGACGGGCTCCGCCACCTTGCCGTCGAGAAATTCGACCGTGAGAGACGGAAGTACAGCGTCTGGAGCCATGACAATTTCGCACGCGCCGTCTCCATCATCTACAGCTCGACTCCCGAGGACATGAAGCAACTCCGAGATCTTGTCAAAGATGACCTGGACTACTACTTCCAGCATCTCATTCTCAGAGACGACATCAAAGCCGTCGTGAGCAGCATCCCGCAGCTCTCCTTCGATTTGCTGGAGCTTAGTCATGATCGTCAGACGCGTGCGCGCAAATACAAGCCGCTGTTCCGAGTCTGCGTTTCTTGTGACTGCGCTTTCCCGTCGACTCACGATGGTCTACCAGGCAGTGACCCGTTAGGTTATCAGTTCTGCTCCATCACCTGCGCAGTAAACCGCTCTGGGCTGGAACTACTGCTGAATGTTGATCATGAGTCGGGCGTGGGAAATGACTACTAGCAAATGCTGGCTCTCACTGTAGATGCTGTCATACACACACGGACCCGAAGATACTCTCACGGCCTCGGGGGCACTTTTCGTAAGAGCGTTGATGCTGCCTACTTGCAATCAGGCGCAATTAGGCTCAAATGGTTTCCAGTCTCGTCTCTGACCAAGTTGATGGAATGATACCCAATCGAACCTATAGTCAGCTCCATTCAAACGATGTCAACTCACTGAACTGTACTACTGCTTATCATCCTTCAAAAGAAGTGCCAGCGTAGAACACTTAACACAAAGAGTACTGTCGATTCAAGATACGAAAGAAATACAATTACAAAACACTACAAAGTCCAGGGTATCTACCTAATCAAAACTCCCACAAAGTACTAAACAAGTATTCGAAGTAGCCACAGACTCGACTCTCCCACAACCACGGAAACACAATTCACAGCTTCCTCGTCCATCTCCATTCAAAACTTCATGCTCACTTCTCCGGCGTCTCCGGCACCTCCCACCCACCCCCAACCATCCCCACATCACCATCGCCATCCATCTCCATCTCATCTTTCAACCGACTTCCCCCACCCACAACCTGCTGTGCAGCTGCACCTGTCTCCGCCGCCGGACTACTGCTCGCAAACGGAATCCTACCCGTCGCGGAGAAGACCGGCAATTGCCTGTCAGTCGCGCTTCTCTCCGGAGGGCTCTGCCTCTGCAAATTACCGGCCGGAGAAGGCTGGTAAGAGCCTGCGCGGGCAGAGCTTGAGGGTCTGCTAGAAGGGAGTGTGGTTTCGCCCATGGTGGGGACGAAGCGGTAGTTGGAGGAGGAGCTTGATTGTCTGGAATGAGCTGGTGGTTGTTGCGGCTGTTGGGGGGCGTAGGAGGGGTTGAAAAAGGTGTTTGTTGTTGGTGCATTAGACGCGACTCGAGCAGGGGCTGGAGCTGCTGTAGGCGCTGGCACAGCTGATACGGGCAACTCTTCGTATGTAGGGATACTGAAGTGAGGCGCTGATTGGGGGGCCGATTCTGGGACGGTCTCCGGGATGGCGGTGGTGGGGGGGTCGGGCTGAACAAGATCTTGAGCCCGTGAAGCCAGAGTGTCGAGAGAAGTAATTTGCTGCTCCTCACGCTCCGGTTCGTCGAGAAACTTCTTCATCGTACTCACGTGGTCGGGTACCACCGAATGATCCCAGCTATTGAAGTGCTGCTGGAGCTGCTGTGGGCGTGTGAGCGGGTCAGAGCCCGCTGCCGAAGACGTTCCAAGCATTTCGTTCGAAGCCGCAGATACAGGCGGTAGAGACGGCGCAGTCGTCAGAATGTTCGACGTCGTGGTCTCAACAGAAGGAATCGCATTCACCTCTGCAGTTCTCGCAGTATCGGGCACAGGCTTGGCCTTCTGCGCCGGCGCCAACTTCGACTTGCTGGACTCTGGCACATTTGCAGCATCAGGACCAAGCTTAGCCCTCTGCGCTGGTGTGAGCTTAGTCTTGTTCATTTCTGCATCCCTCGCCGCCTTGTTGATCCGCCTGGTCTCAGCTCCCTTCAAAGCTCTTGCCCGCCTCTCACTATCGAGCTTCTCCTTCATCTTGCGGTCATGCTCCTCTCGCGTGCCCAGCTTGAGTGTCACCTTCTTCAAGCCCTTGGTCAATGCATCCATCTCCGAGTTGGGAGACATGGCAGCATTCAAAGACGCAGCCGAGCTTGGCGTGGGCGATTGAGCTCCAGCATGCTGCGGAGCAGTTTGACGCTGCTGTGGAGGAGGTTGCTTCTTGAAAGCAGCGACTGGCGATGCAGGAGCGCTGGCAGGAATAGTTGTAGCCTTCAGCTTAGGCGGAGCGCGGGTCTTCTTTGGTGGCGGATTGCCGAGTGCAAGAGCGGGTATAGCTGGAGGCTGCATGCCGTTGGTCGTGGTAGTAATCGCAGGCACTGGCGGGACGTCCTCGACAGACTCTGTAGGAGCCGAACTCATAGTACTGGCCATACTTGCGCGTCTGCTTGAACGTCTTGCCGCTGCCGCTGCCAGTGCTGGCGCTGGTGCAGGTGCCGGGACCGCCACGTGTACAGCGTCAAGAGGCATCGGCAGATCAGAAGTTGTACGACGGCGATTAGTACGTGAGACCTCATCTGGATTCTCGCGATAACTTGGCTTCGCTGCCCTGGTACGCAATTGACGAGGACGTTCGGCTTGATCTCTCTCCGCCGCCGTAGGAGCAGGTGCAACCTTCTTCGGAGCAGCAAGCTCCTCGGGAGTACAGCTCTTGTTCTGCCGGTCTTGTGGAATCAGCAACTTAGCCAACTCTTGTGTCGCAACGACCCAATCGATCTCTGGCTCACGCAGCACGGGCTCCGCACGCAAAGAGCTTGCCGGTCTCTCTCTCATAGTGCCTGAAATGGACCTCGCAAATCTCTCAGGGTCGTGCACCTTGTATGCGAAGGACTCGGTCGGAGTGGCGTAGGTTGGCTGCTGGCCCATTCTGAACTTCTTGCCAGGCGGCGGCGGTGGTGGCGGGTTGATCTTATTCTCCAACGCTGTGAGGTTCTCTTCAGACCACCATTGAGTATCGTATGTTGGTCCCCGAGTGCCGTTCTGGAGCGACAGACTCAACATGTGATGTTCGAGATCGAAAGAGCTGTCTGCAGCTGGCGCAGGGGCTGGTGATGTGGAGGATCTGCTCAAGCCGGACAGATGGCTCAACACGCCACTGCAGAGTGCGCGATCGCTGTAACCGCCTTCCAAAACACTGATGACTCGACCGTCACACCCAGTGCCTTCTTCTTGAGCCAGGTGAACCATGTCCCGTGTAAAACGAGCGTAGAACTCGGTAGGCACATTGACCTTGTGTCTCTGCATGCCCGCGCCTTCCCACTCAGAAGCGTCAAAGCCAGCCGAGATGAAAATCGCAGCTTTCGGCTGAACCTTGCCTTCGGCCTGCAATCTTGCCGTATGCTGGTGGAGGAATATGCGTGCCTTCTCCAGCAAGACCTTGTATCGTGATTCGTACAATTCCCAAAACTCCTCCACAGTTTTCCAAGGCTGCAAATGGACGTTCCATATTGACTGTCCGTGGGCATTCTCAATGCAAAGACTAGCAGCCTGGACCTTCTCATCGTCGCCATTCTCGCAAGGGTAGCTGTTGATGTCGTGTAAGCTGTAGTAGCCAATGTCGGGTCCCAACTTCAGTTTGCTGTTTGGTCTTGCTGTCAAGCGTTTGATGTTGTTCTTGCTGTTGCGATCCCAGGTGATCGATTGACTGCCGTCTCCGTGGTGCAAATCGAAATCGACAATAGCAGCGTGCGTCAATCCGTGAGTTTGCGCGGCATATTCAAGGCCAACATGGACGTTGTTAAGCCAGCAGAATCCAGAAGGGTAGTCGGCGCTGCAATGGTGTCCTGGTGGTCGTACGGCGACGAAAGCCCGGTTTGTGCGTGTGGAGTTGTCGAAAATGGCGTCTACAGCATCCGCTACACCTCCCAAAGCACCCTGGAAAGCATTCAATGATTCTGAACAAAGATACAAATCGCCCTCGTGCAGAGTCCTCTTCTCGCCACCCTCTGTCGTCGACTCCCGTGCCAATTCCTTCTCTCCACTCTTGAGTCGATCCCCAGCAGAATTACACATCCCTCTTAACTCGGTCATCCACGCCGTCCCATGGACATTAGTAACACACTCACTCGTCACATCGAACGTCCTCGCGCTCCTCCGAATCTTAAACGGCGGCGCATCTTGCACCTCCCTCTCAACTTTGGGCGCATTAGTCTGACCCTCATAATGCCCACCCATACGCACAAACGCCGTCGCAGCACCCAGAACACCAGCGTGCAACCGCTCTGGTCTCTCGACAATCATCGACAGCGCGCTTTTGCTAGTCCTGGGGCGAGAAAAGCGATGCCCGTAGCAAGCATCATGCAGGACGACCATTGTCTCGGCGTCCGCATTTTCCAAGCGTGCGAGTTCGCGGGCAAAATGCACTTTGGCAACATCCGGCGCAGTCAAGTAAACAGGCTCCACGATTGGCGCCATACTGGCTTGCGCCTGCGCTTCCCTGAGTCCAGAAATGAGATTACTAATGGATTTCTTCGGCGTGGGTCGCTTGTCATCCGCATCTCTAGGCTGCTGTGGCGACGCGCCGGAGAGAGATGAGCGCGAGGTTCTTTTGCTCAGACGCGGGGAGGAAGCAGATTGGCGCAGGGCGAAAGAAGACGAAGGTCTGCGTGCGGAAGTGGGCGTGGGCGGCGCGTCTGAAGACGTTGGCGATGGCAGGGCAGCATTACTTGCTCGGCGATCGTGCACCGTCAAAGACATGCGCTTCATGGTGTTGCTGGTCATACTATCGTGAGGGTCGGTCCTGTTTGTCGCGTGGGAAGCGGCGGACGGCGAACGCGTCGACGCGGGTGATTTTGGCGGTATGTCCATGGTGGAGGGTTCGCGATCCAGACGCGATCAGTTCCAAGAAGAAAGATTTAGCCAAAATGTTTGCGCATAGTTTTGGATGTTTGGAGGAGGGGGGCGTTTCAATCTCGTTGACAAAACAGAGTGACGTCGCGTCTGAACGCAAGGACTCTCAGGGTTTCGCGACTGTCAACCTCGCCCGCATTATCGCCTCCGAGCCAATCAGGTGATGATATCGACAACTTCAAGCAATTGAGAGGAAAGACCAAAGACGAAGACGACAAGACGGGAACAGCAGTACGAAAAGAAGAACAAAAATACCACCCGTCGCCTTGACGGCCACCAAAACACACCACTCACAGCCATGGCCTCCTCACCACCAACACCCACACCCTCAACACCCTCATCCTCACAATCACAACCCTCCCCCGACGACCTAACCTACTACACCTGGTCCTCCTTCTTCTCCATCCTCACCGGCAGCGCAACCCCACGCGAACGCAGCGCCTACTTCCGCGTCAAAGACACCCTGCACGAAGACCGCGACATCGCTCGCGCCGAGTCCGACCGCAACTGGCTCTTCGCCAACAGCCCCATCATCCGCTTCTTGTCCCACAACATCAACCTTCTGGCCCCATCCGACGGCAGCGCCAGCATAACGCCCTCGAACGTAATCTGCAAAAAATGCGACGACAAGCAGAGCGGTGGTTTCGACCCGGACTACGGGATTCTCATCTGCGCCAACCAAATGCGGAACCGCGGACACATGGAAGACACGCTGGCGCACGAAATGGTGCACGCGTACGACCACTTACGGTTTAAGATGGACGCGGTGCATAACTTGCGACACGCCGCTTGTACTGAGATCCGCGCCGCGACGCTCTCAGGCGAGTGTCGGTGGGGCCGGGAGTTTTTCACGAGAGGTCAATGGGGAGTGACGCAGCAGTTGCAGGAGTGTGTGAGGCGGCGGGCGGCGCTGAGCGTGGCGGCGAGGCCGGGGTGTAGGGATGCGAAGCATGCGGAGATGGTGGTGAATGAGGTTTGGGAGAGCTGTTTCCATGATACGAGGCCGTTTGATGAGATTTACAAGTGATTGGATTTATTGCGAGGGCAAGACTTCATGTTTCTTTCCCTCGTGTCCAGATCACATCAACGAGAGGACTTGCGGGTGAGTTGTCTTGGAAGGTGATGGTTATGAGATGGGTGCTGCAAGATGCAGACTGCGGAGAGGCATTTCTCTGAGAAGACACGAGTGTGTGAAGATGAGCGCTTCTGCATATCGAGAGTGTTGCTGAGCAAGCATTTCATGCTCCGGCAGAAGGCAGGCTGCTTTATGAGGCCGAGGTCCTGAGATTGTGAAACGCCACTTAAGTTGTAAGACTATTATAAAGAAAAAGACAGTGTAAGATAGTGTCCTAAACGGCAGTAGTAGATTTGTGAACGACTAGGCTCAGAACGCAAAGCACGTATCTGAACTCGAGATATTTTTCAACCGAAAGAAGCAGCACCCCAAAACACATTAGTCCTTTCCCATGCATCCTGAACGCCACGCAAAAAAGGCCGCGAAAGCAACAATTATTCTTCAAAACAAACACCATTCCTCCATGCTATGCACCAGGCCAGAAAATCAACTCAACTCCCTCATTAGATTCGTCACAGTCGCCCGAGCCAGTTTCCTGACTCCTCACGACTTGCCACCACTGGCGCGGTTGTAAGCCCTTTCGCCCTTGACACAGTGCTTGATGATCCAGGGATGTGTCTCGACTTCTTCCAATGGGATTCTCTTCTCCGGATCCAGTACCAGCAGCCTCTTGATCAAATCTCTCGCTTCAGGGCTCAAATTCGGAGGAATCGTCATATCTCCTTTGGCGATTCGTCGCTGTGTCATGACAGGTGTGTCTTCGAACGGCGCTTCTCCAACCAAGAACTCGTACGTCAACACGCCCAGCGACCACAAGTCTACTTTCTCCGTGTACCAGTTCTCCTCACGCCCGGGCTTGATCATCTCTGGCGGCAGGTAATCCAGAGTTCCGCACATGGTGTTGCGGCGGTTATTGGGCGCGTGCACACTCCATCCGAAATCGCTGATTTTGATCTCGCCGTGGATTCCCACCAGAATGTTCTCGGGCTTGATGTCGCGGTGCATGACGTGCTTCTTATGCAGGTACTTGAGCGCGCTGGCCATCTGCGCAATGTACTGCGCGGCCTGCCATTCGGGGAACTTGCCGGCTTTGCGCAGGTGCTTGTACAGCTCGCCTTTGCCGGCGAACTCGAGGATGAGGAAGATGCGCTTGCTGTCGTGGAAGTGGCCGTACAGGCGCAGGCAGTGCGGGTGCGCCAGGTTCGATTGGATTTCGATTTCGCGGCGTACTTGCTTCTCGACTTTGCCTTGTTGCAATTCAGACTTGTGCAGGACTTTCAGCGCGCACACGAAGCCGGAAGCGCGCTCACGGGCGAGGTAGACGCGGCCGAATTTGCCTTTTCCCAAGGGCTTTCCAATCTCGAACATCCCCAAATGGTATTCTTTTGGTTTTGGTTTGGGGTCTTGCGGTTGTGAGAGAGGGTCGGCGGAGGAGGTGTCTGAGGGTCGCGAGTCGGCGGATGAGCGTTGCGCTGCTTGTGATGGGAGTTGGATCTTGGTGAGTTGTGCTGGTTTGGGTGGTGCTGCGTTGGTGGGGATCTTTTGGAGAGGGAGCTTGAGGCGGCTTTGAGGGCCATTGGCTATTGAAGTGGGCTGCGATGATGTGTTAGAGGCCTTGTGTGTGACGATGTACCACAGCTAGGATTTCTCGCGCATACCTTTGCTTTGAGTGGGACTGGCGGCGCATTGGTGTCGTAGTTCTCGTCTTGTACGTGCACGCTTTCCAGCTGGTTGGAGAGGTAATTGACGTCTGCCATGGTGGGTGGTGCTGGTTCAAATGAATGGAGGTGTGCCTGAGGGAGGGAGGGTGAGTGGAGGTGTTGGTAAAGTAAGAAAGAGCGTAGTTATGCGGTGGCTAGCAAGCTATGGCTTTGCGATTGAGCTAAAGTTATCGTCGATGATCCTTGTCTGTTAGTGTGAGCGCTAGCCCGCAGCCAACTCCAGACGTTTCCAACAATTCGAGGCGGCTCAAACACAACAAACCGTTGCCGCATGGCAACCACCACCCAGCTGAGAAGTCACGTGCAGCAGACTCCACGGTCGGTTGCTTGTAACTCCGACTTCGCTTCGTCTCGTCGGCAAATGCAGGCGAGAAAGTTGACGTACTGGCGGGGTGCTGTGAATTTAATCGTGACCCATACCATACGCCCTGCCGTGTACTATGTGAATTAATCCAAGTCTCACAAATAAAATACACAGACTCGAGCAGTCAATGCACACTCTACACACACATCGTCCAACATGAAGCGCCATCTGACCATCGTAATCAAACTCGGTATATAAAAGTACGGGCCCGGAACAAGCCTGAGAACAGCCCCCACTAACAGTTCAACCACAGGCACATCGTCCATTGTCGACGAGAAGACCCATGAGCCTTTGTTGAGTACTCTATCGACAATCGTCGAGACCGCAGTCGGCCTCCGTCGCGATGGTCACCGCGTCGTTCTCTGCTCCTCCGGCGCCATTGGCATGGCCTTGCGCCAACTAGACATGGAGAGGCGACCGAAACACCTCCCTCAAGTCCAAGCACTCGCCGCAGTAGGCCAATGCAAACTCATGAGCATGTGGGACAATCTCTTCTCGCAAATGCGCCAGCCCGTCGCCCAAATCCTGCTCACACGGAACGACATCGCCGACCGCACGCAGTACCTCAACGCTGAGCACACCTTCATCGAACTCCTCAACATGGGCGTCATCCCCATCGTCAACGAAAACGACACTCTCAGCGTCCAGGAAATTAAATTCGGTGACAACGACACCCTCAGCGCCATCACAGCTGCCATGGTCCAGGCCGACTACCTCTTCCTCATGACCGACGTCGACTGCCTCTACGACAAGAACCCACGCACAAACCCAGACGCCAAAGCAATCGAAGTCGTCGACGACATCTCTGAGCTAGCAGCAGACGTCTCCAGCGCAGGCTCCTCCCTCGGAACCGGCGGCATGGGCACCAAAATCGTCGCCGCCCGCCTCGCCACCGCCGCAGGCGTCACCACAGTGGTCACCCGCAGCAGCAAACCAGGCAACATCGCCAGCATCGTCAACCACGTGGAATCGCTCAAACGCAGAGCCGAAGAACAACAAACCACCGCATCATCATCAACGTCAACCTCAGATCCTCCCACAATCCACACAGTCCCCATAGTAAACACCACCAACGGCACCGCCCTCTCAGAACCCAACCTCCCACCCCTCCACACCCGATTCCTCCCCGCCCCGAATCCAATCCGCGACCGCTACTTCTGGCTCCTCCACGGCCTCGCCCCGCACGGCACAATCTACATCGACGCCGGCGCCCACGCCGCCCTCAGCAACAAAGCGAATCTGCTCCCCATCGGCATCGTCGCCGTCGATGGGAACTTCGGGCAACAAGAGTGCGTTCGTCTCTGCGTCTTGAATCCCCGCGACGCTCCGCTGAGCGAAGCGGAGGAGGTGGGCAGGGCTTTGACGAATTACTCTACGAGCGAGGTTAGGAGGATTAAGGGACGCAGGAGCAGTATGATTAGTGAGGTGTTGGGGTATGCGGATAGTGAGTATGTGGCTGTGAGGGAGAACGTGGCGTTGCATGCGGAGATGAGTAGGCCCGTGACTCCGACGCCGCTGGGAGAGAAGAGGGCTAGTATGGGGAGATTGAGTAATTATGTAGTTGGGTGAGGCGAGTTGTGGGGTGTTCTCTTTGGGTTTGGGCTTCGGTTCTGGGCATAGAAGAAAAAGCAAAACTGCACATCAGAGGCAAACTCAACTGTGCCTGTTTGATGTTGGGATCGGGAAGAGTGTCGTACGACCTTCAACATAGTAGATTTCTAGGCTACGGTGAATACGAAACGGCCGTTCATCTTGGGCTAATAACCCGGTTCGAATGTGTTCGTCCATTTGTTAAGCAGCCTGCGTCGGATGAAGTTCATCTCAATGCACGTTCAACCTAATCTCGAGCTTTGATCTTCTGGGAATGAGGGAGAACTACGCCTGTGGATGGTGCGGTCAGATCACACGAGTCACGCGGAAGTCCGCATACTAGATCTGTCTAAGCTGCAGCACTCTGTTCAAATGTAACTAGGGATACGGGGAAGAAATCTGAAGAACACAAAGCCGAAATTGTTCAACGACTCATGGGCGGTTGAATTGCCTCTTTCACGCTCGACGTCTCAGTGGTTCTCCGTGTTTGCAAGTGTCCAAGGAACTGTCCCCCACATCGGTGCAATATCTTATTTCCGCATCTCCTTCCTCCAAGAGCTCTATGATTTCAGGCCTCTTGACAACACAGCTCCTGAATCGGCGGCCAGTGATATCGGCACCGGCCTCCAGCAGCCTTTCCATGATGCGAAGACGTGCCTCTTCCGAGCCATCTTGTGCACACTCCCACTCGCCACTCCGTGCCATTCCTCGTATCATATCGAGGCTTGGCTCTGCTCCTTTGCGTAACAGGAGTTTTGTTGCTCTTTCTTGCAAGTTCTCGCATGCCGTGAACAACATATCCTCGTAATTGGGGAAGTCCAAAGTTTCAACATCCGCCACACACTTGAGAAGTAGACTAATAACGTCTGTTAGGCCCAATGCAGATGCAGTGATCAGGACTTCTGACAGCATGTGACCAAACATTCTTTTCCAGCCTTTGCGGTAAGACAGCTGCAAGACATCCACAGTCCCAGTATCAACGGCTGCTTGGAATAAGGGCAGTTTCTCTTCGTCCTCGGGATGCCAATCTACATCCCATTCTGGGAAGTCGTGTGAAGTATGTCTGCTACGTCGCTCAAATCTGAGCGATTTGATGATGCGTTTTCGGCCTTTGATGCTCATCTGTTCACAAGAATTTTGCAAACATAGGCACAGCATGATCGCGCTATTCCGTGGTTCTGAACAGAAAGGTCGATCGTGTCTGATGATCAATGCACTTGTCAACCAGCAATGGGCGAATTGCCCCAAGACTGCAGGCGGGAGAGCATCGTGAGTAAAAGCGATGGTCATGTGATGTACTGTTGCTCTGACAACGTATCCTAGCAGATGAAGTTTGACACTTCGATAGCAGAATTCAGATTGGAGTCCCTGTTCCACTCTCGAGACGTACGTTTGACATGCTTCTGCCAATCTCGCATGAACAAGCGCCTTGGTATTGACCAGCAGGGTGGGGTCCAACTTCATCAAGCCGCCTCGGAGTAGATACTCCCTCAGCGATTCATGAATCAGCTGCGTCGTGACTTCACGATCCCCGGGATGCCTTGCCCATCTCCGTCGAATTCGTGCAAAATGTGGAGAGTTGTCGCTGAAGTC
The DNA here is from genome assembly GCA_024604135.1 of Cladosporium velox. Lineage (NCBI taxonomy): Eukaryota > Fungi > Ascomycota > Dothideomycetes > Cladosporiales > Cladosporiaceae > Cladosporium > Cladosporium velox. Next base: position 463,309 of record JANIIF010000020.1, on the reverse strand, counting down.
CACAAGTCCTTTCGAGCTAGCCAAGATGAACCTGCGCATCTCCCCGTCGTCGATCTCAGTCTCATCCCAGACATCCTTGGGCTGTGCTTTACGGCTTGTCTGTATTGCACAGTACAGTTCTTTGACAGTAAGCGGTCGCCATGCGAACAAAACCCATTGCAGCGTTGTTAGGAGATCTCCATCACCTGGTTGCATGATGTCGCTGAACAGAATCTGGACCCCCGAGGGCACTTTATCCAGTCGAGCTCTGAGGTCTTCACGCGTGCCGCCACGATCGTTGACTTTGTTCAATTCACGCACGGTCAGCACTGCCCAGAGAAAGACACCAGCGGACCGATTCAAGATTGATTGCTGCAGCTCAGTACCTCTTTGCCCGGAGACTTGGAGTGAATTGCGGACGTAGTTTGAAATGTCTTGCTGGTGGCCGTACTGCTTGTCGAGATCGATCTCTAGATGGTTTAGCATGGTGATCGTCGGGTAATGTCGGCTGGCAAAACATATGAGGAATTTTATGTCATGCGTCGCAGCCAGATTTGCGAGCTCCTTGAAATGGTCGATCGCGTCTCGGATGTCGTCCTCGGCACATTCATCCAACGCATCAATGTAGCAAACGAGACTCTCATTTTGGTCAAGATGGAGAACCGCTGTACGCAGCATGTTCTGGAGGACTGCTATCGACCAGCCGTGTTTCTGCAAAGAGGCCGCAACGGACGAGGGGATCTCCGACGGCAGCTGGGGAAGTTCTGATAGGATCTGACCTATCAGATTGCGGTACATGCCTTGGGTACTCTTAGCCATGCTAACTCCTCGCGCGTTGAAGAAATGTGCGACAATGACACCTGTGTGGAAATCTGTTGGTGCTTGATGTACGGCCAGGTGCATCATTGTGGACTTGCCGGCGCCAGGCTTGCCCTTGATCCATAAGAACCGGCTGTGCGAGTTTTTGAGCGCTCCACGCTAACTCCTGTATTGTTCGGTTTTAAATAACCATCGGCATGTGTCCCCTTGTGGCGCGCTTATACTGTCTATGCGAGTGTTCATATTCTCGAAAGCGAGGGCTTCTAGCAGACCAATCTGCTTGTCATCTTCCTCGGTGCCAGTTGGGTGTCTCAATTGCTGGAAAATCATCGTTTTCGCCGTGTATGTATCTCCGAGATGCATGCGGGCATAGTCTTGCGCTTGCACGTTGGAGTAATCATGGCCGCGTGGAGACTCTCGCGCATGCCGGCCATCTTTCAAGTCGCTTCGCGCAGATACGTTTTCTGAGCCGGGTCGTGGTGTTGTCGTACGAAATGAAGACTTTGAAGGACCTGCTTGCTGCTGTTCAAGTGGAGATCTGATCTCCTTGCTTCTGATTGGCAAGAGTTTTGCGGAATATTTTGGATCCATAGCTGATAAGCACACGTCTGGTGGGCTTGATGAGATCAAGGTAGTCAGTACAGGAGCCGGCGCAGCCTGGTCACGGGAGCTTCGAGCTCCTATATATAGCTCAGCCTTGCGAGTGAGAATTATGCACTCCACGCGTGACCGGCTTGTGGCGTTTGGCCAATAGCACTCTGCCCAATGAGTGAGTTCGTGAGTATGTGCTATTCGTGATGGACATCCAGAAGAAGCTGAGTCGGATGAGATGGAGTTGTGGCAGGTAGCAGGCTGGCAGCAGGCATTGCGCCACAAACATCGATGAAGAATGTTCTTTGTGGAAATCCACATCTAAGATTCTTGCTTGTGGTCATCGTGAAATTTCCTCTACTGGCTTTGCATCGAAGTGCCGAAATCGACGACTTGGAGGCATCTTCGATGGGAGAGGAAGAGCTTGTGGTGTGTCAGTTCTCCTACGCGCACGGCGTGGGCCCGGTAGTCGATGACGGGCTCCAGAAAGCCTTCTCCCCGTCTTTCAAAGGACGACATGTCAGAAGTGGGCAGTATTCGACGACTTCGCATAGGTAGCTTTGTGATGAATGTCGATGTTCTCGAGAGTTACCTGTCTGCGGTGGCGAAGATTTGGGCTGTTGCGCTTGCGAACTTGGTTCAATTCGCACCTCCCAGCCAGTAATGAGCTTCTTTTCCACACTCTCATCAATACTTCCACCATTCTGGTGTTTGCACACAACTTTCAGTTTAGAAGATCTGTTACATTCTAGGTATACAGTTGGTGTTAAGCAGAACGGCAGGCGACACATGTACACGCCGCGAAAAGCACACGTTGACACATCATCTCTACGATCATTTCAAGCTGAGCGAGTCCTCTTCGTTGCGCATAAACGGGTGGCTCTATATCGACTCAAATCGGGATGAACAGCAGACCTGTGCTCACAACTCAAGGGACCGTCTTTCAAGTGCAGAGGAGGCTGGTGTTGTGATACGACAAAGCGGCTGAGCTCGCAAGCTGCAGCTGCAACATCCCTGCGTTCTCTCTTCATCCCGACCCTCCAAGCTCAACCATTCGCCCCAAAAGACGTGCAGGCTGCATTTCTGTAACAACCACCATGGCCCGATGATGTCAGCTGCAACGTGATGATGCACCTTCATGTTTACCTGCCACTCTCGCGGGGGTGAGCCTTGCAACGATGCCCATGGCGATCTTTTCGCGGCATTTTCAACAGATACACTTACTACATCCATTATAATCACGGCTCGGTACTTTCGCAGCCATTCACTACAGCAGCGACCCAATTCCGCCGATTCAGCGCTCAGCAATTCATACATAAACACGAAGACTGTGATCGCCGTACCACGAGCACAACGTTCGACAAAAGGCCCAGTGGAACACGCAACGGTACAATGCACCTCATCGTCTTCCTCTTCAGCCTACTTTCAATATCGACCTTCGCAAGCCCCATCGTCAACCGCGCAGGAGCCGGCGGCCCAACAGCGAAGCCAATACCGCCAACCTGCAACATGACAAACCCTCTGCCACGCTTGAACTGCAGCACTGCCACCACAACGAGTGGCTACCGGCCAGCTTCCACTTTCGCTTCCAACCATACATTGTACGAATCATACTTTGACCTGCCAACTCCTGTCGAAGAGCTCTGGGAGCAGTGCAGTCGACAGTGCTACGGCTACGGCGATGGCGACGAATGCAAGAGTGTGATCTTGGCATATGATGTTCCGACGCCGAAGGGCTATTATGGCGGATCTGGCGGCGAGCTTATGATTGCCTGCTTGATGTTCGATCGGTTCCTCGTCGCGGACAATTTCGAGGCGGCACCGGAAGGACAGTGGCTTGACATCTTGGCGGGTAATTTGCGTTGTAAGCAATGAGCTTGCATGGGGTTGAGCCGGAGGATACCTACAGAACCTGATCTCGGGAAGCATGAGTAAAATTGCGATTATGGAGCTCAAGGTCTTACACGTATCTTTTTCAGCGTCCATCGACGTCTGAAATGATGACGACTTCTTCTGCATTGAGTATAGAATTACATAAATCATACCAAGCTACGCGAGCGATGTGGCATCTGCTTCGATCGGTCTATCGACAGTCCTGTGATCCTTGAAACCCAATAACTTTGATCTCATCGTCGTGGTTTACCAACACCGAGGGCACCACATAGCCTCGCGAATGGGCCTACCACTCCTAGACTTTCCGCCAGGTCTGCCAGTGAACTTCTTTCCGCATCCATCACACTCGTACGATACTCCCGCTAGCTCAGCGCTTCCATCTCTGCCTTCCGCACGGCTTCGCTTCAGTACCTCATAAGCGAGACGCGGGACGTTGCAGAGGGCAGACTCGAGCTCCGATTTTTTCTCAATGTTATCGAAGTGCTGGTGTAGGATTTCTGCAACGACCTCGCGGAGCTGTGTGACCTCCTCGGCAGTCGAGTTGTAGGTAATGTAGATCGAGTGTACAAAGTCGTCGTGGTCCCAATAAGCGGAAGCTGCGTCTCTGAACTTTGAGGCCGCAAGATCACGTAAGCCGTTGATCTGGTACTTCACTGCGATAGCGAAGACTTTGGCGTGTTCGATGATGTGGATTTGTAACGGAGGTTGCTGCGTTTGGTCGGTCCGAGGTGGAAGACGAACTCGGGCCAGCTTGTTCTTTGCGTTCTTTGCGGTGGACGAACTGCCAGCAGTTCTTGGAGCTGGTGGAAGAATTGCTGCTGAGTTGGAAGGCGACTCGCTGTCGCGGAGGTAATCGAAGTGATAGAAGTACTCCACCATCAGCTTGACGATCTCGGGCTCATCGCAGACATCGTCTACCTCGGTAGAGGTTTCGCTGTCGCTCGGAGTTGCTTTGAGCTTGATGATGCCAGTGTCTCCCTCCTGTCGCGGATTAGTCAAGAACTCGGTCATCTTGCGGACAGCCTTTTTACCTTGAAGGTGCCTTGCTTGAACGCGGCCCTGAAGTACTCGGATTGACTGGCAAGGATGACTTTGTGCAGGTTGAAGTGGTATGGGCCGCAGATGAGCGTGCAGTCTGAGAACTCTTCGCTTTGGTGAAGCCTGGTACACGGACTGTCAGCTTTGTACATAACGGGCTTTTTGGAAGAATTATATGTAACTCACTTCACAAGGCCGCTTCTGTGCACATCAATTGGACCAGTCATATTCGCAGGCGTTGTGCTGTGCTGGCCAAGTGGGAGTGGAATCGTTGTTATAAAGTAGGTGGTGTGTGGTGGATCAACAAGCGCTGGCGAAGGTGAGATTTTTATCAAATACTCGCGATCGCCCACCCGAGTCGCTTGTACGTGGCACAGCTCCCGTTACTATTGGTAGATTCACGCCTCACTGGTACTGGCCCGTTGTATGGGAAAGTCACCCGGTACTAGGCATCGAAAACACTAAACATTCACGTCGCACATTGTACAACACTCTTCAGTACAACACTCTTCGCTGCTCGGGTATGTAATCGAATGACCAATCTGGTCTCTCGCAATCTGTCCGAACCAAAACAATCCACCTAGCAAAAAAGTCAAGCTCTTGGTGCGACTTTTACTACGGTCCCGCAGTAGCGCCATTCGCGCACCACGGGCAATACCTTGGTCCGCGACTGGGATAGCACTGCTTGCAGATATCGAAGCTGCCGTCACATCCGCGTTGGTTGCAATCGTATGACAGCATATCACTTTTGTGACCTTTTACACAAGCTGTACTTGTGATTGTACGCTTGAGTAGACTGTAAGCGAGGCTTCCCAGGCTGCTGATGACTGCTTCGATCTCCTCCTTGTCCTTCAGATCACCAAGGTGATCATGTATTGTAGTGGCAACGATGCTTCGTAGCTCTTGAACATTGTCTGCAGTTGAATTGTAAACCACATGAATGGTATGAGCGAAGTCCTCGTGGTTCCAGTCAACAGAAGCTGCCTCCTTGAACTTCTGAGTAGCCAGTTGTCGAAGTCCGTCAGCCTGGTACTTGATCGCCATAGCGAACACTTTGGCATGCTCGATGAGTGAGGACTTTGGAGGAACCGAAGCCGAGGCGGAAGCAGGATCGGGAGTGCGAAGATAGTCGAAGTGATAGAAGTACTCGATCATGAGTTTCACGATTTCGGGATCATCGCAGGAGTCATCAGGGTGCTCAGCATCATCCGAAGTCGCCTTGAGCTCGATTACGCCGGTTTCTCCTTCCTGTGGCTTGTCGTTAAGGTGAAAGCTCTAGGAGACGCAACGCATTGATGCCCGGACTGTACCTTGAATGTACCACTTTTCAAAGCTGCCTGGAACCACTTTGACTGGCTGCCGAGCACGGACTTGTGGAGGTTGAAATGATGCGAGCCGCAGACAATCTTGCAGTCGGAGAACGCCTCTGACTCGTAAAGCCTGGTAGAGAAGGTCAGTTTGCATACCAACAATGCGCGATCCACTTGGTACTCACATGGCAAAGCCCTCCTTCAAGACAGCCAAGGTGTCCATGATTGTGATTGTCTCTGTTTCCGTTTTTTGTCGGAAGAATTGACGCTCGCTGCTGTGGCCTTACGTGCGAGGAAATAGATACGAACGGTGTGACAGTGTGTCTTTGTTAACAAAGTTTTGCGCCGACTCGTGGCAAATCTCAGAGCTCTCCACTTCGCATCGAGTGCAGCAGCTCGGTTGAGATCGTTACGTGTGGTACTGCTTCCGTAGAAGATATCGGGCGTCGGGTGCAAAAGGCAAGCTGTTGAAGAAGTGGCAGCTTGCCAATGTGTGAGCGGAGGAGTCTTCAAGGTGGGAGGAGAACGGAGCTTATATGTGCGAGGGAGTGGCCTGTGCAGATTCCTTGACCGGTGACAAACTCATGACTGCAAACGCTTCGAGCGCATGACTTGCAGATCATTTTCCTCAGTGATGGCTCATTCGCGTCTGGTGTAACGATGACTGGCTTCACTTCTACTTTTCACTTGGATGGCTCCATTTCAGCTCCTCACAGGACTTGCTGTCCAAAGACATAAGGTAAGCAAGCGAGAGTAACAATGCAGCAAGAAGTACGACGCCCTTCTTTGAACCAACCATTCTTACTAGAAAGTGTAGCTCTATGATTTAATGACTTTGGTCCATGCAATAAAACACAGAAAGCGAACAAGTGAGTTGGCATGAGGGCTGCGCTTACTGCAAGGCTTCACCCGATGCGGCGGTTCAGATCACAACTGATCTGCAGTGAGCTACTGGATCTTGTGAAGAGGAAGTGAGAGTGCGACGCGAGTACCTACTGCCAGTACTTTACAATGTGTGTGAGTGAAGTGCGTTCACCTCGTGATTAACTTACTCCGCTCGATTGGATTTATGGGATTGGTAAGAGAAGGAGCATGTTTGAAGCGGCCAAAGTTACATACTGTGAATGAAAAGCGCTTCTTGCCAAATGCCACTGCCATATCATGGCACAGAGCCAACCACTCTGGGAGGATGCGCTGAACCTTCAGAAGATGGTCGACACCCAGCCATACGCTGAGCACGTAGAAGCACCGTGAGCCTCGCTGCAGCTTATGCAGTATCGCGATTTCTTACGGCATCTAGCGCAAGAGCGTACAATCGTGTAAATGCACTGCTCCTGACTGCAAGCCGTCATAGAACGACGATCCAGCAAGCTGTAGGTGAGCCCCTCAATGCCGCGCACGATTGCTACCATGTCCTCATTGGCTTTCAGTGTATCGAAATGTTTGTGGAGGACATCCTCGACAACTTGGCGGAGATCAAGAACATCTTCGGGAGTCGAGGCGTAGACGATGGAGATTGCCGAAGGGAAGTCCTCGTGCGCCCAGTGACCGCCAGCGGTGACGGCAGTCTTGAACTTGGCTGCGGCGAGCTCGCGGAGGCCGTCGGCCTGGTATTTGACGGCCATCTCAAACACCTTGGCGTGCTCGATGACGTAGCTTTTGACATTCGGCGGTGAAAAAGCAGCGGCGCTTGGAGACATCTCGTTGGAGAGCTGAGTGCCGTAGTCGAAGAGATGGAAGTATTCGATCATGAGTTTCAAGATCTCCGGGTCGTCGCATACATCGGAGCTGTCGGCGCCATCCTGCACTGCTGCAAGCTCGACAACTCCGGTCTCTCCCTCCTGTCGGTAGTCAGTGGCGGTCTGGTGAATATGGAGGTGGGATGCCGTACCTTGAACGTGCCATTCTTCAGAGCAGTGTCGAAGTACACAGACTGGCTGCAAATCACAGCTTTATGTGCAGCAAACGTGTATGATCCACATGTGATCTTGCAGTCCGAGTGCTTGGAGGACGTGTAGAGCCTGAAGGAGCGGTCAGTGGATTGCCACGCATGACAATATTTGCGACACTCACTCTGCGAAGCCTTTTTGCAGCACGCCAATGCCGACGGGAGTGGCCATGTTCGTCGATGTGTCGGATCTTGTTGATTGGGTGAAGGCGTGGCGTGAAATGAGAGCATCCGGAAATGGCAGATCGGGTCGTGCAGACTGACTTCTGCTTCGGGAAGAGCCCGCTTTTCACCCAAGCGACACATGAAGACCCATTCAGATCGACAGAATTCACTTGCTTCACTCCAGTGGTGGGCCAATGGCATGATGTTAATTGCGCACGCCACACCAGGAAACTCTTGTTAGAACCGGTCTTGATACTAATCCTATACTTCACCGAGTCTGATCACTTCTTGGCCGAGCACTCCTCCATCCTCTCCGCCTATGCGCCAAACAGGTCCAGACTCGGAAGTCCCTCGGAGCCATGCTCGCAAAGTCATGCGTCGGCATGCAGCTCAGGAATAGGTAAACATTGCGCAGAATGGGCATTTCCAGACTGTGTTCGGGTAATCACGAAAAGCGGTATCACCGTCACATGCGGAGCAGACTTCGAAATACACATGGCAGAACTTGCACTCTTCCCCGTAAACGCTTTGGTGCAGGCCGTGTTGGTACTTGGCGTAGCAAACCGCATCTTCTTGGACATCTGTCTTCTTGGAAAAGTCGTGTCTGGTTGAGCTGCCACGACCGCGCATGAGCAGGTCGCAAGCAAGGCCACTGATGCTGCGCAAGAGAGTAGCGATTCCCGGCTTACCCAGAAGCTGGTCGCGGTGAGCACTCAGCGCCTCAACAGCCACCTCGCGCAGCTGAGTGACGTCCTCGGCAGTTGAGGTGTAGATGACATGGATTGCGTGGACAAGATCTTCGTGGTCCCAGTGCTCCGCGACTTCGGCCTTAAACTTCTGCGTAGCCAGGTTTTGAAGGGCGGCAATGTGGTACTTGACAGCCATAGCGAAGACTTTGGCGTGCTCGATGAGATGAACATTTGGGCCGGCAGGCGGCGTGGCCTCTATCGGCGCGGACGTGCTCGCTCTGGTCCTCTTGGCCGGGGCAGTCTTTCTCGCTTTCTTTTTATGCGGCGGCGCAGGGCTGTCTGGAACTTCGATCACAGCCGGAGTGGCAGCCGCGTTGTCGTCATGGAGGTAGTCGAGGTGGTAAAAGTAGCCAACCATCAACTTCACGATCTCAGGATCGTCGCAGGCATCTTCGGGATCATCGGAGTCAGGGTCTATGGCTTTGAGCTCGATAGTGCCGGTCTTTCCCTCCTGTCGTATGTTAGCAAAGGCTCCAAGCTGATCCCGGGCAATGCTGCCGAAACGTACGTGGAACGTGTCTGCCTTCATCGCCGTCCTGAAGTACCCGGAGTGTACGCCGATTGCCAGCTTGTGAACCTTGAAGTGGTATGGGCCGCAGATGATAGCACAGTCGGAGTGTTCTTCGCTTTTGAAGTAGCTTGGACAGAGATTAGCATCTGTATCAGTTCAAAAGAAAGACGACAGGCATACTTTTCAAGACCAGCCTTCCAGGCATCGATCGGAGTGGCCATGTTTGAGGGCTGGGTGTTGCCTGTTGTTGGTTGCTTGTTGGGTATCGGGCTTTAGGTTCTGGTAGTTGGATCCTAGTTTTGAGTGCTTGGTGTTGGGTGGTCAGTTATTGGTCATGTAGTGTGTGGTGTGTGGTGTGTCAGAGGTAGTTGATCGGTGTTTTTGTGCGTGTCGCTCGCGACTCCTTTGCAGCGGGCCGAAACACATCGTCATCGGCTGATACAGATGCGCACAACAGTGACTGTTGTAGAGCATTTTACTCTCGCTTTGTGATGAACTTCACTGATGAAAGCCTGGCGTATTGCGTCCCGTCTGGAAGACTATCGAGGACGGCACGGCGTCTTAGAGAGCTGGAGTCAGTGCCAGTACATTTGATGGATAGCTGCCAGACATTGCAACTCTGATCATTATACAGGTTTGAGAGACCATATCATAAATTGATGTTTGCTCTAGTTCCGATCAGTTCGCAAATTTATCGTGTCTAAAGACATAAAACAATAGCAGTTATTATACAAACACTGGACAACACTCTCAAACTATTTTCGCGATAGCTGTCTCGGAGCCATGCATAGCAGCTTCGGCTATCGCGGAAGCCGGATGGAATACGAAGCGAGAGATTCTTCATCAAGACGGCCGCCTTCCTTTGCGAAGAAACGTAGGTCAGTGCCGTATCGTTATTCTCGTTGTGCAGGTGTTCAATTGGAAGTGAAGTCAGCTTTGGCGCTCAAGCCCAATACCGAATATTCAGGGTCCAGTCTGAAACGCTTGCGGTTGCTATGGAGGATGACGTCTGTTTACGGCGCGAAAGTGCTTTCCAGCCTCCGCAATTCAAGATCCCAGCGCGAAGCCCAGCTCGCCCAGCCACCACTCCAACCACCTCGAGCCGAAAGGCCTCGCATTCCTACAGAGAAGATCTGGAGAGTATCCACTCCACTTCACACTCTCTCACTTTGTACTGAAAATACACCATATCGTTGTTGCATACCTTGAATTCGCCTTCCAACCGTATTCCACTGCATACACGAAACTACACTCACATCAAGCCGAACCCAGCGGCTCTGCTCCACAACTTGCACTTGAGGACGATTGTGTCCAGGCTTAGGCCTGCCTCATCCAAGTAAAGACTTTCGCCAACCGACACAATGGCGCCCGTACCGCACGTCCTCGCATTCTTGTTCAGCCGCTCCCAGCAGGAAGAACAGAGCACTGCATCATCCCTAGAGCCCGACTCGCAATCCACAAAAGACGCAGCGTGGACACCAAACAGCAACGACATCTTTGTTTCCACCCTCCGTCCAGATGATGCCTCCGCTCGAGCTCTTTCGCCCATGGCGGCTCACGACTTCGCCAAGCGCACCGTCTCCATTCACGCCCGCGACGACTTGAACAACAACTACCGGCCCGGCGCCGGAAGCCAATCGCCAGACAAGTTCAGCGGTCCTGGTTTCCTCGTCCTGTTCGCCCTCCTCGGTACCGGAATGGTCGTCGCCTGTATCTGGTTCTTCTTCTGGGCAAAGAACGGTGGTTTCGTTCCAATCCAGAACGAGGACTGGGAAGACTACAAATCAACAGTTCTACGTCGCAAGGGTCCTGACGGCAAGACACTCAGTAACGCTACCAAGTCTACCAGACTGGGCGGAGGCAGTGTCGTACACGGCCAGGACTACATGCGCGAGAAGTCTATTGCTGCCACTGTCGTCGGTCGTGACGAGAAGGGCAGGAAGGGTATCAGGGCAAAGCGTGGTTTCGCAAAGACTCACAGTGTCTGGGGCGATGATGACTACATGACTGAATCCTGGGGTACCGCGACTGTCTCCGATGGCATGACTGAAGCCCAGACCGAGTACACTGGCGCCGGCGGCAACGATCACAGCAAGCGTTACCGCGACCGCGACATCCACCAATACAAGCGTGAGAAACCCGCCCGTGTTGGCGGACTGAACCGCGTTGCAGACGGTAGCCACTACGACCACACCAGCAGCGAACGCAGCGATACCTACACCGACACCTCCTCGAACTCACACCGCAAGGAACGCTCTACCAAGGACCACGTTCGCTCCGCCCACGACGATGCAGAGCGTAGGGCCAAGATCGAAGCACACAAGATGGAACGCCGCTGGAAGAAGGAAGCTGAGGAAGCCGCTGCTGCCATGGCTCGCGAGAACGGCGAAGCACCACCACCACCCAAGAGAAGCTCAGCACCCTCCTCCAAGCCCGCAGCCCACAAGCAACGTCGCAACTCAAGGTCTAGCAGCCCGAAGAAGCGCGACTTCTCATACCAGAGTGGTCCTGCGACTGAGCTCTTGAGCACCTACACTGCTTCCACTGCAGACCACACCGAGCGTAGCGAGCGCACTGAGCGTTCCCAACGTACTGCAAGCTACTACGATTCTTACCGTCCCAGGAATGATGGCTATGGATCCGAAGCTGGCAGCAGGAGACCTAGGCAGAGCTCCCCGAAGAAGGGCGGTCGCAGCCATGGTGGCTACAGACGTGGCGCGGACAGCGATCTTGACTAGATGAGACAGGTTCTTTGGAAAGCGATGAGGAATAGTAATTAACGCGATGGAAATTGAAAGTAGCATACAAGGCGCTTTGGGAAAGATTGATAACGACTACCAACCACGAGAATTCATTTCCGCTCGCTTTGACCGAGCAAGGTGTTGAGGGAGGAGTGACTCTTTGATGAAGGGACAACGGAACATGTAGATAGCCACACAGAATGAATATTGCAATGCCCGACTAAATGATGTCCCACCATTGCCGGGAGCTGAGTTCGAGCTTCGACCTGCAGCTGCCAAGGCCAAATGTAGTCTGATCTCACTTCACATGTCAATCCTTCCTCTCTACACATTCCCAACCTTTGCATGCTGCAACGGACTCTCTTCCGTTTCACCATGCCGTTGAACAGTCGCCTTGACAAAGCGCTGCACGATCCTTGAAACTCTCAATCTCAACCTAAAAATCAAGGGGCCTGCGTCAGGCGCCACGTTCGAGAGCCAATCACAGCGGACGTTCAACGTCACTCGAGCTTTCCAGCGCCCGTAAAGGTCAGGCAGTAGCAACCGACTCCGTCATCGCACCACAACTCGTTTTGTGAAGATCACAATGCGCAAAACAAACCTGCAAGGCTGCGCCAACGGCGGGCGTCGCGGTTCCTTTTCCACCGACTGACTGAACCATCCAACGCGACACAACACGCAACAAATCCACCATGCTGAACGACTCCTGGGCCAGCCTGGTCTTCATCCGCGTTTGCATCTTCAGCCTCCAAGCCATTGGGCCTTGCTCTCTTGCCTGGACATCATGGCTAGCCTGCGACCTTCTGGCTAGTCGCAAGACATTTACCGAACTACCTCTTCCAGGTCTGCAAGCCTGGGTCGCAGCCGAAGCGCTCTTCTACCTCTTCTTCCTCTGGTACCGCCGCCACCTGCAGCGCGAAGCCGTCCACCCACCGCTCCGATCGCGCAAAGAGAGGAAACAGCTCATCGAGCAAGTCCATGCCGAGATCCACAATCCGGACAAGTTCCTCTCTGGTTGGTTTCGGGGCGCGAATCCGCAGGACATTGGTCGGGATGGATTGAAGAGCTTCTTGGATTGGACATTCTTTGAAGGCAGGGCGACGGAAGACGACGCGGAGGAGCTTGAGGAATACGTACGGGTCGTTGAGGAGATGGTAGGACATAAATTCCCTGAGGGTAAAGGGAGAGCGAAGGCGTTACGCTTGACGCTTGATCCGATTGAGATGGATGTTAGGTGCTTGACGTGGTATGCGACTGTGATGCTGGTTGAGCAGATCACGTTTGCTCGCTTTTGGATTGCTGGCTTCTCGTATGGGAGGACGAGCGTCGCTGGGCCTTGGGTGTTTCCACCTCGTCCTGCTACTTTGCTTGCTCGCGGGAAGTCTCCAGCTAAGTCACTGAGTTACTGGTATCGACCACATACATCCAAGACTCGACTGCCCGTTCTGTTCATACACGGCATCGGCATTGGACTCTACCCCTACGTCGACACACTGGAAGCCATCTCGAAGCAATCTGACCTCGCCTCAGACGACAAAGCCGACGGCAGCGTCGGCGTTCTAGCTATCGAGCTTCTCCCGATCTGCTCGCGCCTCACGCAACCCATCATCCATCATGAAGAATTCATCAAGCAAATCACCACGATCTTAGACGCCCACGGCTACGACAAATTCGTCCTCGCCTCACACTCCTACGGCTCTGTTTTCAGCACCTACATGCTCATGCACGACGCTCTAGCCTCACGCATCAGCGCAACAGTGCTCATCGACCCTGTCACGATCTTGCTGCACATGCCCGACGTGGCGTTCAATTTCACCGTGCGCGAGCCGAAGACCGCGAATGAGTGGCAGCTTTGGTACTTCGCCTCCAAAGACCCGGGTACCTCGCACACGTTGGGTAGACACTTCTTCTGGAACGAGAACTGCCTCTGGAAATCACGGATCAAGGAACTGCTTGACGGCGGGATGCGTTTCACTGTCTCGCTGGCGAGTCGGGATTTGATCGTCGACACCAGCGCCGTGGCGCAGTACTTGCTTCACGACAACGTGCCGGATCCTGTCGTTACTGCGAACGGACATACGCATATGAAGCTTGAGACGCACGAATCGGAAACGCAGGATGAGGCTTGGAAGGCGAAGCCTTGGGGTGGTCGTGGGCTTGATGTGCTGTGGTGCGAGGATTTGGATCACGCGCAGGTCTTTGACGATAAGAAGGCGCGAGCAAGGCTGTTGCGTGTGATTGCTGAGTACACGAAGACTGGTAAATCGTAGGTTTGACTATAGAGACATGATGTATAACGGAGATTTTTTTATCATGATATCAGTACGTGTGCCTAGATGCACAACAAATTCGCCTGTAGCAAAGCTCTCTTCTCCGTGACATGCATCACGAGCTGTGAAACAAGAAAATAATCCCCTGTTCTTTTGAAATCGAGTCCCTGCTAATCTGTTTCGAAAAGATATGAACGCCACATAGTTGCAGGCAGAGCTAGCAGACGAAATATGCAAAGGACTGACCTTCACAAGCGTGGCCAGCCAATGCAAGGGCCCTTCTATTGATATGCGCAGAAGAAACATCATATCCTGCTGTACATTCGCAACATACATTCGTGCATGTAACATAATCGCTAACGGTCGGTTTGCCGGATACATGTACTTTAACGTAAAACACTAACCCTAAAGGTCGGATCTTGCAACACATCTCTGATACATGTATCCTCGAGGCACCATAGCCAGTCTGAGCGCCGTAGCAAGCGCACCTTCTCACGGGCAACGTGTTCATTGCTGTATGTGCCTGCCATTGAGAGCTTCAATGTTGGTTTGTATAGGGAAGGCACGTCGTGATGAACTAAAAACGCTGCACAAGCTTTATTACAACCCACTCATTACTTGACATTAACCACTCCATTCAGCGACCATATCTTACGGAATGCCGTCACATCGCTGGCAGCCTTTGGCTTTTGAATCGCTGCGTTTATTGTTGTCGTCACTATGTCCGGTTTCTATGTTCATGGTGAAAATACCAAGATAACTTTGAAGATCAACATGTTCAGGCATCCGAATTTGAACTTTCGAACAGTGCCGCCGCCCTGCGCAAAGCCGAGGCGAGAAACACATGACGCAGCGCATAACCTCTCGGGACCATTGATTGATCAACTCTATCACATACACTCAACTATTTTAGAAACAATTTCACCATGAGCGACGACGAAGATGGCCCACCTATGCTGGTGTCCAGCGAAGACGTCGGCGAAGCTGAGGAAGCGAATCTGAACGCCGAGATGGCGGACGCTCAGATTAAGAAAGTGCCTATATCCATCATTACTGGTCAGTTGTCGTTCCATCTACTCACTAGTGTATTAGTTTCACAGAAGTAGAACTTCCGTTTTGTATCGAAGTGCCAACACCCAGATATTTTGGCGTGGAGGCCTTGCACGAGAACCAACGAATTGCAGCGTAATATCTTCTACATTGAACCTTCACTAACACGTTTTGCAGGATACCTTGGAGCCGGAAAATCCACACTGCTCAATTACATCCTCACGGCTCGTCATGGCAAGAAAATCGCCGTCATTCTGAACGGTCAGTCCATTTACACAAGTCCCGCCCAAATCTCGAATCACAACCATGAACACCTTCAAATCTCATGATTGCAACATATAAAATTACAAACGTTACTCTCACTAATGAACACTCGAAGAATTCGGCAACACAACCGACCTCGAGCTCCCCCTCACCGTCTCCTCCGGCTCCAGCACCGCCACCGAATGGCTCAACCTCGCCAACGGCTGCATCTGCTGCTCCGTCAAAGACCAAGGCGTCAACGCTCTCGAGTCGTTGATGGAGCGCAACGGCGCTTTCGACTATATCCTGCTCGAAACCACCGGCCTCGCGGACCCAGGCAACATCGCCCCAGTCTTCTGGGTCGACGAAGGCCTTTGCAGCACCATCTACCTCGACGGAATCGTCACGCTCGTTGATGCAAAGAACCTGCTCAAATCCCTTGAAGAACCCACCGGCGACGAAGCTGTGCACGATGAAGACACCTCTGAAGGTTCCCACTCGCACAACTCCCCCCTCCTCTCAGTAGCGCACCTCCAAATCTCCCACGCCGACGTCATCATCATCAACAAGTCCGACCTCGTCTCCGCCTCCGAGCTCGCCACCATCGAAGCCCGCGTCCGCAGCATCAATAGCCTCGCACGTGTACAAATCACTGAGCAGAGCCGCGTGCCACAGCTCGAAGGCCTGATCCTAGACCTCCACGCTTACGACCGCGTGAGCGCGGAGAATCTCGATTTCGCGGAGAAGGGACACAGTCATCTTGACGTTGCGATTGGGACGGTGACGGTGCGGCTTGCGGATGCGTTGGGGGCGAGTGGGATGGGGAGGTTGGATGGGTGGTTGAGGAGTGTGCTTTGGGAGTCGAAACTTCCTGGGTTTGAGGAAAATGGTGGGTGGGAGATTCATCGATCTAAGGGACGGGTGAGGTTGGCGGGTGGGGAGGTGAAGATGTTGCAGGGGGTTAGGGAGATTTTTGAGTTGATTGATGGGGTAGACGCTAATGGGGATGGAGGAGAGGGTGAAGAGTTGGGCAGCAGGATTGTGTTTATTGGGAAGAATTTGGGTGGGGAGACTCCTGGGGCTTTCCAGAGGAGTTTGGATGCTGCGTTGAGTGAGGGATAGATATTTATGCATGATACAACTATGGCGGTATCATTTCGAATTTTTCACAAATGCAGCACGTCCATATGGCGTGGGCTGTGATGAAGCGTATCTGCAGTGCCCGACCCTGCGAGGTCTCTTTTTTTAGCAGACCTGTGGCCCGCAGACACATGTTAGACAGAGTAAGGAAACTGGTTGACCCCGAAATGGATATAGACAGCAACATCAAGCTTGCCACCACCCCTACAGCCGTCATCTCCTCACCGCCCAACCTCCCTCCGAAACACTACCATCATTCCCTGATCCCCCACCCCGACCAGCCACTTCCCATCCGGACTCCAAGTCATCTGCGAAGTCGCAAAATGCGTATCCTTGTTCGGTAAAGACGTGGGTGGGCTCGTCGTGTACTGCGGCAGCAGCGCTCTCATTGGGTCGTCGGTGGCCGAGCGCATGTTAGGCGCACTGGCCGACACTGAGGCGGAAGCGTCTTGGGCGGCGGAAGCGGAGGTGCTGGAGTTGTTGGTGTTGAACGCTGTGCGGTTATTGTCAGCGAATAGATACCGCGAGTATCTTGCTTGAAAACGACTTACCACTCGCGCCATCACTAGCTACACTGCCGTCTCGTCTGAGCCCTCCAAGGCGGTTAAGGCTCTCGACGTTCAAGCCACCCTTGACAGCTTTCTTCCTCCCGCCTTTACCTTTCTTGACAATATCTTCGCCTTCTTCGCATTTCTGCAAGTCCCAAAAGTAGAATTTCGACGTCTCGTTGCCCATGACAAGAATGGGTCGCATGTTCGGCTGATGCAGCAGACCGAAACGAAGATAAAACCTCGCAGTAGACTTGGCATCGAACGTGAGCAGCCGCTCAAAACCCCGCGAGTGTTCTGGATGCGGGAAGGCGGAGCGAGTGAAGATTCCAGGATATGGCATTGGAGGATCGGGGTGAGGCATCTCGCAGTCGAAGCCGTCGATTTTCCACAGCAGGATCTCGTTCTTTTCCATTTTCTTGTCGATACCGTCTGATGGAGCTCGGGCTGCACGAGAAATGATGCTGTCGCCGTACCACTTGACGCAGTCGACGTAGTTGGAGTGAACCTCCTGGGAGATGAAGCATGGGTATGCGATTACTCGCGGCTCGAGGTTGTCGTCTGTTTGCTCGTCGAGTTCGGAAAGCGGTGGCACTGCCCAGAGAGCAATCGCGGTGTCCATAGCACCTGAGAGCAACCATCTGCCATTGGGATGGAAGTCTATTGTCAGTAGTGGTTGTTGGTGTCCTTGGCCAGCGAAGATGGCTCTGCATGGTTGCTTCTTATGCTTAGCGTTCAGATTCCAAATTCGTATTGAGTAGTCTTCAGAGGCAGAGACGAGAATGTCGGTGGATAGAGGTGAAATCTGGAGGTCATTGATGGCCCTGCCATGTCCAGGAAGCACTCGAATTGGTTCGTCGTGCTCGAGGTCGAAGATGAGAATGGCTCTTGGGCTGCTGCCTGCCGCACACAATAGAGGTCGTCCTCTCGCGTCTTTGGTCCAACATATGCTGTTTAAACTGGTGCCGTTGTCCAGCTGCCATGATCGTAGGTGTTCGAAAGGCTGAGTGGAGTCTTTCTTGGTGGTGCATATCGCTAGCTATGATTGATGAGTCAGCATAGGTGGGACTAGGCGACGAGATGTGATATGCAACATACAGTTTTGCCTCCAGTGAAAGCAAAGACGGTTTCTTCATCATGTTCTTCCGGCCATGGCCAGAATTTGACATCGTACAGTGTTGATTCTATCCCTCAGTCAAGTCACATTCTCAAGATCGCTTCTCGGAAGATAGAACTCACGAGCAACATCTTGCGGAAACTAGAAAACACGTAAGACTTGAACACATAGTGAGCATACTAACCATCACTTACACTGAGTCGCGCGCACCACTCCAAGTTCGGAAACACATCGGCAGGTCCCGGCATGCTTGCAATGATGTATATGAGTGAGGAACCCACAGCGGGCACGTGATGTTATGAAGGCTAACACTTAGTCTGATGATATGTCCTGCATTAAGCGAGCAGCAGCAGAGGGTCCAGGCCAAAACACACCGAGGGTCTGGCTCAGGCGGTTGTTGTGTAAGGCCGTTTGCTCAGCGCTGCAGACAGGGAGTTGCTCGGGGCAGACGGGCCCGTGGCCAGGGTATGGATGGTGGTACGAGCGAGGCAGGCAGTGCCGACGTATGTAGGCAGGCGAGGCAGGCTTTCGGTACGCCCAATCCCGCAAACACGCCGAGAGGAGTCGGTTGCCCTGCAGAGCGTCGGCAGCGAAAAGGCGTCTCGGCTACGGGAGCGAGCGTCGGAAGCGGTTCCTAGTGGCCGGTGAGATATACCTGGACAGGCACTTTCACGCTTGTGGCTGCTCGGCCATGCAAAACATCGACGATGTGCTGCTGCTCGAGCGTGGGAAAAGAGAGGCTGGGCTAGCAGCTGACGTAGGGTTTCCGCGAATTGGTGTCACTTCAGTCGGCAAAACGCTTGTGGCTCGAGTAATGCTGGCGCAAAGGACTAAGCACGCATGAGTAGCGTGGCAGAGAGGATGCAATTACGCAGCATAAAATACGACTACAACTCCGAAGCGGTAGTAGTATGAGACTAGGAGGTGCCTCCGACCGCCGTAGTCGCAGAGGATCAACACACGAGAGGAACGAAGCGAGAGCCCAGCGGCTACGCATACATACTAGGAGGTATCAACGGCGGACGTGCATGCGGCGAGCACTTCCGGGACCCGACAGGAACGTTGCGTGTTGCGCTGTTGTGCCAGGCGAGCAGATCAACCTTGAACGGGCGAATGCACTCAAACACTTGTCATCCGCGTCGGAGGGTGGCAGCTCACAGAGTGATACTGTGTCATCATTGCATGCCTCCATGTCGGGTCCCTGGGCCAGTCTGCAGGGAGACGGCGTACGACAGACGCCGGCACCTGCCACTACATATTGTACAGTACAGTACATGTCTTCACAGGACGAATTGCTATACCGTTGATGTGCAGGCACAGTTGTGAAGCTGCCCTAACTGGGCAGGGGCCATGGCATGACAGCCCTAAGCCGGTGAGAAAGGCAACATTGCTTTCTTCATGTCTCGATGCTGGCTTCAGCTACCACAGCCCACTCACCAGGCTGAGGAAAGCTTGGTGCAGCGTGACGTGCCGCCTTAAACGGATACGCATGTGTTCAATGAGTGCTAACTAAAAGTAGTACCACGCGAACATGCAGCCGGACAGGCCTCACAGGATTTATTGAAACCTGCCTAGCGTGGGGCGAACATCCCACGAGAGTACATGGGCAACCTGGCACCCTGACATCGACGATATCTGATTACAGAGTCCCACGGGATGGCGTGTGCAAGCAGTTGAGGATCGAAGTATCAGAGCCGGTCGACAGCTCTCACGTCGATGGCGTCGATGGCTTGGGCGTACAGCAAACCGTTTGCGGGGACTGGACGTTTGGACAAGGGCTGACTGATCAGACGTTGAAGAACATCCATGCGTAGGAGCATATCCGTGGAGGGACGCATTGATACTCAAGGCCGTACTGTCAAGCGACAGTCGATCATGAGGATTGCTCGCCAGACATGACCTCCCTCGAAAGTACCTATAGTCTCCCATTCCAAAAATATCAAAAAATAGACAAGACAGCACCAGCCCTACCGTTTCTGTAGCACAACGGCTGCCACTCGTCTGGCGTGAGAGTTCAAATTTCTGCAGCATCGTGACGTAGGACGAAACCCTGGCATTACTTGAACGGACATTGTTCCCGATGCCGCGACGCCATCTGCTGTCCGACCCTATTGGCTGTGGAACTACCCTCTCCACTGCACACAGGGCCACCAAGGATACCACGCTTCTTATCCCTCTGCACTTTCCATTCCACCCACGCGCCCCTGCCGAACGAACGAACCCTCCCCCACCCTCGACATCTCACCGACAGACCCCGAGCATCCCAGCCGAATACATCTTCTCCCTCGCGCCGCTTTTCCTCTTTGCCACCCGCGACACGGCCCGCTCGACGAACCTCCCCAGCCGCTTGAACCCGTCTGAGACAGAGACTACGCATTTAGAATCGACATCCCAAGGCTGAACTGAAGAAGATATCCTGTGTGGTCAGTCGTACCGATACAATAGACGGAACATTGAAGAGAGGCTGCGCCTCGGGTATCACTGCCGACGACCCATCCAGCCGGTACTGTCAGACCACAGCTTGTCTTGACACACGATCGCATTTAATTGAGGGGAGGAAGGGACGACCGCCACGAGTGAGAGCCTCGCTCACGCCTGTACTCCATTACTGGCACCTTTGGTCCAATGCTCACGGCTGAGTGCAACAACTTTTGAACTTCGATTTACGACTCAATATACGCATCATGGAGACTACGTTCATTTCTATCCACGGTAAGAGGTGTTGTTCGCCTGCAGCAGGATACAGTACTGACGGCTCGGTCAGACCTCACACCTGAGGCTCATATTCTTTACTCGTCGGACTCTGTGATCGACATCCTTGGATACACTCCAGACGAAATTGTCAATCGCTCAGCATGGAACTTCTTCTCCAAAGATGAACTACCCTATGCGCAAGAGTTCCATCGCAAGCGGGTGGTCATGGACACGGCTGCTGTGCTGGCATATTGCAATGTGTTGGCCAAAGATGGCTCGTGGATAACATGCGAGTGTTGTTTCACCATTGTTTACGACGTCATGATCGTCTGTACCAGTATCTATCAGAGGGGTGGAAAGTCTGAGAGTGAGTGGCCCAAATAGGCAGGCACGACTGGTATAACGCTAACGCCACTTCCAGACCGCGCACTTGCCGCACCCATCGTGAGGCGCATCTTTTCTTCCTCGCCAAAGGACCCAAGATATCACATGCTTTCGCATATCTCGTCCAAGTTCTCTCAGCCAGTCAAACCCGTCGAGCATGAACCACGAGCAGCACTTTTCCTGAACCGCTTCACCCGCACACTAACAATCATGTACGCCACAAGTGCACTGGAGGAAGTCATCGGAATTCCTGCAAGCGTAATGCGTGGACGAAGTTTCTACTACTGCATCGCTGAGAACTGCTTGCAAGATTCGATCAACTGTCTGGAAAATGCCAAGGGCAACGACTCGATAGCTTACCTCCGCTTCTGGTTCCGGGATCCTAGAGCGGACGACCCTACACCTGCGCCAGACAACGATAGTGACGACGAAATGACCACCGAGATGAGTGAGGACACCAGCGAGGGTGGCGTTCAACTCAACAGTAGTCATGGTGCATCGTCGTCATCACGAAGTCATGTGTCTACTGGTATGGAGTCGGCCGTGGACTCTTCTGACGGTATGGATGTCGACCAGGTGGACGGCGGTGCTGAAGACCCTAATTCGCGGACATCTTCGGGAGACAGCGGTAACGAGAATGAGTCACATGAAGCCATCTTTGGCGACTCACGAGAGTCGCGCTCCTCGGCTTCATCACTGCCGTCATCGCCTGGTACCCCACGCTCTACGCCAGCGAGGGCTACAAACGATCCCATTGAGCTCGAAGCTGTTATCTCTTGCGCGTCTGACGGTCTGGTAGTCTGCCTTCGAAAGGCCCGACCAATGATTCCACACCCCACTCACCGCCCATCTCAACCAACTCACCCCAACGGTGTGTTTGCCGCACCATGGGCCACGCAACCTATACTACCACCACTCGAGGCACGACCGCGCGCTGGTTTCGCATCCGGATTTGCACCCTCACTGGGCCCTATGGCGGCAAGACACGACTCCGCCTCGCCACCACGCGCTCATGGTCCCGACAGCCAGGACTTCATGTCTGTCATTCGCGAGCAAGCCGTCTTCGCTTGGGCGCTTACTGGCATCAACGGCTCGCTTGCCGATCACGCAAAGGGCAAGCCAGCTTCTTATTCAGTACCTTCCGACGGATTTTCCGTCTGGGCAAACGATGCTTCACAACACGATGGCAATACTGAGATTCGACACGATAACGGTCCTTCGCCTGGTGATGAACGAAGGGCGGCGTCGCAAAGGTTCGGCGATCCCGGATTGGGTCGGAACGGCAACGGTGGGAGTGGCAATGGGTCATCATTCATGCGGTGATGCTCTCATCACTATGCAACGGCAACGTCGTGAGGACCGACCCACGCGAAGAACATGGTGTGCATAATGGCCATGAGCCGGCGAACTGAGCAATATCCTCAGGACGATGGCGCGACAGTGACCCTCGACTATGAGTCGCCAATGCGGGTTAGATCGGCCGGCCTGTCACGGCGGACCAAGACAGAGACGCCACTCATGTTCGCCAAAACGATATGAGCCATCTAGTAGAACGACGAAAGCAACTAATGACAAAAACGACGCATGAAACGAATTCTTAACAAGAATGTTTTGTTCTCTTTTTTTTTTTCTTATATCTTCCTTTTGACCTACTTTATGGGAATAAGCAAGCGGGCGTAAAGCAAATGGCGCAAAGAATTATGCGTTTGGGAGGAGAGAAAAAGCCTCAACTCTTTCTACGGTGGTGTTTTCGTAGTCAAGCAACGAATGTGGGATGGATACCAATATTGGGAAAAACTGGGTAATCATAAGTTCATCAACCGTTTCAACTTCAATCCCACTATTGCTGTGGATATGTTGCAGTGCTTTTGGATTTCTGCTGTCACGTTTGCTGCAACCATCGACCAACAAGGTCTTCCTCATAGTCTTGCAATGCTTCCAGGTTGCACAATGCTGAGATGGCGATTGTCGAACGACTCTGTTCTTGCTCCTGAAGATACGTACCGGAATCTATCTATGCGCGTAAGCCCTCGACCACAACCAACCCAACCGAACCTAACCAAAACACAATCAATCCCTCTTGAAAATCGCTTCCTCCCCAATCCGAGCCATAAACTCCACCTTCCGTTTCTTGACTCTCCACTCACCGCTCGCTCCGGCCAGCACTCTGTCATTCCCACCGCTTGTGCTGTCGCCCGCTGCTCGTGGCAATAGAACTAGCTCATCGATATACTTCCCATAAGCCGTGCAAGTTTGTCCCGCCCACTCGTCTTTGCCGAAGTGCACGCCGGAGAAGTAAGTGGTGGCGTGCGCGGTGGTGCCGGAGGCGGAAATGGAGATTGACTGGGTTGTGAGGGCGTGTTGGGATGTTATTGCGTGGAGGCTACATTAGATCATCAGGACTTTCGCTTTCGATTGAAATATTCTTATACCTTTCGAACTCCCTGCGTCGTTTGACGACGTAGGGAATGTAGGCTGGATATGTTTTGGACGGGGAGTTCTTACCGTTTTGAGATGACATCGATGACGGCGTCGAGACCTTGCATGTCGCCGCCTGGGAACGGATATTGGGCGTCGATGTCTGGCGTTAGGACTTCGGAGAGGAGGGACAGGTTTTTGGTGTCGAGGGCGAAGCAGTAGAGGGCGAGGACGTTTTTGATGGCGATGTAGTCGATTGGGTTGGCCATATTGGATTTATTGATGGTGGTGATATGGGGTCCTGGGGTGGGACGTTAATGAGATTTGTTATGAGCTATGACTCAGTATGGAGGATCGAGGGGACGATAAGAGTTGAAGGGAATGAAGGTGTCTGTATACTGCGATGGTAGGTATTTGGTTTATGAACGATGGCGTTTCGGTCAAAGGGGAGCCGAACGTTGGAGGTGAGGTTCCACTCTGGTGCAGCGGCATTGTTGAACTATAAAAACATCGCCTTCACTAATCACTCGCTCAATGTATACAGTACATGTGAGCACTGATAACTTCTTTGAAAAATCAGAATGTTTGAGAGTATCGATGAGTTCAAGGCACAGTTTTGTGGCAAAGCGACGGATTCGAATCGATATAGTCTACCTCGATTGATAGCAATGTAGCGTAGCAGTATACGAGGCTCTAAGTCTTCTTTTCTTGGAAGTGAATACCTTGGCAATCACGACGTAGGAAGGCTGGTTGAATTCTCCCAAGGCATTTCCTGAGTTACATGCTGTGATAGATGGTAAAAATGCTCATTTGAGCATCTCATCTTACCCTACCAGCTATAGCGCACACGCTGTAAAAGCGCATGTCTTTGAACTAGACCATCAGGTCCCTGTATAGATATGCATAGCTCCAGCCATGCAATATTGCGAGTGTAAGCAGCCAGTTCCCGCGTTCAAGCATCTAACATGGCCACCACAACGTAGCAGACCTCTCGTTTCCAACCTCGTGCTCCCATCTAAAACACCAAATCCCAAACAACCAAAAACGAGCAAAACCCGACCGTCCCCCAAAACACCGCCTGCGCAGTGCTCCGCCTCTCACTCGCCCTCTTCAGCTCCTGATTGCCCTTGCCCAAGTTTGCCGTCGTATCGTACGATTCTTGAACAAGCTGCTCGATGTGCTCGCTCTGCTGCGCGAGGTTGGCGTGCAGCGTACTGTGCAGCTCGCTGATCTCCAGGATGCTGCGCTCCGCTTGCGAGATCTGCTCCATTTGTCCTTCGTAGTATTGCAATAAGTCTGCGTTCTCGGACTCGAACATTTGCAGTTGGTCGCGGGTGAGGGCCGCCGTGTCGGGGTTTGAGTCGGGGGCGTCATCTTGTTGGAAAGTATTCTTCGTGGGTCTCGATGAACCGTCCACAGCACCACCAGCCGGACCACCTTCATCATGAGCGTAAGGTATGTTCGCCCCACCCCGACTCTTATACAACGCACTCTTACTCTTCTCCACCTCCCTCCCAATCCGCACCTCCATCATCTCAGCCTGCACCTTCCCCGCCTCGCCCAGCCGCTGCTCCAAAAACATTATCACCGCCGCTCTGAACGCCGCGAGCGTGTTGTTCTTCGCCTCCTCGGCTTCCTCCTGTGGACTCTTAGCCGTCACCGCCCCACCCGCAGCCCAGCGTCCCAGAGCGCCCATTCCACCTTTCGCCCTCTTCGACAGCGCCACGGAATCCAGAGTCTGGTTCCTCACTTCCTCCGCTTGCGAGAGGGATTTTATCGCCGCGTTGAGCTGTTTGAGCAGTTTCTTCGATTGGGCGTCGAAGGCTTCGCGCTCTTCGTGCGTGAGTGGGCGGGCGGCGTCATGGGTGGTAGCATTCTGGGCATTGTGTCTGCTGCGGTGCCGGGCTGGAGGCGCGGTGGAGAGGTACGCGGGGCGGGTGGAGCGCAGGGTGCGGGTGAGGTCTGCGATGCGGGCGTTGATGTTGTAGGCTTCTTGAAGAAAGGAGTCTATGCGCTTGATGTTGTAGGCGTGGGGGGTTACTGGGGATGAGTTGTGGGCTTTGAGGTGGGCGTTGAAGGCGGAGGTTATGTTGGCCATGGTTTGGTGTACGTGTGTTCTTTTCTGAGGTTTAATGTTTCTGGTCCGGGCTACCGTGAGGTCATGCAATCTTGCTTGGGCAAGTTCAATTGTGTACGCATTGCTTATGGGATGTGATATGAGCTTGAGAGCTGGATATCGTGAAAGTCGAAGGATGACGTGGGGAGGTGGAGAGAAAGCTGTCCCCTGCTGGACGAATCCATACTGATAACCCTCGATAACATATAAACCTGCTTACTGGATATGCTTTTACGGACGCAAGTATAGCACCGACTGCACAATTGAGTGAAATATTCAACTCTTATGTCAAAATACGAAAGCGATCGCTAGCAATAATCCTTGAATTTATACACATCGGACGAAGCATAATCTCTCTCTCTCTACACTCTCAATGGGTATCATAATACACGTTCGCGTAATCCCGCGTTTCCACAATCATTTCTCGATCTCCGTCTCTGCTTTGCTCGTCTCTTCAGGGATCACGGCCTCGCTCTCGCCTGGTCCTTCAGCGTCTGCAGGAACTTCTGATTCGATCACTGTGATTTCTGCCTCTTCTTCCTCGGCATCCTTGTCCTCCGGTTTCGAATCTGCTACTGCGGCCTCTGTTTTCTCACTATCCTCAGCCGAGGGTTCCTCGACAACCACGGAATCTTGAGCCGCTTCTGCTTCAGCTTCTGGCTCGGCTGCTAGTTGTGGTTTGATGGTGTCGCTGCGTGAAAGACCACCGTCTTTCTTCACAGTAGGCGCACGATCGAGTGATGGCTTTGAAGGGACTTCCTCGTCTTCTTCCACTTCTTCTGTGATTGTGGTCGCAACGGAGGTTGATCGGTTGTGCGCTGTGTTTCTGTGTCGCTTCGTTGTGTCTCCTGTAGATACAACCTCGTTCCCAGCTGGTTCAGGCAGCTGTTGTTCTGATTTACTTTCTTCAGGCCTCTTCAGCAAGCTCATACCAGCAGGAGGCTGAGGTGCCACCGGCGTGTCTCTGTTCACTTCCTTCGGCTCCAGACCCTCCGCTTCAGGCGGGATAGTGTAGTTTTCCGCCTGAATCAATCCATACTCGTCGCACACAGTCTTGAAGAACACGTATAGTCCCGTCTTACCCTCCACACGCCAAAAGACCTCGCGATGCTGGAACCACGCGTGCGCGTAGATGCGGTACACGCGGCGGAAGATGTTGGTGATTTCTTTCATCTGCTGGAGGAGGACTTTGTCGCTGCCTCCTGTCGTGCTCATGCCGGCGCCGCCAGAACCGAGTCCGAGTCTCGAGGGAAAGAGCTTGCTGTTGCAGAGGGTCGAAGCTGCCCAGTCCAGGGTGTGGCAGCAGTAGTCGATGGCTGAACAAGACTTGGGCGGGTCGTGGACGGCGCAGAGGTACTGCCATTCGGAGGCGCGCATTTCGTGACATGTTACCGCAGAGCAGGCTGGAGTGTCGGAGAACAGGGCGACTATTATGGCGTTTGTCTTCTGAATCAGGAAGCGGCCGAGTTCGTAGAGCCAGATTTCCTTCGCGGTGTGCTGTGGCGGGTGCGCAAGCTGCCTGGCGAGGTCGGCGGTTATAGGCGTAGTGTTCTGAGAGTCGTAAGGGTGGGTGAAGGAGTGGTGGAGAGCTTTGAGGTGCTCGGTCAACTGGAAGGCCGAGTCGATGTCCATGAGCTCGGTGACAGGTGGGCCGTCAGCCATATCCTCTGCTTTTGTGCCAGGGCGAATGCGACGAGACGCTTCTGCTGCGCCGCCTGGGAACTTGTTCGAGTACAGCGACAGGCCGGGCGACGTGGGACCGCTCTGGTCTTCGGCAATTGGCGGCGGAGAGGGCAGTCGGGGCGACGACGAGGGCGAGACGGGGGTCGTCATGTTGTGCAGCGCAAAGGATCGGTATACGCCTGGATCGAAGTTAATAGCCGTATGCACAAGGACAATTGTTATTCAGCAGTAGGCAGTTGTGTTGTTGGCGCAGCTGTCACATGCCTCGCTTTGGGAGTCTTCGGGTTAATGTTGGGAGAAGCCGAGCGACAATTGAAACGTGTGGCCTACCGTTCGACTACCTTACTTCACCTACACCTTACGGCCGGACTTTAGACGTCACTTCACGCCTTCGCGACAAAAGCCAAATCCGTCTGTCACTGCGAATGCGGCTGAACATGAGAAACGTAACAGCGCAGAGCAAGATGATTCCACTTCATCCACCAAGCTGAGACCATGATCCAATGAGATGATGTCGAAGCGACAACAAGATCGAGCCAGTCCAAGATCTCTCCCGGAGTAGGAAACCTCTCTATATCCGGCCTGTGCTATACAATCCAAACGCCATACGATATGGCTGTGGCACTAACGGTATGATCTGCGTTGGCGTACTGTGCCTCGCGATCGCAGTAGCTCCCATTTCGGACACTCATGCCGCCTCATATTCGCACACAGGAGGCCTGATCATTTGAGCTGACGTTAAATTTAGACAGCATGCCAGCATTGCTGTGTTCCTGGAAATGGCCGAGATGGCGAGGAGCGACGCATGGAAGCTTCCGTGAAGACTAACCGCCTCGCTTCGCTATCGATTCAGCACTATGTGCATCCAAGACTGCGGGACCAGCCAACCTGCTGAAAGTGTTAGCACTGTTCATGAGGACTGGCTTTCGGGACGACCGAATGGATTCCAATAGTGCCATGTCGCAGTAACATCTTGCCTGTTGCTTCTATACAAAGATCTTGCGAGAGTGGTACATAAGATGAAGGCCTTGCCCCATGCAAGATCCCTCTCAGTATCAACTAAGGCGCCCATTATCCTACGATGAGTATCGACAACAACATCACCACCTTGAGCGAAGCGTATGGCGGCGACTGGAACGATTCGCCACTGCTTGTGTGGGAACGTTTAGCACACTCAGCACATCTATATGCCGACAAGCTCGCCCTCGCCTGTCTACATCAACCTGCCAATCTATATGGACTGGAAAGCCTCGCAGGCGACCATCTTCAGTGGACATACTCTACGCTCAGTTCAGCGACGGACCATGTCAGCGAACGTCTCCTTGCAAAGGGGCTTTCTCGCGGCACGTCTGTGGTCACGATTCTGGACAACGGTGCCGAATTTGCGCTTTCGTTCTGGGCGGCCCACAAATTGCAATGTCCTTTTATTCCATTGAATCCTCGCAATCTGGCCAACAAATCTGAGATGAACCACATGCTTGCAGTCGCACAAGCCGCTGTCGTCATCGCAGAAAGTCATGAGCTGGCAACTGCTTTCGATGAACTTGCATACCACAACGGGCTTGGCTTGCTGAAGATTGTTTCTGGAGAGACTGCACCATCAGGCTGGGTAGCTTTCTCCGATCTGCTCGTGCCGAATGCTGAAGAGGCAACGGGGTTAATCGCTGGCGACGCCCACCATGAATCGGCAAGCAACTCGACTCAGGGTTCTCAATCTCGAGACATCAACAATCCTGTCACGATACTGTTCACGAGCGGCACCACGTCCCTGCCAAAAGGCTGCCCTCATACCGATCAAACACTCAATGCCTTCATGAAGAACCTTGCCCTAGGAGGCAGCTCGCCTGGAGATGTCTTCTGCAGTGTGCTTCCCAACAACCATGCCATGGGCTACTTCTACGTCCTTCACTTCTTCTGTCAAGGAGGCGCAGTAGTGTACCCAGCTGCGACCTTCAACCCGAGACAGATGGCTAAGGCGCTTGCACTCCACGACTGTACGCACGCATGCCTGGTACCAACTGCCCTTCACAACCTCATCGATCACGCAGAGAGAGAAAACCTCACCTTTCCGGCCCTGAAAGACGTGTGTCTTGCGGGTGCCTCTATCACATCACAACACTTGCGAGAAGTTGTTGGAAAACTTGGAGCCCGAGGTGTCTCTACTGGCTTTGGAATGACGGAAGGCAGCCCCATCTGGGTCGCTGCCACTCCTGATCCTGAGACATTGATTGTCGGAGATGACACAATCTCAGGCACTACAACACCAGGTGCTTACATCAAGATCTGTGCATCAGACTCGACGCTACCGCTACCGCGTGGCCAGCCTGGAGAGATACACGAGAGTGGCCCTGGCGTCATTACTGGCTACTTGGGGGACGGCGTTGAGACGGAGAACTTCTACGTCGATGGAGGTCGCCGCTGGTTCAAGACAGGCGACCGAGCTGTCATGCGTCTTGATGGAAGTGTCTCGGTCGTTGGTCGATATAAAGATATGATCATCCGGGGAGGTGAGAATATCGCCCCTGCCGCTGTCGAGGCAATTCTGAACCAGTTCTCGGGATTGGAGGCGCAGGTCGTTGCTGCGCAAGATCCGTTCGCTGGTGAGGTCCCTGTCGCCATCGTGCGGCAACTACCGTCCGGAGATGATCCTCGTGGACTCCTTTCAGGTGCTGTCCGGAAGTCGATGGGTATGTTACATGTGCCGGACGAGATCGTGACGCTACAAGATCTAGGCCTCGACGACTACCCTCGCACAATGTCTGGAAAAGTGCAAAAATTGACTCTTCGGAAACTTGTTGCTGCTTTCCGGAAACACAGTGTTTCGGCGGCGCCGCACTCTTCTGCGGAAATCAAAGCGATGAACAGCACCAAACAAGATCGATCAATCGAAGAGACGCTGCTGCACGTCTGGTGGAGAGCCACAGGAATATCACCTGCGACCATTGACCAAGAAGGTCCGAGTTCCAACTTTGCAGACTCGATCACGATCATGAGGGTCCGAGATATGATCCGCAAAGAGCTCGGCTTCACTTTCACTGCAAATGAGATGATCGAGTATCCAAGTCTGCGCTCTCAAATTCATCTGTTGGAAAAGAAGTCTGGCCGCTCGGAGACCAATGATGCCCAGGCCCTGGACGTGGTAGCGCCATTAAGCTTAGAGGCAATCCAGGTTGTCGTACACCCCGAGGATGCGACATCGTTCAAGGAGAAAGCAAGTGCGGTTGTCTCAAGATCTGGCTTCGACTTTGACCAAGACGTCGACGCAGTCATCCAAGCGAGCGACTTTACTAACGTGATGATCGGCCACAAGCTCATGGATACCTAGAATTTTGGGATCGCGATTGTAGCCGACGGCTCGACTGTACCCTTCCTACGACACGCTTTGATCGCTGCATTGCGCCAAAGCCCGCTGTGGACATCGTTTTATGTGCTCGGAGAAGACGGTGCACCATTTTACATCACCATGAAACCTCAGCGGAAACTGTACGATCACTGTGTGACATTTGGTGGCTCTGTACGAAATCTTGCAGAGCTTCAGCAGAAGGCCGTTCGATACCCTCACCCTGAGCACGCAACTCAACCGGGCCTTCTCTTCCATGCATTGCTATATCATGTCGAAGAACTGAACTCGGCTGCGTTTGTGATGTATATACATCATGCGGTGCATGATGCCTCGTCGATGCGCCTGGTTCTTGAAGATCTGAACAAGGCCCTCGCTGCACCTGAGCATCCGCTTCAGCCACACGTGCCATTTCAAACCTGGGCTGACATCTACCATTCAATGCGCAGTTCGCCTCGTGCTACCATGGAAGTGGACTGGCACGTTCGACGCTTAGGCGACCTGCATCTGCACAGGAAAGCCCTATATCCTCCCGCCAAAGTACCGCGGCAAGGCACAACTGCAGACCCAGACGGGCTGGACCATGAGTTTGACGCCCCTCAACTCCTAAACCTCAAAAAGCAGCATCCACAGATCACAGCTTCTGTCGTGCTTAAGGCAGCGATGGCGCTGGTGAATATCACGCGAACTCAACACACGCACACCCTGTTCAGCAACTTCGAAGCAGCACGCTCAACACTGCCTTTCTGGCCCGACACCATGCGTCACCTTTCCGCGAATGACAACACGTTGCTCGCAGACCTGGATGCCTCAGACGTAGCCGGCCCAACTATGAACGCCGTAATAAACCTGATCCCAGTCAACCGCTCCGAGTCCGCCCTATCGTTCCTCAATCGCCTGCAAAGCGAACAAACCGAACTCACAAAACATGCTCACGCTCCCTGGCGCCGCATCATGGCCGGTCTCGACGCCCTACATCCCGGCGAGAACGCCGGCAACATGCTCCCAGAAACTCACCAGACTCAGTTCCTGACCTGGGTTCCGGGCTTCCTCGGCAACTATGAGAACATCCGCGTTGCGCAAATCGCGATTCGCTCGGCCCTGGGGCTGGTCTTTGTTGGCGGGCTGGGTGGGCCGAGGGCTACGACCTATATGCTTAGTTTGAGGTGGGATGTGGCAAATTACTCGAGGGAGGAGACGGAGAGGTTTGTGGGGGATTTGGAGAAGGCGGTGGTGTGGTTGTTGGAGGAGGGGAATTGGGAGAAGGAGGTGGGAGGCTTTTTGGACGGAGTCAAGGCCGGAAGTTGAATCTGGTGCTGTGAGCGTCATTCTTCGCGATACTTATACTCTTTCCACTATTTTGGGATCGCGAACTGGCTTCAAACGTTGACCATCATGGGGATCTAGCAAAATGCAATTCTATTTCGCCTTGCTGCTCTAATTTGTAGCTCTGCCGAAGTCCATCCCTAGAGTCCAT
This sequence comes from Cladosporium velox, assembly GCA_024604135.1. Classification (NCBI taxonomy): domain Eukaryota; kingdom Fungi; phylum Ascomycota; class Dothideomycetes; order Cladosporiales; family Cladosporiaceae; genus Cladosporium; species Cladosporium velox. The sequence goes on along the minus strand of JANIIF010000020.1, from coordinate 431,085 downwards.
TCCCAATACATAAGACATTCTGATCAGCCTACAACAACGGAGTCAGCAAACCAAAGCCCTCTCCATCCCATGCTACAACACACGTAGCTGGGGGAGGTTACAAAATCGGCAAACTTACATCAGGCTTGGTACAGCACTTCGGGAACCCTCCAGCGAGATCGCAATACATCGGGAAATCGCTCTCAGGGAAGAAGTCCACTCCCAGATCTGCGGGACCGTAGCTGTTAGCAAGCTCCCCTTTTCATTCGTTTTCGTGTCCGTGTATTGGGTTGCACTTCTCGTAAAGAAGTGTGAAAGTGTACGCGTGGTTGTTACGAACCGACTTTGCAATCTGCGCTGGCGAGCTCTGTGGCCGTGGTTGTGCAGCATGAGAGTTCGGGGTAGTCGGTAGGACAGAGTGATTCTTCTTGTCTGCGGACCGCGGGATTGGCGGATGAGATGGCGGCGAGGAGGAGGGATGCGGCGATGGTAGCGACGTGCATTCTGTATGAGTGGGTTGTTCGTGGGTTGCGTGGATAGATAGATGGGGGTTATTCCAGCGTCAAACTCTAGGCTCGAGGGGATGTGACGAGAAAGATATGGGTCGTCCAAGAACAGGCGGTGTTTCACCGCTTCAGCGTCTGGTGTGTGGTCAGGCCATTGGAGCTCGAGCTTTTTGCTGTATAGTCGCACGAGAGTCGAGCAATGCGACGTGCATTTACCTTTTTCGGCATTATACGCTGTACTCAATGTGGCAACGATCGTTTGGTGTACGCGGTAGTTGGCGTATATGTGCACGCACTTATCGTTTGCAGCAGGGGTAAGGATTTTTATCTTATCTTCGGAAGATGGTGGTATGGGACATTCGGTATAGGCGACTGAGAATCAAAGTTGAGGGATGCCAGTGAGAACGAGTGTTTGACATATCCACGACTCGAATACGGACAAGAATTACGAGGTCTTGGGCGTTCACTTTGGTGATCTTAGGGATCTACAACTTCTTTCAGAAGCACTAGACACTCTCGCCAACACTCTCGGATGAACAGCTTCAATAGCCCTCAAACCTTTTTCAGAACCAGTGCACTGATTATGCCGACCCCCGATACAGTCGAAGTTTGCTATAACGATAATTACCGTAAGGAGTTTATTTATCGCTATATTAAGATTATCGCTATATCAAAGAGGCTTCGGATGTACCTATAGTACTAAAAAAAGACTAGATATTAGCCTATTTAAGGCCTTTAAGATACCTCTACTTTACTACCTTCTTATACCTCTTAATCTACCTAATATAATTAGTATTATAGTTACTAGATTATATCTTACTAAGCTTAATACTCTATAGTAGGTATAGAACCTACTATAGTAGTACCTAAAGTAATACCTCTACTATCTTATTATCTAACTCTTATTTATCTATAGAGCTATAAAGATTAATAATATAGTTATTAAAGTCTTTAGCTATATTTATAACTATTTCCTTAGATAGATTAAGTAGTAAATTAATATCTATTATCTACTATATATAGTTAGATTATTAAAGATAAAGAAGCTATTAGTAGAGCTCGCTTATATCTTTATCTTTAATAGATATAAGACTTAATATAAGATTAATCTTTAAATAAGACTAATAACTAGTAATTATCTTTATTATAACTTTATTCTAAGTACAAATATACTATTATACTATCTTAAAGATATTTATAGATTTAAGAGAATCTTAGCTAATATCTTATTACTTAAGTATAAAGATAATCTAGTATTTATAGTATCTTACTTTAAATAAAGTAATAATACTTTAATCTAAGAGCTATAGTATACTTATAGTATTTAGTAGTAACTAATAAGTCTTAGTATTTATAAGACTAAAGCTATAAGATAATACTTTAAGCTCTATAACTATATATTTATAAGTACTAAAGTTATTAAATAGTAAGATAACTTTATAGCTAGCTATAAGATTATTAAACTACTATTATAGAATAGTATTAAGACTAATACTTAGTATACTTTAGAAGCTTCTTTTATACTACTATTTATTATAAAGATCCTAAATAATAATAACTTCTAGAATAGTAGTACTACTAATTTTAGTAATACTTTTATTATCTCTTTAATAGTATTATATTACTATATTCTATAAACTAATCTCTAGAAGTCTAAATAGATAATAATAATATAAGAAGTTACTAAATACTACTATATCTCTATTATACTCTAACTATACTAAAGTTACTATAGCTATACTAGACTAACTACTTAAGATTTACTAAGTATAAAGTTAGAAAGACTACTCTTCTATACTACTAGAGCTACTTAACTATTATTTCTATAACTATCTAAGCTTTCTTATTAATATATTATTTAACTTCTAATACTTCTATATTCTTTAGCTTTACTATAGTAAAGTAATAAGATCTCTTATATTTAGTAGTAATCTATATTAGAAATTTATAAGAACTAATTATATTATAGATATAATAAATAGTTATCTAGCTCTTTTCTTTTTTAACTCTTAAGTAGTATAATATTATAAAGCTCTATTCTAGAATTATCTTCTAATAGAAACTAGTTTTATTATAATTATACTAATTAGTAAGTATATATTATATAATTTATATCTAGATTTAAATTTATAAAAAAGAATTAGCTTATTATTTTTTAAATTTAAATTAATTTACTTATAATTTCTATAGCTATACTAGTATAATTTATATTTATTATTTTATTATTATTATAGGGTAGGTATACCTAGTACTAGTAGGCTAGCCTATTATATATATAGATAGCCGAGCTTCTAAGGCTTACTCTTAATAATTAACTACTATTATATATATAAAATATTACCCTCTAGCTTTTCGGTATTATTTTAGTAGCTAAGAATATATAATTAGTAATCTGTACTAGTTGTCTTTAAATAATAACTCTCCGAGCTTCGAAGATTGCTAATCTATAGCTAACGCTTATAAAGCCTACTCTAGCTACTTACTTATATCGTATCCTCTAGCTAGTCTAAGGAACTAGAGCTACTAAGTCCGCTCCTTAAAGGATTACGCCTATAGACCTTAGTATACCCTACGATAGCGATACTAGCCTAGATCTTAATTACCCTCCTAGTACTAACTATTAACTAGGCTATTAATAATCCGGAATATTTACTCTATAGGATTCGGAAGGAGCTAACCTACTAGCTATTCGAGAACTAGTAAGCTAGGGTCTCGCGACTACTAGCTAGACTAGTAACGCGGCCTTTATTAAACCTATAGCCTATATTAGAATCCTCGAAGATAATTAACTACTCTCTTATTATCTATAAACTCCTTATACTAATCGGCTTTCTTATTATATATCCTACTAACCTAACCTACTATTAATCTAGTAGCCCTAGTACTAGAGCCCTTTAAGTACTAGTAGCTCTCCTAACTTTCGAATAAGTTAATTACTATTATTAGTTAGCTACTAGCCTATAGTAGTAACTCCGAACGAGTAAAGACCTTTAACTAAAAGAAATTCTCTAGAGTCGTTTACCTAATAGAGTTTATTAATACCTACTACTATCTACTAGAAGCTATAGTCTAGGACTTATATCTAACGGATACTCTAGGCCTCCGACTTAAGTTTCTAGGCTAGTAGTATATCGATAGAAGTTAGCTCTTAGCTATTATTAAAACCCTATAAGTAGAGATAGTTATCCTCTAGAATTATCGTTACTTTATTAACCCGGTCGTAACGCCCTCTAGACCTTTATTAAACCCTCCTTTATTAGAGCTTACGACGCTCCTAGAGTAGTACTATACCCCTAGTCCTATAGCGATATCTCTATACTTATAAGCTACCTCTAAGACCGAAGTCCCTACTATACTATCTACGGAACTAGTAGATAGTATCTCTAAGGTAACGATTAGCCTACCTAGTCCTACGAGCTCTTCTAGCCTACCTTTACTAAGCTTAGCTAGCTCCTCTAGCCCTATCGCTAAGTTAAGCCTACTAAGCGACGATATAGTAGTAATATATCGTACTTATATAGGTAAGCGCTACTCGTAGAATAATATACGCTCTAGTATAATCTTATCTATAGAAGATAATAATTCGTAGCTAGAATATTATAACTCTTACTAAGTACTAAATGCTAATCCGTCTAACGATACTTATATATCGGCTACTATAGAGGAGATACCTAGGCCTAGCCTCTCTACTAGAGCCTAAGGTAAGTAACCCGCTCGCTCGGATCCCTAGTCTAGTTACTACTTCTAGTCCGATAAGCTAGTAGTATTAATAAGGGACGATCTCTACGCCCTCTTATATAAGACTCGCGAGGAGGTAATTCGTAATGCTAGAGAGTTATTCTAGTAGGAAATAGCTAAGGACTACGAACGCTAAGCTTCTAAATAGGATATACGTAAGTATTAGGAGGCTAAATATAGGCCTCGTCTAGTATCGGAGCGAGCCTCTAATATTATCTAGGATAGAGTACGGAATAATCTCGAGGCTATAATAGTAGCTAAGTATAACGAAAGGCTCTACTATACTAGTTTACCTACTACTAGAGCTCGTACTATACTAGGTAACGATCCTAATAACGATTTAGATTCCTCTTCGTACCGCTCCTACTATTTATAGCGTTCTAATAGATACTATCCTTATTTAAGGAGGGATAAGAGAAGGTATAAGTAGGATAAGTAGATAGATAGATATTACTAGGATAACCCTTCTAATAATAATAGGGACGATAATAGTTCGGACTCTAAGGCCGCTAACTATTATATACCCTCTAGCTACTATTATCGTAGAAGCTATAGGTACTATAGCTAATCTAGATATTCCTCTTCCTATAGCTTATATAGCTTAGAGGAAGAAGAGGATACTAACTATAGGTAGAAGCCTAGCTTTAAACTAGATTACGTTAGGTACTTCGACCTAACCCTTTATACTAACTAGTTAAGCGATATCGTTTTAGTAGGCTCTCGATACGTATATAAGTCGGTATATATATTTATCGAGTCTACTAAAGAGTAAGCTAATACTATAGGCTTTAGCGAGGTATAGAGGGGTCTTAGCTAGTACTTATAAGGTATAGTAGCGGAATAGTTTATCTACTAACTACTAGCCTATAAGCGTAAGTAGACTAAGATAAGTAAGCGCCTCGATAACTAGGAAAGACTTTTAATCGGAGAGTATAAATTGTCTTAGATAAAGGCTATACGTAAGCTAGAGATATAGTAGTTCGATTAGGCCTCGATCCGTAGCTAGTATCTAATTACTAAGTTCATTATAACTATTATACGCTTAGCTAGGGAGGTAGGCTTTAAAGAAGAATATATAAAGCTCTTATAGGCCTATATTCGCTTTAATCTAGCTTTTAGAATCTTAATCCCTAAGCCCGACTATTATACTAGAACCTATATATTTATTAAGATATATTAAGACCTTAAGGAAACTTAGGCCGAAAAGGTCGTAATAAGTAAGCTAGCTAACCTAGTATATAGTAGACTACCTAGGCGCCCGGATAATAGGATAGTACCTTTAAGGCGTAGTACTAACGACCGTTCTTTTATACTACTCTAGCTAGCCTTACTACCTCCGCTCTATACTAACTAATAATAGAACTGCTCGTATATTCTACTATATAAGAGAGGAAGCGTAAACGAGGAACCGAGGATAAACTAGTAGTTAATTAGTAGTAGGTAGGCTATAGACTAAAACGAAAGTATAAGAGTCCGTAAAGAGAAGCCCTATTAGCAAAATAATAGAGCTAATAATAGTAACTACTATCCGGCTAATAGTAGCTACTAGGTAGAAGGTAGCTAGGAGGGCTAATTCGATAATATAGCTCCTAATAGGTACGATAAGCTACCTAATAATATAACTTACGCCTACTATATCGACGACCTATCCGTAGAGGCTATCTAGACTCCTAGCTCTAAGGAGTAGGAGGTCGCTCTATAATAGTAATAGGTATTAGCTAAGGCTAATATCCTAGAGCCTTTAGTAGCTCCTATTTATATAGATAGCTTCTTTATATTAGTAGGTAGCTACTCTCTTTCTAGTCTTTTAGTCGACTCTATAACTACCTCTCTAGAGCTTTACTTAGCCTATAGTATAGTATATATATTTTATAGCTTAATATCGTATAAAATATACTATACCTATAAGGCTAGTTTCGCTATATATAACCTATTATTCTAATATATCTACCTATAGTATCTAACTACCCTAAAGACTATCTCGCTCTTATTTAAAGGCCTAGTAAGTATACCTTTAGATATAGTAGTTATCGAGTCTACTATAGTAATAGCGAAACCTATAGGCTAAGCTTTTAGACCTTAGTAGTATATACGTTTTTCTATCTCTCTAGATAAGTTTAACTCTTATACTATAGTCCTTAATACGGAGTATACTATATCGACTACTAACTATACGTAGCTCCTTTAGGCGAAGCTAGACCTTTAGCTCTATAAGCTTAATCTACTCTAGGAAATTAGGAGTATAGTAGGTACTTATATTAGCGATATATAGATAGAGCTACCTATATAGATCCTATACCTACGCGATAGATAGCCTATATAGGCCCTAATTAAAAAGGAAGTCTACTTACTCGATAACTTACTCTTAAAGCTCCTTATAGGCCTCGATATTATTAGCTCGGAAGGTATAGTTATCGATATAGTAAATAGTATAGTTATACTATCGCGCTACTAGGGCGCTACCTTTAAAGCTATAGTTAAACGAAGGGAGCTACGCTTTAAGAGCCGTAACGTTCGCGCCTAGTAGTATATAGTAATCCTACTACGTACTCTCTAAAACGTTCTAGTTACTTATAGCTAAGGTAAGCTCCCTTAGAGGATAGATTTCTCCTTTAATAGTACCTTTAAATACTATACGGATATACGCGGCTATAACTATATCGTAGATACTAACTTTATATTCGTCTAAGTACGTAATAATTCCGATAGGCTCCTTACTATTAATACTTTTACGAAACTAGGATATTTATCTAAGTAGCGCTACGAAGGGGTATTTACGCTTAATACTTCGGACTATAGTATAGTAGCCCTTCGGCCTTCTAATACTATAGTAGATCCTACGCTTAAGCGGAAGCTCCTAAATAGAATTACTATATATAGTAATAAAAGTATCTAGGTATAGTATAAGGAATTAACTAGTCGCTTCCTAGCTCTTTTTACTAATCGAAGTATAATAGTAGCTATATTAGACGACTAGTATATACCTATCCCTCTCGTATATAACTAGTAGGACTACCTACTACCTCTAAAGGCTTACCTAGTAGGAGCTCGGGATAGAGTAGTTATTAATAAGACTTTCGACTAACTATAAGGTACTAGTAAGCTATACTATACTATATAGCCTACGCTATTCGCCTTCCCTATTTTTGTCGTATAGATAAAAGTCCCCGACCCTAAAAATCTAGGGCAAATAATCGATAAGCTCTAGGCTATAGTAGATATTCGTAGCCTTAATCGTATCTTAGTTATAGATAGCTACTAGATCCCTTTATAGGCCGATCTTTTTATAGAACTTCGGAGTACCTATTATATTAGTACTATAGATATAACGTCGTTCTTTTACTAGTAGCTCCTCTCTAAGAACGACTAGTATAAAATAATAGTAAATACCTATAGAGGCTAGGAGACCTTTAATATTATAGTAATAGGGTACTATAACTTAGTATAGTACGTCTAGTAGTAATTAGATAGGATCTTATAGTCCTATAGGTATTTTGCCTATACTTATATAGACGATATTATTATATAGTTAGATAGCCTAGATAGTTATATAGAGGCTTTAGAATAGGTAATAGCTTTACTAGACTAGCGATTAATTAGCCTTAGCCCTAAGAAGATATTTATTAGCTTCCTATCTACTATCCTACTAGGCTAATATATTAGCGGACTAGGTATAGTAGCCGAAGAGGACCGTATTAAAGCGCTCCTTAATATCGACTTTCCGAAGGACCTCTACTCTCTAGAGATATATATAGGAATAGTTAATTATTTAAGGAACTAGATCTCTTACTTCGCCTAGCTTTCTAGTCCTCTCTAGGTAGCTAAGACTAACCTCTTAAAGGTAGCCCTAAACGTAATAGGTAATACTAGGAAGGTATTTACTAGACGTACGGCTATCTTATTAGACGACCTAGCGCTACGTATCTCGTTTAATATAATCTAAGCCTAATTTCGATAGCTATACTTCCTTTAGTATTTCGATCGGACCTACTAGACCTACTACGATATCGATACCTCTTACGAGCGTAGGTTTAGAGTAATAGTTTATATAGTTAAGAGTAATCTACTACCTAATATAGATAGTAATAAAGCCTACCTATTTAAGAAGGAAGATATCTAGATTATTATATTCCTTAGTAAAGCTCTTATAGGCCTAGAGACTCGATATTAGCTAACTAAACTAGAGGTATCCAGCTTAGTATAGATAGTAAAAAAGCTATACTACCTTATTTATATAAGCGAAAAGCCCGCTATAATCTTCTTAGATTATAGTATAGCTATAAGTATCTCTTAATAAACCTCCCTTATAACTACTACTATAATAGATAAGCTAAATCTTAAGCTCGTATATAACTTAGTATATCTCTCTTAGTTCCGGCTCTAGGTAATCTATAGGCCTAGCTATTTATATATCGTACTAGATACCTTAAGTAGGCTCCTAGTAGGTAGCTAGGATAAGCTATACTACTAGGTAGAACCCTAGGCTCTAATACTACTAGTAGTTATATCCTACTATATAGATACCTTAGCCTTTTATACCTTACTTATAGAACTATCTCCTAACTTTAAGGAGCGACTCGTAGTAAGCTATAAGGTAGATCTATATTAGTACGATATCCTTTAGATAGTTCTTTATAGCTAGGCCTACTACTATATAGATACTACTACTAAAGCTATAGGCTAGACTATCGTCCGATACTAAGATAGGATAGATCTACTAGATAGTAACGAGTATAATAGCCTACTAGGACTCTATTTCTTTAAATAGTATAGTCTCCTATACTTCCGTAACTTCGCTAATAGAAGGGATAGGCTATATATCCTAATAGCCCTCGAGAAGGAGATCTTTAAGATAGTATATAATTAGTATTATTACTAGGGAGTCGACTAGTACTATAACTATTTACGCGCTTTAGTATATATCTATTACCTCCTACGACGCTTACGCCTCTATATCTCCTACTATCGGGAATATTAACGAAACTAGACTATAAGATATCTACTATATAGCGAGCTTTACTCTATCTAAATAGAGCTTCGTCCTTATTATATAGTAATAATAGATTAGATCGTAGTACTCCTAGAGACTCCTAATAGAATAGACGCTCTCCTAACTTTAATATATAAATCTACTAAGCGGATTATACTTACTCTAGAGCGTACGGACTAGTTAGCCTAATAGTAGATAGCTATATAGATTATCGACTTCGAGCTATAAGACTAGTTATACCTACTCTAACTTATTAGTAATAGGGATCCTAAGTTTTTATCTAATTTCTTTATAGTAATAGCGAAGGCCCTACGTATTAAGCTATATACGACTACTATATACTACTCCTAAGCTAATAGGTAGTTAGAAAGGACTAACTAAATAGTAGAGATAGCTTTACGATACTTCGTTATAGGATACTCTAAGGTAGTATAGACCGACTACTTACTATATCTTTAAGTAGTACTTAATAACTTATATAACTAGACTATAGGCTTTTCGCTAAATAAGTTACTTATAGGCTTTAAGATAAATCTCGATTTACTAAATACTCTTAAGGACCTTCCTCTAGCCGACTTTAAGAAGCTCTAAGGCTATTTCCGAATAGAAGTATAAGATATAATCGTATAGGCTAATACTTAAATAAAAGCCTACTACGATAGCAAATATAAGCTCCTAGCTTTTAGGATAGGTAAGTAGGTTATACTATATCTATATTATAGATATCGTATACTAAGATATAAGAACTATAAGCTCTCGTATTAATAGGAAGGACCTTTTAAGGTTATTAGACGTATTAGCTAGTTAGTATACGAGCTCGAGCTACTAGTAGGCTATAGGATCTACCTAGTAGTCTTAATAGCTTACCTAGAAAAGATCCTATAGGAGGCCGATCCTTTTAACTACTCTCGTAATTACGAATCTAGGCTAGTAGTAGCCTAGGATAATAAGGTCCTAGAGTACGAGATCGAAAGGCTACTCGATCGATAGGTACGGATAAGGCGTAGCTATCCGATCGTTTAATACCTAGTAAAGTAGCTCGGCTATTTAGTAGCTTATAACTAATAGTATAACCTAGATAATTTAGATAATACCTTTAAAATAGTATAGGCGTACGACGAGGTATATCTACTTAGAGAGCCTAGCCCGATAGCTATAGCTAGTAGAGTACTCTATATAGTAATAAGGTAACCTCCCTAATAAGTAGGTCTATAGCCTCGTTATAGCTCTATTTAGGAGTCGTAATAAATATAGTAGACGACTACCCTATTCTTCCTATAATTTACTTTAGGCTAGTATTCTAGAATTATATTATTACCTATTATTAGTACGCGAAGCGTATATAAACAAACGTAAAGCTTACTACGCGCTATAGCTTTTATATATATACTACTCTTACGTTTTACTATATATAGTAACCTTTAAACCCTTATATATATATACCTCCCTATAATAGCGGCCTTTACTAAAGCCTAATATACTAACGAGATTGCTAAATACTAGCGAGATAGCCTAATAGAGTTCTACTATACGAAACTACTCTTCCTTAACCTATACGACTACCTAGCCTTCGAGCGCTCGCTATAATAGCGCGCCTTCTAGGACGCCTTCTTCTAAGTAGCCTAGGTAGACTATACGAAGGGTAGATATAAAGAGGTTAAAAAGTCGGCTAACTTCGTATATTACTTCGATATTATAAAGTAGTATACTTTAGATACTAGCCTATATACTATCTTTAGATAAGACCTATTAAAGGCGTACTTTCTCTATATAGTATAGTATAGAGACGAGTTCTACCTACTTACCTATAGCGTAGGTCTCCTAATCGAGTTAAGAGTAAATATATACTAGAATAAGTATAAGGATAACTCCTATCCTAATAAAGCGATACTTTACTTAGTCTTCTATATACTACTACCTATAGATAGGTACCTCGCCTACGAGCGCTACTAGGAATTCTAGTATATTTAGGCCTATAAAGATATCGCCCTTACTCTATAAGAGCTTTTCCGCGATTTCGAGGAGCTCTATATCGAGCTCGCTCTAGGATAGACCTAGTAGTAGAACCTAGTATTATCCTACTTTATAGCTCTAGTATTAGGTAGCGATTTTATTATAGTTATAGCTACTCGTAACGACTATAAGTTTAGAGAGACCTTCTCTATTCGCGTATATACTCTTACTATCTATTACTTTATCTACTATAATAGCTCCGAGCTTACTATAGAGTACTATAAGATAGCTATTAATATAGTAGTACGCGACTATATCCTCTATAACTACCCGATTAAGCCTTTTAGAGAGATCCGCTAGCAACCTAGGCTATATACTACTAGCTAAGCTACGCCCTTACTCCCTTACCCTAAGTACTAGGAAATCGATTATCCTAGCTTTCCTCTACCTATACTACTACGCTCTATACTAGACGACGCCGATATAACTAGCTAGCGTAGCGCTCCGGCTCTAGACTATAAGAGTAACTACTAGTCCCCCGAGTAGGATAATATAGCAGAAGAGATTATAGATAATAATACTAATTAGGATAAAAAGACCCTAGATACTAGGTACCTTAAAGCTCTAGCCTACTATAATACTCTTAAAAGCCTACTTACCTTATAAAACCTCGGGTATAAGAGGATAAATCTATCCGATACCGATATTAGCTTTATACTTAAGACTATAAAGCTTAAGGATAGCGAGTTAGATAACTACCTAATTAGGTATATTAGAAATAAGTAGGACCTCTATAGGTTCTTACTAGTAATTAACTCGGATAGTATACCCTAACCTTAGAGGATCTAATATAGCCTACTATTTATTATATAAGTAGACGATAGAGAGTAGTATATTACTTTAGTTAAAGGCGTCTACTCCCTAATAGGCGATATACTCCTAAATATCTAGAAGCTAGAGGGCTAGGATATATACTAGTCCTATAGTATAATAGGAAAGACCGATTAGCTCTAGCTTTACCTAAAGGGATAACTATATAATTCCTATAAGTCGGTAAACGACTTTAATAAAGGTAAAAAGAAGGAGGACCTATCTAGGATTCCCTTACTAGTCCTAAATAAACGCTTCCCTATAAAGAGTAACTAGGGAAAAGTCGCCTAGCCTAAGATAATTAACTATAACTTCCTTACTAACTAGTTCGCCTAGTATCTCTAGATAAGCCTAAGCGTACCTACTCTAATTAAGGATATACTAGCGACTCCTACTATATAGGTAATCCTTTAGTTACTAAGGGAGCTAACCGTACTAGCCTTCTAGAATTAATAGATACTAAAGTAAGAGGAGAAGGTACCTAAGAATAGATTAATAGATTATACGATTACTAGCCCGATATAAAGCCTTATACTTCCTCTAGGCGTACTAATACCTACTAAATAGGAGCTACTAACCTACTACTCGCTTTCGGTCTTATATATATATAGGACTATTTAGGTAGCCCGCTAGAAGACCTAGCTAAGTATACTAGATATAGATAAGACCGACCTAGATAGATCGGAAGTTGCTAAGTTCCTCCTAAAGATCGCTATATATAATACTTTATTTATTATAGTACTAGGCTTAATAGCTACGCCTATTTAGGTAGAGTTCGATAATACTAACTATATAGACGATAAGGATTAGGTAGGTCCGTCTCCTAAGTACTTATCTCCTAAGGCTAATAGTAATAATAGGGCTATTAGTTCTAATCGTAGTAGTCTAAAGCCTAAGGCTAATAGTATAGTTAAGCGTAAGCTCTCCTATTTAGATAAAATATATATAGAGGCGCTAGCTACTAAGGAAACTATCGAAGGGGAAGAGGTAGCTACTATATATAACTACGATACGAACTTCGCGGATATAGTAGTCGACCTATATACTCCTTCGCTAGAATAATAGATCGCTAATAACTCCGAGTTATAGCTACCTATCGACTATCTAGTAGTTTTAAAGAGTATAGATTACCTAGTATATATTAGTCTTTATAATATAGCTATATAGGCTAGTACTACTATTTAAATATACGAACTTACGACTATTTTAGGTAGCCTATCTCGTAACGCTATACTTATAGTAAGTAAGAAGGACGCTATAGATAGGGCTCTAATATTAGTATAGAATAGTATAAAGTCGGCTTATAATAACGCCCTTACTAATAAGTTCGTATTAATAAAGAGCCTCTAATTAGTAGTATCCTACGCCTTAGTAGGAGGGATAATAGTCTCTACCCTAGATATACTATAAATCTCTATAAACCTTATAAATAGTATTACTAGGCTTCTAATCTAGCTCTAGTTCGACTTATACTACTATACTATAGCCGCTCTTAAGTACTACCTTATAATAGACTAAACGGACCTCCTATCGGATATATTTACTATTAATAACCTCCCTAAGCTTATAGTAGAGTAGGAGGAAGCTCTTACCTAATATACTAATAAGTTTAGGCCGAGCTATTATAGGGTAGGTATACCTAGTACTAGTAGGCTAGCCTATTATATATATAGATAGCCGAGCTTCTAAGGCTTACCCTTAATAATTAACTACTATTATATATATAAAATATTACTTCCTAGCTTTTCGGTATTAATTATAGTATTTAAACTATTTAATATTATATTTATACTTAAAATTACTAAGCTAGCTATTACTAAATAAAAGCTTTTACTAGCTTTAGTATTATAGTAATTAGTACTAGTACTAGTATACTTTAGCTTTTAAGATATTATTAGTAATTACTAAATTAGATATAGCTTTATATATAAAGGACTACTATAAGAATATATATTTAAGTATAAGATAAACTTATAAATATTATTTCTTTTTTATTATTTATAAAGATATAATTTATTTATTAAAGTATTTATACTATTTACTTAGAACTTTACTAATTATTACTTAGTAAATAAGTTTACTAAAGAACTTCTTAAATTATAGATAAAGCTGTTTTTATAAGAATAAAAATAGCTTTATATATTACTTATATAATACGACTTTCTTATCTACTATAAAAGTAATTCTCTTTATAGCTAGTATTTTAAGTTATAGTAATAATATTCTTAATAATTAAAATAGAATAATAATATTAGTAAAAAGTATAATTTATTATTATTTTAATATAAAAACTAATAAGAATTACTAAAGTAATTACTATATTAAGATTATTACTATATTAAGTATTACTATATTAAACTTTAATTATAAATAATATATAAAAGTCTTTAGTATATATAAAAAAGAGGATAGTATAATATATATTATTTATATTTAAAAGCTAGCTAATTATTCTATATAGCTACTATATTCTAATTCTAAATAATTCTATTAAAGCTAAATCTATATTATTTACTTATATATAACTTATATTCTTTTAATATTTTATTAATATACTATAATAAGTATTATATTAATTAATTTTATAATTTAGTAAGATAATTTTTAACTTTTTAATTATTATTTTAAAGCTTTAAATTATACTTTATATTTTTATAATACTATAATAGATTATTTTTATAAATCTAATAAATTTTAAATTTAATACTAAATATAAAATTAAACTTTATATCTTTATAGCTCTTTTAGATAAAATAGCTTAGAAAATTATTAATTAAATATTTTTTTAATAAAAAATTAGAAAATTATAAAAAAAAAAATTAAAAATTTCTAAAAATATAAGTTTATATAAAAGATTTTTAATTATTAATTAGCTATTATTTTTAGTTATTTACTAAATCTTACTTAGATTTTAAATAAAAAAGAATTTAGTATCTAGACTTCTAATTCTAGCTTAGAAGTATATTTAGATTTATAAAATTTCTAAAATTTTAAGAATTATACTTTAACTCTCTATTCTAACTCTCTAATATACTCTAACTCTAGTATTTAGACTTTTGCTTTCTCTTAGAGTATATATCTAGATATCTACTCTCTTCTATACTAGCTACTCTATATTTTAAATTCTAAATACCTTAGATACTCTCTCTTAGGAACTTTATTTTACTATACCTAGCTTTAATTTATTATTACTAGCTATATTAGATATATAGTAAATTTAATCTTATATATATACTCTTTTTACTATATACTAACTTATATAATTTTTCTAGAATTTAATATCTATATCCTAGCTAGTTATAGAGTATTATCCTTAGAAAGAGGCTAAAGTCTAAAGTATAGACTTACTACTACACTACTAGCCTAAAATTCGAGGTTTGTCAGGTTTGTAAGGATGGTCTGCTGTACAGTACAAGGTCAAGAGGACCCGTGTGCCTGAGCCCTCATTACAGCATGGCATCAAGCTGGTACGAGCTATCTCGGAAAGCAATGGCCGTAAATAGAGTCATATACACCTACGATCAAGAGCTCCTGCGTGCGCCCGCTGAGCCAACATGAGGTTCCTGATCACTATGGTATTGTCCGAAAATACGCTTTGTTTATCCGAAGACTGGACCGGACCGCCCAAAACCTGAAGCATTTTACCCGAAAGAGCCCTCAGTAAGTTGCAGACACAGACCCATACTGCTTGCCACGGCATTGCAAAGTGAACAGCATGGGACCGCTCTGGATCATGACGATTATCTTGTAGCGCAATTCCAACCATTTGATCTTCTTTCCCTGATCGTCGACTCTCGACTTCTTGTCGAAAAACTCTCTGGGAACTTTGCCAAGGTCGGGACGAAGTCTACAGTTTTCCTTCAAGAAGGGGCCAGGGTGTCGTGGGGCGACGGAATGCATGCATTCGTGGAGACCAAAGGAATGTCCCTGCAGCTCCTCTGGCGACGGTTCTTCTGAGAAGCTTGAGTAGAAATCGAACTCGATCGGTCTGTTGCGTTCCAAGTCATCGCCTTTGTATATATACCAGGTCATGATCTTCACACCCTCCTTCCCGGTGTATTCATCGGTGACTTTGGCGGTGCAGGCATCCAGGATCGGATCGATGGCATATGTGGTCGCGATGACGCCGTAGTGTTTAGCTGCAACGCTCGCAACAACAGCAGCTTCTTCAGGAAGAGCGTAAAGCACGGCACCGCGCACGATCGCAGACCATCTATGCGTCGGGCGCGTCAGCCAATATTTTGCGAGGAAAGCATTTGAAGATCCAGTATTCTGACTTACGCATCATTTGGTTGGATGACGTGTGTGTCTGGGTGCAGCTCCGTAATTCGGTCTCTCATGTAAGCGTTTGAGCCAAATCCTCCGACCAAAAAAATCGCCTGCGGCAGTCTTCAGTGCTGTCAAGAGCTTATTATCGATCATTTCTTGTGACTGACCTTGATGCTGCTTGCCTTCGGATGGCCGTCTTTGAGCCGCTTGTTCAGCGTGTTCCTTTCCTGCGCTTCAACGAGCTTTTCGACATCTCCAATGACGGGCTTGAAAATCTCACGGAGGTTCTCCCTATGACATCTTCAGCGCCTTGCATAGACCTTTTGGATTGGGTAGGCACTGCTCCTTTTCCGACTCACCATGGTATCTCGAGCGTATCTCTGATCAGATGTCGTTTTTCGTTGTCTTTGAGATTTGCTCTCGGGAAATTCAAACTTTGAGACAGTCTCTCGCCATGACCAAAAGCTGGTTTGATACGGTCGTTGAATGTTTTCATCGCGTCCCGAAAAGCTTCTGAATTTTCGAGTTCGACGTAAGCCGCTTTGCCGACGACACGCTCGACATAGTCCTTGAAGCGCTGATTGATGAAAGTCGACCCGCAAAGGCCGCCTGCATGGAAGACTGTCAGCTATCCTTGCTTGAGTCGCCATCCACACAACAAAACTTGCCGAACCAAGACAAACGCTCGTTGAAAGGCACTTACCGTCGGCTGTGACGACCTCTTTGAGCTTGAACGGTTTCAGATTGACCACTTCGTAGGTGATCAGATCGACCGTTCCGCCTCCAGCGTCGCAAACAATGATGGCATCCCCTGTAGTGAGACCCTTGTCTCCCATGTGGTGTATCGTAAAAAGAGCCGCGGCTTCCGGCTCCTTCACCAACGTGGCTGATGGAACGCCCGCTTTCCTGGCCGCCTATCATAGAACAATTAGCGACAATAGACCTTTGCAGAGCAGACACCATTTGGACCCACCTGCAAGGTCAAATCTTTTGCCTTGTCTGACCACACTGCCGGTACGGTGAGAACAAATTGCTTCCTGATCAAGTCTAAGAATCCAGTTGGATACTTCGATGCAATCACGGACATCGCGTGTTCCATCAGATGAGACAGGTAATCGGCCACGACGTCAACAGCAGGCTTGCTTAATCTCTCGAGCTCCTCACTTGCCTCACTGGCCAGGGCGTATGTCGGCCTGTTCTGGTCAGGGTCGAGCAAGAGCTTGATGGCTTCGATTCTGTTCTCGTTGCGCTCGTCGACTGCGAAACCCCACTTGACACTTCCATCTTCACCATAAGAGATGACAGTAGGGCATTTGTCATAAGATTGGCCTTTGGTGTCCGGCCACTCTCTAACATTGTATATATCCTTAGGGTTCGCCGTGAATGCGTATGCAATTCCACTGTAAGTTGTCCCAAAGTCCTTTGGGATAGTCAGAAGTTGATGGCGCAAAGACAAATGCAGATCATGATAGTACGTACAATTCCAACAATCAGCTTGTCCTGGGTCTCGTCATCGTCGGCGATTCGTGCGTCGGATAAAAGATCGGGTAGAGATGAAAGATTCTCGCAGGACACTGGATCGGAGTCCGACATCGCTGACTGATGGGTAGTTACAATTTCTGAGGATTGGTCTCGTTCGAGGGTTGAGGGATGAACGGATCGTCCAGGACTCTTCGTCGCCGCTTTTGAGAGCTTGCTGTTCAAGCTGTACTGGTTGATGTGCGCGGCAGAACGGCTGACTGCTATTGATAGGGATTCCAGACCACTGGAAATGCGAGGCTGCGCATAGATCTCTGTTCCGACTCCTGCATCGCCGTTCTCATGTAACAAGGTGATCTGCATTCGGTTGTCGCCTTCGCGGACCATAGTCACGCATGATACATGCGCCGGAAGCATGCATCGCAGTCTCAACAATAATGTGGCAGGGCTTCATTGGACGATAACCCTTCAGCTGAATCCTCATTTCCTCAGGATAGAAAGATGCTTCCGTCTCTGTGCAGCGCGTGACACATAACAAGAATCTTCAGCCTCGCCTGTCTTGGCCCGAGCCGCAGCCAAGCAATATACGTGCAGATGCGTCACAGCCTCATAGGCAACATGAAGGGCTTTGCTAGACAATAATAGTCCAGCTGAAGCCTCTTTTGTTCATTTGATCGGGGCCAAGGAACGCTTTTGCAGAATCCCTATGCAGAGGATGCTCTGGGCTCGGTCCAACCTCAGTACACAAGAATCTTCAGCCTTGCCTGCCGTGCTTACCATGCGTGCCAAGTCACAGCGCTGCAAAGGACATGTGCCGAGAGCATGCATCACATCCCCATCTGAAGCCACATTTCTCAGCCTGATCGCGGGCTCGCGGCCATAGGAACACATTGCAGATCAGACGTGCAGAAGGTAGTCACTGCTGCCCCTCTTCGAAGCTTCCCTTGTTGCATGGTGAGGCGCCATGGTGATGTGCCATGGCCTCAACACGTCAGCACATACATCCGGGAGATCGAGATCAACGTTCACAACAAGCCTGAATTCTTAGCTTCCCGCTTATGGCATAACGAAAATTGATTGGCCAAAGGGAGTACTGTTCACGCTCTGCTATATTGAGATGTTTTTCCCCAATCTCTCTGACACATTGCTCAACCTCATTACCAACAGTTCTTGATCAAGTCTCTTTTTTGCAAGACAGACGCCGCACCACTAGAAGCGCAAGCTTTCCCAGCTCCTAGCTTCGCAATTCGAAAGACATGGAGTCCTCTAGCGGAGCGAATCCTAGCCGTACCGACCCTGGAGTACGTGTTTCTTTGTTCTTCGAGAGGTTACTGGACAGCAAAGCTTACACGAGGTCAAGGTCGCGGCGTGCAGTCAATCCAGGTCAGAGGCAAAGCGATTCGCCGTCTCGTCTGGTATGCAGAAAGTCGGAAAGAAGATGGGAGAAGACAAGGAAGACGAAGACGAAGAAGTAGAAGACGGCGAGGACGACGAACAAGACGAAGATGAAGACAGTGACGACTACGGCGAATCCAAAGAAAGCCGCTTCCCATGCGAGAGAAACAAGATTACCAAAACACTTGTGGTCAAAGCGGAAGACATACCGGAACCGCCTTGGGTCCACAGCAACGGTCAGGTGGAGTTGCACGATATTCTCAAACATCTGGGCGTAGAAGTCTTCAAGACCCGCCATGAACTGTATCATGCTCGAGAAATCGGTCGTGATATACTTGGAAAGCTCTCAGCTCAAGATGACAAGCGCGAGATGACAGCGGCCGTGTCCCCAGACCATCATTCATTGCCTATTCTCAGGGAGAGTCAGGCTTCTGGGACGTTTGCAATGCTCTCCGACATCCAGAAAACGGTCCATGGCATCCTCGGCCATGTCTCTGCGCAGGGTGGCACAACGGAAGCTATCTTTCGGGACCAGAGTGCAGAAATTGCGGCACTTGAAAAGAAGAACAGGAAGTTGACAAGCATGGTAGTCAAAAACGCACCGTCCGATGATCGTTACTCGGCCTCACAGGTTCGAGACTTGTTCAAAGACTTGCAGCATGCTATCAAGCAAATTCCTCATTTGTTCCCCGTCCAACTCAGGGGCACAGATAGAATACTGGGTCAAACGTCCGACACGCAACTTTGCGCTCATATCGGGATCTGGCTTCATAAATCCATCTTCGGCGACTTTGATGTACTCAAGCCCCGATACGGTCTGTCGGCAGAACATACGTCCCTCGAATGTTGCTTGCGAGAGGCCGAACGATATTTCGGGTGTACGTATTGATTCAAGATCATTTGTCGCTTACATCACACCCAAACTGACAGTATGACAGCCTTTCATGTCGACCCAAAGGACGTGAAGGCATGGGTACTGCAAACCTTCAGCACCATGAAAGTCCTGCAAAGCTCTGAAGTCAGTTTCTGTCTCGATACTGAATTGCACGACATGGTCCGCGACTTGTACAGACACATCACTACATTCTCGGACGAATGGAGCCATCTTATTAGACGAGCCACCCCACAGCTGATCGGTGTTCAGAGCAGGCTCTCGGAGTTGATTAGCCAAGCGGCGCGACTTGCTCTCATCCTTCGATCATGCCGTGTCGATTATAGGTGGCGCCAGAACATACCTTGCCACCAACTCGTCAATCGTCCCAATTTCGGCCAGGAAGTGGACACGGATGTGGGCCATGATGTCAGCGCGAAGCTTCCAGAGTCCGTCATTGTTTTCGGTCCCGTCTTCACAAGCGACGGAAAAAACCCAGAATCAGAGAGCCTACTGATGAAGGGAACAGCGATGTTTCCTCCAAGATCCCAACACCGAACATGAGCAGACACAACATGCTCCACGGCCTTTTGATGTTGTGCATGATGATATCACAAATTTCCATAGGCGCAATCAACGATTCATGACTCTTCTTAGCCTTCCTGCCTCCACTTCATCCACTTACTTCTCTAAACAACCACCGCCATCATCTAGAAAGTGTGTCCTATTCAAGTGGGCATGAGTACAGGCAGGGCGCTCAAGTAGCATATCAAAGCTACAGTCTCGTGTTTAGTATCTCCTGTTTACTTATGAAGTTGCGACACAAACGCGCGGCAGTCAAAGTCGTTCCAGTGCCGGCGGCAGGCTTCGTCGCTTTTGAATGTGATCTTAAAACCCTTGCAATCGCCGAAACCGCATGTGGTCTGCTCGACTTCCTTGATGTAATTTTGAACAGTGCTAGAGAAGCATACGCGCACGTTGAGATCGTTATAGAACACTTCGTTGTGCCTGGATTATTCCCTTATTATGCACTGCATCGATATAACAACTGTCGCGACTATAACACTACATCATTGCGGCGGGAAGGTTAAATCTAATTAAACGATTCATCTAGGCTATTAAGCTCTTCAAAGCGCTAAAGACTCACTCGTGGAAAGGGTGTCAATCAAATTGGCTTATACTTATCGGTATGATGTACGTAGCGTCATTCGTAGTCACCCATCGTTCGAACATATGCTGCCGGATTGCCTTCGTACGGCAGTTGGCCAGTCTTTCAAGCAGACGATCAGCCGTGGCGGTCTGCGCTGGAGCAGTAGAATCGGTCTCTTCGTGTTCTCCAGCGGTCTTGTCTTGAGTATATGTAAGCAATTTTACTGGCATGAAAGGTGAGTGGTAATGTCGTATACAAACTCGAGCATACTTGAAGAGACGCTTGAAAGACAGCTCGGGATCTGCGAGGCCACATTGGAAGCCCAAACTTGCTGGGATGATCTCATACTGCCGACGCCTCCAATTGTTCCTTACATTTGATCATGTGTTTATTCTCATCAACTCATCACGTACATGTACATCAATATACCCAAATCTGCCATTGCTATCAGGCCCAATCGAAGCCCACGCAAATTAGCACCATAGTCTGAGCCTGTTCGATGGGTGTCAGACATCCCATTAAAGTTTTTTCTTACGCAGTCTCTTTACAGCGATACGGTTCATCTCGCTAGATATCTTCCATTGCCCATGCAGTTATCAGAATTGTGCTTACCGATGTCATCAGCCAGCCCGTATCCTGCTTTTTCCGAAATTACTTCATGTCGGAAACACTGTTATTAAGCTCTACAATTGTCGCGCGCGGCTTGACAGCGGAACAGAACGGTTAACTTGGCAAACTTTGTGATGCGCCTCTGTCAGCATCTTGCATCTCAGAGTCTCGTGACAAAGAATTGTAATAAGCACTACGCAAACCAAAGCACTATGACGAAAGCACCGTATGGTTTATTGAACGACGTCAAAAAATATTAAAATGGACACTCCAACTACCACCAGATCACATCTCCACCCAATTGTGCACGTTTCAAAGCCTTGCAATCATACTCACTAACATTTCTTCCACGATGGTTTCACTTCAAAACGGCGAAAAGCCCTTGGTCCTTCTCACAGGTCCAAACGGTTTCGTGGGCGCGCACGTGCTATCAGGCCTCCTCAATGCTGGCTATCGCGTCCGCGGCGTTGTCCGCTCACTGGCAAAGGCATCGCATCTCGAAAAGTCACATGCTCAACATGTCAAGTCTGGCGACCTGACCTTTGAGTGCGTCCCCGATATTCAACGGGAAGGCGCATTGGACGCTGTCATGGCAGACGTCGACTTCTGCTGCCATGTCGCATCACCCTACTTTACGACCTCCGAGAACCCTCTTCAGGATCTGATCGAGCCGGCTGTCAATGGCACGCGCAACGTCATGGCGTCTGCGCTGAAGTCAACCACATTGAAGAGGCTGACGGTCATGTCGAGCTTTGCATCCGTCGTCGACCTGGCGAAGAACCCGCGGCCTGGCTATGTATACACTTCGAACGACTGGGATCCATTGACCGTGGAAGAGGGCGCAAAAGATGGATATCTGGCCTACCACGTTAGTAAGACTGAGGCCGAGAAGGTTGCTTGGGAGATGCACAAGAAGGCAGACCCTCCTGCCCGCTTCGACGTCGCCACCTTCTGCCCGCCCATGATCTATGGCCCACCTTTGCATGAGGTGGACCCATCTGGAGGCATCGCAGGGCTGAACACATCGCTCAAACGTTTGTTGAGCAGTGTTACCGGTCAAGATCCTACCGACCCTGGACGAGTCCCTACCTTTGGACTGCCGGCCTTCGTGGATGTCCGCAATGTTGCAGATGCCCATGTGGCTGCTCTGGGCCTGAAAGAGGGTGTCAGTGAGCGCTTCACCCTCTGTGGCGGCATGGCCTATTTCGAAGACGGATTGGCAGGTCTTCGCGCTGCGGGTGAGCAGGGCCTCGGTCGTGAGGGCGACAAGATTGAGAAGACTGATTGGTACACAATCGATCGCACGAGAGCTGAGGACGTGCTGGGTTTGAACTTTATCAAGTTCGAGAACACCGTTGCAAATACCTGGAAGTGGGCCAAAGAGGCTGGCATCATTGCTAGGACTTGAGAAGCTGTTCGTGGCATGTTTGTCGTTTCGTCGGTGTCCAATGGGTACTAGTGGATAGATTGCGCCATTAATTAATATATTTTGTTGTTCTATCGATTCAAATACATACGACCACAGGTCAGTGAAAACTGGGCATCCCGTCCGCTCTGCCATACATAAGCACTGAACCGGGCGACTAGTACTAGAGTGGGTGACCATCTGGGAATCCCGCCTGTTATATGTTTTTGCTGTTTCTGCGACAAGGAGACGTGACTAAAGGATGATAAGAGTTATCTTTTGCCTTCCTTCGTTACTTAAATGTGCCCCTACCTCCAAGCTTCCTAAGTTCGTTTCACAGAAAGCTTGGACGTCCATCGACTTCTTCACAGAACCTCGGCGCTCGAACCGAACGCTGCGGATCATCTCCGGTTTGCTGTTCAGGGTGTGGCGGAGTGCTTGGTCGACCAGGGTAAAGTCTTCTAAATCTCTTGGCTATATCTCTTGGCTATATACAGAGCCATGTTCGATTCGTGGATCCCTGGTTAACGTGCATATCGACATTGAACGACTCCATACAGCGTCTTGGCTTACGGGAAATGTTGTTCCGTCCGTTGATAAACGACTGACTCGCTTAGGAATAAGGAAAGGGCCCAGACCGGTTGCTTGCCATGTATAAGCTATCAATGTCCCAGTTTGCGAACCTGGAAAGTCCACTTGTCTTCGCTGCTCTTTGACAGTCCTTACCAAGAAGTCTACGTTGAAGAAAGCGAAGGACATTCACCATGAAGGCCAACATCGTTTCCAGCCTGGCACTCGCTGCCACAGCTGCCGCCGCCAGCATTTCTCTTCGTGGCCTTAACAGCACAAACAGCACCGGCATTACTGAAGCCTACGCCACTCGCATGGCAGAGTCTTGGATCGTCAACAACCGCGAAACCCAGAAGGCCCGTTGGTACGGCCGTGCCGCTATCTACACTGGATATCAATCCCTCATTGCCCGTACCGGCAACGATGAGCTGCTTGACTGGTTGCGCTCTCGCATTGATGACCTCGTCGTGACCGAGAACGGCACCATTGTTGGTCTGGACACTAAGCGTTACAGCTTGGACGACTACCGTATCGGCAACAACCTTCTTTACTGGTACGAGAAGACCGGCGAGGAGAAGTACAAGACCGGTGCCGATGTCATCCGTGGCATGATCGACCGTCACCCACGCACCCCGACAGGTGGCTTCTGGCACCGTTCGCCTACCTACCCTGATCAGATGTGGCTTGATGGCATCTTCATGGCCGACTCTTTCTACGCATACTACACCAGCCTCTTTGACAACGACAACACCACTGCTTGGGGTAAGAATTTAACAAACAACATGTACCTAATACTTGAAGCGCCGCCGCTGACTAATTCTACAGACGATGTCGTTCTCCAATGGGACAAGATCACCGAGATCACCCACGATCCCGAGACCAACCTCGTCTTCCACGGTTACGACGAGGGCAAGACCGCCGTCTGGGCTGACCCCGAGACCGGCGTCGCTCCCATCATCTGGAGCCGCGCCGTCGGCTGGTACATCTGGTCTCTCGTCGAAGTTCTGGACGTGTTCCCCAAGTCGCACCCCGGCTACGAGCGCCTGCTCGGCTACTTCAAGACTGTCGCCGAAGGTCTCAAGGACGCTCAGGACCCTGAGTCTCACGGCTGGTGGTTGGTCATGAACGAGCCTTACCCTGGAAAGGAGGGCAATTACTTCGAGAGCTCCGCCGCTGCGATGTTCACCTACGGTCTGCTTGCTGGTCTTAGGGAAGGCTGGTTGGACGAGGCCGAGTACGCGGTCCCTGCGGCCAACGCTTACAAGGCTCTCATCGACGACTTCGTTGTTGAGAACGCCAATGGAACGCTTACCTGGGAGGGTACTGTCGAGGTCGGTTCATTGGGCAGTGACGCTAGCTTCGAGGTGAGTGCCCGCTCTGCTTTCTTTCTGTTTTCCCACATATGTGCATTCTTGCTAACAAAATTATTTCGCAGTACTACACTGATATCCCCACCGTTAAGGAGGATACTCGCGGTGTCGCTCCCTTCCTCATGGCCGCCGTTGAGTGGGAGACCAGGAACAACATCGAGTCGTGAGCTTGACTGACTGGCCATCTGTTCTCCATGATTGAGAAGCAACAGTCTGTATATTTGACTGATGGCAGACATGGCTATTCTAATAGTAATGAGCGTATGCATTTGGTGCAAATCCCATAGCACTAAGCAAACCATCTAATAAAGCCAACGCCCATCTCAGTCAGTGAATTGCCTCCAGGTCTCCTAGGGCTCTTCTGACGAGCTACGATGGAACGCATCGTCAGGCGGAGGATCAGTGATCGACCATGGTCAGCCTGTATCCAGCGCAGTCGTCGCAATGAAGCTCGCCTTGTTTGCCGTTCACGCCTTCTTGGTGCGTTGATTCTGCATGCATGTGTGAGCAGATGGATATGACATGGTTGTCGATTTCCGTGAAATTGGTGCCAATGAAGTGTTGTAGCTGAAACGCGACGACCGTGGCTTCGACGTCGAACCTTGGTCTTGTCATGAGTCTCTGCGACTGTTCTTGCGCGACTCCAAGTCGCGGCACCTCACACACATGGAGCTAGCCTGCGCTAGAGTTAGCGATGGCTGCTATGAACACTTCCTAACTTTTTGGCGCCGCCATAATGGGAGCCTCAAGCACCTAAATCTAAGGTGTCTGAAACTCTCTCGTGAGCCTCGCCACGTAGAGGCACCGGATTCATGGCCCGTACATTGGAGACGATGGGCCGAACGCCAATCGAACTTTTCTTCATGAAGATCCGAGGTCTTTATAGTCCGGACCTCGACCCGACCAAGCAAGTCGCTGTGTTCTCTGAGAAGCGTGTGCCCTGTGGTTGCAAGGAATGTCGGAAAACTCTCTGGCAGGATGGAAATCAGAATGTCGGCAACAAAGATGAGACAGGTCAGTGGCCGGAACCAGGTATGATACGTGTCCACGAGCAGTATGACACCGCTTTCCAATGATCGGGCTGAGCGCACCGTGTATCTAGCAACGATCAAACGAGGCAGGTCGTGTCCAGAGTATCGACAGCAGTAAGATTAGAAGCTGCATTTATTGAGTTCTCAGGCAAACCACAACACCAGTTGGATACTGAATGTTGTCGACGTGATTTTGCCCCATCTTCATAGCACAAGCACAAATCGTGGCAGCGAGGCACCTTTCGAAAGCGGCAGGAGGTATTTGCCTCGCTACATCGCAATCAGCATTGCGACTGTCACCATCGCCTATACATTTGACGTGACGGGGATCTGAAGAAGTAGCATGACAGTCTCGTTCGATGCGACACGATTACGAACAATGTAGAGTGATGGCGAAGCAGAATGATCCCGTCCTTGACAATTGTGGAGACGAGACTGGTGAATTCCTTCCTGTTTGGGGTTGAATTCCCGTACGAATTGCGAAGTCGGGAACATCGCCGCGAACGCGTTCGTCGGTCCTGACATCTAAGTCGCAATGCCGCAATCAAGAGAATAGTAGCCGTCGATGCCTATATCGAGTAGGAAATCATTGTGAGGCCCCGCAACAAGTAGGTATATAGATTGGTTCTCAGAACCTTCTCTCAATCTGTCATCCCATTCAACTCAACCCAACTATACTCTACTCCCTCATCGATCGATCGATTCACAGAACAACTCTACATCAATCAATTTCACAAACGTGATACAGAAGGTATATTTCTCACATCTCATTGAAAACGAGACACCCCAATCTGACTAACACACAACAGATGTCCTCCTCCCTCGTCCCCCTCACCGTCTACAAGGGCGCCGGCTACGAGCACATTCCCTTCAACACCAGCTCGCCAACTCCCACCCACATCACCGCCGACTTCCACTCCATCCGCACCAAGACCGAAGCCCCAGCATACGTGACCTCCGGCTTCTACAAGGTCGAGGCCGGTCCCACGCTCTCCGCACACTACGGCTTCGAGGAGGCGAAGTATGTTCTGAGCGGCCAGATCGATGTTTACGTATGTTGTTGTCCACCATGACTACTTCTTCTTTGACCAGTGCTGATGATTTCGATGCTTAGGACGAGGCGACTGGTGTGACGCATCATTTGGTGCCCGGAGACTTCGCGTTCTTCCATGTTGGCACTAAGGTCCAGTTCTCTACTAAGTCTTCTGGCTTTGCTTTCTACACTGTCACCAGGCCTGTCCGTGACCCTCACCCTCATTTGGAGGGTCGCGCAGAGAAAGTTCCTGGCCAGTCGAGGTTGTAGAAGGGAGGAGCTTATTCGGGAGTCACCGAGAAGTAAATGATAATCTAGACGGCCATATGGCAAGATAATGAATGGTTCGACTCAACAATTTTGGTCGGTGAGTAAGATACGATGCTGTCCTGTGTCAAAAGGCTGCTGAGTTATGAGAAGCTCTGCAGACTGCAGTCTGACAGAAGCTTGTTGTATGATACACGTGTTGTACAAAGTTAGCCATCACGCCCAACGGCAGACTATGAGCGAGTGATCTGCTCCATGCCATCGGGCATCCATCTTCTCAGGACCTTGGGGATCACAACGGCCTTCTCCTCTTCGTTCCACCCGTTCTCCAGCACAGCAGCGAGAACTCGGGGAACTGCCAATGCGGTACCGTTGACCGTGTGTGGGTATCGCAGGCTCTGCTCTCCGTTGCCCTTGAACTTTGTACCAAGTCGTCGACTCTGGTAGTCTGTACAAATGGATGCGCTAGTGACCTCTCCGTATCCCTCATCGATGCTTGTCCTGCTTGGGAAGAACGCCTCTATGTCGATCTTCCTTGTGGCGGAAGCTCCAAGATCTGTCGAAGGCATTTCCAGAATTCGGGCGTGTAGGCCCAGCGATGTCAGGATCTCGGTTTGTATGGAGAGCATTTCCTCGAATGCGGCCTCACTTTGTGATGGCAAGTAGACTTCCTCGTCTTCCTCCGCTGTGCCGAAACGATCGCTGGTCTCGGCTGTAGGGGGTGGCTTGGTCCACGCGAACATTTCCACTTTTGTGAATTCGTGTACCCGGTAGAGACCTTTGGTATCGACACCACGGGCGCCAGCTTCCGCGCGATAGCATCGTGAAGGACCAATCACTTTGAGGGGGAGGTCGGCTTCAGACAGAGTCTTGTTCGCTTGTGAGCCAGCGAAAGGAATCTCAGCCGTACCGGCCAACACAAGACTGGGCTTGTCGTCGCCGTCACTCTCGGGCTGTGCAATGTTGTAGATTTGGGTCTCGCCATTCTGATCGCGCGGCATGAATCCGCATGCGCTCGCAATGTGGCTGTAGACCAGACTGGGCGGTGTCATGACCTTCCAGCCGCGAGACATAGCAACGCTGAGCGCATACTGAATCAAAGCCTGCTCTAGCAGTGCGCCCTCGTTCTTGAGGAAGTACCACCCCCAGCCGCTTGTCGTCGCGCTCGCCTGGAAGTCCAATAGATCCAGGTCCTTGCCAATGTCCACATGACTCTTTCCACCGCCCTTAGCGGCAACAGGCTTCTCCTCCCCATTGATGTACCCAACCTTCAAAGCCTCAAGCCCAACAGGCGTCTGCAACGAGCTCAGATTGGGCAGCTCCATAGCCAACCTCTCCATCTCCGCCTGTGTGTCTTTCTCCAGCTTCGCAATCGCTGCAAGGCTCTCTTTCAAGCCTTTAGCCTCCTTACGCGCCTCAGCTTTCGCCTGCGCATCTGCATCCTTCGCCCCCAGCAGTTTGCTCAGCGCATTTCCTCGCTGGCGAAACTCAACCGCTTTGCCTTGTTCTTCCAACAGCTTCTGGTGTAACTCCAATATCCGCCAGCCATTTTGCGATGAAGCGGCGTAGTTGCGATCTATGCAGTTTTGTTCGTACAGGCCAGGGTTCTGGCGGATGTGCTTGAGGTCTAGCACTGGTTTGGGCGCGAAGGAGGGGCGCGCGAAGAAGCGTTTGCTTGTCGCAAGGTTTTGGGAGACATTGGGGCGATGGGCGAGGCGTGCTCGTACTGCGATGCGGCAGCCGAGACAGATGTGTGGTGAAGGCATTGGGGTTGGGAATGTTGCACTTCCCTGTGCCTGCTTGACAGCTTCGCGGGCTTTCGTGGAGGATCGGCTTTCCGCTTTCGGGATGCGTTTTGGCATTGGCGATGGCACTTTTATTTCTACAGACAGTGGCACAAGAGTTATTTAATGGTTGTTTTAACTAGTGACATTGATTGATAATGGCGAGGAATGATTTTTCTCCATGCGGAGTTACATGCTTTTTGCTTTTCCCAGTAGTACATGAAGCCGATCGAGAATATCGCCGCTCGAGTATAAGATATAAATTACATAGACCCAATGACCTCTAATCGTCGAAGCCTTCGAACTCCTGCTCCTCTCCCGCCTCTTCCTTGAGACGATTCCTCTCTCTCACTTGAGCAATCATGGCCTGCAGTTCCATCTCCTTGGCCAATTCCTCTTCAGACATCTTACTCCTCTTCTCCGCCGTACGCCGCACATCCTTGCGCTCACGTCTGTCTTCCCTCAATATCTTCGCTGCCTTCTGCCCGCTCCAAGCATTCTCCAGACGGCGCTTCTGCTCCATCAACTTGCCGCCCTTCTTGTTCTTATTCTTGATAGACGCGAGCGAGTCTTCGCCACGAGCACGTGCTTCAATGTCTGCTTGACGCTTCTCTTCACGAGCTGCGTCGGCGTATGCAAGTGTGCTAATATCGTAGTCTGCGGGCATGTCGAGATTGAGTGTGCGATTAGGTACAGCGTCAGGGTAATGGCGTCTGAGTTCAGGCATTTTGGGCCAGCGCAACAAACCCCAAGCCTTTCCGGTTTCGGGCCAGTCGATCTTGCTGATGTTGAATATGTCGTTGGGGATTGTTTTGCTGTAAGCTTGCACAGAAGACACGAATGCTTTCGCCGCGCGGTCGTGCAGTTCACGCTTTTGCATGGCGAGAGCACGAATGTCAGCCGTCATTTGTGCAGCTTCGGATTCTGTGATGGTGGGTGTGTTTGGGTATGGTTCGAGTTTGGTGCCTTGGACTTCAAGGTAGCGGATATAGTCTTCCTCGTGTCCTTGTGTGATGAATGTGATAGCAAGACCACGCTTGCCTGCGCGACCTGATCGGCCGCATCTGTGGATGAAGTCTTTGGGCTGACTGGGGAGGTCTAGTTGTGCGACCATGTCGACGTCTGAAATATCAATACCACGCGCCAGCACATCTGTTGTCAGAAGGACTGCTGGCTCGGTGGCGTCCGTGAATCGGTTCAAGTTCTTGGTGCGGATCTCGCTCTTGTGATCACCATGCATCGGGTAAACTTTCACACCGAGCAGAGAAGGTAGTATGCGATCCCAGTAATCCACACCAGCGCGGGTTGAGACGTATACGATAGTTTTCTGTGCCTTTTGCTGCTGCAACACCTTCTTGAGCATAGGTAGTTTGTGGGTGGGTTTGACGATAGCGTAACACAATCGTAAGCTTTCAGGTGTCTTCTTGTCCAGTGCACCATTCTTGCTGCGCACTTTGGCGCTGATCTTAAATGGATATCTCATACCGACACGCACAAGCTCATCGACAGCTGCTGATACTGATGCACTGAACAATCCTGTGCGGCGCTCCTTGGGCAGCATGTCCAGAACCTGTGAAAGATCGGCTTTGAAGTTGGAATCAAGGAGCCTGTCCGCTTCGTCCATGACCAAGAGATCGAACCAGTGTCGCTTGATGATAACTCTTGAAGAATTCAGAACTTCGACCAGTCGTCTTGGTGTCGCAATCAGCACGTTCGGGTTGATATCAGAGAAAGTTGCCAGATCCTCGGGAAGCTTCGTTCGTCCACCGCACAGTAACTGTGGAATAATATAAGGTCCGGGTGGTGGTCTTGCGGCTCTCTCCTCTTCTTCATCAAAGTCGAACATCATGGTGTCTTTTGAGTGCACCTTCTTGTATGCGAGATATGCGGCAGAAGGCTCATGGAATTTCAACAAGTCTTTCATAACTTGGTAGATCTGGATGGCAAGTTCCTTCGTAGGAGCGACGACTATTGATCGGACATAGCCTTTCTTGTTGGGGTCGTCGGCCTTCAGTAAGCGCTCCACGATAGGGATCAAAAAGCTGAGTGTTTTGCCACTGCCAGTGACGGCCTAATATAACCTTAGTGGAGCCCCAACGAAAACATCTGGATCGCACTCACTTCAACGACAAGATCCTTATTTCCCATCAACAGCGGAATCGCCATAGCCTGCACCGGCGTCGTTCGCGCAAAGCCGCTGCTCTGCGCAAAGTCGAGAATCCATGATGAAAGTTCCGGCGTCAGCGCCTCGAAAGACTTGGGCTTTTTCTCTGTCGCGGGTTCCTGGGCCATGTCTGCAGATACGAGCCTTTCTTTCCGGACGGAATAGAGCAGATGTGCTGATTTTGAAATATGTCGAGCCTCAAGATCTCGAAAAAATGTTGGAAGTCTGAGGCTCAAGCGGGGACTGTTCCGCGCTTGGAGGAGGCGTCCCAGAGCTTTCTTGAGCTCAATAGCCAATCAATCGGAATCGCACTAGTGGGTGTACCCGCGTCATTCACTTCCGGTGAGCGCTCCTTCCTTGTTAACAGGATCGTTCCTTCCGTATTGGGAAAAGGTCGAAAAACATACAAAATTTCAATTCACAGACAACTTTGGGTCTACGTATCGAACGAAAGTCATAATATATTGTTGTCTCGTGAATGTGAACAAACTCACAGTCTAGCTTCAAAGTCCGTACTACTCGTCCTGCCGCTGGGAGCTAATTACGGAGTCTGAACCTAGATCGCGAAATGGGTGGAACCTCGAGAAACCAACAGCAAGCAACAGATACAACAATAACTGGATATTGAACAGTAGTAATTTGTCAATACACAGTTCGATGTCTGACATTTTCATCTTCAACTTGCATCATCATGTTCCAGCCAGCATTCTAGCCTTCTTTCCGTCCAATTCAACCTTGCTAAACCAAGCCGCTCCAAGCACAGTGACCCCCATTCCTATCGCGTTCACCAACCCCACAGGCACACTGAACAACACGATCCCCATCAAAATCGTCAACGCTTGCTTCACATTCCCACACACCGTCACAGCCAACGCGCCAACCATCTTGTTCGTCTGGAAGGAGACGATATTGAGGGCGAAAGCCATGCACGCGTTGATCAGGATTGCCAGGGTAAAGCCATGTGAGAATCCGCCTTCGAGCTGGCTGAACCTGCGAAGAGTGTGCAACTCCCCGGTGACGTATGCGTAGGCCATGCATTGAATGGCAGCAAGAGGCGAGAGTCGAAGGAGGAGTTCGACCGGTGAGAGCGACAGGGGGCCGGTCATGAGGCGGTTCGTGGCGACTGTTTTGACGCATGCCAAGAACACACCGAGGATAGTGAGAAGCATTCCGAGCAGAGAAGCTTGGTAGTCGCCTGCGGTCGCTAGTCCAGCACCGAATACTAGCGGAATCATGGAGAAGTAGGTTGTTTTGCTGTATTCGCGAGCAAAGACCGAGCGGTAGATAAGAATTGTGACGACTGGACAGGTGGATCGCATCACTTGGTGGAATGGTACGGATACCATGGCGAGAGAGACGTTGGAAATTGCGATGTTGAGGGTGAACAGTAGAGAAAAGCCCAGGAGGATGAAATGCGAGCGGAAGTTTAATGGTGTCAACGTCAAGTGGCCTGTTCCCATCAAGATGAAAGTGCCTATGGATATTGCAGTCGTATGCGATGTCGTGAGAAGCCACGGGAGGCGCAGCTGGACAATAAATCGTGTTAGTTGAGCATGCATCGGTGAATCCTCAGAATGCGCCGTGTGGAGCGACGGATATCCAAATATGCGCCGTGCGCGATGATGTACTCACCCTGGTCAAGACCGACTTGTTCGATAGCGTCAACGACAAGTTGAGAAAGAAATAAAGCGCCACAAAGGTTATCTTCGTTCGTCTAGAGACCAAATTCTCCGGCGGGGTGGGAGTGGAATGCAGCTCCGGTTGTGCTTCAAGTTCTCGCGCATCCAGTAACAAACTACTCGCGGACTCTGAATCTGAGTGTTCGAAGCTATCATTCTCGTCGATGCTGCTAGAAGATCTCTCCGACTCCGAGCCATACTGTTGAATTGCGTCGCTTGATCGACTTGCGGCAGCAGCGGTGGTGCTCAAAGATGAGGCTTCGGAAATCTTTGAAGCGTCCATAGTTTGCTTTCCAAGTAGCGATGTAGTCAGAATATCACGTCGTTGTCGCTTGAGAATCTGTCTGCTCCAAAATCACAGCTACTTTTAGGGAAGAGTAACCTTGCGCTGATGGGGAAGGTAATTGCAGCTAGGCATATGCGCCTGCTCCGCAAATTCCGAGGTCAGATATGGGAGATCGCTGCTGACATCCACAGAACGTTTGATTGAGCGCTGTATAGCTTGTAAGGAGTCGCGAACTTAAAAAAAACTTGAGCTCAGGGACATTTCAGAATAGGGCCGCGTAGCCTAGTATAAGATGTCCGCGAGTTGGAGGACCCGGTGTACTGCCATGCTTGGCGCCTACCTTATCTCCAGGGCTCAGTAGAAGATAGCTCCAACATGCGACACATCTCATGAGATCTTTCGGCTGACAACGACCTGCGGCTCACCAGGAACGACGAGCAATGGTTCGTTGGCTGACGTGCAGGTCGGAAGGCGCAGCTGCGTAAGTATTACCCATTCGGCGGTAACAAACACCCAATCCCCAACGGACTGCACCAGCATGCATCCGATGATTGTGTCTTGGCTGTTCATCAAGCGCTCCTTCGCCGAGACCTGACAGGTCCACTTACCGTGCAGTGCGAAACGCCGCGCGGAGGCAAGGCTGGGGACTTTGATCGACTGCAAAGGGCACGGATGTGCTGATGTTTGTGCAACCGAGTGCACAAGCTCGTGCAGGTGCGCGAGGCTCAGTCGGTTCAGTCATCGGGTGACGGTGTGATAACCCAACACGGCTTTGGCTGAGTACAAGGCTGGGTCAAGATATTCTAGATTGCCGACAAGACAACTTCTCAATCGTCAGGAGGTGTGGTTCTTCGGTTCCTTCGTGCGTTTGGCGCTATCTATGGAGCCCTACGCCGCAACCGTGATGCCGGCTTGGCAAGGCAAGGCTGTCGGTTTGCAGACCGAGCCATAAGGATTCATTTCAGCAGGGCCCGCCCACGTGATCAAAATTGAGTTTCAGCATAAGCATCCTTCGGATTCGTTGGATGCATGATGGATGATGTTGCTGAGGGTTTCGCCTACTGTAAGCTCGCTAGCATAGTGGTCCTCCGGTCAAGTCATAGCATGCGATCAATCGAACCCCGAGCATGTTGATGGGAAAGACCACGAACTGCGGGCTGCGGGTAATCACTTCCAACACTAGCGGTGAGTAACGAGATCGTGGCTCTCTATCCGTCGTCGAGAGTAGAGGCCTCGCACGCTCTGATCACCTCACCTGATAAGCGACTCTACAGGTGGATTTGCTTACCTTATACAGATAAATTCGGAAGGTGGCAGGCTTCAAGGTCTCGAAATATATGAGAATTGGGAGCTTTGAACGAAAGCTCGAAAGTTCCGAAGCACACTACATGGCGACAGCCAAAGATTGCGATGCAAAGAACAAGCATCGTGGTGTATCTCTAAGTAATGTACTACAGATTTAGATGCACAAGTTTTCTAAGAAATCCAACCCTGGCTTTCTCGCCAACGACAGAAAAACTCATCCCATCGTTGGTGTTCGACTCCGTTGAGAAATAGCGAGATCCTGTCAGCAGATGTGGGAATGAGCTGTATGTCCTCATAGTCGTCCTCATACTTGGGTTTGGTCTTTTCCTCAGCACCTTTGTCAGCCTTTCCAGACAAGCGCTCGGCCCTTTCTGTGCGTTTTCTTCTATTTATCATCGCTTTTCTGGCTTTTATAATCCTCGTGAACCTCGGGCCATGTCCTTCCCCGATGTCACTGTCAGTATCGAGATCGTCCTCAGGTTCCGTCTCGTCCTCGTCTGCAGCTTTACGCTCTTGTCGGATTTCGCCCTTGAGCGACTTGCAGATGAAAACGTACCCCTCGTCAAGGGAAGACCGCCTCAGTATGGCGCAAAATCGTGTGTTTAAGGGCTTGGGAGGTTTGGGTACGTTCCTCATGAACGCGACTACCTCTGGCACAGATTTTCCAACAAATGGCGAGCACCAGTCTGAAGGAAGAGGCAGTGTTATCTGCGCGATGCTGCCGTCGTAGTCCGGTATGGTATCGTATACGTCTGCTGGCCAAATGTTGGCGTCATGATGCTTGTAGTTCCGTTGAAGGATCTCATTGATTGTCTGGTATTTGCAGATGTCAATACTTTGTATAATGGAGAGCAAACGTTGAGCTTACTGCAACCGGTATCTCGTCGAGCACAAACAATGCTATGAGGTTGCCGTCGCCGTCATCGTCCCATACATCTACCTCCTGTTCAGACTCTTCGGCTTCGGGGGGCTGAGGTGACACTGGAGTTGACATTGTAGTTGGGTGGCTAGAATTCGAAGTACAGTAACTACAACATGTCTGTTGCGATACGGGAAGATTTTACTACCTCTATCGTCAGCGATATGAGCATCTCACGAAATGAACCCGAACAGCGTTCGTGCGACGTCCGTTCCTTGGTAGGGCCAACATTCTCATTATTATCATGGGTTTTGAAACGCAGCTCAGCCGACGAGAGATAGTAAATCGCGTCATCGCCAAACTATCGCCCGAGCACGTTACCCGTCAGCGGTACGCGACTCTTATAATCGAGGATCTCCAACATGTCACCTCAGCTTCTAAATCTGTTCTCTGAACGGAAACTTGACCATGTCGCCGGGCAGGGATGACCAAGGGGTGCATGTCCGCGACAGCGACACACCATTCCGGGACCATGATCGCGACCACGACTACGACTCCGAAGACGAAATGTCCCGCGCAGTAACCCAAGAACCCGTCGGCCAGGAACCAGATGCCCAGTTTCTCGCTCAGCGATCACAACAACCTCAATTCACCCTTCGCGCGTTGCTGCTAGGACTCGCAATCGGCGTCCTCATAGCTTTCAGCAACACCTACTTCGGCTTGCAGACGGGATGGATCTCAGGCATGGCGATGCCTTCGGCGCTGGTCGGCTTTGCATACTTCAAGGGTCTACGTGTGTTGATGGGCAGGCTGGGGGATGGGTTCACAAGATACGGATTCGGCGAGGGTTTCAGCGAGGTGGAGAACGTGCTGGTACAGACTGTTGCTGGCAGTGTTGGAACGATGCCGCTGGGCTGTGGATTTGTGGGAGTCGTGCCTGCGTTGGAATTCTTGCTCAAACCAAGTGAGACGCCACAGTCGGGCTCCGACGACCCGGATATCGTTGCGGCGCTGGCTTTGTCGGCAAAAACGGGTGGACTGAAGCTGCCGCTGGGCAAGCTTGTGCTGTGGGCATTGGGTATATGCTTCTTCGGTGTGGTCTTTGCCGTTCCTCTGAGGAAAGAGGTGATCGTGAGGGAAAAGCTGAAGTTTCCTTCTGGCACGGCTACAGCGCTCATGATTGGCGTCCTCCACGGCGGCGAGAAGCAGAAGAACACAAAGACTGAAGATCAGGAGGACGAGGAAGAAGGCAGAGCGCTGATGGGCGGCTCAGGACGGGACAGTCGTGAACAAGAACGTGGTGAATCTCAGGATGAAGCTGCGAAACGTGATTGGAAGAGACAAATCCGACTGCTCACCTACTCGTTCAGCATAAGTGGCGCATATGTATGTCTTGCTGTTCCCGCTCTGTATCTCCAATAGAGATTATACTGACATGCCCTAGACCCTCGCCTCGTATTTTGTTCCTCAACTCCACAGCATTCCTTTCGCTGGAGATTACCTCGCACACAACTGGCTCTGGTCACTTAACCCCTCGCCTGCATACGTAGGACAGGGCATCATCATGGGCCCAGCTACCACCATCCACATGCTTCTCGGTGCTCTCCTCGGATGGGCAGTACTTTCGCCATTGGCGAAATATCAGGGCTGGGCAAGCGGCGATGTTGGTGACTGGAACACTGGCTCAAAAGGCTGGATCGTTTGGGTCAGCCTGGCAATCATGCTCGCCGATGCAATCGTCAGCCTTGGATGGCTGATTCTGCGACCTTTGATTTACTACGGACGACTCTATGGTCCAGATTTTGCACGAAATGTTAGACGGAAAGGACTGCAACGACACCTCACCGATCTCGCGAGATCAAGAACTCATGGTTACGACAGGGTAAACCTCTCTGAAGACGATTCGCCCACGAACGCAGCTGGCGATCAATCGAAGCCTTCCCCATCCGCCGACACTGAGGAAGAGTATGATGCCCCGCCAGAGCATTTGATTGGTGTCAAAACGACCCTCGTGGGACTCGCACTGTCTTTGGGCTTTTGTGTCTTCGCCGTGCAGTACTCTTTCCGCGGCATGATTTCAATCTCCCTCACGATATTCGCACTTGTGCTCGCCCTCCTTCTCAGCATTATGGGTGTTCGTGCACTCGGCGAGACAGACTTGAATCCAGTCTCCGGAATTTCTAAGCTCACACAACTCTTGTTTGCTCTTGTCACGCCCAAAGATCACCCAAACTCGGTCGTCATCAACCTGCTCGCCGGTGCAATCTCGGAATCTGGTGCTTTACAAGCTGGTGACCTGCTTCAAGATCTCAAGACCGGCCATCTACTTGGTGCATCCCCCAAAGCGCAATTCTACGGTCAGCTCATTGGGTCTGCCGTTGGCGCCGTCGTGAGTGCTCTGGTCTACAAGCTATACACGAGCGTCTACGACATCCCTTCGGATCTCTTCCAAACCCCAACCGCATATGTCTGGATCTTCACCGCTCGACTTGTCACCGGCCAAGGTTTGCCGCCCAAGGTTCCGATCTTCGCGGCTGCTGCAGCAGCGCTTTGGGCTTGTTTGACGGCGCTACGAATTTACGGCAATGCAAAGAAAGCGACATGGGTGCCTTATATCCCGGGCGGCATTGCGGTGGCGGTAGGAATGTATAACACACCCTCCTTCACGCTGGCGCGCACGGCTGGTGGTCTGATCGCCTACTATTGGACTGGCTGGCGCCAGAAGCCCGAGACACCGATCATTGTGCTGGCTAGTGGACTGATCTTGGGAGAGGGACTTGTGAGTATTGTCAATTTAGGATTAGCTAGTGGGAAGGTGCCACACTTGTAACGGCTTTAGCAATGGGTTTAGATGACAATTATACATTTTGAAACTATCTCATACCTCATGAGTTCAATTGGCCACGGTAGCGATCAGTGTTGATCTTTTCATTATTGACTATGATAGATGAGTGACGACCAGAAAGCAGAAAACTCCATCACCCTCCATGCGAAAGTACTCCAATACGCGGGTGTCCTCCAGAAAACGTGTTCACACGTCATGGCATTCAGAGATGACGGCATGGCCACAACACAACGTGGCTATCTTTGGACGCATCCGTTGATTTCACAGTCCCAAGGCAGCGAACAGCGGTGCTCTGGTGTCGATGGCGTCTCCAGCATGACATCGACCTCGGCGGCCTCATCTGGTGTATCGACGTCTGAGGCATTGACCATACTGGTGTCAACCTGTGGCATGGCGGTGATGCTCGCCGGTTCAATGCTTGTCTGGCCTTGCAATTCCAGACAGGGAACGGACGACTCGACCACACTCTCGGTCTCTGGCATCGGTGTTGGAGCCGGAGCCGGAATGTCAGACGGTCCTGTAGAAAGAATGGGAATTAGTACATCTCTTTCCGACACGATAACATTACCTTGACGTAGACTCTGGCCAGGTGCATGTATGGAGTTAATCACAGCTGCAGAATCCTCACTGGTTGCAGTATTTTGCCTCTTCTTAAACGCTCATTTCCGTTCCAGTGGTATGAGTGCGGGATTTCTGCAATTGAATTTGCTACAAGCACACTGTGTGTATACAATCATTTGCTGTACATGGTATACATGGTATACATGGGATAAAACCAGATTAGATAGTCTCAACCATGGTAGGCAATATGCCTCCTCGTAAATATATTCTCAAGAACAGCCATAGAGAGCCGGTCATACAACCTGTCCCAGATACTGATCATCTCGCTGGTGAAAGCCCTACTAACATTCCAGACTTGATACAGGATCTGCTCCGATATCGATCCATACCATCATGCAGATGTGTAAAGCTGCTCCATGCGGTGGTCGTACATCTTACTCCTGCTGATGACCATACTAGGATGCTGGAAGTTGAAGATGACCATCACAAGGAACATGAGCGTGGCATCGAAGATGTAAAGATAGATCTCGGAGCTGAGTAGAACGCCGCCCTGACCGCCGGCATACTCGGCTATGCGGAAGATACATCGGACCATGATGAGGAAACTGGCGAGGTAGAGGATCCAAAGATAGCGCGCCCAAGGGAGTGGCGACGCCAGAGAGCTGCTGGTTGGAGCGGCGTGCATCCGCTTATGCCAGGTTGCCGTAACGACGACGAAGAACGCAAAGAAGGC
The DNA here is from genome assembly GCA_024604135.1 of Cladosporium velox. Taxonomy (NCBI): domain Eukaryota; kingdom Fungi; phylum Ascomycota; class Dothideomycetes; order Cladosporiales; family Cladosporiaceae; genus Cladosporium; species Cladosporium velox. The sequence continues at coordinate 391,384 of JANIIF010000020.1, read as the reverse complement.
CACTTGAAGGAACAGACCGGCAAGGACAATGTTGTTGGCAAGTTTGGTTTCGTCCTGTGTCTTCGCTTTGGCGAGCATGCCACCGCCTGTGAAATTCCGGATCAGTATTTGAAGCCCAATCTGCCGAGTATCTGGATGCAACTTACCGCCTGACTGTACGAAGAAAGACAAGACATCGCCCACAACGAAGATCTTGGTCAGCCACGACGGCCGGATCAACGAATGGCGTTCGCCGCCTGTCAACCGTATGATGCGGCCAAGGACCATATAAATGGAAGCGGCAAAGAAGGAAGGCCCGAGAAGCAGTAGTAGACTTTGTATGATATACGGCATCAACTTGAAGTCCGGCGCCTCGTTAGCCGATTTTGCGCGGGCAGCGTATCCCACGAACTCGACTATAACACAGTCAGTTATTTGGTGACCGCAGATGTTTCCAAGATTTCTTACAGATTCCTCCAATAATGAATGCGGTGAAGAACCATGTTCTCTGCCTGACCATTTGCCAGACATGATAGAGAGATGTCGCGAGGAAAAGGAAAACGAACACCACTGCTGCCGCAACAGAGGGATCGTAATGGTACAGCTTGAAGCTGGACTCCGCTTGTTCATCCGCCATTTGATCAGATTATTGTTGACGTCAAAGGCTAAGGCCGGCAACACAAACAGTAATGATGTAGTAAAGAATAATAATAACAAGAGAGTGTGTATGGCTGACACAAATGAATGACAGGAATGAATGACAGGGATGAATTGAGAGTAGAAGCCGTGATGTTTTCGGAAAAGGATAGTCAGCCTCTAATATCAGGTATGCGTGTTCTGTCTACACAGCCCATTTTTTCGTGCTTCATGTTACGAGGACTCCCGAGCGTATCTCGCGGGACCGCAAAAGGGTTCCGAAGTACGGTTCGCGAGCATTGTACCGACAAACGAGGATCCCGAGATCGAGTGCGAGCAACTACATCTGTAGCATAAAACTCACGGACATCATTGTGCCCTTGTTCGATCCAAAAGTAGTGCAGTAATTCTCGATGAATCCATGTGAGAAGCTGAAGAGGCCCAAGCTCATTAATAATGCGCCACGACAGGAGTCGCAGAAACAATCGAGCAAGAATAGCCATACACGCAGACACCAATCATTGCTGTAAGCAAGCTCAGTCTTTGTTGTGTGGAAGTTTGTCCCTGGGCCGACGCTAAAGTCTCCCAAGCCCTAATCATTTGTTCAAAAGAAATGGATCCGTGTCCGAGCGCCTTCCCGTTGGCCAGATCGATCTCGCAAATTCGCGAGGCTTTCGCCTTTCTCGCATTCGGTTTTGGAGCACTTTTGCGATAATTTAGGGGCAAAGGCGCAGCAGGGCTATTGTGCACACACTCATTCTTTGAAAGTCCAAGTTTCAAGGACGAGATTGTTGTGAAATCGTGGTGCTTTGCACGATATCTGGCACAACAGAAGAGTTGGCGGATCCAGATATCTAAACACCAGAGTGAGCTCGAGCTATATGAGGTGCTGAGGGTCGTCCTTGTTGGCCACGAAGCTCATCACCAGTATCACTAGACAATTGACTATAGCTTCCGCCACTGACAGAGCCAGGCGCAAGCACAAGTGGAATGTCGCGACTCGCATTGACGCATCCTATGCAATACTCAGCATTCGAGTCGGTTCTGCCCAACCACCAGGTTGCCACCCAGCCAAAGACTGTCCAGCATGCATTCAAGAAAACAATATCAGCCAGTACAACTGCGAAGAGAAGTTTGAAGGTGCTTTTTCGTTTTGGTATGGAGCAGAGATACCGCGAGAACAGTGTCGTGTGCTGCGCAAAGTCCAGAGGCTGAGTGAGATTCGTCAAGCCATTGGTGGATCGTCCGATGGTTCCGTCAACCTTATCGGAGAATATCGATTGCACCTCAGCCAAGTCAGTATTGTTGATGGACTGCAGATACTCTATTCCTTCGCTGGTGGAAAGCGCGTTGGTCAGCTTGGTCTCTTCCGTCGAATTAAAGTCTGACAGGAGCAGAGAGTAGTATGTCTTCGCAAACGCATCGACGACCAGGCTGATGTTTGGCATTGCTGCGTCGTAGTCGTCTTTTTTGGCTTCAGGGGTCCATTGATCACGCCAATTCTGCATAGTGTTTGGTGGATGCAGCCAATTAAGTCCACCTTTGTCGTCATTGAAACCAGTGTCGCAATAGAAGAAGTCCAGACTCTTACAATCTGTGACGTTGGTCCTTGTCAATACGACCGTCCCGGAACCCCACGATGCACCGCTATTGTCTTCCAGATCGCCAGGAGCAGAATATCCCATCGCGGAGCTGAGCTGGATGTACCACGATGCAAGGATTTGAGCTCCAATATATCTGCCAGGATGGGCAGTGTCGTTGAGTGCGAGGAAGCCGTCGACTATTTCGTCACGACGCAAAGCTGTTGGTAGCTGGGAGGTGAGATTGACTTTCATGGGGCCATCATCAGTGTCCATTGTGCATTCTGTAGTTGACCGGGCATAAGAGGATCCCCAGGACCAGAAATTTCTAGGTAGCCTATTCTCGTCCTTCCGCACCAGCTCGACCACAAGCTCTCGAACTTGGCAATCAGTAAGAGAACCATTCCTGTAAGAAGCAGTCAAAGGGATGCTGCCCGCATTGCCTTCGTCAAGGAACGACCTGATGGTGTAGTGAAAGCCCTGATTTGTCGTAGTATGATCGCTACCGATAGTAAGGAGAGCTGGCTGACAAGTAGTCTCCATGTCGGTCGCCCACGAGAATGCTTGTCGCTGGTACCATGTTTTGTTGGCAATAGTCGCATTGTAGTCATTGGTGTAGTAAGACTCTAGCTGATAAGCATTTCCGGCGACTGCAACAAACGTGAAAAAGGTGATCAGAACAGCGCCTCCCGCGAGTATTATCCACGTGAACTTGGCTGGGTACTGCCGTGTTACAGGATACGTGAACACCGAAGTATTAGTCATTTTGAAAATTAAAGCGCAGATCACGCTGCATCCAGTCGCGAGAGAACACTATCCAGAGTGACTAAGAAAATGTACAACAGTCGAAAGGTAGAACACTTGATCGTAAAGTGCTAGATGTTTAGAAGATTTAAAGGATCGCATGGAAAAGCAAGAGGCAGCCATGGTTGGGATATCTGGTGAAGGCAAACACTGTGGCGCCGCCGTGTATGCAGTACCACTAACTCAGCCGCACTCGAGCATATTGCCACCAGGCAAACCTGTTCAGCTCATGCAAGTGCATCCTTCAGCCGTTCTGCGGCTTGGTGGCGAGTCGAAGTGTTGAATCTGATAGGGGAAAATAATTCGTAGCAGCCACAAGGTCACATTGTGGTGAGCCATGTGCGCATAGTTGCCTCTCAAGCATAAAGGGGTGTTCTGCGAAGTACCAAGTATGCTAATGGAAAGATCAGAAAGCTTGGTGAGCTTGAGTCGCTAACATGAGATGAAACCACCTGAGCAATAGCTGTATTCAGGTAGTCACATGGGTGCGGAGCTCGCCCAAAGAGGTTAGACTTGATTGTTCTTCCGAGAGGCAATGAAGTTTGCATACAGTTTCTGAGCGGCGAACCAAGGACATTATCACTCTATGTTTTGTCAATGTGACATTTAATCTTTTGACATCTCCAGAGACTGGCAATCGCGGTTCCAACGGAAACTATGATGATCTTAATACCTCATATGTGAATCGATCTGGCAGAACAAGCGATGCCAAAGACATGTACAAACTTGTGCGCAAGAATACAATATATACCACAAACCACAGCAGGAGCCAAAGGAGAAAAGCCCAGTCTTCATTGGTCGATGTTTCTTTCGAAGTGGAACCGATTCGTTGTGGGCATGAATCACAGACATGGCCCATATGGATACAGATTCATCTCTTTGGTTGATGGGCAGCTTCACGCTGCTTGGTCTGGCTTGCCTTCATGATCATATCACCACCTACTACCATCCATGCCATCGTGAGGGTGGTCCAAGAGAACACTTGAGCCATCAGTGATGTTCCGGTCCGTTTCAAATCAACGACCCAACATCAGTCATGCCATCATACAAATTGCACGGCCAATCCGTGTGGGAATACTTCGCTTACTAACATCAGTATCCCACATTGTGAGCTGTAGCACACAGCATTGTGGCGACACGAGATGCCAGCATCAACAAAGATATCCTCGATCTTTCGCACAGCACATTGACACGCCATGTGTCATGGACTACCCTGTTTTTGCGCTACACCTGAGCAGCTTTGTGTCGCCCTGCCACGTCGTGTGCAACGTAGAGGAAGCATTGACTACTTCAATGCTAGCATGCTACAGTTGTTGCCACTTATTCTTATTTCCAAACAGAAGGCTCTCAGACATACCAGCAACATTTTATCTTCTCTGTTCAAGTCTTACTAATCCACTAGCATCCACTCACAACCATGGCTCTGGCCGCCAAAACTCATTGGTAACGTGAAAGGTATTAGTGCAGCCTGGGTACCATTTGCTGATATGATTCCAGGATCGGAGTTTTCTTCCTCTTCGCCGCATCGATTCTCCTGCTCGTCACCACCATCTCGGCACCGGTATGGAATCAGGTCGGATTGCTAAAAGTGCATTTGAACGATCGCACTCGAGCGCATAACCCAACGATCAGTTTCGGAACCTTTGGATATTGTGTTCTCAATGCTGGTCAACGAGAGTGAGTTTTGAAACTTCATAATGGCTACAGCGGGAGCTGAGCATAGTAATCTCAACCTGCCTATGCCTACGTTCCGTTCCAAGTTGGAAACATTGATCCATCTATGCTGTGGAAGTCTCGCTGGATCATTGGAGCATGGCCACAATAGTCTCCCACAACCGTACTGACTGTACGCAGAGACTCACCCGACTGGTGCTCAGGCCGACACGTCGGCTACGAACCTGCCCACGTTATCGCCACTGTTGACCGCACACAGCTCTCCGACATCGAAGCCGGCACCTCCGACAGTCTCACCGGAGCCATGATCCTGCACCCCATCGCCTGCGGCGTGGCCTTCATCGCCTGGATCGTGTCCATCGGCGCTGGCACCATCGGTTCGCTCTTCGGCGTCTTGACCGCTTTTGTTGCCTGGGTGCTATGCTTGATCGTGATGGCCACTGACTTTAGCTTGTTCGGGATCTTACGCCATCACGTCAATCATGATAGGTCTGGAAGTCGCGCGTACTTCGGGTCGGCTATCTGGTGTCTATGCGTTGCTTTTGTCCTGCTGTTCTTTGCGATGATCATTGTCACGTTCACTTGTTTCAGTGCCAGGAGGGAGAAGAAGAAGGCTACGGCTGTGCAGAAAGAGGCCAGGGCGGCTCCGCGGAAGAAGAGATTTGGTATTTTCTGATGGCAATTGTGCTGTTCCGGGTTCTTCGGTGATCTTGAGTGGTCAAGTTGAAAATAATTTCAAGAATGCGAGCGAAGTTGCGATGAATGGAGGTCATGGTTTTTGCAAATTCGAGTAGTTGGCCCAGCTTGGTCTCCCGGAGTCGCCCACATCAGTATATCACCATGACTAGAAGGAACAGGTCAATGACAATGCAGAAATTCCCTGAAACGTCTACTTCCACTATGGGAACACTAAATATGCTTGGAATGGAACAGATCAATGAGATCTCTAAACCTAAACCCTAATATATCGACCGCTCGATGTAACCCTAAGATTTTCCCATTCGCTTTTCCGCAATTTCCGCTTGAAGGCGGCGCCAAACACATCAGATTGGTGTTGTAAACTTTTGGGCGCGCGCAGTCCACCTCTGTGGCCACTGAAATCGATACGCCGCAATGTCACAGCATCGTCGTACTCGGTCGCATTCGAACACCTGCCGAAGACGATGATCACTTCTTGGAAAGGCCATCGCCGACATGATACATACATGTAATTCATTTGTAGCACTCGGCAAAGCACATTGCGTGGGGCATGCATGAGCTCTCAGCTGCTCAACAGCGGCAGTGATATGAATGCCGAAGTCCATGGAGCTTGATCAGTAGTGCTTTCCAGTCGAATATCAGCCTGCCAACGTCTCAGCCTTCCGATCCTGTAACCCACGATGACGACTCCCGAACAACCGCAATACGACTCCATCGCCAAAAGCTATGCCTCATACGACAGCCTACCTCTCGCCAAACTCGAACTCGAACTCGTGACAAAAGCGATCGGCGACTGCACAGGCTTGACAGTTCTGGATCTCGGTGGCGGGAACGGCCAGTATGCTCGCAAAGCCATCGAACTGGGCGCGGAGTTCGTTGACGTTGTCGACATCTCTTCCGCCATGCTCGAGGTCGGGATCGAAATCGAGCAGAAGCTTGGGAGGGAAGGGAAGATCAGGTGGTTTGAAGCTAATGCAGCGAAAGCGATGCATCATCTGCCGCTGATGCCGGATGGGTATGATATCGTGATGTGCAATTGGCTGTTTGATCATGCTGAGACTGATGAGGTCAGTACAATCGAGCATAAGTCCTGGTCTGGAGGGCATGCCACAGTTGCTAACGTGAGCACAGGACCTTGAAACCATGTGGCGAAACACAGCTACACAGTTGAAGCCTGGCGGCAAACTTGTCAACATAAGAGCCACCGGGAACCTCAACGAAGAGTATGCAGCGTCAGGCAGATACGGGATCAGTGTATCAGATTTGACGCCTTTCCCTGGTGGTATGCAGTACCAAGTGCACTGTCATGTCGATCCGCCGTTCCAATTCGGATCACATCTGTTGGACAAACACGCCGATTTGTCCAGTGACATCAACTATCGCAACGGTCTGGGTGATCTGGAGCGCTTGAAGGCGGAAGGTACAGAGGTTGTGAAGGAAGACGAGGGGTTTTGGGCTGACTTTCTCAAAGCGCCGTGCATGGGGGTGTTCGAGGCGAGGAAGCCATGAGCCAGGTCAGCATAAAAGTGTCAGAGTACGAATCACGGATCGCGTTTAAGAGATTCTCAAGATGATCAATTGCTTGTATTGACTACGTGGCAATGCTCGATCTTCCCAAATTTTATCTACTCCCATTCTCTCTGCTCTCTCCGACAGCTATGCTAAACGCCAACTTGCATCCGCCCTTCTCATTTCGGCCATTTAGACTCCAAGAACGGCTGTCCCTCCAACAGCTTCCCCATGTCTGTCTTGGCGATGCCGTCTCCGTTCCTACGAATTTTCGACATGAGGACCTTGAAGAACCCGACAGGACTCTGCGTGAGTCCCGAGAAACCACCAACGTTGCCGGCACCATCACTCTGGATGAATCCATCCGTGCCGATCTTCCAGCCCTGAGATTCCATCTCATTGGTCACGAGCATCGCAGAAAGACCAAGGAACTTGCATATCTCAAGGTAGTCCTCGTAGCTGGTGATGTACAGTTGTCCAGCGAAGAGGCCGAGCTGTACAGAGAAGGATCGCGGCAGGATCGGAAGCGTGGCGTTGGTAGAGACAGTGAACAGATCCAGCTTGTCTAGGGGATCGTAAGCATTGTTGCAGAGTGGCTTGTAGATGTGCAAGGCCACCAGTGGGTTGCTCAAGCCTGGCAAGAGCGCATTCGCCTCGAACGGGCTGATGATCATGACCAGCTCCACCTCGCGAGAATCCTTCGAGGATTTTGTAAGCACCCACTGCACGGGTCTCTGGAAAGTATCAGAGGAGTATGAGCCACGCGCATGCTCGATGGTCGTCGCAAAATCGGCGGTGACCAGGAGCTTACCGGAACCGGTCAGCTGAGAGATCTGAAGCTCGCTTGATGCGCTTGTGCTCTTCAACGAGTCGAAAGCTGGCATGTACGCTCTGGACCTCTCTACGAGTGTCCCTGAGTGTGCAAACTTGACAACATCCTTGTGCAAGCTGTGAGTGGCAGGTTTCGCCGACCGCGGTCTCGGGGCTTCGTGCTCTTGCTCAGTCTCGGGCGACAGCTCGCGCTCTTGCTCCTCTTGCAAAGTACTAGAGTTGAACGACAGGCCATCAAACTCACGGCAGCGGTCAGAGATCTGCTTGAGATGCGGGTTTGAGGAGTTTGCAAGTTGATCGGGGTGGTTCTGAGTCTTGCGCGGACGGTAACGATGCTCGATGGACTGAGCCTCCTCGTCCAGTAGCTTCTCCGCATGAGTCTCGGACAGCAAAGTCTCATCATTCTTCTTGATGCTCTGCCAAGTCTGTTCTTGACGAACGAAACGTTCTCCTTGCACAGTCCACAGAGGCATAGCGCGGCGGGTCTCCGCATGTGTTTCCGATATCGACCACAGCAAAACGTCCGCTACCGTGATGGTCGGGTGCCCGTGCTTGGGCCTGACAGCCAGTATCTTGGATTGGATCTCCGGTGAGATGCAGAACACGACTGTCTGGCCCTGGCCAAGCTTTCTCATCCTCATGCAGGCTTGCACAAGACGGTCTTTGGTGAGATGTGCGCCCAGAGTGGCGGCTGCGCGATAAGTCGCCGGCAGCTTCAGATCCGTTCCACGAGTGTGGCTTTCATCGAGGAAAACAAGGCAGACATCTAAGCGCGAGACGAATGGTGAAGTCTGCAGCAGATCGACATGACCTTTGCGATCAACGACAGAAAGCTCGTCCGACTTGTTGACGAAAACAACGGCCTCTTTATCGTCCTCCGATTGCTGCAGCCAGGCTTCCGCAACGCCGAGATTGTCCAGCTCGAGAATCTGAGCGCCCACATCCAGAATGACTTGAACAGGTGGGTCGAGCTGGAGGACAGTGGCCAACAGGCGCTCGGCATCGGAGGCATCATCATCTGCGGATACTGGTGGCATGAGCTCAACATTGTTGACGGGCTGCAAAAGATTCTCAAGAACCAATGCGTTTGTGTGTGTTTGTTTCTCCAGATCGAGTTGCTTGACGAACATGGGAAGCAGACGCCTGGAGTCATTGGTCCCAGAGAAACCTGTGGTGACATGAGCTTTCTTCTTGCCGATGTCCCAGCCCGATGCCGTGAGCTTGTGCGGGTACTGCTTCATTTCCTTGGGGAAGACAATGTGGGACAGAAAATAGTCCACAGCAGCCTTGCCGAAGCGGAGGCTCGGGAAGATTTGCGAGACGCACTGCAGTCGATCTTTCAGGTTGACGCCTTGAAGCTGCTTGAAAGCAGGCGGAACGTCTGGAGCGCATTTGATCCACGCTTGGTACTCGATGTCCGCCTGATCAGACCTCATCAAGTGTTCGAAAGCCGTGAACATGTCATCGTCGTTGAGACCTTCATAGTAATAACAAAGAGAAGTGAGGGTGATCACCACGTCGGGATGACTGAACTCGGATCGCAAAGAAGGACTGTCCTTCGCACGATACGGCACAGCAAGCTTAGTCGGCGGGTCGCGAGGCGCAAGGCCATAATTGACTCGCCAACGCTTCTGGCCGAGGACGAATGCCAGAACGCCACCGGCAAGAATGCCACGCAGCAGGAGGATAGAAGTCTTTGAGGTGTCCCAAAAGTCTCCGCTCTCGACAAATTTCTTGGTTCCTTTCGGCAGGTCCAGAGTGGTGATGTAAGAGAAGATCTCATCACGCATCCTCTCGGATTGCCGGGACATTTGAACACCTCCGAGGCCGTTGTCACGTATGTGAGCAGCGACGCGAAGCACCAGAGTCTTTGTTGCATCAGCGCGGAGGAGACGGACTCTCGGGAACGCGCCAGCAGTTCCATGGTGGATCTCGATGGAGTTGGGCGATTCTTGAGCAACAAAGGGTGCGAGCTCTTGGACCAGATCCAAAATCTGCTGTATCAAGAACCAGCGATCAGGGCTGTGCTCGATTGGCTGCTGAGTACCCATTGTGTAGATCAGCTCAAAGCGCACGCTGAAGTTTTCATCACTCTCATCTACGATGTCGCGCGAGTGTCTGTCGAAGAAGTCTTGAGTCGCCATGAGCGTCTTACCGACGCTGTCCTTGCCAGCAATGTAAGATTCTGGAGCCATCAGTCGGAAGGAGAGAATGTGCTCAGGCTGAACGAGAAGAATGCCACCGTTCCGCCTGCATTCTCTTAGCACTTCCAACATGGTCTCAGCAGCAGATTGGTCGAGTTTAAAGGATCTGGAGAAGGGCATGTAGTAGATGCGACGCCCAAGAAGTCCGCCGAACTTGGCGATCAGCATCTCTGCCATCTGCTTGGACTGTGGCTTCGCGACCACGACCCGAACCAGCTGCTTGCCATCTGCGAGAGCTGCGGCCACCATGGGCGTGATCACGGTAGACTTTCCCTCTCCCATGTTGAGTTGCATGACTGCGTTGCTGTCACATGACGGATTCTGCATCTCTGCGGCGATCTGCTGTTGGACCTCGCGAATCATTATGCCGCTCTCGATTTCCATCAGCAGATATTCCGGGTGATCGTATGGGTTCCAGTTGGTATGACCGGGATTGTTCAATTCGTTCAGCAGATCGACGGGCTGCGAGGTTGTTATGAGGTGTGTGCCGCCTTCGTGCGTCGCCTGGTTGCGCGAAGAGCGCTGTGATTTCCGAACGTCCCGAACCCAAGCCTCGTGTAATTGTACAAGGCGCTCTGCTCGCTGCAGGGCGGTGAGTGCAAGACCATAGTCCGTCACCGCCCGCTTCCATTCATCAGTGAGTTCAAAGCTTCGGCCGTGCGCGAGGTGTTGAAGGAGAAGCAGTGGGGAGATTCTTGGCCAATGCTGCAAGGTTCGCTCTCCAGAGGAGTGCGACAAGCTGTAGATGGATGCTAGGATCTGCTCGTAAATGGTCTTCGCATGCTGCTCACATCGATCACGGTAGTCCGTGAAGACCTTGGAAGTCAGGCTTGTGTCAAAAGTCTGTTGTTCCCTCTGCGAAACGAGAGCGTTTAGACTCGACTTCAGATCCGAAACATAGTTCTTCTCGTATTGCGAGTGTCCGATGGTCGAATCGAGATCTAGCAAAAGACTTTCCAGACTTGATTGCTCTACTCGAGCTGTAAGTTCCTCGTTCGTGGAGGAGAAGCTGGGCAGGGTAGGTTGATGCTGAGCATGCAAAGAAGCAGGCGCTGCGGTCGAGAAAATGTCCTCGACTGTGAAGTAACCCTGAGGACACGGTCGCTGAGGAGCCGTAGCATTGATCAGTGGTGCAAGTCTAACATTGCGAATGCCCAAGCCCATCAGCGAGTATGTGATGTTGTCCAAGTAGTCGCTCAACAGTTTGTTGTTGTACCACGATTCAAACCTGAGTTTCACGGCCTTCATCGCCGACGCAACATTGACGTAGCTATTTACGCCGGCGACCACGGGCGTGGTGGGCTCAGCACGAGGCCACTGGTACGTGAGCGTATGAGCAAGGCTGCCCACCGCATCACGTCTGGCAATTTCCCAAGCAAGACGGCGACGAGCATTGTATGGTTTCAATTGCTCATTGACCATGCGTTCGAGCGTGAATTCAGGGCAGACTTCGAAAGGCTGTGTGTGCTTGTTGATGATACTTAGAAGCAAGACTTCTGTGCATGTCTTGCCCGCCAATACGTCAAAGCTTATGACTGACGGAGCTCGGCACCTGAGCAAGTAAGGAGTCTTGCAGAACATGGCAAGGACTTGTAGTAGCTCAAGATCTGCCTCATCTGAGAATGCCAAGGTCGCAAGCCACACCGTAATAGAGTACAGCTCTTCACGGTTCTGGTAAGACGCAAGCTTCTCGTGATGCACAGGGAAGCTTGCAAAGACATCGTTGAACTCCTCACGTCGGACCAAGGTCCCATCGTAGCGATACTTCCTCTGTTCGAGTGACACGTCGCGCCCATGGATGTTCCGCAAATCTTGCAGCTTCACCCAGACGCGACCGATGGCGGGCACAGGCCAGTGCGGAGCAGAGCCGGTCCTTGCCATCAAGCCAGACATCAAAGCGGCGTTTCTGCCACGTTGGCTCAGACTACGATCGCGAGCGTCGTATTCTCGATCGTAACTCAGTGTGAAGTCCTCGGCACCGAAACCCGGGACTCTGAACGTGGAAGACCGGATGCTGTCACGTTGTTGAAGATGATCATCAACTTGCGGCAGACGATCAAAGCGCAGCCGCTTTTCGGGATCTTTCTCGGGATAATAGAACTCGGCCTTCTCGGCCTGATCGTATATAGATTTGACGGAAGATCGTAGGCGAGCGTGTTGTGCTAGGAAGCTCAGCTTCATGTTCCATCTGACAGACTGCATTTCCTGTTTATGAGCAGGATAGCAGCTCCTCTCTGGACATAGCCTGGCGACAAGTGCAAGCATGTCGATGTTCGCCTGTGACAAGCGCTCGAACGACCTTGCAGCGCTCGAGTCCAGGATCCTGAGAGCTTGCTCAGTGCCGGTGGTGAGCGTCAGCGGGTCTGGCAAGCAGAAAGATGTGAGGGCATGAAGGTAAGCCAAGTAAAACTTGCAGCCCAGATCGCCATTGTCAACCAGACGGCGTAGAAGCTGGTCCATACGGATGGCATGAACTGTGTGGATGTCGTCGGTCGAGGAAACATGAGCATCAATATGAGGTCCTTGCCTTGCGTAGGTCACCCTAGCCTCTGCCAAAAGCACCATGCGTTCTCCGTTCTTCGCCTTGAGCATGAGCCTGTTCTTGAAACCAATAAGCGTACCCAACTCTTGTCTATCGTCAACAGACATGGCGGGGTACTCTTTGGATCTTAACATGGTGTCACCGTTGGCCAACGAGAATCCAAGTCGTAGCAATGGAACATCGACCCGTAGAGATTGGTCGGCAGCTTGCAAGATGCAGTGAATACGGCGTACAGTCGTCAGTGGAAGCAACATCCTGGCGATAGCTGCCGCCGTCTGAGTCTGAAGGCCAACGACAGCATTGCCGTCTTTCATCAGTCGCCAGCCTGATCCTGGAGATTTCTTCAGAGTCCAAGAGTCCTCGGAAAAGGCATTCCAAGGATCACGAGCTGGGCGAAACTCCACATCACCGGAGGTAAAGTTGTACCAGTGGACGTAGTCTTCGACAAAGTGTTGTGGCAAATCGTGGGTGAACACTTCGCTGGGCACGATCTCAATAACCTCATCGTCGTACAAAGCTTGCACAAGTAAGCTATCTTTCTTGTGGAGCATGCCGAGTTGGACCTCGTGTTCCTCGAACGATCTCTTGGTGGAGAAGCGGAAGCCTTTGACCGTAGCAGGCATGACTTCAACCGTGGCAGTACCAAACAATGTCTTGTACAAGGGCTGTGTGTGATAGTCCGGTGGTGCCTGATCTACGGGCATGCCGTTGACAAGTAATTCTCCACTGAGCAGATCGTAGCGAACGAGCATTGAAACGCCATTCAAGCTCTTTGACTCGGTCATCACCCAGTAGTCTGCTTGAGACGAAGCGACAACCCAGCGATTGCCGTATGGGGCGTATGCAGACCAAGCCTGTTTGATGGCATCGTCGAGCGCCTCATGATTTTGTGCAAGTGTCTTGTAGCAGCGATGCAAGAGCCTTACAAACCGTAGACGCAACAACCTGGAGTAATGTTGGCTCCAATCTTGTGCGCTATCACCTTGCTGAATCACGATAGATGCTTGTACAAGTGTGGACGCTTGAGAAAGCTCAGAAAGCATCTCGAACATGTACGCATCTCCGACATCGTAGGTGGTCGCGCAGACCAAGGCGACCTCGACGCCTTTGCTGATGAACAGAGTGCGCTCCTCGTGGGTACGAGCACTGTAAGTCAATTCACGCAGTGTGTGCATCCATGTCATGGCAATATTTCTGATCTCCGCCAAGAGTGGGAAACAAGCAGACTTTGTCGCGGAGTTCAGACACAATACACGAGTCGCGATCGAAGCGAAAAGACTGAGAGCTTGCACAGACTCCCAGTTGCGCTTGATTCTCTCGACCGCAATGCCAAGGTGCTTGACGATGTCGAGTGCTTTGACCTCATCACGGAGGACCGCATGTGCCTCGCGCAAAACAGCATTGCTGGGCGGCCCGGCCTGGTAAATACACTGCAGGAACATGAGTGTGGTTACCTCTTTCCTGAAATCGACACCAGGCATAGACAGCTGTAAGAGAACATTGGCCCACTGAATGTGGTGACCAAAAGGTACGCCTGTGAGGTCTTTGTACTCTTCGAGTGACATGGTCTCAGGGCATGCGCCTTGGCTGGCAATCGAATTGTTCGGCGGTTTGCCGTTGGGGGAATTGGCTGGACGAAAAATGTAGGGCTGCAATGCTGACTCTGGCAGTGTGTATGTGCAAGACCGCGCAATTGCATCGTTGTCGAAAATCAAATCCCCAACAAATTTATGAGTGGTCTTGTCGTGGTACTGGTAGCTCGCACCATTCTTGACGCAAACCTTGGAGACGTCCATTGTAGCGACGCCCTTCACATAGTAGTGGGTATTCACTTGCGGCTTTTTCTCCGACAACAAGCGGATGCGCCTTGTAGAGAGTTGCTCGCCAGTATACTCGGACGAAAGATGTGGGTCTTTGCTCAAGAGATATTCAGCGCGAGGAGTGGGCGAGTCCCCGTTGCCCTTCAACACATTCTGCAGCAAGAAAAATTTAGAGTCTCTCCAAGAAGAGTACCATGCAGGCACCTGTAGCTCGAAGACAACGGCAGCTGCCTCAGCAGCTTTGTCTGGCAAAGGCCATTCGTGGACTTCGATTTCGAGAGCATCGCGCTCGGTGCGGTATGCGCATTTCTTGCAAACACTCCTCATGTGCCTCATCTCTATCTCCGGGGGTGTGCACCAGTCATCGATGATAATTTCCCTGTACTCACACTCCGCCTGCTCGTACCACAAGTCAAGACGTTCGTAGTCGGCCTGCTTCGCGTGGAACTCTGCTTCTTTAGCCTCGCGAGCTTTCTGCGCTGCAGACTCGATGGACTGACGAAGTTCTTGGTGCGACTGAGAGGTGTGAAAGTAGCGGGACCCGAAGCTATTCACGTTGTCGGTGTTGAAAAGTAGTCCTTCCAACTCACCGCGCGAATTAGAAACCCTGTCTTGCAGATACGCTTCCAGTTTGAGAAGTCTCTCCATCTGGGTTACGTGCAGCAGGAGAAGATTTTGCAGCGCATCGAGAGGAACATTGTGCGAGTACTCGCCCAGCATTTTGCACTTTCCGATAGCAACTTTGTCGCATGCAACCCAAAGCTCGAACAATGTGAGAATCATGATCGAGACGCCCTCAGGATTGCGCGAGTAGTGGTTACTGGCTAGCACATGATACTGCGCCATGAGTTCGTAGAGTTTCCTGCAAGAGTTCGGGACCTGGTCTGCACTGGTGGAAAGCCATTTGTCGAGGTTCCGCTCGACCCATTGTTCAAACTGCTGCAAGATCGCTGTAGTGCGGTGAAAATTGGTACATTCCGTTTCGGGCAAAGACGGCAGCGTTGAAGTGTTGTACTGTGGTAGCGGTACAGTGGGCACGAAGTGTTTCGCAACGTATTCTTTCGAGCGTCTTTGCATCGACGTGATGTATGCGTCTAACGAAGGCAGCGAGATTTGGGTATCGCGTCTGATATCGAGCTTCGTGAGTGCGTTCAAGTTAAGGAACCGAACTTCCTTCTTTTGCACTTTGCGCCAACGTCCAGAAAGCATGACCGATGTGCGCTCGAGCAGACCGTCGATCCAAGACAGAAGCGTTTGCGGTTGAGCCACTCCCGGCTCCTCGGGATTGCGAAGTTTGTGCAGCCTGCGGACGAGCTTCGCACTCATTGCGTAAAGGCAGTCGCTTGGGGCCAAAGAATCTCGAGCCATGTCGAGGATGTGGCCGAGAATGTAGATCATCACTCCTTTGTACATGCGATCAGAGCCATTGGCAGCTCGGGACAGGAGAAGATGCAGAGTGATCTTGATTAAGAGCCACATTGGGGATCTGCGCCACGGAGCAAGTGCGTCCGACCAGAATACTTCGTCTCGAGTACTCTTGTATATGCCGGAGACCAGGACAGGCTTGCCAAAGCCTCGCAAGAACCCGATAAAGAGCTCGGTCACCGCGGCAGGATTAGTTGTGTCCCGATACTCGTCGTGCATTCCGCCAGCCTTGTAAGTCTCTGGTTGCATTCCAGGCATCGCTCCGTGAGACATCGTTGCGAGTGTTTCTGCGACGACGGACAAAACTTCCGGGTGGTCGTGGATGTTTACTACGACGGTGGCACCGGGAAAACAGCGCGTGAGCCTGCCTTTGACCGAGATGACAGCAGAGTTACTCGGCGATAACTCGAAGCTCTCAAAGATCAGCTCGTCTTGCTTGCGAGTGGCGAGCACGGCCGCGTTCTGTTGGGAAATGCGCATGGGTGCACTCTGGCCATTGGAGAGACCGCTTAAAACACGACGCAGCTCTGACTCGCTTGTGGCACCGTGTTCCAGGCTGTTGATAGACTTCAGATTCTTGATGGCGGTGATTGCACCGTCAAGCGAGGAAGGAGACTCCTGGGGTAGAAGCTGTTTGTACGCGCGTAGAGCTTCGAGGGTCAGGTTGATCAGGTGGATGTTGACATTTGTCTTGTCGTCGGATGCTTGTGGAAGCTGTGGCGGTAAGAAAGTGTGATGGTAAACTCGGCGGAGCTCACCGTCATTGAGCGTGGTCGCCATGTTGCGTGGTGTGGTGTATCATCTGCTTTGGAAATCCGTGTGCGGTGAGGAAAAAAGCGATGTTTCGTATCGGCGGGCAGGCGACTATGGTCGTGTATGTGCTCTTGCGGCGGCGGATGAGCGATCACGTATCTTAAAGGTGCGTCTCGTCTTGAGGCGCGCTTGGCAGTGAGCTGATGCCCGGTGGGGACGGCGAGGAACGAAGACCAAACGAATGCTGAGCGAAATGCGACGAAGCAGCGCGTGCCAAAAATACAAGGGGAAAGCAGATTTCGATGTGTGTTGTCGCGATGGAGTGGTGGTGCGTGCTCGTGGGCGGCTTGCGTTGGTTGTTGCACAAAGCCAAGACCGCGTCTGCAAAGTGGCGCGATGGAGCTGATGAGGTCAGTGAGTTCAAAAAGTGAAGCAGTGAAAGGCAAAGCGTAACGCATCCCACCACTTTCACGTGCAAGACTAGCCAGTAATAGTGAGTTGTGGAGTTCACACTGCAAACAGCGATCCTCGGCTCGCTGCGAGTCTTTGGAAAATTTGATACTGCCGCCTGCACTTGGCCGTCTCGATGGTTGTGCCTGCGATGATTACTGACTGGGAGCTTTTAGTAGAGCTCACCTACATATGGAGAATCAGATCGCCGAGCCGTGGATGGCCATTGCACTGATTAATGCAAGACGTGAGCTCGAAGTCCATCGCCGCCCATCGTTGGCGCCGTACGGATCTGCGACGAGTCAATAGCAGCTGGAAGGCGCATATACCCGGACTGGACTGTACAGAGCAGGATAAATGAAACCGAATCCACATGAGCCGTCTCCCAAAGACTTGTTGAAACCTTGGGCCTTTGTCAATAGTCCCGGGATCCAGACCGGTTCCTCCACACCAGGCTGGCTCCTCACCGCGAATCTGTACTTCAAGGACTCACCAAACGCTCA
Source organism: Cladosporium velox (assembly GCA_024604135.1). Taxonomy (NCBI): domain Eukaryota; kingdom Fungi; phylum Ascomycota; class Dothideomycetes; order Cladosporiales; family Cladosporiaceae; genus Cladosporium; species Cladosporium velox. The sequence continues at coordinate 373,975 of JANIIF010000020.1, read as the reverse complement.
GAGATATGAGCAAGTATGCTTTTCCGACTACTTGGTCGTCCACGGCTCTCATGACAGCCACATACTTCCTTGTCCTTCATCTAAATCCGTCCCAAGCTTCTTTCTGCCGATCGGCTTCCGGCATATATCTTGAGCTGTCTAGTGCGGCTAACCAGATCATCGGAGAGCATCAACCATTGAGATACTTTGGTAAAGACTTCATGTGAGGAGAAGGTCCTGATGATGGCAACGTGTGCCCGGGAAACGCGTGGACGGTGGTGCTTCTGGCGGTGAACTTGCACGACCGGTCACGCTGCGGGCTCGTCACGCTTACATACTGCTGGGAGTGTAGGACGATACTCATGGAGATGAATGGATTTCAAAGTCGATACAAGGGCGATGTTGTGCTGAGCAAGCGTTCATGGCATTGTTGCAGCAAAGCTGAAGTCGAGTTGAAGTCCCTTGGCACCGGCGATCTCCAGGTTTGCGCTGCCTTCTTGCTCTGTACGCACATCTCTACCGACACCTCTTCAACCACTCTATGTTTCATAACATGCTACGAACTATCATCTACCCTCTTCCTAACACACTGCAATGAAGTGGCGATGCTGAAATACAATGTTTTCCATCTGACCTAACGCCACTACGCAGCATGCTGAAGCGACAGCAACATGTTTGACCACCATGCACGCTAGCCGCCGGAGAATCCTTCGTACAAGATTGGGCAGCAATCCAAGAATATGGACCGTTTTCACTGATGGCCGTGATATGTTCTCGGTGAAGTCTTCCCGCTTCAAATCTTATTATTGCATACCATCCCATCGCATGGCAGACCACATCGGCGAATACAGATGTGACAGCTCGCAAAAGCATCTTAGCGAGCTTAGCATACTACAATGCAGATCCGGAACGAAAGGACGCGTTTTAGCCTGGTTACACGGCAAGGCTGTCGATCCCCGAGCCGAAGACACGACACCCTGACGCCGTCTGCACCGTGGTAGCACAACCACAAGGGGCAATCCTTGCGCTCGCCAGCCATGCGTAGCGGAAGATCATCTAGGGCAAACACACCACGACATCTTCGCCAGCTTTCATCAGCCACGGCGCACATCTGTAGTACAGGCACAAACTCCTTCTCATCCTCGCAATATACCAGCACTGCCAATAAGCTCCTTTTCCTTGCGCCACCGGGGTTGACCCCGCATCTTCAGCGGCGCAGATCATTTGGGCCTGCGTTTCTTCCCACTACACATGACTGGTGATAGTCTACGCCTTGTCCATTGGATGAGGCGTCAGTAGCGGCATTATTCTCACTGATCACTCGACCTTGTACCCAGTTGCCGGGACGCTGATAGAATCAGCTCCGAAGCCGACACTACTGGCTCGAGGAGAGTTGAGGCCAGTGTTCCTGCATTATCCCAAGAGCGTCGAAAGCCCGCCTTTCTGTGTAGCAAGACTTCCATCCTGCTGCAAACTAGTGCAAGCGAGCTGCCAGTCATTGACCCTGTTGCAGATCCTCACAGCAGAAGCCTCGCTCGAATCGGCCCGGAGGGTTGGGCATAGGTAGGATACATGTACATACATCTTGTATACTAACAAGGAGAGCCCGAATCCGTCTTCGTTATTGAAGCATACTTCGTGCTCATGACAGCAGTTCTCTTCGGGGAACCTCCTCAACTCCCGGTGACACAACACCACATGTGCCAAACAATTCGTCGGATACCTGCAGCGCCTCCAAGCAGTGGCTCTCACACCCTGTGCGACTGTGTTCCCAGCCAACAACCCAACTCCGAGTGCCGCCCGGACGCTGTTGGGACCTGAGCCTCGACAGCCACCTCGTTGTCGCATGAGCACTTTGCGACGACATCTCGAATTTCTTCCACGGCCGAAGCACCACTCGATAGCCTACAATTGCCAGGATGGGTCTCTCAGGCCATGCTGACCCAGCGGCGGTTCTCGGCGTGACCATCTCCTTCACCATCATCGCTGCAGCCGCAGTACTCTTGCGCCTGTACAGCCGGATCTTCATCGTCCACAGTCCAGGAAAAGACGATGCCTTCATCGTAGCAGCGTCCACTATGACCGTCTGCCTCACAATCGCTCAAGGCTTCCAAGGCGCGCTGCTTCCGAACCATTGCTGACGCATCCGAGGCATACTGACTTTGAGCCCACAGTGAAATACGGCATGGGTCGTCACATTGACACTCTATCGGATGCCCAAGTCACCACTTCCATGAAACCATTCTGGGCGTCCATCGTAATCTACAACCTCGCGCTTTTCCTCACCAAGTTCTCAATCCTCCTGCAGTATCTGCGCATCTTCCCGTACCGCCTGTTTCGTATCCTATGCCTCAGCCTCATGGCTTTCATCTTCGCCTGGTCCTGCTGGACAATCATCGGCGCCATCTTCTTCTGCAGACCCGTCGAGTTCTTCTGGGACAAAACAATCCCAAACGGCAAATGTTTCAGCCAATGGGTAGTCTGGTAAGACACACCGACCCTCCCTCCAAAGCCACAAATCCACATCTCAACCCACCACCAATCTAATCCACCTTCGCAACATCAGGTTCTCCAACGCCGGCATAAACATCCTAACAGACATCCTCGTCGCCACCCTCCCCCTCCCCTTCCTCAACCAACTGCACCTCCCCAAACGCCAGCGCATAGCCCTGATGATTGTCTTCGCCCTCGGCGGTTTCACCTGCATCATCTCGATCCTGCGCCTGCAATCGCTCCTAGTCTTCCTGCAGACCACAGACTTCTCTTACCACAACCCCCTAGCCGCCATCTGGTCTTCGCTCGAAGTCAACATCGGGATTACATGCTCGTGCCTGCCGACGCTGAAAGCGATGGTCACGAGGTGGTGCCCAAGGGCGTTTGGGAGCAGTTATCATCTGAGGGGATCGGAGCATAGTCATGAACGTCGAATATGTGGAAATCTGGAGGATCCGGAAAGCAGCAACAAGACCACCGCTGGGGCTTCATCCAGCGCGTCTTCCAACCCACCCGCAAGCGACAAGTACAGCACTCCCTCGCCTTTCTATTCCGAAGCGCTTGGCCGTGGTCCAGGCCGGGAACCGGCTACGCAGAAAACTACTGTGCGCAGCGGACCGCGGGAGCAGAGTGAGCGAAGAGGCTGGGGTCGGAATGGGAAGGCTGATGATAGTGTTGAGGAGATTGAGTTCGGCGCTCTTAGAGACACTGGCGGGAACAGGGGAGAGATGGAAGAGCAGCATGGGATCCAGGTCGTCACAGTCGTAGAGCAAGAAGTCGAGAAAGGGTATGCCGGAGGCGGTGGCGTTCGCGGCGGCGAGGACGCGAAGAGCGAGGCGGGCAGTGAAAGGGAGTTGATAGCTACTGGTGGGAAGAGAGGGCGGTTTGCTTGATTGGCTTGATTGATGGGTGGATGTTGACGCGGCATGCTTGGAAATCCCCACCTCGCACAGAAGATGAATGCATGATAGGATATGACATGAACGAAATTTCTCCTCGATCTCATAGTCTCCATACTACTGGGTGTGATCGCCAGGGCCGGCTATGTTCGCTTGTACGGGAAATATGGATTTAAACCAAGTGCCTAGGTCATCAATTCTATGCACCGCGTTGCGAAGAGACATGAACCGCACATTTCGTGATAACTTCATGCATGCATTTCATCAATCTACGCGATCTCATTCGTAAGCCCGTAACTTTTTTTATTGATCCATCCGTCCACACCAATGCAAGCGACAGACCCGCCACTTCTCATGCAAAATCCTGCCGGTTCCATATCTGATGCTTCAAAAACTCCATGAGGTCCTGTTGTCTGTCCTCGAACACCAAGCTAAAAAAGAAAAGAAAAGAAAAAGGGAATCATCACAATGTTACGCCAGATGCGCAATGCTTCGTGCGTCACATGCCCAACAGCGGCGAGACCTTCCGCATCGCGCGAACCATGCGGTGAAGAAGCTGGTCATTGCCCGGTCCGCGCATTTGCTGGGCCTCGATGTCCAGGTGTCTTGTGTATGGGCGCATTGATATTGAGAGCTGCTGTTGGTCGCTCTCGCTGCTTTCTTTCAACACTCGCGCATGGTGTATCGACAGCAGACATTGGTTCTCCAATTCTGCGCGGCGCAAAGCGACATCCTATGCATTTGCGCCCGAGCTAGCCTGCGCGCTGCTCATTCCGTGTGCGACCTCTCTGAAGCCCGGCGGGACTTGCCAGCCATGACTCTGACAGGCCCTGAGGTAGCCTTCCGCAGCCTCTCCGGCGCCGTAGTCGTTACGCCTGTCGTTGGTGACTTTGCCTTTACCCTCCAGCCTAGCGAAAGGTTCACTGGCGATGGCCATGCGCACCTGCAGGAGCACGTTCTCCATGCTCATGACACTGCTCCAGCCGGAGTTCGTCAGCAACTCCATGCACATCGCGCCGCCGATGACGATATGCCCTCCACCGCCCTGGGTGAAAGGCAAGAAGCGCGGACGGATGACGCGGATGTAAGGCGGAGAGAAAGGGAAGTCGGGCCCAAAGCGAATCTCAAGGACGATAGAGGTAACGCCTGCTTTCTTCATGTCTTCAACGAGTGGCAGAGGCTTGTTCTTGATGGAGAAGGTGTGGAAAGAGTGGAGCTCGACGATCCACTGGTAGACATTTTCAATCTTGTCAGTGTCAATAGACCAGCCCAGCGAGACGAGTGAGTTCTTCTCTTGGACCTTTGAAAGAGATCTGAGCTCAGACATGAGGCGCTTGGTTGTCGCAGATGTGGCGTAGGTCGGCATGGGCATGACTGGAAGACTCGCAAAGTCCAGTGAGCCAGAAACGTAGTCGGTTTCGGGCTCCGCATCTGCCTTGCCCTTGCCATTGACGTTCATTGCTGGGTGCAATGCGACATCTAGCGCTGGCTCAGGCTCCGGGAACAGGATCTCGACATCCTCGACATCCGTGTCAATGCTTGCCGTGTCATCGTTATCGAGGTCAATGGCAGTCTCGACAGAGTATCCCTTGCTGTCTTTCAGCTTCTTGCTAGGATTGCTGAACCAAGAAGCTGAACGTCTCTTGTCATCCTTGCCAGCGACATCAGCATCCTTGACTGGCCTGCCTGATTTGATGGCCGAGGCGGGGATAACGATCTTGACGCCACTGGGACCCATCGGAGTTTGTTTGGGATCCTGAGGGTGCACGTGTTGCGGCATGACATCAGCACCGGGTTTGATGGTCTCATCCACGGGAGCGCACGCGACGAGCAAGTAGCGCGTTTGGATCCAGTCAAGCTGAGAGACGACATAGTACGGATTACTGCTGACGAACTCTGCGGGCGCATTCACAATCTCATTCAACGCGAGAGCTGTTGAGATCCGCAGCATGCTCTTAGACCAGGTTGCGGCGGAGTCACCATAGCCGTAGCCACCGCGGAGTCCCGCATAGCCAACAGATGTTGCTCCGTCTCTGGCATGGTACACGCCGTGTCCATAAGCACGGCCGTGGACAGTGTCATTGAAGTGCAACCCCTCGCGGATGATCATGTGCCAGTTATGCAAAGGCGAACCGTGCCAAGCGAAGATGGTAGGATATTGAAGGCCAAGACGATCGGTAGTCTTGCGGACTTCGGAGACAAAGCGAGATTCTTTGTCAGGAGCACCCATAGCAAAGCGAAATTGCATATAGCCCTCCGTGCCAAACAGACGCTCCTCCTGGTGGCTCGCAACGCTGCTCGTCTTGTTGCCAGTTTCGGTCTCAACTTGCATGATGCATGCGCGATTGCTTGCAATGATCCATCGGAGCAGGTTCGTGGCGTCTCGGGAGAGACGCTCGACCCAATTCCTGAGATCATTCGGGCGGTGCTGTGCCAAGTACTTCCGCATTTCGTTGACAGTTGGGAGAGTGTCAAGCAACTTGCAGATGGCCTGGCACTTCTCGCCCTTGGTAAGCTCGTCGAAATCTTGACAGTAAGTCGAGATTGAAGCATTCTCCCATTTTGGTGCTGTTGCTGCCCAGGTGTCAGTCGCAGCTACAGGAACAGTGCTGTCGGTCTTGGGATTGACAGTGGCCGGACCAAGCGGGACAGTAATCAGCTCGTCAACTGTGATGGTTGGGTAGAAGCTAGTTTCGGAGACACGGCAATGTAGCTCCTCGGGATTCGACCCAGATTGGATGACGATCCACTGGCCTCGAGAAACGGGACAACCACCACTCGGCCGGTTGAAGAATATAATCTCGCGACGTGCACGATCGAAGCCGATTTCATACGAGGAGTCTTGTGTGCCATCCTTCTTGCGCTGTTGGTCCTCTACCGGAGTGTCGCTTCCTTTGTGGCGCTTTGAAGCCTCTTGCCATGCCAGAGGAGGACACTTCAAATCCAGGCCGTCGGGAAAGTCTTTCAGCTTTCCCATCTTGGCACTGTTGTAGCAGAACGAGATAAGGAGGTCGACAACATAAGGCTGTGAGATGATCTCGTGCTCGATGCTAGGTCCGAAGCCCAGAGACATGTACTGGAACAGGCAGAGGGGCCTGTCACAGACATAAGGCTTAATTGCTTCGAGCTCGCTGCCGAGCTTGCGATGACAAACAAGACAGAACTCGGTGCAGCGGACGAAGTGGCGTAGAGCGAATTGCATAGCAAGTGTCGGGAAAGAGTACTGGATGGTGCCGCGCTGACAATAATGGTCGCCATGCATGATGTCCGGGAGTGCCTTGCTGACTTGTTCGGTCTCATAGTACTTGTCTGGAACAGTGTCCGGCTCTCTCGCGGCGCTGGCGCTTTGCTGCAGCTCTGCATACCACGCCTCAGCACCGCTCCAGTCCATTCCAGTACTACGGAAGCGGAGGATTGGAATCAGGTTCTCTTCAAGCAGCTTTTGAAGTGGCCTGGAGATGAAAGTCTCGTGGATGGAGCTCTCTTCGACAGTCTCGTTGTCGAGTTCATGCGCATTGCCTCCCACGCTGGTGCGATCTTTGCGAGCCTTGGTGAAGGCGCTGATGGCTTCTTGTATGGTGGGCTTGTACCTCTTGCCCGCAAAGACTCGCATGCCGATGTTCGGCTGTAAGCGTATGCTGTCGTACGCCTGGAACTGCTCGTTGGTCTTGTAACCATTGGGGTACTGGATGATCAGTATGAGGTACTCCTTCGGGTCAAGCTTCCATGCCTGCATTGCCTCGTCGGAGATTCCGAGCTTTGACAGGCGAATCGACACTGTCACGTAGCAGTTGTACCCGTCCAGCAGATTGCCAAGATGTCCTACTCTGAAGCCGGCTTCCTTTGCCGCACGGAGATCAGAGCGCACACGATCTCTGAAAGCCTTGTCGGATTTTGTAGGGCCAGTTGATTGCGGTACCGAGGGCAGATGGGCGGTGGCAGCTGTGGGCACCGGACCACCAAAAGAGAAAGATTCGTCCTCGTCGTCGTAGATGTCGTCCGCGTCTTCATCTTCATCGTACTGCTCTTCCTCGTCCGACATCGAGTAGCTCATGTGATGGTCACCGTCCGAATCGGGGGTGATTGCGGAAAGGCTTGCCGAGATCACCTGGATCATGTCGTATACAGTCTTACGGCCGGTAGTACGAATTTCCTGGAGAGCTTTTGCGATGTGGTGTGGTGCATCTTCGCCGCAGAACAGCATATACTCGTGCGACGAGGGGTAGTCAGATACGTCTGTGACCATGACGGTGATGTTGACGGCGATAGGATGTGCGCCTTCTGAGGCAGCGGTGGTGAATTCGAACTCAAACTGGCCGTCATCATCGCCAGATTTGATGCTGTGGACTCCAGGAGGGCAAACGCTGCTCTGGGCCTTTTGCAGGTCTGCGACAAACTGCCTGCGAGGCATGGTGGCGAGCAGCCGTGGCGTTTGACAGTGCCGTGAGCAATGTTGCGGTGAGTAGTGAGCGCGGATACTGTGGTGGTGTTGATATTGTCTGGTAGCGATGGAGTTGTATCAGGCGCCTTTGCCAGTAGTGAGAAGTTGGATTGGTTGTGTTGAAGGTGGGCTATTGGTAGGTTTTATTGTCATGTGAAAGACGAGGAAAGAAGGACCAGAGCCAATAAGCGGGCAGCAAACAAGCGTTGCATGTGACTTCCTTGGCCAACAGTGTCGCGGGAAGAGGCGACAAGGTGAAGAGTGAGGATGTCTGAGTGGCGAAGAACTGCGAGAGTGAGTGGATTGTGTCAAGAGAGAGCGTTTGCGAAAGTGGCAGGGGCAGTACGAGCAGGTAGAGGTAGTGACAGAGCGCTGGTTGGTGGTACGGCGGAGATACTTAGTCTTGAGGCTCGCAGGCAGACAGGCAGCACAGCACAGCCTTGCGCGCGATGAGCTTTAATGCAGTCACTCACTGACTCCCGTCACTGAACTGCGCGGCAGCGGCAAGGAGCAGCAGCACTTTTGAGCACAGAGCAGAGGTGGAAGGCAACAGCCTCCATTCAGAATTGCAGCCTGCACCTATAAAGCAATCAAGCTTTGGCGGGGGCGGGTCCGAGTGAACAGGCCAATCGAGGGGAAGCCGCAATCTACCTAACTTTCCATTAGGTGGTGAGCTAGAGGTACAGTATTCCATCCTTATACACGCCTCCGTCCAGTCACATCCTCCTAGCAGGTCCTGCTGCTATAGTCATCTTCAACGAACCATGGCTGTGACTACTTCAGCTCGCGCGACACCCAAATCCTCCCACGTGTCCGACCAACTCGTCCAGCCCTTCCTCCAACCAGACTTCGATCCAGCAACTTACCTAAACTCCACTTTGCCGTCCCTCTCGCTCTCCAACGCCCGAACAACCAATGGCAACGCGGTAGCTTTGCCAGAGCTTTCCGTCCAGACTCAAGCCTTGCTCTCCCAATTGAATGCGCAAACTACCCGCCTCTCCAACTCCCTCACCCAGCTCACGGACGAGATCGTCCGCAGCGGCGGCCGACTGGCATACGAGGTGGAAGTTCTGCGAAGTGAGACTACAGGTCTGACCGATTCGCTTGGCAATGGCTTGAAGAAGGACATTGAGCTCCTGGCTCCGGCCAAGCAGGTGAGCGAGGAAGTTGCGCCGGCAGACACAGTCGTCCCAGACACCACTACACAAGAGCCCGAATACCTGCAAAATCTACGCACCCTCTCTACCCTCCGCGCGCGCCTGGACAGTGTGATACAAGTTTTTGGCGCCGCTACGGCCTGGCCAGTCGCACCCTCAGAAGTTGCCAGCGGCGCAAGCAGCTTCATCTCCGTCTCTGGGCCTGAAGCGACAGAAGAGAACCGCAATCGTGAATCGAAGGCGAAGGAATACACGGACAATTTGCGCGCTGAGATAAATACTCTACTGTCCAGCGACGACACCGCGGGTCTGGAAGCGGCATCAGAGCGTGTGGAAGAGCTGAGAGCTCTGGCAGAGGTCTGGAAGGGTACGGCTGAAGAGAAGGCACGGACGAAGGTTGTAGACAGTTTGGCCAAGACTATGGAGGACAAGCAGAAAGCTATAGGAAGGAAAGCGGATGGTAGGAGGCAGCCGGAGAGGGCTGTGGACATGAGGTATGGGGATCTGGACGGGAGAGGCGCAGGCGCCGGTGAGGGTGGGTATGGGTTCTTGCAGAATCTTAGGAACTTGAAGGACGGAATGTATCTTGACTGAAATAATCGTCAAGGTGTAAATGAATTCCAATTGCCTCATGATAAGGTCCTGCGCCACCAATCCGCACTTCTATCTGTGTCAAAGATTGTTAACGAGGCCGAACGCTAAGGACTTCGCAGAACTGCATAGCATCTCGCGTGCTGATACAGACAGCAGTATCACATCTCCGGATTCACCCATAGATGGTCGGTGCAACAATTTTGCGCCGATATCACACTGAGCGACGAGCCAAGCCGCTTGGATCAAGCCGCATGAGCTACATGCAAGAGTGCCTGATCCTCGTGGGACTTTCGCGAGCGCATAGTGGCCCAATCAAGGAGGACTCGCTCAGCCCTCAGCCCTGCGAGCCCGCGACTTCCTACTTGCGCAGTTCGCGCCTTCCTCCTGCGTTATGACTGAGGACGTGATGTGTCGACACACTCGCGATGAGTCTGCCTGCACGTGAATATGAAGCACCACACGATCCTTACCACAACACTTATCTCTTCGAGCGTAACCGCGAGCGCAATGACTCCATTCTGACAGCTCATGCTGCCGGCCCCAGCCGCATCTACCAGAGCACTCCGACCAGCGGCAATGCTCAAGCACATTATGGCGACCGCATAATGTATGGGGACAGCCATGTGCACCATCATCGTGAGTCTATATACCTTTAGACTGGAACAGAGCTGACACCCCCAGTGCCGCATCATGAAGTCGAACGGCCTGCGCCGCCACGCAGACCTATCAACACGCTCCGGTGGCGCAAAGATCCTCACTTCGTTGGCCGTGAAGATACGCTTGAGGACATCAAACAAGTTCTCGAAGAGTATGGATGCGTTGCGCTCACTGGTGCTGGAGGCGTTGGGTCTGTTGTTCCTGAAGTCCTAAGCCGATTATCAAGCTGATGCAAGAACATAGCAAGTCACAGACAGCCATCGAGTTCTGCTGGCGCTGGATTGAGGAGAAACCGCACTTCCACATCCTCTGGATATACGCTGGTACCATTCAGACATTTGACGCTGGCTATGCAGAGCTCGCAAGAAAGTTCCGCCTTCCATGCTCGTCTCCAGGAAGCAGCAAAGAGGATGTGCGCGACGGGGTCAAAGACTGGCTTGAGGACAACTCTGACTGGCTGATGGTTATCGACAATGCTGACAGATATGGAGACTTCTTCGGGACTGCAGATGGCGAAGAATATGACACGATCATAGATGCCTTACCTCTGCCCCGACCAGGCTCTGGGATGATTCTATACACGTCACGCCATGCGAGAGTTGGCGAAGAACTGACGGAACACCACCATCTCCATATCAATAACCTGTCTGCCAACGAAAGTAAAAGTCTTCTGATCAATAAGCTTGGGACTTCGATCAGCGACGACCATGCATTTGCACTTCTGGCAGCTTTAGAGTACTTACCTATGAGCATTGCTCATGCCGCTGCTTATATCAAGTTCACAAGGATCTCCATCCAGCAATATCTCGGTCGAGTCGAGAACGATGCCGATCTGCTAGAACTACTGGACTCACACCATGTGCACGTAGGACGAAGGGACAGCAAAGCGCCACGATCTGTGGTCAAGGTTATACGGACGACATTGGACCTCCTCGTCATGCATAATGAACACGCTGCAAATCTGATGTATCTAATGGCATGCCTTGACCGCCAAGGTATCCCAGTAACAGTGACTTCACTTGCTATCAACGAGCGTACAGCAGTACAGAGAAGAAAACTTGCCATTGAACTCCCAGCATCGCAGGCTGAGCTCGAGAGTGCTATTGGTGAGCTCGAATCTCTTGCACTGATAACTCGCCGTGTTGAAGGGCAGTCTTTTACGTTGCATCGACTTGTGCACGCAACCATCAACCACCGCATGATTACAAACCAGACCCACATCACTTATCTCCTGCTGTGTGCGCATTGTCTGATGGAGCTATACTTTCCTGGAGTCAGCTGCCTGATGGAGCATTACAAAGACGACTACTTGACAAACGTAAAGCCATCAAGTCCCGGGATCAAACGGGCACAGCGATCACTTGCAAAGTACCCCAGCGGTTTTAGGATAGGATTGCATTTCCTCTGCAAACTTGGGATCTTTTCATACGTCGAGGATGACTTCTTTGAGGTCGGTGGTCGCAGCAATCGAAAAATTGACTGGTTGAATTACATATGCTCGTCGCCTTTGGAAGCTGTCCTAGCAGCCGCGAAATGTGACCTTGACCCTAGTGGAAACACATCGTCTTTGAGACTTGCCAATATCCAAGCTATGGCAGATCTGGCTTCGCAAGGGTCTTTTGAACAATTGGAAAGACTATCAATCAAGACGATCCATGAGGGTATCAAGAATTCTGTTTCCATGGTGGCGGCGAAGGTCTACCTTGCTCGTGCAGTGGCTGGCATCGCGTCAGAGGCTGGTCGTTTTCCAATAACAACTCGGCCCGTCGCTGTCTTACTCTGCGAGGCTGAGGAAGAGGCAGATGGTATGCCTCTCGAGCAAAGCGATTCTCCTCACACGCATTACGATCATTGCCTGCTGGCTGCTACTTTCTTCGAGGCGGGCTGTCCTGCGAAAGCCATACATCTCCAAGAGCGTGCTTGCGATGGTATAGCAAGAATTTTCGGTCCCAAGGATCTGGACGCACTCGTATACAAGGTGTATCTGGCCGAATTGAAAGGCCCGTACTTGATGGACCACGAAGAGCTCCGTGATCTCGAACAGGATCTGCAGACATGGTACGATAGCATGCAAGGTCAGCACGATCTAGCTTTCATAAACCACAGTGGTGCATCAACAGCTCTCGATCACTTAGGTCGCGTGAAGGCGTTGATCTGTCGAAAATTCCTCGCGATCCATGGAAACAATTCTTCACGCCGTGAAGATGATACCTTTTCTATCGCTGTCAATGATACTGAACACGTGCTCCGACGCTCGCTTCTTCAGATGGACAAGCTCGGTGGAGTGTTCGACCCGGCGACATCGCAAAAATCGAGACAGATCTATGGATTCTTAAAGGCCATGAGACCAATGGTGGTGGCAGGCGATTTCGCTTTCGAGAGAGCAACAACTTTGTTACAAGCAACCTCACATTGCAATTTCTTGAGTCTGCATTGTGCTTCGATCATTACGGATAACATCAAGGTTTTTCTGCGGCACTATCACGTTCTTCCAATATGTGAGAGAATGCTTCTCACACTCTTACGCAACCTCAAGACGCAAGGCGCTCGTCGCGACGCCGAAGCAACCGCCCGAGTCGTATGGTCCACGCTGCACCTGTTACAAGTAACAAGGGCCCAAGACCCGGCACTCAACAGCCCATTGCAAACAACCATGATGTTTCAACATTATGCAATTTGTGACATGTGCCGCCATGTACGCTATCTCGGCGAGCCCCCGACGCCACATTTCATGGAACGCTGACTGACGATCGCAGCTCATAATCGGCATTCGCCACAGATGTCTACATTGCCCCGACTGGGACGTGTGCACCGCATGTCTCGATCTCGACGGATCGACGGAGCAACTCTGCTCGTCAAGCGGGGCGCCACCTAGACCACATCGATTCGCCCCTGTGTACGAACGGCACGATCAATACTGCGTCCACCGCGAAGCTGTTGAGTGGCACACGCTCTTCCTACCGTACAAGACTCATATCGTCCCACATGCACTCCTGGTGGATCCGGGGCGCTATTCCGTGCTTCCAATCCATCAGCGATGGCACAAAGATATCGCTGACGCTAACGGATATGAGTCTGAACCTGACGAAGGCAGGCGTACAGCGACACAATGCTTCAAGCACTATGCTCGCCGAAAGGATGATTGGCTCGACGGCGGTCAGGCTCGGGGTGCAAGGGCACGATCGTACGAGGATTTGAAGCTGGCGTTTGTGTTGTCATCGCCATAGAGGCGATATGGTTGCAATGGAGATCACAACTGGGGCAGGGCTGAGCGTCCCCGCATGCTTACTCAGTCAAATCACACCGTAATCCATCGCTACCATCGTCATTTCCAGATGAACTCGATTTCTAGATGAATTCGTATAGACACGGACTGCAGCCTTGTGCTCACATCAAAGCTTGCTGAGCTGGGGGAAAATCAGCCTTGAGCGGACCAACTGTGCTTACATGATCAATTGGATGATACAGTAGTATCTTCAAGGCCACCATAACTAGATTAAAGCTATCTTCCAGAGTTTGCGCCACGTGGTTAATGACACTCCCGGTATAACACATGGCACTCTCGCTTCCCATTCCCCGCCTTAGGCTAGCCAACGACCGTTCACGTCAGTCTTCGTCACTCATGTATGTACCGACATTCGACAACCTCGGGCATAGCAGCATACCATCACAGAGTGCACTGGTCACGAACTGCCGCGACCAAGACATTTCCCCCACGCGGGGAAGGTGCCTGGGCAGAAGCTTGTATTCAGCCCTCTCAATCTATCTATCGTATCACCCGCAACTCTCTCCTCTGGCCGGCATCTGCAATTTCTCAGGTTGCCACGCGTCCTGTGTTTTCACTGCCCTCGCGCCGTAGGCTCTAAGGCGCCTGGCGCAAGCCATATCTTGTGCTTCAAGTTGGTCTGAGTCGACGTGGCGCGCCTTGAGAGCAAGATGAGAAGAGAAAGACGGCAAAGCCAACAAGGCAATCACCGCGAACCAGACAACTGCCATCCAGACATCTCAGCAGCAACCCTACACGAGAAACGAGTCAGGCCCAGTCACATGGCGGCTGAGAAGAGGCCGCCATAGGCTGTTGTGCAAGAACCGGGTTCTTCCACGCCTCTCTTCTCCGCACGAAGGATGAATCGCGCCCTCTTTGCCGCTCTCGGCCTAGCCACACACCCTTCACGCTCGCGTGCGGAGCCTCTGCCGGCGATCCAAACAAGATGCAGCTTGCCATGCCACGCGGTTCTCATGCTCTAGATTGCTTTAGACGGCGGCTTGCTGGGTTGAAAGTTTGTCTGGGGTTCGGCAGGACGAGCAGGGACAACTGCCACTGCTGCCGATGAGTCTAATGAGGCAGGGGCGCGGTTTATATAAGGTATATTGCTCCTGCTGCTGGCGTCGTGTTGCTTTGCCTGGACTCGACGCGGGACTTCTGTGTTACGAGTACGCGAAGGATCTAGGCTCGTACCTCTGGTAACTTCTTTTGATTGCTTGTCTGGGCGGACTTTGAAGGGACAGCTTGAGTCCGCGCGCGGGTTTCTTAAACTTGTACGAGGGCCCTATTGAGGGAACGTCTTGGGTCTTTTGGATAGGTTCTCTACTGAGAAGGCGATTGGAATCATCATGGAGATGAACTACGATGAGAGGGTACGTTCACGTTGAGCATCGTATTCATATGCTCTAATATTGACACGATAGCAGGAGCTCCACCGCCTGGAGGAGGAGCTCCACACTGAGATTCTCCCTGGCACGGAGATCATGACAGACGTCGGTTCTCACCACTTCGTCAAAGGTGGCTCTGGAGTCTTGGTGCCCCAGCCTTCCGCCGACAAGAACGATCCACTGAACTGGTCTCCGTTCTGGAAGACTTGCTGTATCTCTGCATCGACATTCGTCACTTTCACGCAAGGCTTCGGCCCGCTAGCTCTGGCGCCCATGTTCCCGTACTACATGCACGATTTCGACTCTAGCCTTGCGGCCGTTGTCAAGTTCACTGGCGTGGCGATCTTGGTGCTGGGATTCAGCAATTTCATCTGGGTGCCCATCAGCTCTTCGTTTGGTAGGAGGCCGGTGTATATCCTTTCGCAGATCGTTTGCCTTGCGTCTTCGATCTGGAGAGCTAAGGCGATGACTTATGGCTCTTTTATGGGTGCTTGCGTGCTCAATGGTATTGGTGCTGGTCCTGCAGAGACCATCCAGCCTGCTGTGATTGCTGATATCTTCTTCTTGCATGATCGTGGGTTCTGGAACACGCTGTACTGGGTGTTCTACATGGGTAGCTTGATGGTGGGACCTATCATCTCTGGAACCATGGCGCTGCACGTTGGTACGTGATCGAAGGATGCAACTCAAGATGGTATCTGAGACACTGTACTTACTTTCCTTGTTTTAGGCTGGAGGAACTTTTGGTGGTTTAATACTGCAATAATCGCTCTGTCGCTGCTGATGGTCATCTTCATGTTCCCGGAGACGAAATGTAAGTTACTATGCATGTGGAGCAACTCACGACAATCTCACTTACACGTGCACTCCAGGGCACCGCCCGCACCCCAGCGAAGTCATCCAGAGCATTGCCGGCGATGCGAAGACTTCAGCAGCCACCTCTGGCGAGAAGATCAACACATCAGAGCCAAACAACAGTGACCCAGAGAAGTTAGGTAACGACATCACCCATGTCACGACCAAGAGCACCATGCCCGACCTCAGCCAGCAAGCCACCGCCGAGCGTGACCCTTTCCTGGGCAAAGGCTCTCCGAATAAGCAGCAGTGGAAGCTCTACCAGCCCAACCCGCACCCTTTCAAAGCAATCTTCTTTGATTTGTGGATTCCGTGGAAGTTGTTCGCTTTCCCCATCGTTGAACTCGCAGCTTTCATCGTCTCGTGGTCTTGCAGCTCTTTCTTGACAATCAATTTGACCCAGAGCCAGAACTTCGCCGCGCCGCCTTACAACTTCAACAGCCAGAGTATTGGGTTCATGAACTTTGCCATCTTGGTCGGTGCTATGATCGGGCTTGCTACCGCGGGTCCGTTGAGTGATTGGGTGAGCGCGAGAGCGACGAGGAAGAACGGCGGTATTCGAGAGCCGGAGATGAGATTGCCTGCTATGAGTAAGTTCTTCTCACAGATAATTCTTTCCATCAAACCATCACCTCAGCTAACCATCACTCTTCCACCCAGTTCCCTACGTCCTCATAATGATGCTCGGTAATTTCATCGTCGCCTTCGGCTACGAGAACAAATGGCGCTGGGAGCCCATCGTCATCGTCGGCTACACCTGCGCGGGCATCCAAGTCGCCGCCCTGCCCGGCATGCTGACGACATACGCCGTCGACTCGTACAAGCCCGTCGCCGGCCCGCTCATGGTCGCCATTACCGTCAACAAGAATGTCTGGGGGTACGGGTTCTCGGAGTTCATCACGCCGTGGGTGATGAAGAGTGGTTTCGTGCCGCCGATTATGACGAATATGGGGCTGATTACACTGTGGTGTTTGTGTGCGGTGGTGTTCTATTATAAGGGGAAGACGTTTAGGAGGTGGAGTCGGGATAGCAATGTTCATAAGTTGTGAAGGAGGAGGATGAGGAGGATGAGATGTAGGCTTGGAGAGTGATGTAGAGATCGTAGTTGTTTCAAGATGAAAGTAACTGAATCATGGAAATTCGATCAATTGTACATTTGCCCCGACTCCAACTCTCGTGCGTAAAGCCTTGCCCTCGTGATCGCCGGCCTGACCAGGAGCTTGGGACACGTGCTAGATCCACAGTGCAGCCCGATCATAGGGTTTCTACAGTTGCACAACGTGGAAGAAAAGCTTGGCTTTGTTTCTGCAGACGACCTATGTATGAGCCGATGAGCTACATGTGCTGCCTACAGCCGGATCGAAGCACACTGCTCTGCTTCCCTGTACGAGGCGTTGTTTTCGTCGGCAAAGTCTTCCACTCTCAACCCTGCCAGTGAGAATAGATTAGACGAGTAGAAATTCAAGCATACTTTCTCTTAGACGAGATGACTTCTCGAGCATTGATTGACGGAAATTTGACAGCCAGAAGTAATCTTGCTCGTGAAGAACAGCATCTGAAGAAAAGACGCTACTGCTCAATCATTGACATTACCCGGTACAAGATCAACCGGTTGTCTTACCTGTCGGCGTTGGTTATAGTGCCTAGCGGACTTACCGAATTGGGACTAGCGTATATCCTGACCTCACTTCCGACATCGCACGTTATCTTCAATGAAGTGACCTAGGTCCTCGTTAATCTTTCATTGATACACAATTGATCAGTACAGGTCCTCTGCAGTGAAGCAGCGACGATGTAACCCCAAGTCCAACGTTCCGGTTCTACCTGTGACCAAAGTCGAATTCGATGGCGGGTCCTGCGCACGGCTGTGGAGTGGGCACTATAATAGAAAGAATGCGGAGAAAGACCTGTGGAGACGGTAACATGTGGAGCCGAGCATATGGGGTTGGTCGGTTATGAAAGTGGCGGGCAAGTACCCAAGCTTCAACGTCAGCTTCTCTCATCCCTGCAAGCGAGGGCAGAGCTTGAGCTTGCCGGAGTCCGACGATGCAGCATGATGGTGCTGATCTCGCTGATGCGTGAGACAAAGGTCATCTTGAGCCATTGTACAGCACTCCTTGGATCACGTACCAATGGACGATGGATAGCTCTTTCTCGGCTACACCATCTACTGCCCTTGCGTACCGTGAATGTCCTTGCGCGCACTTTTACCGCAAGCGACATGGGCGGGCAATATGCGGGACACGGTAAGGTATAGCTTTACGTCACCAGCGATTTTAATCTCGTACCTGACGATCTGTCGCCAAGAAGAGGGGAATCGTTGCGCCAGTCCATTGCTCTCTCCAGTCACTTTCTCCATGATCAATCACTTCTTCCGCCGGCTCGTGTGCTAGTCATGTGGAGGGAAATCCTTCCATTGTCCGCGCGCATTGGCCTTGAGGAGGGCAGCCCGCCTTAAAGGTAGAGACATCCGTCACTTCGTTCAACCCTTGCCTTCGATTGTCGCACTTCGCAGTCTGCAGCGCTGATCACTACAAATTTGTGCGAGTCTGTTAACACCACCCATCGACATCCGCTCCAACACATACACCTCTACACCGACCCAAATAGCACAACAGCGCGACAATGCTTGCACGCTTCGCTGCTCTGGCGGCACTGCCTCTCCTCGCCTTCGCCCAGACCGAGATCGCCGGCAATGGCACTGGCATTGACAAGAACGGCAAGTACGAGATCTCCAGCGAGGGTATTCGCGCCAACTTCATCGCCTACGGAGCTTCCATCAGCAACCTCTTCATCGAGGACATCCACGGTGAAGTCCGCGACATCGTCCTCGGCTTCGACAATGCCAGCTACTACGAGATCGACAAGCAGCACCCGCACTTGGGTGGTGTGCCCGGCCGCTACGCCAACAGAATCAAGAACTCGACTTTCGAGATCGACGGCCAGGAGTACCACATCGATGCCAACGAGCACGGCGGCTTGAACACCCTGCACGGTGGTGGTAAGTACATATCCGAGTTGTCGATATATCGTCATTGACCTAAGCTAACACATTCGATAGATGACGGCTGGGACTGGCGCAACTGGACCGTCGTTGCCCACACCCCGGACAGCATCACTTTCTCCCTCGTCGACCCTGCTGGCAAGGAGGGCTTCCCAGGTGAGGTCATCTCCTACGTGACCTACACCCTCAGCCCCTACACCTGGCACATCTCCATGACTGCCTTCGCTACCACCCACAAGACCCCGATCATGCTCTCCTCGCACACCTACTGGAACCTCGACGGCTTCCAGAACCCCGAGACTCCGCTCGCCCTCAACCACACTCTTCACATGCCCTACTCCGGCCAGCGCATTGCCACCGACGGCATCCTCATCCCCAACGGCACAATCCTGCCCAACCAGAAGTACGACGTCAACGACTTCTGGTCTTCGCCCAAGCAGATCGGCGCCAACTTCACCTCCCCCGACCTCCTCGGCAACTGCGGCACCAACTGCACCGGCTACGACACCTGCTACCTCGTCAACCGCGCCCAGAACGGCCCCTACGACTGGCACGCCGCCCCTGTCGCTACCCTCTCCTCCGACTGGTCCGGCATCCAGGTCGACATCTACTCCGAGCAGGAGGCCTTCCAGGTCTACTCGTGTGCCGGCCAGAACGGTACCCTCACCCTCAAGGAGACCCAGGGTCTGTTCAACGAGACTGACCGCCCGCGTGTCGTCGAGAAGAACGGCTGCATCGTCATGGAGGTCGAGGACTGGATCGACGCCATCAACCAGCCCGAGTGGCAGCGCGAGAAGCGCAACATCTTCGGCCCCGGCGATGCGCCGTACGTGCTCGAGGCTACTTACAGCTTCTCGCTGAACCAGCCCAAGAAGAACGAGACTGCGCCGCAGGGATACTAGAGGGATGTTGTCAGATCCCGAACTGGGGGCATCAGACGATGAATCCTTAGTGGTGGCTTATGTCTAGTTTTTAGCTTAATGATGAAGTCCAAAGTTTCTTGCATACTTGTATATCTCGTCAATGTTTGTGCAGCCTCAATACTGTCCATGAAACAGCTGTCAGTGACGTTCTGCCTCCAAGGTATCGCCGTCTTGAAGAGCCGAATGATTTGAACGAACACAAATTGTAGATATAGCATTAGGGTTAGGGTTTGCCCCAACCGGTCACTGTATACAACACATGTATGAGCATGCACCTGTGTGCAGCATAAGTAGATTCAACGTTTACTGCTTTTTGCAATAGTATCTATTGATCATTTGAAATGTCTGAGTGTATTTGAAGGGTCTAATTAGATTGATTGTTCACTTTCGGATTTTTCGATACGCAGGCTCACGTTGATCGAGTTTGGTGGTCGATCTTTACGAATTGAAAGACCAACGTGCAGTAAATACCCTCGCACCTGCTGGCCTCTGATTCCACCTAAGTCATCTTCAACCCCTTCTCACTAACACAAACAATCTTCTTTTCATCCACAAACGGGTAAAACTTCTTCCACTGGCCCACCCCGCGACGGTTCCTGACACAGCGGTTGTTCTTCGACTTCTCATGGCAAACTTCTTGCAGCTCGAACTTACCGTCCTTGCAACGATAGATCGCACGCAGAGCATCGACGCCGTTCTCCTCGAAGGAGCCGCAGACTTGCATGCCTTCGATGTCGCCATAGCAGCCGCGACCATACCAGTCTGGTGGGAGAGTCTCGAAGGGGTAACCGCGAGCGGTCGGGACGGCGCCGATTGTTTCGAGGAAGAGGTACTTGTCGAATACGATGTCGCCGCCGGAGCTGGGATTGAGGGCGGAAGCGTTGATGGTTGTAAGAAGGGTGAGGAGGATTGGGAGAGTGGTGGCGAAGTGCATGGTTGATGGTTTTTGAGGTTGGGTGTGTTGTGGTTGTTTGGTTTTGCAGTTTATGATCTAAACAGGAATGGTGAGGGATGCATAGTGGTTTGATATGTATGGATCTCTTTTATTGCACTTCTTTGTTGGGGCGAGGACAATAGCGGGAGAACAATGCTTGATGCGACGACGGCATGCAACACGAGCGTACCGGACTGATTTGAGCTCAAGGTCGCAAGGATCATTGAAAGTGCACTTAGTCGTGACTTCAAAACCATGTTCGGCCCACATAAGTTGTTGAATTGATATACAGGATGGCTGACCTGGTATATGATCGTGGAAAAGTATTAGGCTATTAGCTGTACAGCAAGTGTCAAGAAGAAATCATCAGCTGGGCTTGAAGAAAAGACGTGTGTCCACAAGCATTAGTACAAGCAGGAAGAATAAAGTAAACTGGATGCAGATCGGATAGCGCTCAAGCTTTCTCAACCTTGCTAGCCTTCATACAGACAACCTTGTCTCCACTAACAAAAGGGTAAAATTTCCTCCCCTTGCGTCTCCCATTCTTGACGCATCGATCTTTCGCATGCTCGTCGCCCTCATGGCAAGTTTCAGCAAGTTCCAGCCAGCTGTCTTTGCAGCGATAGATTGCGCGCAGGGCATTGACTTCTCGTTCTTCGAAGGAGCCGCAAGCGTACTCACCTTCAGGGACGTTGTTGCAGCGGCCAGCGTATGGAGCGGCATCTCTGTAAAAGGCCCAGTCGCTGCGACTGCTTGAGACAGCGCCGATTTCCCAGATCTTGAGGTGGTCGTTCCAGGTTGCGGTTTGTGCTATCGATACGCCAGAGACGGCAGCAACGAGGGTTGAGAAAGCAATAAAGGTGGAGTGGAGCTGCATTGTTGTGGGATTGTGTAATTGGGTTTGGTCTGTTTTTGGATATTGCGAGTGTGTTGGGTTCTGATCAATCGAGGGAGAGGTGTAGGAGAGGATGTAGTGGTAGGTAAGTAATCGTTAGTCTTTGATCTCAAGAACAATGATTGGGAACAATGCTTGAAAGAGAAATCAGAAATTGAGACAAAGCATGTCATCATCTTACAAGTCACCTACAGCCGTGGCCATTTGAGTGCTGGAACCAATCCCTTCGGCGTGTGCACAGCATAGCATATGGCAAAGCCCTGTAGAATTGTTCCTATACAGTTTCTGAAATTGATACAACGGATACACGACGTATTTGAAATAGCGATGTTTCTGATATGCAAAGAGTCAAAGATAATCTGTTCTGACTCAAGGAGTCTCAACTCTGTCCTTCTTCATGCAAACGATCTGATCGGGATTGTTGAATGGGAAGAACTTCTTACCCTTCCTGCGGCTGTTCTTCACGCAGCGATTATTCTTCTTGTTCTCTTTGCAGACTTCAGCCCTCACAAGGCGGCGGTTCACGCAGACATAGATAGCCCGCAGAGCATTGACGCCATCGGATTCGTACCATCCGCATACGTGGCCACCTTCGGGAATGCCACCACAGGAACCCATGTAGGTGGCTGCGATGTTTTGGCCTTCCTCAGTAGGGACTTGACCGATGTCCCAGACTTTGAGCTGGTCGTTCCAGACGGCGGCCGAAGCACTGGTAGCGAGGAAGGCGAGAATAACGTTTTGGATTTGCATGTTTGCTGAGTTTTGATTCTGGTGTTTGGTGGATTTTGGTGGGAGGTTTTACTTTTCTGAATGTTTATTTGGCAAGAGGGATCTTGGCATCAGGTATACCTGACATTTCTTTCATCAACTTTGGACAATGCGCTGGAAGACGTCCGAAAGAAATGCTAAAGATACATTGTTATCGGACAACGAACAAGGTTGCGTCCTACTATACCAACAAAGAAAAGCGGTTTCGTGACGTGCGGTACGTGTGCCTAAACCACAGGTCAGCTTTGCAATAGCCTAGACTAGTGCTACAACTCGAAACGGAAGCACAAGACTATGATGCGAGTGAGCAGAAAGTCGCCGTTGTTGAGTGTCAGCCTGACAGAATAAGCGTTTTTGAACGAGTATCGACTCGTACGCTACTCGTCCTTTACGATGGCATTTCGCAAACATGTTAGGGGTTCGAGGGTCTCTTCCCATCATCGGCGTTCTTCACTCTCTTAGCACGTTGACGGCACGAGTTATTAACCAACTATAAGAATGAATGCCTCTTTCTACAGCGGATCCGCTCGGCAAAAGAATCTACCACATCAACTGATGGTATCTCGACGTCAAAAAGTGCTAACGGTGCAAGGAAGTTGACTTTGCTACAACTCACCAGCGAACTAGCGTCCAAATAGTGACCACAGTCAAACAATATGGAATGGGTACGAGGGATTCATATTTAAGTGCAAGCACAATGCCGATTTGATTGATCCCAGCACCAAAAACACACCATCGAAGACCCAGCAACATACCCCAAACATCGAAGAAAGGATCCACACCACCAGGCCGACCACTCACAACGATCAACATGTACCCTTACAACCCTCGCACCTTCAACCATTATGGTGTACTTCCAGGCATGGGGCCTGGTCAAACACCTCAATACACTCCCCTCCGTCAATATCACCCAGGATCGGCCCTTGTAGGACCGCAAGGAAGACCTGTTTTACCACAAGGACTACACTCTCCTTTCGGGACACCGCAAGGCTACAGCAACGGACAGATAAGAAACATGCGGGCCCAGGTTCAATATGGCGCTTATGCCTGGCGATGAACGTGGTGAACAAGACGGAGTGGGGAAAGGAATGTTCAAGACATGTGTAAGGGACATCCAGTTAACAGCGGATCTGCAGTTTGTTAGAAAATGCTGATTGCTGTGATGAGATGCAAAGCGATGAGAGACACTTGAGCACACATAAAATTGGAGTTTGATATTTTCTTCTAATTCAATGGTGCATTCTTTCTAATCAACGTAATCGTCATTCGCTGTGTGAGTCAGTGTGACCGAACAAATGTTTGCTGACAAGTCTCGACTCATACGTATCATCAAAATTTTGAGTTGGATACTCCGCAAACGAATTGAGGGTTCAAGAGCCTGTGTATGCGCCTGAGCTACTCTTGTTCCTATTCAGTTTACACATAGTCAACCTAAGATTTGTCCACTGTTGATAGAGCTAGGTATGTCTGATTAATGCTATTACTCCTCGATAGACTATTGTATGCTATATAGTCACGGCGGCCATGCGATATACTGACCCAAATTACTTCTGGGCCGTACGTGGAGGCAGCGGGATTGCATGGGGCGTCGTCACCAGCGTCACTTACATGACCCATTTATGGATGCAGCGAAACTTGACGTCTTCTACTCTCGTAACGGTGAGGGAACAAGACCACAGGGTCTACGGATCATCAACATGTAATGGGTGGCATGAGAATATATAAACACGGAGTCAACAGCACGATTTACGTTCTCCTGAACAGCAACGTCGAAATCCTCCCGCGCAAGAAGCTGTAACGGACTTGGACCTTTCGATTGAACGAACTCAAAGCACGAGTGGTATGAACACGAACTCCAACTACAACCCCTACGGGGTATTATCGAATCTGGGCCCCGGTAGAACACTGCAAAAGGTCAATGGATCGCTCGCTATGGCCGAATTTGCTAGCCTAATGGACCACTGAGCTATAGCCATACTGGCAGGATCGTAGAGAACCCCAATTATCCAGGGGCACAAGCCTATAGTAATCGACAAATGGCCAACATGCGAGATCAAATGCTGTACGGCGGTGATGGCGGAGCTTATTCCTGGCGGATGAGCATGATGAATGATGCTGAGATGCGTCGGGAAATTTCGAGATACTCATGAGCGATTGCGAATGTACGGCAGATTCACAGCCATTGTGGAATTGCTACAAATCGCGATGCTGCGTAAGGTGATAGTATTCACCTGTGCTGAGATATCCTTGGAGTTGGTTGGGTTTTAGTGCAATCACATATTCTTCATGCATCATGATTGACATACCTCTTCATCTGCTGTACAATAGATCACGAGTGTTCTCTTGAATGCCAGACTATCAAGCTTGCAGGCTGTAGCGACCTATAGAATCCATGACGGTGAATGATCGATGCCAGTGACTGGACTTGTTTCCATTGACCGTACAACCGCACGCTACTTAAGTATCTCAGCATAAAGACGTTTCTCCCTTCCATTTGCATCAAAAAATCTCAAGCAGGCGCACTCGACACCCATACCCACATCCTTGACACAACATCCGAACCAAACAGACTGCCACTATGAACAGCCATTTTGGCGTGATGACAGGCATGGGCGCCGGACAGAAACCTATGTACTACGGCCTGGTCTTGCCTGGTCCTAATCCCTACCATCACGTGCGCGATGAAGGCTCTTACGACGTGCAGCGCCAGCTTTGGATGGTTGGCGAGTACTTCCGCAACCATCCGTCGGACATGAACGATCCAGAGCAGTACCGATACGGCACTTATGTTGGCCCATCAAGCAATCACACCAGGACTCAATCCGCCGACTACCATAGGCGATGATCTTCTGGAATATACAATTACCCAACAGCAATCGGGCTTGGCCAGCAGAGCGTTGTTGTGCGGCAGGTGTCTGACGATGCCGCGAAGAGTGATGTGGACAATGGCGACGCGTTGACTGGCAGGTGGAGTTCTGCTCTAATGTTAATTTCATCATTATGAAATGAAAGCTCATTTGGACAAACTCTTTCGTATGACCGTGGTATGCTGTAGCAAACTAAAGAGCTTACTGGAACATGGTTGCTGGATAGGTCGGTATGAATGATAGTTCACCATAACCAGGATCATATTCCCATTCCCAGTGCACCGACTTACCACGATCAATGTCGATTCTGCAGTGATCAACAGCATCACAATGGTGAACGGTAAATGCTATATGGGCTGCGTGTCACTTCTATTGACTGCACAGCAGCGTAATCTATAAATATTCCAGCATCGAGGTAGTCCTCCCTTCCCATTACATCAACAGACTGAATCAGACCTCCAACGACCACACCCATATCTTTGACCAAACATCTTATCCATGAAAGCTGTCAAAATGAACAACCCTATGGGCGTACTCACAGGCATGGGCCCTGGCCAGATACCTATGTACTACGGTTGGAATATGCCTGGTCCGGATCCTTACGATTCTCTGCGCGGTGAAGGCTGTACCGACATACAGCACAACCTTGGTTTGATCGGCGATTATCGCTCCAGGCACCCAGAGCACACGAGTCCACCCATTCCTATGAACACTCCTAGCAACTACCCATACGCCGGCTACAGTGCGTCGGGATATGGCGGTTACGATGAGGGGCCCGCCGTCATCAAAGGCACCGGCAGTCAGTTCGCTGGCCCCCTGGCGGGCGCATTCTACAACACAACCTTTAGGCGCTACTAAAAAACGAATAAGCTTTCTGAAGACGCTGGGAGGCGCGGTGAAAACAAGGGCAATGGCTTAGCATTAGTCAACATATGGGAGTTTTGCTTTGTCATGTTAGTGTGGAATGCATGCCTAGTTGGCAGGTTTGACAAACTCTTTCGTGTGCACATAAGCCAACCGGAGAACTCAGTAGAACACATCGTAACGATGATGCAACTGTCATGCATAGTAGAGCTTACGTCCCCATGTATTACGCGCCCGGTGCTGCTGAGTCGCCTTAGTTGTTGTTGCTGCTGTCAGTGTTGCTGTCGTTGCTGTTGTCTTTCACTTACATTGTGGTCGCCGCGGAGACGCAATTTCGCAAAGCGCACAAGTCCTTCGCCGCCGCTTCATGCACGCACATGAGTTTGCACTACCGAACACCTACATACTAGCGGCTACGACTCGCCCATTCTCACCGAGGATCAGTAAGTATCATCCTGACAGATCGTACCGCAACGCAAGGCGACAAGTACTAATTCGGAAAAAGCAGCACCCCCGGCCAAGAACAAGATGACTGGCGACGGTTCCGGCAGCCACAGGCGTGCGAAGAAGCGCAAATTCGACAGCGGCACGAACATGGTGACTGACCTTGCTCCAAAGCTCTTTAACAGCTTGCTGATATCCATATAGGCCGACAGCAGCGCGGACGGTCGCAACGTGGCCGCCGAGGGCGTGGCTCGCGATCAACCAAGCACTCCGCCTGTGCCGGTTGCGCATGCGAACTTCTTCAGCAAGCTACCGCAAGAGCTCAAGGACGAGATACACGAGTGGTTCCTGTTAGACAATGTCGGAGATGACGGCGAGGTGGAGATCATGGCTTACGATGAGCATGGCATCGGGCGCATTGAAGGATCCCTCTATGCTTTCGCCTATGCCTTCGAAGCACCGGAGTACCAGCAAGAATTCGAGGCAGCTGCCACGGTCGTGGGGAAGTTCGTCCGCCGTCACCGCAAGTTCAAGGCGACATGTTATTCTTTCGACTCTCGGGATGTCAGCATGATGAGGAGGCACTATGCTACATTGACAGCGCTCCTAGGTCCGTCGCCACCGTTCCAGAACTCGTTCTGCTTGACCGTTAAGACGTGGGGTCAATTTGACCGCGACACCACGTTGGACGCCGTTGCCCAGTTCTTCTGGGAACAGCTGGATCTGTGGCATCGGTCAGGAACGTGCCGCGGCACGATGCTCCTCCGTCGCTGGGAGTTGCCGGGATCTCGCGACGAAAGTGCCTGCTCGGATCATAGCGAGTCGCACTGTCTGCTTGGGGAGATGCAAAATACCCCCGTACTTCCCCCAAGTCGCGACGGCGAAGACAACAGGGCTGTTTTCCAGAAGGTGTGGTGTATCATCTATAGCACAGGGTTGCCAGTCCATGTGGCAAACAAGCTCCAGATGGCGTTGTTCGGGTGTTTTGCAGAGAGCATCAAGCAAGCATGAGATTCCATCGACACAACACACCCATGCTTGACAATACGACTGGAACAAGTGCTTGGGTTGAAGTTGGTCGTCGTCTGAAGCTTTGCAGCACCAAGGTCGCCTATCATCAAGAAGATCGCACAGCACAGCGCCGAAATCCAGCTGTCTCGAACACCTGCACGCGGACAAGCAGAGAAAAAGGGCTTCTTATGGAGACGGCCGTGAAGGGGGTTTGGTTGATGGGATGAGCGTAGAGCGGACAAATAGCTTTGGGTGTAAGGAGCATCTCTTCGGCGGGCGTCGTAGTCTGTAGTCGAGGCTTTGATGCAACGGTGTGTGTATAAAAAGCGGCATAATGCACATTACAATCCCCCAACGTGACCGAGAGCTCAGCCTGCACATGGCGTTGGTCATTGGAACCAAGGAGGCACCGTACCAGCATCGATCGTGTGAACCGGCGTAAGATCGTGGCATGGCTTATATGCAACCACGATGTGCTTTGTGATTGACATGCCTTCGCGTTTCTTCTGTGGCCATACTACACGTCCAATAACGATTCTGCCGGTAATTGTGGCATACACATCGTTGATGACTTCGATCGATACCCGCGACTTGGTGACATCGTTGCTGACGACTCTCTGGAGTCTGTCCTGGGCCGACATCATCTTTCCGTCCTTGTAGATGTTTCGGGATCGAATTTACAGCATCACATGGTTGGTTCATGTGCTGCTACCATTTGAAGCGTTGACAGTCGGATCACATGCTCGCTTCAGGTCTTTTCGCCGCACATGCAGCTTCCTCGATCGCCGCACGTCACCATACTCAACCACTAACAACACCATCGACAGCACCGCCCACCGAAGACACCACCGACCCAAGGCCCTCAGAAAAGCGCAAGAACAACCATCACGCCGCAAACATGGTATGGCATACATCTCCGCACAGATTGCACACAGGAGGCTAACATCGTAATAGACCGACAGCAACGGCAGCACTGGCCAGCCCGGCAACGGCAATACCCTCCAAAAGCTCCCACAGGAGCTCAAGAACAAGATCCACGGATACATTCTGTGGGACTTGATCGAAGATGCTGACAATTCGTGGGCAATCATGGGCGTCGACGCACGCACTCTAGCGCTCATCCAGGCCTTCAGCAATGCCTTCGCGTTGCTGGACAACCAGAATGACTACCTGGAAGCCTCAAAGTTCCGTGTGGAGTTCCTCCGTCGCAACGCCAATTTGAGCTAAATGTGCTACTATCGAAAAGACTCTCGGTGGCGATGAAGGAGTGCTGAGGGCATGGCCGCAGATGGCACTAGCTTAGGATGAAATAGCAGAATGCGAAGCGTTGTGAGGGCTCTCAAAGGCATCAAAGAAGTGTTTATGGCACCACTGCGTCTGATACTAGCTTGCGTTCCAAGTGCAGCATGCGTACCGTTGTGAGGCTCTCACTGGCATTGGAGAAATGTTCAGGGCATTGTGGTCATTGATACTAGCATACGATCGAAGCGCGGCATACGTATCACCTCAAAACTTTCGGCGGTACTCAAGAAGTAGTTGAGGCGCTACCGTAGCTGGTATTCGCACGATTGAAGCGTAGCGTGAATAACGTCGCAAGTGTCTCGGGAGCGCTCACGAGAACGCTTAAAGCACTTCCATAGACGATAGAAGCATCCATTCGCAGGGAAGTATGCGGGTCGTCGTGAGACTCTCAACGGCATTGAAGAGAATTTTACGACATTACCGTAGCTGATAAAAGCGTACAGTGGAATGGAAGTATGCGTACCATCGTGAGACTCTTGAGGATATTCAAGAAGTGATCGGGACACTACAGTTTCTGATGTTCGCATACGATCGAATCGCACTGTGCGTGCCCTCGCGAGGATCTCAGAGGCAACAATGGCCACTTGCTTTGCAGAGGTCGCTGATACAGGCACATCTGGTACTATTGCCCAAGACGCTTTGGAGGAACAAGTTTGAATAATTGCCCCACCTGATGCATAAAGACTCACAAGTCCATGCATTGATGCAATGTACTGTGTTTGTTTGGCGAAATTAGGCTACGCAATCGCCGCGGCGACAGCCTTGCTTGGGGCTTGTGTATTCGTTCAAGCGGAAAACCGTGATCCGCAGCTTTTGTTTCGCCACACCAGCACACAAACATTACGGCCAAGTGCCACAGCCCTAGACACCTCTGAGGTAGGCACACGCGGAATACGGCTGTACCGAAGATGATCGGATGCTAATGTCATGCCACAGGTTGTGCAAAAATGGCCGACGTGCAGCAAGCGCAGCGAAAGAGGAAGAGGCCGCAGCACGACGAGGACTTGCCCGACTCGCCGCCCAAGAGGTCGCAGCGAAAGAGATCGCAGCAAGAGGGCTCGCCTGGATCGTCGTCTCGGTAAGTATCTCGAGTGGGACGTAGCTTGCGCAGCAAACTGACATTTCAAAGCCTACCTGATGACGACCAACCGTCACAAGCTGCCGCGACCGACGTAGGTGACGATTCCTTGCTCGGAAAGCTACCAAAGGACCTGCGAGTTGCCATCTACGACACCGTCTTCGACAACACACTCGTCCACTCTGAGAGGATGGTAGAGATCATGGGGCCGGAGTTTGTGGGCCTCAAAAGCCTTCTGGGAGTCAGTCGAAAGATCCGCAACGAGGTGCAGGAAGTCCTCGGAGAACGTATGGGGCGCCACGAGGTCTTCAAAGCGACTTGCTACAACCATGAAGAAGAAGTTGAGGCGGCGAAGAAATCGCGTAGTCTTCTTCGCGGCAACGTCCCTGGCGATCGTCACGTCCGCGTCCTCAGGCCGTTAGACAGCCGATGGGAGTGCTACGGGCCTCCCACTGAGCCCACTTGGCGAAGCGTGACCTGGCGGAAAGACAGCGTGGGATGGAATCTTCCAAGGAGACGCTAATGGTGGCGTGGGCGTGTGTACAACAGCTGGACTTATGACTAGAGCACATCGCGTACGCAATGTGACCTAGTCCAAGAGCATTCGAGGTTGCAGCACACGTTGTGACCGAGTGCGTCCACTGTGAGATGAGCCAGGCGAGAAATACGCAAGACAGGGAAGACGGCCAGACTCAGAGCTCTTCGATGGACCAGGAGCGCAGGCAATAGCTATACCCGAGGATATGAGTACACAACCAACAGCATGTGACACACCATTGCTTCCACTGTCAATGGCAGAACAACTGCTGGTTCCTGAACAGGCGCCATGGCATGGGCGGCAAGTGTGCAACAAGCATGCTTGAGGGTCGATAAGCTCGTTTCTGGAGAGGAAACGGTACGAGTAATATGCCTAACGAAACCAGCCCATCCTGCATGCGTCACCACTGAGAGGATTCCCACGCAGAGAGGTGGCTTGGAAGATTCTGCTGGTGCGGTATATGCTTATATCTGCTGACTCGAAGTAGAATCCGTGGAAGCGATGAGAGCATCTCGTCGAGAACATCGTGATGACGAAGGCGATATAGACACCAATGGTGCCAATAAGTGGTCCTTGGGCATGAAAAAATACACCTTCCATGACAATATGTGGCAGTAGTGTCTCCATGCAAGCCAGTACCACAGCAAGTATCGCGAGCCAGTCCATCAAGATAATCCCAGTGGGCTTGTCAATATATTTTGTTCGGAAGAACTCCGCAACAGCTATATTTCAGATGAGCGAGATCGTGGCAGCCATCGCGAGTCCGACAATGCTCAAGCAAGCTCATCGTCCAGTAATGCTAATAATTGAACAGTGCAGCAAAAGACAGCATCTTGTGGGATAAACGCTGGAAGCGTTTGGGAGTTTATTCTCGGGTGGTATCCAGTAAGTCTTCATGTTTTTCAAGGCTCCTCCGCGCTTGAGGCCACCGAGAGAGTGGAGCAGGCGATGGAGCCTTGCAACAGCACTGGACGCAGATGCATGGTAGCCGGAGAAGTTGCAATCATGCATGCTTTCACGCGTTGTGCGGACCCAATGTCCTCCAAGGCTACCTGCAAGGAAGAGTGTCGAACTCGCCTGGAGTCGTGGCGCGTCGAGGACGCGGTACTCCGAGGCTTGCGAAGATATGTCTCGAGGTATGCAACCTTGACCCAGTACTTCGCAGGTGAGCGATGGCCGCTAAGTGATGATGAGTTCGTTGTTCGGTCGGGTCTGGTGTACTGACAGTTAAAAGGTTCTGTTTGTGTGGTAGGCGTTGGCTTGAGATTCGCAGGCCTGCCGCCAACGCCCGCTCGGGTGCGCCACGAAGCACATCCAGCGTGAACATAGCAGCAGCGCAGCGTGCTCTCTGCGAATACATGCGTATCTGCTTCGGAGCAGCAGCCCAGAATGTGCAGTGCTGCTATATGAGCTACGCAACTGCGTGGGTCTGGTGTTCTCCTTCCATCCTTATGTAACGTCAACCATCCATTCTCGCTAAGGACCCATCACGCTAAGGGTGGTGAGTGGCGTATGCATCTCTACCCTGCAGGGTCCGTGGAGGTGCCGAATACTCCATCTCGTCCGTCGTGCGATCTGCTCAGACAGCTCGAACGCGTCGCAGTGGCTATGTCGGTGGTATATGTACCGTAAGGGCGGCATTGAACACACGGCGAAGCCGAACATTCCCGGGACAAGACCACAATGGCCGATTGCAAGCGTGCGGCCCAAGCATAACCGAATAACAGAGTTAAGGCCTACTGCAGATCGGCAGGCTGGGTGAGGACAACAAAGGCGAAAAGCGAAAGCGCGAGACGAGACCCTTGTACAAATCTCACCACGGAGCGGAGCTCGAAGTCGAGCCCCGGCAGATTCTTTCGGGTGGCTTCAGCCGGACGCCCTATCGTTGCGATTCGTGCATGGCCTGCATGGCGTGCTAAGGAACTTTGCTGCGAGCTTTTTGTTTTGGTTGGTGCCAACCGTGCGTCTTTTCATGTGATACCAGTCTTGCTATATATTAACCCTGTGCTACATGCCCTCCTCGCGGACTCGCAGGCAAACTCTGGCCAAAATTTCTGAAGAGAGCATGACTGTCGACGAGAGGCAGCCGCTGCTGCGCCAGGTGAAGAGCCGCGAAGAGGTCTATGACGATGTCGTCTTGCCTGAGCAGTGGTCTTTCGCTTACAAATGGGGATTGGTTGCATTGCTTGCGTTCACAGCCTTTACTGTGTAAGTATCTCATGGCATCAGGCTATTTTTGAGGAGAGAGATGAATCTAACGATGTAACAGCACATTCACATGCATCTCCGTTGTGCCAATAGCCGGCCAGATCATATCCGACTTGAATGGCGGTCAAGAAAGCAAAACTGGCAGCATCCTCCTGGTCACCATCTGGGAACTTGGTGAGGCAGCTGGCCCCCTACTAATTGCTCCTCTCTCTGAGAGATATGGTCGCTACCCGGTGTTCAACATTGCCAATGTATTCTTCATCTGCGGCAGCGTCATGGGCGTGCTCAGCCACAGCGTCGGCCTTATGATTTTCTCTCGCTTCTTCATCGGAATGACAGTAGCTTCCAACGTTCTGGCCCCAGCAATCATCGGCGACATCTTCCCATCGGAACAGCGTGGCTCTGCCATGTCTGTTGTCATGTTCGCACCCCTGCTTGGAGGTGCCATTGGACCAGCCATCTCAGGCGCGATTACTGAGACTTTGGGCTGGAGGAGGACGATGTGGCTAGCCATTGCGTTGTCCGTCGTTTGCGAGGCAGTCTTCCTGACCTGCTTCCGCGAGACATACAAGGTCAAGGTTCTGGCTAAGCAGGGTCTTCCAATTGAAGACGAGGCTGAGAACGATGCCGCAAAAGCAGACATGAGCCTCATGACCTGCATTGCACGACCGGTCAAGGTATTCTACAGCTCTTTCGTGCTCCAGATCATGTCACTCTACGGCGCCCTGGCCTTCACCTGGTTTTATGTCATGGCTACAACTTTCCCGGATATCCTGCGATACCAATACAACTTCACGCCAGCCATGGTCGGTTCAGCATTCCTCAGCTTCAGCCTTGGATCTGTGATCGGACTGATTATCTGCAACCTCCTGCTTGATCGCATCTACACCAAGTTGGCGGCGAAGTCTGGCAAAGCGACTCCGGAGAACCGCTTGCCACTTATGATGATTTCCAGTGTCATCCTGCCCTTCGTTGTCGCATTCTACGGTTGGGTTCCGCAACTCAACCTGCCGGTTCCTCTCATGCTGCTTACCGTCGTCCTATTCGGCGTGTTCGTCATCATGTCAATGGTCCCTCTCATGGCGTATGTGGTCGATACTTTCAGCCTGTTCTCTGCATCAGCGATCACAGCTATCCTCATCACCAGATGCTTGATGGGTACTTTCTTGCCGTTGGTCACTGCGCCATTGAACGACAAGGTCGGCTACGGGCTGGGTTTCACGGTTTTGTCGGTGGCGTGCGCGATGCTGTCTCCCATCCCATTCCTGATCTGGAGGTATGGCGAGCAGTGGAGACAAAAGTCCGAGTACACCAAGGACGAGTAAAAGTTTTGTGTTGTTTGATCTACGGAATGGTAATTGGCTACTTGCTTTGCGTTGGAGCGGTAAAAGCGTGATTTTTAGGGTAAACAAGATTAGAATAGAAGGGAAAATGTATGAATAAACGGCTGTCAATGTAAGATTCATCTCAAGGGCCATTCTTTGAACTTTTCACTCATAAACCATCCATCGGCATTTGTATGCTTTTAAAAATAAATGTTCGTTTGCGTCGGGCTCCAACCGTCCTCCATTATACAAAGCTTGGCGCTTGGACCCACTCTCCGCAAAGTCGTTCCAAAACCCTTCAAGAAAAGTGTTCGACACAAACGCAGCCAAAGCACACGCCACCGGCATCCTTACAAACTCCGCCAAAATGTCTTCAATCGATGCGATTGTCAACGCTGGGCCCTCAGCTCAGCAAATTGACGACGACGTACCCGAGAAATTTGACGCTCTCAACGTTCGTGAAGACAGCGAAGGCTGGAACGATGTCGAAGAAGACAACGAAGAATTCAACGTGCAATGTCTGTTCTGCAGCGAATTGTCAACTTCGCTTGCGCAATCCCTGGAGCACATGAAGGCTCAGCATGAGTTCGACCTTGTTGCGTTCCGCACCCGTCATGGTGGGTAGGTCGTAGAACCATTTCTCAGCCTATTTGACTCTTGAATGTCTGACTGATGATTCTGCGCAGCGCTTGATTTCTTCGGTATGATCAAGTTTGTGAACTATGTGCGTTCGCAGGTGAAGGACGGCAACGCTAAACCTGACGTCGAGAGCCCTGCTTCTTGGGAAGACGATAAGTTCATGCAGCCTGTGCTCGAGGACGATGCGCTGCTTTTCAGCGTCGATGAGCTGGAGTCCATGGCGGTTGACGGAAGCTCAGTTGGAAAGCAGCCCGAGGCATCGAGCGAGAGCAACGCCACCGATGAGGTGTCTAAACTGAAGGAGCAGCTCAGCAAGCTTCAATCGCAGTTCGACGTCTACCGCACACAGGTCAGCGAGACTCTGGAGAAGCGCTGGTCTGAGGCACCCAGCAAGGACGACGGCGCTGCTGAGGAGGCAAAGGCCAAACGCTACGACCAATCTTACTTCGACAGCTACAGCTTCAACGATATCCACCAGGTCATGCTTCAGGATACTGTCCGTACTGAGGCTTACCGCGACTTCATTTACGAGAACAAGAACCTCTTCGCCGGCAAGGTCGTCATGGACGTCGGTTGCGGCACCGGTATCCTGTCCATGTTCTGCGCCAAGGCCGGTGCTAAGCAAGTCTTCGCCATGGACAACAGCGCCATCATCGACAAGGCTCGCCAAATCGCCATCGAGAATGGTCTTGACAAGCAGATCACTTTCGTCCGCGGCAAAGTGGAGGACCTCCACGAGCTTCCCAACGGCTACAAGCACGTCGACATCATTGTCAGCGAGTGGATGGGCTACTGCCTGTTCTTCGAGAACATGTTGCCTTCCGTCTTCTGCATGAGGGACCGTTTCATGAAGCGTCGCGCCGACGGTTCATTCGACGGCCTCATGGTTCCCAGTCACGTCAGCGTCCACCTTGCGCCACTCGCAGATCCCGACTGGGTCTCCGACAACATCACATTCTGGAACGACGTCTACGGCTTCGACATGCACTGCATGCTCGAGGGCGCTCTGGATGACGTCGTGGTCCAGCACCCACCTGCGAAGACAGTCGTTGGCTCCACCGCCCAGAAGCAGCCTGTGGCAATGTGGGACCTTCACCAGGCCTCTGCCGAGGACCTGCAGTTCGAGGTACCTTTCGAAGTCAAGCTCGACCAGGACGTCGACTCTCTGGACGCATGGTGCACATGGTTCGACACCGTCTTCTCGCCCGCGCCGCCCGTCGCCGCTGGCGCTCCCGGCAGGATCGAGCCCGAGGAGCAGGACAAGCTGTCCGCACAGAAGGGCGCAGTGACTTTCAGCACGAGCCCGATGACCAAGCGCACACACTGGCAGTGCGGCACATGCATCATCGACCGTAAGGGCAAAGGCGGCAACAAGCTCGCCTCTGGAACTGCTATTGGTGGTGTGGTCAAGTTCTTGAAGGATGAGGAGGGCCGTGGACTCAACATTACGGCTTCCTGGGAGGCCAAGGAAGCACAGGAGCAGGGCAAGCAGTCATGGGCGATGAAATAAGCACTTGTGGGTGTTCCGATCTTGGAGATTCGAGTGCGCGCCATTGGGTAAGTGCTTGTTTACAGCGCCAATAGATATGCTATATACGAAGCACGTTCTTGATGACTATGTCTCAGATCTATCACTTTCTGGTGGCGTTCAGCATTCCATACTGTCGAGCTGAACTCGGGTCTAGAACTTCCAGATTCCTTCCATTGGGCGGTCTCCGTAAGCTACCACCTCCCCTGACATAGTTTGACCGCTTCCAACTCGTGGAGCATTGGAATATTCCGTGTAACTATTACCGGGGAAATCACGTCGAAATGCATTCTTAAATACCGTTCAGTACAGCACGGCTCTTTAGGCTACTGTTTGTACGACCATCCAAGCCAGCCACACACCTTTTCACATTCCCGGTAATGCACTCGCCATATCACAGTCAGACCATCTGATATGAACGAGCTGTGGCCATCTCCATACAACTCCCTTGCAGTAATGACCTAACATAAGGTCTTTAGCTGAGGTCCATCGCTCTCGTGCCGGCGCAGCAGAAATTCCACACCTTGATCTTCCGCTTCCAAAATGTATCTCATTACAGTTTCCATCGCCGCTCTGGCAACCGTAGCTCTTGCAAACCCACTTGCGGAGCAGCAAGCGAAAGGCCCTCGCGCGGATTGCAACAACAAGGTCTACAATTGTCTGCTGACCTACTTAAATTTCCAACCCACCTCTATTCAATCTTACTGCACGTCTTTCCTCTCGATATCGACATCCATAAAAACCTCCACTTCCACTTCTACATCGTATGATCGGATCGATGCGCGATTGCTCGGCGGCGCTTTGCTGATGATTGTAGGACAACGTATACAAGAACTGTCACGAAGCGTGACGCTCCTACTACTACTGTGGATGGATCTGCCGTCACGGTGACTGCTGTTCAGTGAGTCTCACCCAGCGGAGGTAGATAGATCGTGTGGTACGCCATACTGAAACCAGACAGGACCGACACCAGCGAGATTCCCATTTCTACAACCACCATCTCGACGGTTTACACCGGATCAACTACAGTCACCAGCACCGTTGCGACGCTGACTGATGTGGCCACTGCGTAAGCCTTCTTGCTCTCTGGGTCATATTGCCTGGCTGACAGAACCAGTGTGTCCACATCTTTCGTCTGTGAGCTCTCATCGCCGTCACCCGACGTGACAGCTCCGCCAGCGATCAAGGCGAAGAGGCAGGATCCCGCACCCCAGAAGCCGTTCACTTGTGCAGACCGGCCTGGTTCCAATGGTATCTCCTCGGGTTGTCGGTGTGCGGATCCACCTATTCGGACGCCTACGTCCATAACTACGGTCACGTCGACGAAGACTGTTAGCAAAGTCTCGACTGTAGAGGTGAGTTATGCTTAGTGGGTCGTTGTATCTTGACATCAAGCTGATTCTTAACAGACTGTGACTTCGACGAGGACACCTCAGATAAGTAAGTCCACGCTGAAGCACCTCTCACGCGACTCTACTAACCATCCACCAGCTGCCACGATCTTCACAACACAGACTACAGAAGTTGTGCGCTCCGTCACTGCGAGCGATATTGTAAGCCCGCTTGTGTCGACGCCAACAAGTTCAGACAGCTAACATCAATCCAGCTCACCATAACCTCCAGCGTCACTGCCACCCAAAGCGCAACCGTAACCACCATCGTCACACGCACCTCCGAAGCCCCCAGAGCCTTCTACCTCCTCTTCCCCGACTCCTCCAGCAGCTTCCAATTCGGCCACATCTCCCGCCCTACCGAGCGTCCCGGTAGCTCTGGCACACTGATCGGCTTCAGAGAGCAGCAGATATCAGCCGACTTCTTCTCTCTAAACGACCAAAAGCAGCTCGTCACCTATGTTGATGGACTCACTCTGGAGAAGAACAGTCGCGATCCTTTCCCGTTCCTGTTTCTTGACAATGGGACTACGGCGGCGAACACACCGACTTTCTCGGTTTGCACTGGTTTGCTGAGTGCTGATTATCCGGGGACGCAGGGAAATGCGTTTGGGCTGTGTGATGGGCTTTTGTCGCTGGGTCCTGACTCTATTATTGGTGCGCCTTCTTGTCAGAGAATTAGTCTTCAGTTATTGGAAGTGCCGCTCTCGCAGAATCAGCGGGAGTGAGATGGGCCAGTCGGGCAGAGCGAGTGGTCTTAATGTCCGAAGATTATGGTGCGGATTTTCTTTGGATGATCGCGAGAGTGGCTGCATCAATATTTTACGAGGTCATTTTGCGCTGGTGCTACAGACACGTGGGCGAAGAATGATAAGAGCTTGTCTTGCGCTGCTGCGTAGGACCATTTCTTTCAAGCTCGTTATTTAGTACTCTTGTGGCATCAGACGTCTACTTTGTAGCTGCAGCAGAGCCGGTGACATGCTCATTTTGATGTCATTTCTTCGTATTTGCAAGCTTGTATGCTGCTATCTTTGGGTATCTCGACTATGACCAGCCAACGCTGATTACTTGTACTTGCCATCTCTCATTCTTCCACCCGTTCCTCATCGCGCAGACCTTGAGTCCTCTACTTCTTCGACTTGCCCTTGGCCTTGCCCTTCGCCTTTGCCACACCCTTGACATCCTGCTCGCCGCCGATAGTCTCGCCAGCCCTCATCCTCCTCAGCACGTGACGGTGAGCATACGGGTCGCACATCGTACACAAATGGGTCACCTCTTCCAGCTCCTTCTCACCCATCCCAGGATAAAGACACTCGGTGTGCTGCCACACTCCGCAAGGCTCACAGACGATTGCGCCCTTGTCTTCGTCGTTCTCGGTCGCACCGCAGACGCAGCGCGTACTTCCACCCTCCGCAACTTCCTCTGCAGGGAAGTTGGCAGCGGAGAAGTAGTGCGGCATGAAATCGGGGTCAGGGTTCATGTTCATGGTCGACTGACGTGCGGACTTGCGGGTGGTGCTCTGGGACTGGTTCTGGGCACGGTATGCGGCTAGCAAGCGAGCGTGATACTCGTCGGCGGCATCCTTGGCTTCTTGCTTCGACCTTGGAAGGATGCGGCCGTCAATGATGTCGTTTAGGCGACGCTGTGCGGCAGCAGGCGCGGTAGCAGGTGCGATAGCAGGTGTGGCAGTAGTGGTCGTAGCAGTAGCGGGAGTACCGCTCGACACGGCTGCTGGCTGGTTGTTGCTCGTGGTGGGTTGAGGGTTGGTGGCAGTGGCGACAACGCTCGAACCGCTCGCTGGCTGGTTGTTGTTCGTGGTGGGTTCAGAGGTCATGGGTCTAGCGATACCGCTTGAGAATGCAGGAGACTGGTTCTTGTTCGTGGTTGCTTGAAAAGTTGTCGGAACGGAAACGCCGCTCAAGACTGCGGGTGCCTGCATTTTTCTTGTGACAGGGTGAGGGACCGTAGCGGTTGCCACATCATTTGCTGACCTGGCGGCAACATGGTCGACCTTTCGCTTCTTCGCCACTGGCTCGGCTGACTCTGTCTGGTCGATACCAGCGGCGGTTTTGGGTATGATCTTGGAGATTTTAGAGACAGAAGTAGGCTTCGGGACAGTCATCTTAGCCTGCTCAGGCGTGCGCTGACGATGCTGAGATTTGATGGGTCCTGGCATGCCATAGTGGGACATGGAAGAGACTCCAGGAGCCACGGTGAAGTTCTTGGGAGATGTAGTTGTCTTCTGAGTATCTAGGCCGTCGGCAGCCGATGTTGAGACAGGCGGCTGAGGTGGCGCCTTGAGCGGCTTCGAGCGCATGAGTTCTGGAAGCATCGGTGTAGCAAGATCTGAAAGGTTGGCGATGCTGGCGGGGTCGTTCAAGATGGCGACCTTCTTGTCGAACGCCGAAGTGGTGCCCATGGCTGGTGATGTGACGGGAGTTGAGTGAGTGAGACTGCCGCCTGGTGTGGGAACGTCTCTCCCATCCTCCACATCCTCGTCGTAGTCGTCCTCTGCCTCATCTACCTCGTCGTCGCCGTCCCCCATGACCTGCTCCTCGTCCTCGGATTCTTCATCTGCCTCGCGACTGCCGTCAATGGGCGGGCAGGTCTTGAAGTTGTCAATGGTCTGGGTGTTAGCTGTGGTGGGAAGCGGCAGAAGGACTTCAAACTGGTGTTCGAGCTCACGCTCACGAACTTCCAGCGCATCCAACTGTTGACCAGGGTCGTCTTCATCGAAGAAGAGGTTTGAGTCGCGCTTGA
Source organism: Cladosporium velox (assembly GCA_024604135.1). Classification (NCBI taxonomy): domain Eukaryota; kingdom Fungi; phylum Ascomycota; class Dothideomycetes; order Cladosporiales; family Cladosporiaceae; genus Cladosporium; species Cladosporium velox. The sequence continues at coordinate 333,768 of JANIIF010000020.1, read as the reverse complement.
CCATTTCGTAGATGTCTCCAGGTCGGCGTGACCAGCCAGGGAGCTTGTCGAAGAATTTAGCGCGGCGGTCGCGGTACTCAAAAATGGTGTAGTAGTCTTTTAAGATGAATCCGCCTCCCTCGTGAACAGCGGCTTCGTAGAGTGCTTTCGCCTTGTCGTAGATTTCGTCGCTCATCTGAAAGGCGTTGTTTGCTGCGGTTGCGGACGCCATGTTGCCCATTGACGTTGTTGTGTGGGATGTGGAAGGTGTGGGTGGCGACAAAGCGCGATGATTGCTGGTGAGGTAGAGAAGTGGAAGCACGTGTTGTAGTGGGTCTCGTGCGGTTCTGTTCTAACATGTGAAGCTCACGACGCAATGACTTCGCGGCTCTTGCACAGCGATTGCACAATGAAGAGGGGACGCATTGCGCAATAGTGCATCTGCTCACAGTGGTTGTGCACTCTACACCTCACCTTCACCAAAAGACAATGCTGGTCCTTTGTATGCAAGTGTATTGTCGGAGTGAGGTATCTGAGAAGGTGTTAAGGTTGAGTGGTTCGGCAACCTGCAGATCATCCTGCACAAGTGTTTCAGAATCCTAATATCTCGGCTAGGCAACCACATGTCATTAGCGCAGCTCCTCCACGAATGACCGCTCTTGGACTATCTTTCTCGTGTTAAGAAGACTCAACCTCTACTATTTCGATAAATTAGTAGGAGGGAGCATCGCCGCCCCTAGTATGGAAGCATCAGGCCCGAGGGCGCGCAACTACAAATCAGCAATATCATACATACGGCCTCGATCACGAGGAGAATTTCAGTGAGCTACATCATAGCTCTTCACTCCTTGCCTTTGATGAGCTCCCTCAATTCCGCTCCATCACTCGCCATCGCCGTTTTCCAGTTCTTCCTCACAACTTCGAACGTATCAGAGATCCTAGCATAGCTGCTGCCACCAAGCTGGCCCACAGGTTTCAACACATTCAGATCCAAAGATGACCTTTCCTCATCGATAGCGTCCTCACGTGCCCAGAACCGCGTCGCCTCAATTATTGCCAGCTTGCCCTTGTTCCTCACCGCTGGACGAGAAGTCTTATACTCAACAGTCTCAATCAGCTTTCCTTCAATCGAGAACACAGCTTCCTGAACACGTGGCGGCTTGACCGTGCTGCTAGGCGCCTGGTGTAACCCGGAGATGGCCCATTCGGAAGTCCCACGGGGAGCGTCTATGGATGTCGCATTGACAGCTTCAATCATGTGCTCAGACACAATATTGATGCTGCACTCGCCAGTCTCTTCAAGGTTTTGCAGTGTGTCTTTTGGCCTGTCTGGCCTGCCGGAAAATCCAATGACGAAGACTGGAGGGTCGTGGTCCACGCATTGGAAGTAGCTGAAAGGCGCGATATTCTCTTTGCCGTCTTTAGAGATGGTGCTGACGAAGCCTATAGGCCGGGGAACGATGCCAGAGACGAGCAGAGAGTAGTTGTGGAACATGGGTCTTCCCTCTGCAAAAGGGTCGATTTCGACGTGGCTTTTTGACAGAGATTCGCCTCCGTCTGTAGCTCCAGATCCATAGCGCCACGCAGATCCTGGGTCTCCTGTGCCTGAGGCAGGCTCGTTTCGACACCAAGGCGGCTTCTTGTCTGCATCACCATTTATAGTGCTGTATGCGCGCTGCAGAGGTGAAGTTCGGGATAGGAGGCGATTACTGTGACCATCATGGACTCTTGTATATCTTCGAACCACAGAGAGGCTAGATCTATGCTCCTGTCAGGATATATTCCAAGATCCTGTTATCGAAGAAGTGGCAATGCAGTGTATCCGGAGAGGGACTTGTGTAAATGGAGCACTCACCTAAACTTCTGCATCTTTACGCGTACAAGATCACGTGTAAAAGGACGAATTGGAGAGCATCACTCGTCTACATGTACATTGATGTACGGCAAAGTAAGATGTCCACATTAGTAAGCCATAGATAGAGGCACAACGACATCTCTGCTTCGGCCCCTTTGTGTCGTAGGGCGTATCGGATTGTCTCGGTTTAGATTGCAAATCATGTCAACCCTAACCCTGCAGCTCCACTCGTCGTACATGTATGGACATGCACTAGCACTTGCGCGAACATACCTTGCATCTCGATTTCCAACTACCATCTGTCTTTGCAGAGAAAGTCCAAGGAGCATGATTTCATGCAACTGGTAGTCCAGTGCACAGCCCTGACGCTGCGATACGGGCGTGTGTGTCAGCTTCAGCTGGCTCCGCAGGATCAACCCAGCTTGCACTGCCGACCTACCAAGCCCAGATTCCGACAATGCTCATTCCAGTCGGTTTACTTGTCGGTGAGAAATGCCATGGCGGCTGAGATGGAGAGATCTATTGTTGGCAGCTTCAGCCTCATGTTCACGTTGGTTCGAGCAATATTGGATATATAGGTGTGCCTTGTAAGTATGCTTTTGTGAACAGATCATCAGCAGCATTTCCCATACATCAAATCTCCACCAAACTTCATCATGTTCGTCCGCCACATCACCACAATTTTGATCGTCGCCAGCAGCGCTTTCGCTGCTGATATCAGCACTTCTTCAGTTGAGCGTAAGTTCCCTTTCATCCTGCAGCAACACCTCCGACCTCATCTAACAGTCGATAGCCGTAATCATCGAAATCGGCAACCCCAATGCAACCATCGCCACGGAAACATCCTCCAAAGTCATCCTAACCGACATTTCTGGCGGCGCAGGCCCCACAGTCTTCCCAGGAAGCACAACCGGCATCGCCATCATCGGCGACAAAACCTACACCGCCGGCGGCCCTGCAGAGACCAACGGCGCGAACACCATCAACTCCATCCTTACCGATGGAATAGTCTACAACAACCAGACCTACACTTACACCACGACTGATACGCGCACCACACCCATAGAAACTGTCGGCCACACTATCACTTTCGGCGATGATCCCGGTCTCACCTCTACTCGTTCCCAGACTTTGACATTCGAGTCTGAGACCTTGACTGCGAGCGAAATCTCGTCGGGTGTATTTGCAGTATACACTGCGACGTTGACTGCTGGTGGCGAGGCGAAGACTGTGCTTGGACAGGAAGTTACTGCGGCTTCTTCTGGCTTGGTTGTCGCAACGTTCTCGTCTTCGTCCTCGCCGTCTGCGAGCACCACGCCGTCCACTAGCGGAGCATCGAAGCTGACGACAGCCTGTTGGGCAAGTCTCGTTGTGTGCGGATTTCTGTTTTCTTTGCTTTGAGGCGGTTGGATGGGAATTGGCGTTTCGGTGTAGCCTTGTATGGTTGAGATGAGACGGCCCTTACTTAAGAAGCATGGTATCAACATTATGTCGAATGTATGACCTAAAAGACAGATTCAGGCAAATGGCATCTTCTCGTGCATTCCACCTAAAGTCTTTGTACATGAATATCAAAGTTTCCAAAAAGATATCAGAAGAGGCACCGCCTCAGAATCACACCACATGGAAGGGAAAGGGGAATAGTAACTTACCTCCGAAATCTGGTCGCCGCCCAGCGCAGCAAAGTTTCTCCTCCCTTAAACGGCTCGGAGCGACCTGCGGTCAAGCGTCCATTGAGCAAACATTCCCCTTTCACTATTTTTGTTTTGCTTTTCGGTTAATGATTTGTCCTTCCTCCTCACTCAGCGCTAGACTTCCGCGGTCCAGCTGCTATACGAGCATCCCTTTCACTTTCCTCTCCTTTCCGTGATAAAGATGCTGTGAAATCCAGACCAAACGCCCGCATGAAACAAACCCGCATGAATGAAGAGCTGGTAACGAATGTGTGAATCAATGCTGCCTCGCCCCGACGCTAGCCCACCAGCTCACAAGGCCCGCGGATTTTTACAGGGGCAAGCCTAGGCGGCTCCCCCGTTCGGCAATGTCGTTTGAAAGTGGTTTTGTCTCGTGCTGTGAAGTCCAGAAAGCGGCCGGCTTTCCGGATCGTGTGGTGAAGAGGTGGCGGCAATGCGACGGGCGCGTCCGCTCCATGTGTGCAAAGTTACTCTTTTTGTCCTGTGATTGTTTGTGAGTAAGTGGGACTTTGGGGTTCATTCACTGTATGAGTAATCTGATCGGATGAGTGGTGCACTCTTCTGATTGCACTACACGACCGTGTAGAGCGCTTGATGGTTGGAGAGCTGCTTGGGAGTTTATGTAGGCTCACAATCTGTTAAGCTCAACGGAAGTGAATGGTGTCCAGCTTTGCTAACGGCTTGGAGCGTGGTTCGGTACGGCATGCTGTGAAGTTCTCATTACATTCGTGTCAAGCTATGGGTATTCTTACATCGAACAATGTCTGCCTATAGATCATCCGCATCCACCATCTGCACAACGATACCCGTAGCGGCACCACCACCGTTGCAGATGGCTGCGACACCGTACTCGCCCTTCTTGAGCTGGTGCAAGAGAGTGACGATGATTCTTGAGCCGGAGCTGCCGAGCGCGTGGCCGAGAGCGATGGCGCCGCCGCGAGGGTTGACTTTTGAGGCGTCGAGGTTGAGGATCTGTGATATGTTGTTAGTGGAGCTCGCGGATGTGGATTGTGTTTGATTAGGATGTGTCTTACCTTCTCGTTGGCCTTGATGACTGCTGCGAAGGCCTCGTTGAACTCCCACACCTTGACGTCCTCCTGCTTGATGCCTGCCCTGGCGAGCGCAAGCGGCACGACCTTGGCTGGTGCGACGGGGAAGTCAATCGGGTCAAGAGCAGCATCCGCGTACCCACAGATACGCGCAAGAACCTTCTTGCCCTTGCCGTACTGCTTGGCAATCTCCTTGTTGCCAAGTACCAATGCGCTGGCACCATCGTTGAAAGAGCTGCTGTTCGCCGCCGTCACAGTGCCGTTACCAGAACGATCGAACGCTGGCTTGAGCGTAGGGACCTTCTCCAGCTTGAGACGGTTGTAGCCCTCGTCCTCCGAAACGACAGTATCGCCCTTCCTGCCCTTGACAGTGACAGCCACGATCTCATCGTCAAACAGCTTCTCCTTCCACGCCGCCTGCGTCCTCTTGTACGACTCGATCGCGAAAGCATCCTGCTGCTCGCGAGTCACCTCGTACTTCTTCGCCGTCGCTTCCGCACAGTTGCCCATGTGGATCTGGTTGTACACGTCCCACAAACCGTCCTTGACCAGGCCGTCGTCCAGCTTCATCTCGCCAAACGGAGGCTGCTGCGCCGCGCGAGCAAGGTAGTAGGGCACGCGGCTCATGTTCTCCATACCGCCTGCGATCAAAGCTTCTTCCTGGCCGAGCTCGATCTGCTGCGCGGCGATGCTGACGGCCTTCATGCCACTGGCGCAGACCTTGTTGACGGTCGTTGCTTCCACGCTGGTGGGCAGGCCGGCGAACATGCTCGCTTGACGTGCTGGGGCCTGTCCCACGCCGCCCTGGAGCACGTTGCCCATGTAGACATGGCTGAACTTCTCCACTGGCACTGAGGAGCGAGCGATGGCTTCCTTGATTGCGGTAGCACCTAGCTGGGGAGCAGAGACGGAGGCAAGGGAGCCGTTGAAGACGCCGCAAGGTGTGCGGACGGCAGCGAGAATGTATGCATCCTGGATTTCTTTCTTTAGAGCCGGGCTAGAGGAGAGCTGGCGGCGGAGAGCAGACAGGCGTTGGGTGGGAATCGAAGGACGGGCGGTCTTGAGGGCGCTGGTGCGCATAGCGTGGGAGGCCATTGTTGCTGTGGGAAGATATGTGGAATAGCTCAAGACAGAGGAGGTCTTGCTAAGGAGGAAAGATGATTAACATGGCGGATAATATTGCATGTCCATACATCCGAACAGCTAGAGCCGATCGTCGGTTACTGGCGGGCGTATCACTGGCGGATGGACGGCTCAGGTGGAGGGAGCCGAGGTCATTGTTTTCATGTGAGAGGGATGATGGAAGGCGAGACGAAACAAAATCTGGGGAAACAACCACCACTCTTCCGAAGATCCACCATCCGACATCAAGTGAACATTTAAAAGCAAATTGAAAGATCTAATAAGAACCATTACATCTTGCCAACAGGTTTTGTGAAGCCAGTCTGATCAGACCACCACATCCAACAACTTGATATGATCGCCATGCAGACAAAGAACCAGAGCTCACATTAGCCAAATGGCGCATCGCACAGTGTACGTGTACCGAGTATGGCTGTTCTGTCCGATCATTCGCGGCGCTACGACTCCATGATCGAGAGAAGTGGACGCCGCTTCAATGTGTGTAGCCTGGCTAGACTCGAAATTCAGCAATGACAACTCAAGCCTACAAGACAACAGTGATGAACACCTACAAAAAGCCACAACGATAGACAGTAATGTGGAGATGTCAAAGTAAGTAAGTTCTGAACTCATTCATACCCATTAACTTAATATTTCCATCATCATCAAAACCCATGATCTCATGCTCATGCCTCGAATCGAACGAACTAGAGTAGTACAGATTCTTTTTGTGCAAAACCAAAAGAAGAAGCTCAGGGATGCCGTGAATCGCTCGCTATGAAGTAAAGAAAAGGAGGAAGAACAGGAACGTAGGCAATTCGTCATCATGAAGACAGCCCAGCAAAGGGAACCTTTGTGCCCACAAATCATGGGCCAGACTCCGTCGCTCAATCCCAGGAGATGCCTCCAATTAGAGGCTCCTTTACATCGCTCTCGGGTTGTACAGGTTCGTCGGGCGGAGGCTCAGCAACGCTGGGAGAAGAGTAACGTCTCCCGCCTTTTACTGCCGACCTCCAACTTTTTGTTCTCAGTTATTCGATGCTTGCTTTTGCTTGAAAATGCGCTGCTCCTTTAGATAGCGTGAAGGGGCTCCTTCTTCTCCTCGATGCCGTGCACCTCGGTGGAGACAGCAGGGGCCTCGTCAGAGGCGGCGTGAGCCTCATCGGCAGCGGCGGGAGCAGCGGAGGGGGCGGCGGGGAATTCGTCAGCGCCATCGAGAGTAGAAGGGATCTTGTCAGCGGTGGCGGAGGCGGCAGGGACCTCGTCAGCGCCATCGTGGGCGGCAGGGACCTCGTGAGAGAGACCGTGGGGCTCGTTGCTGGGAGCAGCAGGGAAGTCGGCGTTTCCGACGACAGGAGTAGGCTGGACCGAAGAGCTGATGTTGTCGATAGGAGCAACGGGGAAGTCAGGGCCGCTGTGAGAGGTGGCAGGCTTCTCGTCGATAATGGAAGAGCTGGACTTCTCGGTGGGAGCGGCAGAGGTGGTGGTGTCCTTGGCAGGCGAGGTGTAGCTCTTCTCAACGGGAGCACCAGGAAGCTTCTCGGCGGTGTCCTTGCTGACGTATCCCTTGTCGACGGCGGACTTCTTGGCACCACCAATGTATTCCTGAGCGAGGCTCACGTACTGAGAGGTCGCCTGGCTGGTAGCCTCCATGGCCTTGTTGGTGTTCTTGGCGGCGACTTCGCGGAGCTGCTCGGTCTGCTTGTTGGCGATCTGGGCAGCGTTGTTGAGGTGGGTGTCAATGAGCTCCTTGTTGGTGATGTAAATCAGAGGAGCGAGGTAGATAACGCTGGTGGAAATGAGAAGCAGGCCCCACTTGGGAGTGACCTTGACGAGGAAGTAGCCGATGATGGCAGCGAAGGTGGCCTACAAATTGTCAGCATGCTGGAATTGATTTCATGGCAAATGCTCAACTTACAGCAATGGTGGCCCAGACGTTCTCAGCGAAGAGAATGCGCTGGAACTCAATGACGAAGAAGTTGATGAGCTCCTCAACATCGCCGGTGAAGCTCTCCAGGGTCTCGCGGGGAATTGTGTAGTACTTCCTGGGGCGCATCTTGGTGGCGATGCCCTCACCGAGAACGAAGCGGCCAACAAGCTCAGCGGCAGAAGTCACACCGAGAACGGTGAAGATTGCCTTCAGGATGAAGCGCTCGACCGGGATGAAGCGGACGATAAGGATGGTGGAGACAATGCTGGCGAAGGAGATGGCGGTGGCGCGAGGGTTTTCCCAGCTGAGAAGCGAGTAGAACAGAGAGTGGTAGTGGGTCAGGTTCTGGCCGGTGGCAGTCTGAACGCTGGGTGTCTGGCGGGAAGCGGCCAAGTTGGAGAACTCATTCTTGGTGTTGGCAGCCTCAGTGCGGGCCTTGTCGGCGACAGGGCCGTTGGCAAGGTTTTGCACGGTCTGGGAGTTCTGAATGGAGTTCATGGTGTTGGTGGCGGCTGCTTGCATTGTTAGGATGGTGTTGATGATGATGAGGTAGATGTTGGAGCTGTCGAATTCAGTCCAAGACGAGGAAGTACTGTTTTGTCAGGTGTCAGCTGGGTGTGTGATGGAGGCGAGTGAGCGCGGATGGTCTGCCAGCAGAGTACGAAAAGGTAGAAGTGAAGAGGGAGTGTGGAAGATAGAGACAGGTCGCCGTCCGTGAAGACAGCTTGAGCGATCGCAAACACTTGACGTGTCTGCACGGCAGTGACTGCCACATCTCCCAGGCACCCTCTTTCCGTCCGATGTACGTATCCCAGCTGGCAGCTACCATGATTGCGTGCCGGCTTGCGGCTTGATTGCACGTACCTTACTGTTGGTCACGTTGTCGCGGAGAGTGGTACCGTTGGTTTGCAGGTCGGGGTATTGTGCTGAGGTGTCGGTCATGGCTGTGGTTGTGGTCGCGTGCTCACGTTAGGGGCTGTGGTGGGTGGGTGGTGGGAGGAGCTCGGGTAGCTGTTCTTGGTAGCTGGTGGAGGAGGTATTAGGCTCTGAGGAAAGAGCAGGTGGAGGTGTAAAAGTGAGCAATGGTATGGGAAGAGAGTATAGGAGGTGTCGCGTGCTGGGAGACAACGACAATAATATGCAGCGGTTTCGGATTGGGCGAAAATCAGGTTGTTTGGGTGGTTGTGGGTCGTGTACAAGACGGGATCATGACGCAAAAAGCGACCAAGCTTGATGTGTGCGCCACAGCTCAACATTCTGCTGCCACCCACTGCACACTACTACTACTGTGCATGCAGCTCGTCATCTCCGCCAGCTGCCGTGTGATGCAATAATCATACTGGCATAAGGCAATGCTTGATGCAGTATTTATGTATACACCTATGCTATACATTATTATTCCACCACGTGTATACACACTTGACAGCTCTCCCTCGTGGCTTATCTTCCTCTGCGCCGAGCTTGGATCAACACCATCTGGACCCGTGGCTTGCGAAATTGACATGTGAAAGAGCGCTGCCCGGCTCCACTTTGCCAGCCGAAAAGAGCAATTTGTTTTCTTCTGTTTCCGGTTCCAGCCTAACCTATCTTTCAAGCAGTCCAAAGGCCGTGTTCAAGTATATTCGGAAGTCAAACAAGTCTCTATCGATATCAAGCATATATGGATCTACTAGACCAGATATACACACATCTATCCAACACAGAAAGCAGAAGAACCACAAAGTCAATTCCTGGTCGATCGCCGTTCCCGCGGCCTGCCTGCTTGTTCCACGTCACTGTGATGGTCGGAACCCGAATTCAAGGCACGTCACCCTCGACACTGCTGATTCATGTCTCTACCGCGAACCATCAGAAGCCGGCATGAACCGGTATCTTGCAGTGGCCAGGCATCGTTACTGCAGTACGATTGAGATCCTTGATTTCTGATATCGACTCAAGGAGATGGATATCTCTGGTGGCCCCTAATGCCAAATTGCCATGCAGCGCAAGCGTCTGCGCCAGCACGGCTTCGGGAACCACGACCCCAAGCGAGCGAGATTCGCGCAAGGATGCTGAAACGCAAGATACCATGCGATAAATCCGATATAGCATTTGGTAAATGTACATCTCGTTTAAGCTCTTTTCGCGGCTCTCGCGGGATTTTGATGAAAGATGCACAGCGGTCACACCAGAGGAGGCTGAAGCGTCAGGTGAGGTATGCATGCATGCAAATATCAGCCACGGCGCTTGAGAGCAAGGCGCAGGCGACAAGGCTGAGCCATGAAGACGTAGAACACCTTGAGCTGGTGACATCCACGCCAGGCTACAGTCCATCCTTCTCGTCTTCTCGAAAGAATAATCGCACCTCACACATACGCAGAATGATGCTAAGCTAGTCGTCAACGCTCCGTCGCAAGACTACATCAGCATCTCCCTATGAATTTAGACGTCGACTCTCTTGGACGCACTCCGCACTGTGCAGAGCCTATATCAGACCCAGACTTGGACTGGGTATGGCCTGCAGCAGACACATTTACGGATGACTCCATCGCACGCCGCACTGTCCAAACATGCTCAGAACTCGGGTCGCAGCGCGTTCGACTGATCAAAATTCGACCCGGATACCCTGGAGATGTCATTGAGTGCGATACAAAAGTCTGCTTTCTATCTGAAGCGGGAGAATACACGGCTCTCTCGTACACATGGGGTCGCCCAGTGGAGCGATGTTGCATCATCGTGGATGAACAGCCTCGACTGGTCACTGTGAACCTATGGCGATTCCTCTGTCAAGCCAGGAAGCTTCCACGGCAGTTTTCCGGCTGGCTTTGGATAGACGCCCTATCGATCGACCAGTCAGACCCTTGGGAGAAACTAGAGCAAGTCAAGATGATCTCCAAAATCTTCGAAGTTGCTCTCCCCGTGGTTATTTGGCTTGGCCCGGCGTATGGGAATAGCGATAAAGCAATGGAGATTCTGGCAACTCGTCCGAAGAGAAATTACCCCTGGAGGACTCCCCGCCGCCTATGGGCATTCCCAGCAAACACCGCCATGCTAGAACTCTGCTCGCGCCCCTACTGGCATCGATTATGGGTCTATCAAGAACTGAGCGCATCTCGGATAACCAAACTGATGTGTGGCAGCCGATACGTCCACTACGCGTCCTTGGTAGGCTGGCTTTTTGAAAACAGCGACGAGCGCGTCAAAGAAAAAGTACAGGCCTTGAGGGACAGCTCGGCGGGGATGATGTTCATATTGATCCACGCGTGCAGGGACAGATCCCTTCGGGCCATGCTGGACTCAACACGCTACTTGCGCTGCACCAATCCTCTAGACCAAGTATATGCCATACTCAATGTCGTCAGCTCAGGGCGCGGCGACATCGAAGCCGATTACACCAGCACGCTACCAAACCTCATGAATCAGATCCTCCGCAACATGCATGTCGCCGAAAAACCGACTACGCTTCTTGATGTGGCTACGCAGTGCAAAACACTCGAGGGCCGGTTTGGTATGAGCTACGGCTCTATATTCAAGACCAAGGGTGATGATGCCTTAGCAGCGTCTCTCGAACCTTTAGACCTACTGTACATCGCAAACTGTTGGGGGTCTTCTGGGGGAAATATAGATCTCGTACCACAGGCACTCGGCGACGTGCACAGGTGGTGCAAGGATTATGACCACCATGTGGTCGCTCAGCTAGTCCGTCGGGTGCTTCCTATAAACTGGTGTTTAGATGAATTAAGCCTGGAGCTGAACAAGCGGCGTCTTGATGCGTACTCCGACATGGTGTCGAGTGCCGGCCCATCAGACAAGTTGGCGACGGTCGAGTTGTGCGAAGAGATATCGAGGATACTGAAATCGTTCGAACGTATATGTAAAGCATAGCAGAATCTACGACTGCACGGCGATCTGCGATTCCACGTTAGATCAATCGCGTATCATCCCTTCAAGCCTCGTGCCAAGCGAGTAGACATGTGAGTTCTTGCTATGTACAGGCTAGAAAACGACACGGCTGTGGGACACGGCCCAACTACCACGAGCCTCAACATCACATCGAGGAACTATCTGGGCCGAGGGCGTCTCAAGAGGGCGAGTCACATTATTTTCTTGGGCTGTTTGCGTGGTCAAGGTTCGCGATGATTTCCACTCAACTCGTAGAACCATGTCTACTCCAAATAATCCCCCCCAGTCTCCTTATGAACAACATCAAACAACGGCTTCGCACTAAACCACCCCGCCTTCGCACTCCCCACAGTGCGATACGTATACGCCGCCTCCTCGTCCCCAATCGCAATCGGCTTCTCCCCCCTCGACCCCGCCGCCGCCTCAGCCATCAACTGACTCTGGCAGCACTTCTCCATCGACAAGAACCAGAACACCGCCTCTTCCACGCTCTTCCCCACAGTCAACAACCCATGATTCTGCAGCAACGCGGCTTTCTTCCCTCCAAGACAAGCAGCGATGTCTTTGCCCTCTTTCTCCGCGAGCACGACGCCGTTGAAACTCTCGTAGAGGACGTGGTCGTCGTGGAAAGCGCACGAATCCTGCGTCAGCGAATCCAATTTCCTTCCTAAACTGCAGAACGTCCTTCCGTAAATAGAATGACTATGCGCCGCGCAGAGGACATCCGGCCTTGCTTCATGAATAGCCGAATGGATCATGTACGCCGCCGTGTTCAACAACCTATTCTCCCCGCCGTCGATCACGTTTCCCGAGTGGTCGACGAGGATCAGGTCTGATTTCGTCATCAGGCTGAAAGCGCGCCCGAAGGGGTTCACCCAGAAGCAGTCGGGTTGGACGGGGTCGCGGAGCGTGATGTGGCCGGCGACGCCCTCGTCGAAGCCGTACTTGCCGAAGATGCGGAAGGCAGCGGCGAGGCGGCCTTTGAGGTAGTCGCGTTCGGCGTGTTTGTCGGTGAAGGTTGGGGGGCTGGGGGAGGTGTTAGTATGATGTTCTTGATTGGGAAGTGCTAAGTGGAAGGAGTTGGGCAGTGGATAGATAGCAATGGGAGAAGCCGGGTGTTTGGCCACATCATCGCAATAATGGATGATGGACATGCAGAAACTCCATCAAAAGACGGGATATCATCTAGCAAATATACACAATCCACATACCCCAGCCGCGGCCAGAGCTTGCCGGCAACAACACCGGACATGTTGAAGTAGAGGAAATGATAGATTGGCGGCAGTAGCAGAAAATCGACTTACGATGGAAACGCAATCATCTGTCCCTGGGCAATGTTCTTCTTAATACCCGGCTCGAGAGGTGCCTCGCCAGGGTTGACCGGGACTTCTTTGCCATCAGAGGCAACACCCGTGACGTTCTCTGCGTGAGGCGCCATTGTGGGACAGACAATGTTGTGAGATTGTGATATGCTGGTGAGGCTGACTGTGTATAGGGTGCAGGATGCCTTAACCAAATAGAAGTGAACCTAACGTTGAGGGAATGCAGTAGAGTGTTGGTTGACGAATGGTGGTCTTCTCAATTGGGATGAATGTGGTTGTATGTTATATCAACGCACGCCACCAGAACTGCCCCGCATCGTCAACTCCACGTTTATCTCATCGCCTCGGCCTGCGAAACGGCCAAATGGTCGGGCAAGCGTTTGTCCAGTCGGCATGCTGCCCGTACTGTTACGCACGCATGGGGTTGTGAGGGTTTCTGAAACAGGACTGACTATCATGGTAATACGTATATGCAAGTCGGTCAGTCGCTGCTGTTTACCACCGAGCAGCTGGAATAACAACGCGAACATCTAGAGTTGTGAATTCGATTCAGCTTCACAAATCTCTGGACGCTCTTTATGCTCGAGCTTCTGGAATAAAGCCAATGACGAAGCTTCACAAGCAGATAAGGCATGTGCGCTGGTTGCCCGATGCGCGATCTGGCTACATATCGAGTTGGTCGAGCGGCTGAACGACCAGATATTTCGATATGGTCGGACATATAGTGACCCCGAAGCGGTGTCTCAAGTCTGCATGTGGTTATCACGCAACACACGCACAGAGAGAGGCATTGAAGACAAGAAGGTGGCACAAAATGCGCGTGAGCATGTGGCCATCCTCCATCCTCTTATCTCTCCACGCAGGATGCTGTCACCGACTGACGGGGAATGAGTGCAATGGTGGGATCATGCTTACGGAGCGCTGCCACTTGACTGACGATCTTCTGGGGCTGATGATTTAGACTCCCACAGCTCCTGCAGCTGCAGCATGGGGTGACATGGTTAGATGCATGCTGTCTGCGTGGGGAGAATCTTTTAGGATTCCTTCTGGTTGCCGGCCAAATCGGCCTGCGCTTTCGGCGAAGATGCGTGGAATGTTCCGATGTCTCTCGATCCTTCTCGGCACGGCCACGTCTTCTTCAACCGGATTTTGGGGGTATGTGCTATGCGTGCATACGATAGAGGGTAACGTTGCAGCTTTGCGCGAGCCAAAGGGCCACCTCCAAGACTGAACAGGCATCTTCTCCATAACGCACTGGTATCAAGACGCAACGGACTCTGTGACTCTACCACGAAACCGTACAAAGGCTGCCGCAATAACCGACTGACCATTCCCAATGGCTGACTGCCAAGGCACTCTACCTCCGTAAAGGACTGCGGTTCCGCTGCAGGGCTCACCTTCGCATGCTTCCCCGCCAAAAAAGTGGAAGACTGGTCTTCGCCGATGTTCGGGCACGTGCCTCTTCTGCAAGTACGAGTACGCCCTTCGCAGTACAAGCGTGCAGCCTCGACCGCGCACCGGAGCTGTAGGATGACTCTGCCTCTCCACCGCATTGTTGTAGTCAGCACCAGGCGAGCACGCTTCTGCCTGCAGTCGTCTCATACGCCTTTAGGTCAGAGTCGCGCCCTTTCTCTTCCTGTTTCGCGCCTTTCTACATTGCATCCATACCCGTGCTTGAGCCGCGCAGGCCACTGCAACACACGCACGCCCATCGGTCGTTGTCTTTGCCTGCAATAGGCAATGCCTGTCATCGACGAGGCCCCCGAGTTGGCTTTCAACATGAACGAGCTAATCGAAGAGCCGAGCGCGTCGTTCGATCTAGCCGACAACACCCTGGCCAGCGCGCCTGCAGATCTGGGCACCCTTAATCAGCAGCAATACGTTTGTCCTGCACACCCAGAGACTGACAGGTAGGGACAAAGTTGCATGTCTTATTGTTTGAGACATTCATTGACTTGATATATCAGCTGCATCTGCCATGGAGTCCTGGACTGGGATTACGCGCCTGGCACGAAGCCGGATGCCCCCGCCGATGAGCCCGATTACAGCAGATTCGAGAACTTCATTCCAAGGTCGGCAACAACGACACTGTGTGGTAGGAACTGCTACTGATGATAGCATAGATTCGTCCGTCCAGAGAAGCCTTGCGACTACTGCAGATCGAAACACCTCAACTGCTATTTGAGAAGTGGCGACATTGGCTGCACACCATGCAAAAGCCTCTTCCGCGAATGCAGTCTGTCCGACTCAAAGACCTTGGAGGCTGGCAACTACACAAATGATACTAACGGCACATTTTTCGACACATTACACTCTGTCGACGAATTGTCCTGCAGAGAACGAGGAACCCTCACTGGCATCAAAACACTTCACAGCAGAAACAGCGGTACCCTCACACCTAGAGGAGGAGACGATGCACCTGGCAGCACTAAGCGGAACGGCATCCGCTTCCCACGACACGCAGTCAAGATTCTGCGGGAGTGGCTGGACGTGCACCAGCAACACCCTTACCCCACGGAAGAAGAAAAAGTCGAGCTCGAGAAACAGACCGAGTTGAAACCCATACAGATTGCCAACTGGCTTGCCAACGCAAGGCGGAGAGCGAAGTCATCCAGAGGTTCAAGGCCAAAACTTTGCGAATCACCAAGCCTTCGTCCCACGACTCCAGCGATCGACATCCCCGAACCAGAAAAGCCATGGGAGGAACTCAACCCCTTCGAAAGATGGAAGCACTCCCCGCCCGAGAACGAGCCTGCTCGCTTCACAGATATTTTCAAGGCCGTGGACGATCTTCCAGAGGAAGCTACATCACCGTCGAGTTACAACACGCGCCGTCACAGAAATTCTAGCAATGGCTCGGGATGGTCACAAAAGAAACCACAATCGACAACATCATTCGAAACAAGCCACCCAAGCTCAATCTCGCGATCTCAATCGGCATTGTCGTCAGGTGCAAACTCTCGAGGCTCATCTCATGGTTCGTACGGCTCCTTTAGTTCGAGCTTGGCAGGCAAGAAGGATCGCCGTCGACGGAGGAGGAATGTTACCGCTCCCGCCCGAGCTGTGGTCGATGACAAGAAACGCATCTTCCAATGCACATTCTGCACAGACACATTCAAATCGAAATATGACTGGACTCGCCACGAAAAATCGCTTCATCTCTCCCTGGAGAAGTGGATCTGTGCCCCGATTGGGCCTGTGATAGTGGAAAAGGCGAGTGGCGCGAAGACCTGCGTTTACTGCAACGAGCAAAACGTCTCAGAAGATCATGGCGAAACTCACAACCACAGCGCATGCGAAGAGAAGGGCTTTGATGCACGCACATTCTACCGCAAGGATCACTTGCGCCAGCATTTACGGTTGATGCACGGTTGTGAGATGTTGCCTTCTATGGAATCTTGGAAATCAGTGGCGACGAACATCAACTCCAGGTGTGGATTCTGCGCACAACGATTCACAGTGTGGCAAGACCGGGTGGATCACCTAACAGCACACTTCAAAGCCGGAGCGAAAATGTCACAGTGGAAGGGATGTCGAGGTCTGGATCCCGCGGTCGCAGCTCAAGTCACCAACGCAATGCCCCCATATTTGATTGGCATCGAGGCTGTAAGCCCAAACCCTTTCAGTGCTACGAGCAGGAACCACTCCAACACACACGCGCAAGAATTGGCTGGGAGGTTAGCGGCACAAGAAGGTGCTCAACAGGACCTCCCGGTTGATATGAGCGGCTGCAATGAACAGGATTCTGGAACCAAGGCTACCTGCTGGGAGATTCTCACAGTACGATTGGGGAGATATGCAAATGATATGGCTAAGCAGGGCATTGTTCTCACAGACGAGATGCTTCAGACACACGCACGTAAAGTGCTATATGGCACCGACGACAGCTGGAACCAGACCGCTGCCGACAATGCCGAGTGGCTGGATCTCTTCAAAAAGGCCCATGGTCTCGATTTCATTCCATCAGCGGTGGGCGGCGAAGGCTTCCAGATTCCAGAGGACCTGGAAACTTACGGCGACTTGGGCTTGCGGATTCCTTTCTCGGTACAACTTGCGGCGTTCAATCAAGCACATGCAAAAGGGCAGGGAGTCCTGCAGATGAACCCAGGGCCAGACAGGGGCGCCATCGAGCAGAAGAGACAGGAAGTGCGCAGCGTCTATCATCAGCTTTCGAAAGAGGGAGTTCTACACAGCGCTGACTACAAATGTGAGCATGCGGAGTGCAGCGGCAACGTGGTGGACATGCGCCCATTTGAGAATTCCCCTGGCAAAAAGAGCCCGAAACCAAGGAGGTGGTGTACCTATGAGGTGCCGATTTCAGCACTGGCTGCAACGACACAACAAAACGCGGTATCGGACAGTGATGCGGCGTCGCGGGTACGCGGTCTGGAGGCATTGAACCGAATTGAGCAACGCAACCACAACAAAGATGGCCACGCTGAGTGCGAGTGGATCGAACATGATGCACAAGTGGCAGCGGCAAATTCACGCTGGAACATGCTCGAGAAGTTGCAAAAGGGCGAAGTGGAGAAATGCCCATTCACAGCGGAGAACGCACGTCTCGGTGGGCTGAGAGACAGGCAAGAAGCAACCCAGCGCTCGAACGCCATAGCTCGTGGCCTGGACAGACTTGTTGCGATGGAATGCGGTGCTACGGGCGAGTGCGAAAACCCACACAACACCTCACGATCAGATGCGGTAGCTCGCGGGCTCGACACACTCGTGGCTATGGAAGCCGCAGAGCTGGACGATAATTGGGGACCCAACGGCATTCCTCTACGCAGCACTCAGCCCAGCAACGAACCCAGCACAAACAACAGCACCAGCACTAGCCCCTATCTCCGAAGACACCGCTACGAGCTCCCGCCTGACCGTGCAATGCGATTTGCCACAGTAACGCCAGCATGGAAGGAGAGCGGACTCATGCCACCTGTAACATACACCGCCTCAGCACCCAATCTCTCCATGCCAAGCATTGCAAACGCAGACTCAACATCCACAGGCGCCATGATGGAGTTCCTAGGCCCCAACATCGGCGCAGGCCTAGACTTTGCCAACGACACCACCACTCAGCAAATCCCTCTGCAAGGCATGGCTTCGAGCGGAGCCCAGCAATCGGCCGATTACACAATGCCCAACTCCAATTTCGCAACGGACGAGCAATTGCACAACTGGTACCAGGGCAACGATCACTGGTGTGACGAGAGCGTACTCCTCCAGGACCTCGACGATCTGATCGCAGCGTATCCCGGGGCCGACCAGTTCGACGGCTCTGCGGCATTCGACATGGGAGGTATGGACACCAACGAACCGCCTGCCTTTGATCTCAATGCTAGTATGGCGGATCAGCAGGTGTGGACGACGGGAGCTTTCGCGCCGGCTGCTACCACTACAGCGGCTATGCCGGCACCTGACGTTTCTGGACAGACAACGATGGGAGACGTGGCGATGGAGGACGTCAATTTCGAGGACATGATGTTTGATTTCGATTCGCTGGCTGATGAGCGAGCGCTGCACAATTGATAGATTGGATGGAATATCTCCGGGACTTTTTATGCTTCAAGGCGAGAAAGAAAGAGTCGCTAGACTGCAACTTGGACGGATTCATCAGATGACGACTTGCATGAATATGCCTTGTTTAGAATAGACCGGTGCTACTTTTATTATTATTATTATTATTATGAATGATAGCCAATAAGAATTAATGTCGAAGATCAATATGTATTTTCCATTTATCTTTAGCAGTGGTGTTTCATCGTCAATGGTCCTCGCACAACGTCCAATCGCTTTGTTTCGTCGCTGATCTCAGCCCTGCAGAGTGAGGCTGTGTTGGAACGTGGCGAGCGTGGAGACGCGGGACAAACGACCTCATGCGTTCATGTTGTTGCTTCTCTCTCGACGACCACACCAACGGCGCAACCTGAGGTGAGCTCGTTATTATTTTCGTCATCGTTTGCAAACATCCTAAGATCCCACAGTACCTCATTCGCTAGCGAATTCATTGCTGCTTCGCTGCATTGCCACATCGACATCCCACAACGGCCAATCGCCGCCCTTGCTTTAGATCTTTGGTCAGCGGCAACAACAATCAAGACCTATGGCTCGCTCAGAAGACGTAGGCGACGGAGGTATGTATACCTTTGCCACCTAACCCCAAATCATAAGCACAAGTTCCACGCCACTACACCCTGGGTCCACCGCACACCACAGCCGCAACCCCCAAAACCCCAACCTCGACGGAAGAAACTAACGCATGAACTAACACTGTCTAGAGAGCATCACCCACTCCAGCGGCCGCACAGACAGCTCTCCCCCCGACCTGCGCATCCTCCACTACAACGATGTTTACCACGTCGAGCCCGGCTCGCGCGAACCCGTCGGCGGCATCGCGCGGTTCCAGACGCTGTGCAATTCGTACGCGAGTTCGGATGGGAAGTTTGCGGGCCAGCCGGAGCTGGTGACGCTGTTCAGTGGCGATGCGTTCAATCCGAGTTTGGAGAGCAGTGTTACGAAAGGTATAGAGTACCTCATGGAGACTCCTGGAAAGGCAGTGCTAACAATGACTGCACAGGCAGCCACATGGTTCCACTACTGAATGCAACTCGGATCGACGCGGCTTGTCTAGGCAATCATGATCTGGACTTTGGCATGGAGCAGTTTGAGTATTTGGCGAAGAAGTGCACTTTCCCGTGGCTGGTGGCGAATGTCCTAGACCCGGCGCTGGGCGAAGATGTGCCACTGGGCAATTGCAAGCGCACTGTCATGCTCACGGCTTCGAACGGGATCAAGATCGGACTCATCGGACTGGTGGAACGAGAATGGCTGGCAACTCTGAACTCGATACCGCCAAACCTCAAGTACCTCAGCGCCTCTGCGACTGCTGCTGAGCTTGCACCGCAGCTTCGAGAGCAGGGTGCTGAGGTTGTGATAGCGATCTCGCATCAGCGCCAGCCTAACGACGAGAAGCTGGCGCACAATGTGCCCGAAGGCACTCTGGATCTCATCCTCGGCGGCCACGACCACACATACAACCACTGCATCATCAACGGCATCCACCTCCTCCGCAGCGGCACAGACTTCAAGCAACTCAGCTATCTCGAAGGGCGCCGGAAGACCGACGGCAAAGGCTGGGACTTCGACATCACCCGCAGAGACGTCGTCGCTTCCATCGCAGAAGACCCGCCAACTCTCGAGACCGTCACTAAGATAACATCCGCCCTGAAAGCCAAAATGGAGAAACCCGTCGGCTGGATCTCCGCTCCGCTCGACGCGCGCTTCACCACCGTCAGATTGAAAGAGAGCAACATGGGCAACTTCGTCTGCGACCTGATGAAACTGCACTACGACGCCGAGTGCTGCATCATGGCCGCGGGCACCGTGCGAGGCGACCAGATCTACCCGCCTGGTATCTTCAAGGTCAAAGACATCATGAACTGCTTCCCCTTCGAAGACCCCTGCGTCGTCATCGAAGTCTCCGGCCAAGCCATCGTCGACGCTCTCGAGAACGGCGTGGGCACGTACCCAGCGCTCGAAGGCCGGTTCCCGCAGGTCAGCGGCATTCGCTTCGCTTTCGATCCAAGCAAGGCGGCGGGTTCTCGCTGCTGCGAAGTCGAGATTGCAGGCTCGCCGGTCGATCTAAAGAGGCTCTACAAGCTCTGCACGCGGGAGTACATGGTGCGAGGCAAAGACGGCTTCACTTCTCTCTTGATTGAAGAGCACGGCGGCGTGGCGAAGAGTATCGTCGATGAGGAGAACGGTCTGCTCATCTCTATCATCCTGCGCCAATACTTCATGAGCCTGAAAGTGCTCGGCCGCTGGAAGAACTGGAGTTCGCAACTGGGACAGCACTGGGGCGGGGTTCAGGATGGTTTGCATAATGTGCATCCTGTTCATGAGCCTAAGCAGCCTGGCTCTCCCATTAGTAAACGTAACACTGCTGCACAGTCAACAGACGAAAGCAAGACCAACGCCCTCCCTTCGCTGGTCGGCAAAGC
Organism: Cladosporium velox; assembly: GCA_024604135.1. NCBI lineage: Eukaryota > Fungi > Ascomycota > Dothideomycetes > Cladosporiales > Cladosporiaceae > Cladosporium > Cladosporium velox. The sequence goes on along the minus strand of JANIIF010000020.1, from coordinate 312,941 downwards.
GCAGGTCCTAGATCAACCGACAGACGATGACGGCGCTTCGGACTCGGAGGATGAGTCTACGGCACGAAGTGACCTTCCGGCTGTGCCTAAGGGGCACTCCGAAGCAGAGCGTAAGCTTATACTTGCGCGCAAAGTCATGAGGAAGTGGTGGCGCTTGACGGGGCTTAAGGGCCACCCGGCTATGTGTGAGGAAGTGGGTGATGATTTCGGCGTGAGCTGGACGAAGGGTGTTGCGCCAAGGGTGGAAGGGAGGATTAGGTGTTTGGGGGTTGAGGCGTGAGAAATTGTTGTGTGGTAGCATGTGGTCGCCAGAGAGGACAAAGATAGCTTAGGTCGAGCAACAGCGAAAGACCAATCTATATATTCCACGATCCCGAGAATTTTCCCATCAGCTGAGTGGCGCAGCGGAAGCGCGTAAGTTCAAAATCACACTCAAACATCATGAGAATATATTCACTGACACACATCACAGGCCGGGCTCATAACCCGGAGGGCAATGGATCGAAACCATTCTCAGCTAAACCTTCTTTTTTGCCTTTCCTACCTATATCCTATGACAGGATAGAGGTTGATTATCTATTTTGCATTTCGAAGATTCGAACAGTGTGCCTTGGTGGGTCTTGATGTGCCTTAACCGAGTCCGCAGATTTCTTTCTTCGAACACGGGAGTCAGTCCGAAGCGCTACCCGGAGTTTAGAACTTTTTGCTCCGGGCTGTGGTCACAACGGGAAAACTTCGGCGATCAAACTTCTTGGACATTCGGACATGGCGCTTTTGAGACCTGCGCGACTTTGCGAGCGGTTGGTCGTTTCATGGTGTGTGTCACGAATGGATGTTTGTGTTCATCAAGCAACTGCTTATAACGATAGACTTCAGCCTCGGGCTTCGGAGAAAACTGCCTTGCTCCCTTCATGGCTTTCAAAACAGCCAGCTGGGTCCAGATGCCTTCAGCCTTATTTAAGCTGTCGGGTACGGCTCTCCAACGATGTTTTGGCTCGCAGGCAAGCAGAGCGGCTATAGAGTGAAGAGCGGGAGTCCGAGGCACGAAGCACGGTGTCCGTCCGCTGCAAACACGGCTGAGCTGAGGAAAAGGATCGGGTTGTCAAAGTCCGGACAGACACTTGTGGCAGTGGAGATTGTGGAGATGAGATGTCTTGTGCACGTGTTTGGTGGAACGCTTCTCGGGCTCAGGGTTTAAAGCGATGGAGCGAGCGAGGTGAGATGACGAGAGACAGTTATGATTGTTTCGTGTCAGCCGCTGCGTCTTTTTGCGCCAAAGACTGTTTATTATTATATCTGCATAGCCCTCTTGTCGTTCCAGCTGGCTTTCGCATTTTGTTCATCATATTTCTGTTGTATAATTTGAAGAAGATACCTAAGGTAGGGTAATATTACTCCTCCACCTTTCCTCCGCGTTTGTCGGCAAATGAAGTGAGAACAGACGCTGCGAAAGCGTTTGCTTGCATCGTTCCTTCCTCACGGACTTCGCTACTGCATTTATCCGCGTCGACCTGCATTGCTTGCTGCACGCCCCGCCGTGTCACCAGATAATCCACCAAATCATACAACAATACCACCACCACCACCAGCCAGCCACTGTACGCGCTTGCTGCGACACAGCATCGTCATCATCTTTTGCGCGCCAACCAACGTCGCACGTGTGACGTTCTGCGCGCTGCATCGGCAAACCGTGCTGTTTTGCGCGCTCACATACCGACAAGCACACCTTCATCTTCAGGAATGAGCATTGCATAGCTTTCACTTAACAACAACACCTCGAGCCTTTGGCGCCCTCGAACCCCAGCACCAGTCGCAACGTCGCAGCAATGGGCCGGCAGCCGGACGTGGTGATCATCGCGAGGTAGGTACTTCTTCAGCGTCGTGACACCTCGGACCACCTGGCGCAATTGCACCATAACTGACCCTATATTCCAGGCACGGTGCTCGACTCGACGCCGCAGACTCGAACTGGCATCTCTCCACTCCCACGCCATACGATCCTCCACTCACTTACGGCGGCTGGACGCAATGCCGTGCGCTCGGCGTTCGCATCGCCAGCTTGCTCAAAGCTCGCGAACAATCCCTCAACGATGCGCCGAACGCACCAGACTCGGATCAGAACGGCGATGGCAGTAAGAAGAGGAAGCGCAGGAAGCACAAGGTCGTGATACACTCATCACCGTTCCTGCGATGCATACAGACCAGTGTCGCGATATCCGCTGGAATGGCACAGTACAACCCTACCATCACCACTGGAGCGACCACCAGCAAGAGCAGAACACCCAACAGCATGCACTCTGCGTCGCCGCGCCTACGCGGTCTGGACGGTGGCTCCCCAAACCTGGCTCCAATTTCAGAACCCAAACAAGACTTTGCCCATGAGATTGCGCGCAAAGTACTCGCCGAACAACAACAATTACCCAATCCCAAATCGAAACTCCGCGTCGATGCGTTCCTCGGCGAATGGCTAAATCCACAGTACTACGAACACATAACGCCCCCTCCACCGAGCGCATTGATGGTTGCGACAGCCAAGGGAGAGCTTATGCAGAACGAGCACATCGACGTGTACACACCAACGGTCAGCAGCAAGAGCTCGACAAGTAATCTTTGGGGAGGCGGCGGAAGAGGCAAGAGCACGAATACACAAGGCGCTGCAGATGACTGGAGCCATGTGAGAGATGCGCTCCCTGCGCCTACAGCCAGACGGGACCGCGCTACCAGTGTGAACAGCGGCGCTAGCAGCGACACTGGATCTGGGAGACGTAGTCCGTTCAGGCCAGGTCATGTTCTGCACTCTCAGTCTTCCACGGTGCCGAAGTTCGAGACCACAGCTTACATCCCTCCAACACCGTCATACGCCGTATCCAGCTCCGACCACATTCCTAGGGGTTACGTGGCGCATGCTAGGAATGCAACGGTGAATGTGGATTACCAATGGGACTCGTCGCGTATGCCGCAGAATTGGGGCGACGGAGGAAAATACGGCGAAGAATGGACTTCCATGCACAAGCGGTTCAGAAGAGGACTGAACCATTTGATCCACTGGTACAATCACAATGATCCTGATGATCGAAACGAAGATGCGCTGGGACTGGAGCAAGCAGAGCACAAGGACGACGAGCATGATTCGGAAGAGGAAGAAGATCTGGTAGTTGTGATGATCACCCACGGAGCTGGCAGCAATGCTCTCATCGGCGCTATCACTGAACAGCCTGTGCTTTTGGACGTCGGCATGGCAAGCTTGACAATGGCTGTGAAGAGAGACGATGCCCCGCCGCTTGATCCCTCATCAGACTACATTGGCTCCCCAGTGGGTTCAACGCCAGCACAATCTCCAGGATCAGAGATGCCTCCCAACAGCGCGTCACAACGACGTGGGAGCTTCAACACTGGCCTATCGGCCATGTACGAGATGAAGATCATTGCGTCGACCGAGCATTTGCGCCCCGGATCAGATCCCTCGAGAGCCTCGCCATCCCCTTTCTCAACCCGTTCAGGACTCTCAAGCAGTGAGTCGACCTCTCGAACTCAAAATGGTGGATCCGTCATGGCTTCATGGAACTTCAACGAGGATCGCGCGGGCCACAGGACTCAATCTGCTGCGCTCGGCAGTATTCGCAGACCAGGAAATGCCAACTCGGCGGCTCCTCATCTTACACAAAGCGGCGGTATGCACCGCAGAGCAACACAGCCTAACACAGGTACGGACCATGAATCTCTACCCACACTATCAGGTGCTTCCACACCCGCCTCAGGAGGGCTTTGGACTCCACCTTCTGGTCGTACGCCCTTACTCGACGCCCAGCGTGTCAATGAAGAAAAGAAGACATGGTTCCCAACTCTCAACAGCAAACAAAACGACACCTCAACTTCGGGCGATGACCTGGTCCTGGACTTCTCCAACTCACCACCAGACTCTCGCCCTGGAAGCGCTGGTGGCGTACGCTCACAACCCAAATCTCAACTCACCACTCTGGCTCTGGACTCCGCGCTCGATGTTCCTTCCATCTCCGTTTCGAATGAAAACGAGAACACTTCAAATCCTCAATCTCCCCGCACGGAACCACTCCTCCCCACTCCCTCACCCAACGACGCAGCCGGTGCTCCTCTCTCCTTGATACCCTCAGCCGACGCAGCCGGTGCTCCTCTGGCTCCAATCCCGAGCGCAGAAAGCGAGCGCGACGTTGTCCCCGAACTCCCCAGCAAACCCAACCGTTTCGCGCCTCCTGTAGTGGCCAGCATCCCGGACTCGCTGAGCAGGAAGCTCAGTCAGAAGGGCTTGTGGGGCACGAAGCCCAGTGGCGATGAGGTCAAGAGGAGCTGGCCGAAGGTGGGCAAGGTGAAGAGGAGATGGACGGTTAGTGATCAAGACGGGAATGGTTAGGAACCTTCCCCGGAGTGTGGGGATGAGGATAGAGGAGATGAGGTTTTGTAGTTCTAGTGTATGATGTAGTATGATGTTTTGATGACTGTGCATGATCTTGAGCCTGCCCGAGGTATTTGTGATACTGCTGGTTCCCTCGGGTCAGTCTTGTAGCTGTGGAAGTGATATCGGTTAAGAGTGACTGTGTGAGGAGCAATTCAGTTGATGCTTTCGGAAAGGCTGGAGTCATTGACGCGACGAAGTCCGACAAGCACAGAGTTTCCAGCAGGTCGGTGCCATTGAACCTCGGTGTGACGGACACCTCAATTTTGCTTGGATGTTTGATGATTGTTATGGTTTTGAGATCTTTGTGGCCTTGCTGGTTTTGTTGTGTCAGCGTTGTAGCCGTGCAATTGGTGTTGGTTGAGAGTGAATGCGCGAGGCGGGCAATCTAGTTGATCCGTGTGGACAGATCGAAGTCATGGACACGAAAATGTTCGACAACCACAGTAATTCCCGCCAATATGATGCCATACAACCTCCTCAATGAGAGCAGAATCTGAGCGTATCACTCTGCTGTCTACTGACCTAATCACCACAGTCCATGCGTGTAGCCCATATGTCCGTTCGAGATCTTGTCGAGACGACTACATTGATTTCAACCCAAAGTACTAACCCTAACAGCGAAGCGATGATGGTCTCGAATGTACATTTCTACCAAACACCGACATCGATGTGCATGTAGCGGTCACTCTTGCAGTTACGCGTACGTCGACACGTATACATTACGTCTAGCAAATTGGTCCAGCTATAACGACGCTGAGTGTATCGAGCGGTCTATAGACTGGAGGTTCCGGAATATGATCGATATGAAGTGGTGAATTCGCTATAGCTAGCGTCGTCTCCACTTGCGTTTCCCGACCGCGATCGCCGGGCGCCCAGGCAGGGAGATCGGCAAACTATCTGGACTCGAGCGGTTTGGCAGGTTTCACGGCACCTACTTTCTTCTATGGACTTCACTTGTGGGAGACTCGGGCGGTATGGGATGGCATCTTGACTGCAGAAACACGCAAAAGCCATATACGATATCTCCTGGAGCAGAAGTGATACCCTTTTCTCTTGGACGCTCTGTGTCTCCATCTGGAACTGGACTCGGTCGGCATTTCGTCTCTCAAGTCTCTCCACTCCACTCCCAGCCAGCGCAACATGCATATCCTGCAGCCATGTGGCCCAATCGGCGACCACCTCGCTCACGCACCTGCGCGCAATACTCTCTCCGCTTTTGGCTGGCCTCGACGGTGGTGCCCGTGACTAGTACTGCGAGCTCTGCTCGTGCCGGCGTGGCTTGCTATGTAAGTTGTTGCGGTAAGAAGGTACGGTGGGCCTGCTACTGGTACCTTAGCTGTGCCACGTCTGTTCTGGCGGTGGAGTAACCCTTGGGTGGCACGTCAGCTGTGCTGTTATGCAGGTAGGTGGACTTGCTTTGCTTTCTTTCGCTGTGCTGTGCTGTTCTGTTTACCTACCTAGCTTTTATTCTGCTTCTTCTTCTCTTGTTCAAAGCCTGCTTTCGTTATGCGTCCGACGCTGTCGTTTTTGCTTGCACTGCGTTGGAGCTGCTTCTGGCTGAGGGCTTGAGAGCAGTAGTGGCGATTTTGTGCTGCTTACGGGATCTGTGATACGGTGCCTGCAGCGATTCGAAGACTTACACGGCTTTCCAAGGAACGAGTTTCCCGATCCTGTGGACCTGGTCATACTCTGAGCTGCAGCCATGGACCAGGTGCGGCCTCCACTGGAGCCCAGCTGCGCTATCTGCGGTGCTCCTCCATACCCGGAGTGCCCTCACGAAGGCGAGAGTCTCCAGCGTGCTCTCCAACAAGCCCAAGATCGCTGGATGGGCGTGCAGCGGATCCGGTAAGTCCTCATGCCAATCTCAAGAAACCTCATTGCATGTCCACCGCCTCCCAGCCGAGCCTCTCGCTAACCACGATATCTTTCTCCGCACCACAGAGACTGGGTCCTCGACAACTCCCGCAACCACATCATCCGCATGTTCGAACACCTCAAAACCGTGCGCTACAACGCCCACCTCGCCTACCTGCAAAGCCTGCCCTACTACTCCCTCTACCAATACCACAACGGCCGCCCGCCGCTCCACGCCCGCGAACTGCAGTACTTGCAAGGCCAGCTGCACAACGCCAATGCCAATCTGAAACTCGGCGTGGATCAGGACTGGCGGAGCGTGTGCTTGCTGTATCCGGAGACTCTGGATTATTATTTTGGGCTGGTGAATTTGAGGCTGCCGAAGGATGGGGATGAGAGTGTTATTAGGCCGGATATTGGGCATGGGAGGAAGAAGATTGGGAGGAGGGATAGTGGGCATAGTGATAAGGGAGGTGGGAAGAAGGATAAGGGGAGGGCGTGAGGTGGGGTTTGGAAAGGTCTGATGAAGTTTGGTCGATGTGCTTTGGGAGAAGCGCTGGACTCGACTTTTACTCGGCCTGCATCACCGTCCGTCGAGACGATGGGGAGGTATTAGTTCGCCTGGTGGGTTAAGGAATTGGGTAATGTTGTTCTGGGAGCAGCGCTGGGCTTGACTTTTCGCCTGACCTGCCTCGCCATCCGTTAACATAACGGGTAATTGTGAGGTGTATTGGAACGGCTCGGCGACATCTGGCTGGACTGCTCTGGGAGCAGCGCTGGACTCGATCATTGCTTGATTTGTCTTATCATACGCAGGGAACAGTGCAACATGCGCACTGAGGTGTTGCAGAGTTCGCTGAAACTGAAGGGTTAGAAGCTTCCTTAAGCTGGACACATACACATATCTACGCCATATCAGGAGACATTTCGCCAAAATCCACTCGCAAAAACAGGTCTTGCCCTCGATCTGGTAGCCACACTGGAATCATTGAGCGCACTCATGCTGAATCACACCTCGACCGCGCCAAGAGTTTTGGCAACAACCCATGTCGGCAATGACGGTTACCCGCAGTAGCCGTGTCACACCACAACATTGCATACCGGATCCTACCAACCTTGGTTCGGTTGAGGCTCCGAACGAACACAGCCATCAAGTTCGACATGTGTACAACGACCGCGTCTGCGGCCTCCTCGGTGCCGGTGAGACGGAGTCCCTGTGTGACGAACATGTCAATCTAGTGGCTTGAAGGATTGACAGCGGCAACGTGCCGCACGAACGGTAGCACAGAACAGCGGTCAAGCTCGTGCAACGAGCGGTCGACACTGCCGACCTGGTCATTGGTCGAGGCACATCTTCCGCAAGGCCAATGTACGCCACGAGACCGTGCCCCACCGCCATCGTGCTAGGTCGGGTCTCTGAACTACTGCAGGCCTGCCTTGGACTTGGACAAGCGGTGACCGGTACCCGGGAGAGGATCTGCAAGAGGTGATGGTGAACCGATTGCGTTCTTCGCTTCTGCATAGCTGGGGAACGCCTCAGCTTCTAGGGCAAGTCTGTTTCGACGCCAGTTACACCACCTCGTTATGATGGCACGGCCTCGGTTTGCGAATCGAGTCCTCCCCAACTCACGGGAGTCGTCATGCCACTGACCTGTTACAACCGCCGTTGCCGGTTTCGGGGATTTGATCATTGGGCAGGACGAGGACCCTCCCCGTACGCACGTCTGGCTCGGTGCACGGAACGGCACAGCAAGCCTGCAGCTTCACGGATAGCAGCCATCAGAGCATGCTACTAGCCCAAAGGGATCTGCAGACCTCATGTCTGAGATGATCTTCGGGCGCCCTACAGAAATAACCAGAGACATGACCGCAGGATCGGCGCCAAGTCCAAGAATCGATATCACCTTGCCCGGAGAGCGTCCTGGTAATTTCCTCACGGGGAGGTCGTCGTGCCGTACCCCTGCTGCGGAGAGCTCGCAACGACGCCGTCGTGCACTTCCGTGCGGATGGCACGGCGCGTTCGTATGTCAAGGTTATTGGTGCGGTCTCACCATCTGTGGAGAGCGTTGCGATTGAGAGCTCGACCAAGTAACAATTGTGGCACTCGTGGTCGCGTACAGCTATGAAGATTGCAGCGTGCCATTGGACGCTCAGTCGCGATCCCACCAAGCTACCACACCTGTAACGTTTGCAGACGGGTATGGCCATAGTGCCGCTCCAGCTACTGTGCCCGAAAGGGCTCAAACATTCGCTCGCTTCCGCAACCGTGCGCTGGATCCAGGCCATCTTTCACAGGTAGGCGTGCCTGTCTTTGAGTGCATGGCATCTGCAAGGTGGCAACTGGCAAACTGGTGCTTGCATCGCAGCGCATGGCATGAGTCTAACGCGAGCAAGCATCTAATTCTCCCACGCTTTGTCCCACACCGCAAACTCCCAAGCCTTCATGACATCGGCTGGTCCTTCCACGCAAACACTACCACCAGCCCGACCATGCGAATGGTGACGGACCACGCTGCGTCGGACCTTGATTCGCCTGCGCTGCCTGCAAGCCTCTTTCATCGTCTTGGACAGCACGTCGATATTGCGAGACATTGCGGACCGCGGTGTGTGCCTACTTTGGGTCTTGCAGATGAGCTAATGCACCCTGTCTGAGATCGTGCTTGGTGACTGATTCCCGGGACTCACCCTCTCTGGTATAAGGGCAGACGTGTCTTCGCCCTTGGCTCGAGAGTGGTAATCACACCGCTGCGCTCGAGCGATCCCAGTCTGTTTGCATCTTTCCTTGAGCATCTGTTTCCTCTTCTGCATCGCACCATGTCCCAAATCTCGACACCAAAGCAGGCCATGCTTTCGCCTGTCAGCCCTTCCCATCACCGTCGTGATAGCGTCACGAGCGAGCAAATCGGAAAGCCAGTCAACACCCACATGCTTCGCATCAACAACCTTCTCAACCCCATGAACAACAGCAACAACCAGGCCGATGGTTTCGCCAGTCTTCGCACCACACCAGCTTACTCCGTGAACGATTTCACATCGACGCCTACCCCGACTCCAGACACTCCCCTCACACCAGCTTCCACCAAGCGCCAGAAGAATGGCAAAGGCAAACCTGTCACCAAGCGGGCTACGCCGAAGGGTGTGGTCAACTATCGTCCATACGAATGCAACGAAAACATGATCTGTGCCAACGCCGCTCTTCGCAAAGAGATCATCGACTATCATCGCCATTTTCAAGTCTCTATCGAGGAAGACGGCTTGATCAGCGACTATCCGAAGCACATCCCATACACCAGCGACAAAAAGGACTTCCACAACAAGACTGGACGTGATGCCTTTGAATGTTTGTTACCCTGCTTGCCAAAGCCCAGCTTTGTATGAGTCAAAGTCAATCCTGCTAACCCATGACAGTCTTCGAATACAGCTTCATCGTCCCGGACGACCCTGACAGGAAGGTCTGGAAAGTCTTGTGGGACTATCAGATCGGCCTCGTACGCGTCACACCCTTCTTCAAGGCTTTGGGCTTCTCAAAGGTATGTTGCAACAGAAGCTGCTTATCGAGTCGAGCTAATTCGTTCTATAGACCACCCCAGCGAAAGCCGTCAGAACTAACCCAGGCCTCGAAGACCTTGTACACAGCATCACTGGCGGCGCTCTCGCGGCTCAAGGTTACTGGGTCCCCTTCGCATGCGCGCGCGCCCTCTGCGCGACCTTCTGCTGGGACATCCGTTGGGTATTGACACCGATCTTTGGACCACACTTCATCACAGAGTGTCTGCCGCCTGACGACCAAAACTACAGACGCTGGAAGATCGACAGCAATATTGTTCGCAGGGCCGAGCTACAGGCAGAGGGCTGGAGAGCCCAGGCAAGCCGTAGCGCAACACCTGCAAGTCAGCCGGACCGGCCGTACCCTGCACCGTACATTCCCATGTACCAACCACCGACCTCCGCCCCAACATCCAACCCTGGCCCGGCGCGACGCCCTCAGAGGGAGAAGCCGATCTTCAAGAACGATTCGCCGTTCAGTCCAGGCGCTGGTCAGAGCAATCGCGGTAGGACTGTCGACTTGGTCACCGACGAATCCGACGTCTCTCCCAAGTCATCCCCGGCGCCCACCAACCATTCTGGATGGACAAGCATCAACCAGCGTGCTCCAACTCCTTCGGCGCCGAGCAACACACCTGTTGGCGCTTTTGACCGCTCTCTACACATGCTTACCCAACCTTACCAAAGCGTCAAGGCTCAGGAATCGGCCTGGCGTGGCCTCAATGGAGAACGCTCAGCATCGCCAGCATCAGCTCCACCGCCAAAGAGGACTGCCACCAGGAAGCGTCAGAACCGTGAGATGATTGCTGCTGAGAAGAGCGATGAACATGAAGAGATCGTGGTCATGAGCGACAGTTCTTACAAATCGTCACCAGCTAGTAGCAACTCCTCGGTCATGACCTCTTCGCCGCCGCCTCCGCCTCCGAAGAAGGTCAAGCTGACCAAGCGTCAACGTCGCATTCCTGAGGATGACCACATGGTGTCCAACGACGAACGCGGAGGCAAGGCCAAGGAGCCAGAGCACATGGAGGTTGACCCGGATGTCGTCGAGGCGGCGAAGCTCCTCATGATGCTGCACGAGGACGACAAGATGCTTCGCCGTCAGTAGTGAGGCACAGATACCTCTCGTATCAATATGATGCTTCAATAAACCTCTCGGTGGTTGGCATGGAGTCGACCATCGATCATGGCTGACAGCAGACTTGCAGCATGACAAGCACGCGTTCGGAGGAACCAGACCCGTTCTCTCATTCTTCCATTTGTTGACATTGACGACAAGACTGCATGGTTCATGTTGATTTTCCATGTCTCGTTGCAACTGAGCCGATCATGCCTCACCCACCTGGCTGAGCAAGAACCGCTTCTGTTCAAAGTGGCGTTCCTACTTCAGATGATGATTGTAAAAAGATAGCTGTTATTGCTTGTCGTAGAGTCCAGATGTCGCTCCAGATAGCTGTCAATACCATACCAACCACGTTCCGTTCACTCTCCTCGGAAGTCGGTCAACCCGCTCATTCTTCGATCGGGACAGCTCATTGGCCAATGGCTGCACCAAGCATTGGATGTTCCATCGGTCTTCCAAATCCTCCCGCTTAGCCGAAAGACTAAGTCATGCCAGACAGACTTGCAAGAGTACTGTACCTAGGTCCTTTGATCATGAACAGATCTGCCAATACTGTGCCAAATGCCTTCGAACTACTACAAGGCCACTTGACGGTATGTCAAATACTGAGATGTTGATACTTTCCAATCTGATAGTGAGTATGGAAAATGATCGTCCGAAGCCCGATTTACGAATACTCAAACAACCTCAATGTCCCTTGGCTCATGACGATTGTAGTACCCTTGCGGGTCGCTCGGCATCCACGCCGCATTCTATAAAAAATATACGGGCTTCGGACCATTGGGTACTTAACCATAATAGACCACTGAACCACGGTCTACCTCGGTTACAATTGGCTCTGTTTCCCTTCAGCGGTGACGTAGTGGCACGAGCGTTTCTGCCAGACTTCACAAGTGCACAACGGCGCGCGCGGCACGGCTCCAGATCGGCCTTTTGGCGTTCCTATTTTTGTCTCTCGCGACCCAAGTTGCCCAAGCTATACAGCATTCTGCATAGGGCAGACTTCGTGTTCGTAACTTAGTAAGGTCGGTTGCTCAAAAACCGCACTAGCCAATTGCTGATCTCTGGTCACAGGGTCGACTATACGAGACGCTTTGCCACTGCGAGGTTACCGCCATGGGTCGATGATGCACATCATCTGGAATAATTCTATTCTGGAGTGGTCTGTTGAAATGGTATATATACGTGCGTGAGGATCGGTTGTGAAGAACTCATCCTTCAGACAACAATTGCTCAAACCAGCTCAATCCGACAACCACTTCCAATCGATATACACTCTTCACAGCCCAATTAACACAACTCCAAAGACTTTCTCTCGAAAACATCATGCACTACAGCGTCCTCCTCACTTTGGCCACTGCTGCCACTGGTGCTCTCGCTGGCCCTCTTAAGCGAGACACTGCTGAGACTACCACATACGCTTGCAACCCGGCTCACAGCTACCCCAATGGTGCTCAGTGTGTCTCGACCAACGGTGCCTTGTCCCTGGTGACACCCACCGCATCAAGCTCGTCCAAGGCTTGCAAGGCCACTTCGAAGGCTAGCACCACTGCAGCAGCCACCACCAAGGCTGCTTCCACTACCGCAGCAGCTGAGACTACATACGCTTGCAACCCGGCTCATAGCTACCCCAACGGTGCTCAGTGTGTCTCGACCAACGGAGCTCTGTCCCTGGTGACACCGACCGCCTCGAGCTCCTCCAAAGCCTGCAAGGCCACCAGCCAGAAGGCTACCACCACCGCCGCAGCATCCTCTTCCGCCGAAGCCTCGAAGTCGAGCGCCGCCCAGAGTGCTGCCTCGGCCGTCTCTACCAAGGCCGCTTCCGGCGGCCAGACCAAGATCGACGGCCTGACCTGGACCGTCAAGGACTTCACCCGCTACTGCTCCGAAGACAAAACCGGCTGCGACTACAACTTCAAGATCACCTCCAGCGACCACAAGCTCGAGACGGCCTGCACCATCATCCGCACAAACGTCAAGGACGCCCCGACCGAGAACTGGTCCAACATCCCCTGCACCACCAACTCGCCCGTCAAGGTCTCTTGGGGCTACAGCGCGCAGTTCGGCGCCGACCACGCTTTCGCCACTCTGGTCATCGTTGACGACAAGGAGATTGGCTATTTCGGTGTTGCCGACGTCAACTCGAAGCCTGTGACAGCCAGCAACCCGTTCGGCTCTGGCCAGTTCGGTGACCTTGGTCCTAACCCTGTCTACCACGTTTAGATGGGATTCTTTGATGATTGGATGATGCTGTGACGGGAAATAATAATGCACTCTTTTGATACATAATTGGATAATTAATAAAAATAATGAAATTGTCGCTCCTTTATACAGCTGTCGTTCGACCTCTATGATATTGTGTAGTTCTTGTTCTGTGCATCCGGCTAAGTGTAGGACGTTGCGGTGTTGGGAAAGGTGATGTAAGGATGGGACGTGGGACTTTCATGCCCAGCGACATTGCCTGACGCTCAGACAAGAACAGCTCAATCTACCAAATCATGGGCAGGGCTCTCCAAACGTAATACAGGCCTGCTTAATCCACCGTGATCAAACGATGCGCATATCCGTTCGATCACAATCGTTCCAGATGTGTCTGGAGCGGTCGTCCCGTATCTATCTGCGCAAAATGCATTCGTGATGCCATTTTCTGTACCACCCAACGTACATGGATAGACCTTTTGCGGGATATTCTCTACTCTGCAGTAATCCAATAGGTTCTGCGGCAACACGTGCCTTGATGGAACGCACCCTTCAGTAACGAGAGCAAGACATGCCTCCAAGTTACGTCTCCCATCCTCTTTGTTCTTCGTCCATGAATCCAAGACAACTCGCTTCCAGCCCACCACTGCTCTCGCAACGAGGCTATGCAGTATCCGTTCCCTTAACTGCTCGACGGCATCGTCCAACACAGTCTCATCGTCCTTTGTCACTTTTAGCGACTCCAACCTTCACTGGACCCAGTCCCAGACACCCAGACGACTCCCACCTTCCATCACCCCCATTTATAAACCAGCAATCTCTCTTCGAACACCAAGATGCACTCTCCTCACCCAACCGCACACCGACACCCACACCCACACCACACCAAGACCCAAGATGAATCCCTACATCAACACCCTCCGCACCCCCCTCTCAGGCACCACCGGCCCACCGCCCAACAACAGCAACAACCGGTGGCGCTGCCCTCACCAACGCCTACACCTCGACAATCAAGACTGCACCCCGATCTCGCCGGACTCTCCTATCATCGACACGCCGTCGAAGTACAGGAAAATGCAAGCGAGGAGGAACGCGGCACTGCTCGTGAGTAGCCAAGCCACCACCCAGCCCACGCCTTCAGGACCGCCTGCGGGCTCGCACCGCAACGACACTCCAAAGGGGAGCCTGGATCCTGTTGCCAATCCTCCGCAGGATCAGGGTGGCAACCTCGCTCAGGAGGAAAGTCCAGACTTCGAAGCCAGCAAGGGCTTTTTCCTCGTGCCCTCCAGCCCGCCCAGCTACGGCGGTCACGCTCTCGAGCGCGTTCCAGAAACTCCCGTGGCCGCCATGCCGTCTTCGCCGCCGCTGCCACTGTTGACGGCAGAGAATCTTCGCCAGTTAGACAGCCAGCCCGCCCACGAGAACTCAAGAGGAGCAGGAGCACCAACATCCAGCAACCACAGCCACGCCTCTCTCCCCACCGCCTCTCTCCCAGCGCCACCACCCTCCCTCCGCTCCCTACCCTCCGAGGTAGCGCACCAAATCTCCCGCCTCGTGCTCCGCACCAGGATCAACGCCTTAAAGCACGAGGCATCCGAGGAGCAGCTTGAGTCGACGCGCGGAGCGCTGGAGACGGCACTTGCGAGAGTCCAGCACGAAGCGGCACGCGTCAACAGCTGGATGGGCACTGCTGTTGCGCTGGTGCTGCTGTGCTTGGCGTACGCGGCTTGGTGTCAGTTGAACGCTGCGGAGTTTGCGTTCATTGAGGAGAGGAGGAGGGAGTGGTTTGGGTTGTGAGTTTGTTGTTGGATTGTACGAGAAACTTTGAGCATTGGAAGTGCTATGATAGAGATGGCATTTAGGGCGTTTTGAGTTTAGTTCGGGTCTTGCCAAAAGTTTCGGTCTTCTTAGGTCTTTGTGGAAACCTGTTGATACTTGTGTTTTGCTTGACAGCGCGATTTCCTTGGTTCGATGATTGATCTCGCAGGATATGACCTGGAAGATGAACGTCGAAATAGCGACTGATTTGGATTTTATGCTGTGCATTAAAAGTAATTAGTTCGAAAAGAAATGTCTCACGAAGATCAGGCTCAATATCAAGGTTCGTATGAAAATGTGTGCTTTTGGAATTTCTCTATCTCCTCGTGAGCATAAGTTACAAGATCGGTACAAGTTCACCTCCATCAAGCCTTCTTCTCGACTTTGATATCAGCCTTGGGCTGACTGGGCTTGCTGTACATCCAGAGAGCGACGAAGCCGAGCCATCCGGCAATGGTGACCCAAATACCGCTGATCCAGGGATAAGCTCCAGAGATAACGTAACTCCTGGGGTACTCGTCGTGCGCAAAGTGGCGGACGGTGACGGTGCGCTTCTCCTCAATGTTGGTGAGGTAGGGACGGCGGTACTCAACGAAGAAGTTGTAGATACCGTGTTGGTCGGGGAGCTTGAAGGTCTGGGTGAAGACGGTCGAGTTGGCGGTAGTGCTGGACGGAATGAGGTTCAAGCGGTGGAATGGCGAAAGCATGCTGAATTCCAGCTGAAGGTCGTCGCCTGAAGCAGGAGTGAACGGCGCCCAGTTGTCACCAACCCACTCTGACATCTCGATCGAATAGTAGACGTCGTTCTTGATGCGGTAGATGCCAGGGTTGACGTCAACGCCGGCGAGAGACGCACCAGTAGAGCTGTTGGCGGCGTTCTTCTGAGCGCCCTCGTTGAGGAAGTGGGTGACTTGACCAGCCTGAATGACACCAGCCTCCTTGAAGGTCCAGGCGGAAAGCTTCTGGGCGAATGCGCGGTTGGCAGTCTTCGATGCAGGCTTGTCGGAACCGGCGAGCTTGACAGAGGCATCGAACCAGGAGTCCTCAAGAGCTTCGCTGCTGCCCAAGATGGAGAAACGAGCGCTGTTGACGGCCTGGAAGGCAGTCACGAGACTGATTTGCTTGCCAGTAGCAAAGGGATCCTCAGCGCCATCCGCATCTTCCTTAGGGTTGTAAGTGTAAGCGGTCTCGGAGGCGCGGATGACGGGCGACAAGTGCGGGCTGGCGTTTCCAAGAAGTTGTCCCACTGCGCGAGGCAGAGCCACGAGTCCATCGACCGAGAAGTAATCCTTGACGTTCTTGCGCGCGGAGCCGGATGAGGGAAGGAGGAGCACATCGTGTTTCTCGCTAGCGCTCTTGGTATCGTAGTTGAAGTGATCCACTACTAAGCTCGTTCTGTCCTGAGGAAGCATGATGTCCAACTCCAGCAAAAGGCTGCTGATGGCGGCCGGGACAGCGCTCTCCCCCGAAAGGGCGAGAAGCACGTTGGATCCAGCATTGATGAATTCGACGATCGTGTTGGGTGTCAGGGCGGGGCCGAGGCCTTTCGACTTGGTGGGGAGGAGCAGCAGGTGGGAGTAGGAGGGCTCGCCGTGTTCGAAGAGGGAGAGCTTAGCATCTTTGGCGGCGCGGTAGGTGATTTGGAAGCCTCTTGCTGTAGGGAGTGATTAGCTGGCGTTGTATGAATTGTGGTATAGCTGTTGTGCGACAATGCTGCTTACAAGTAAGGTCGGACCAGAAAGTCGAGTACTTTCCCTTGTCGGCCTCGTCGTCGACGACGACCAGCAAGTTGCTGCCGGCAGCAGAAAGGGCCGAGACGAAGCTCAGGAGGCCCAAGAGCAGGCCCAACGTGAACGATCGCATTGTCGTTGTGTGTGTTGTGTGTATATGTTAAGAGGACAGCTACATGCAGCTGTAGGCCCAGGGCATACGTGTATAAGTTGGAGCTACGTCGTCGCATGCCGCCCTGCCAAGCCCAGCCATTGGGAGCGCGGAGGTGGAGAGACAGAGCGAGCGAGCGAGAGCAAGTCGGCTTCAACCGAGCGAGCGCATCAGCAAGCCAGCATCAGTGCACCAAGTACACCTCCACCACCAGCCATACCACGACTACACCTCCGCCGCGCCTCTAACACCACCCAACCCACACCACATACACACATCCCACAATGGCCCCCGTCACCTTCTGGGCCGCGCCCCGCCAGTACATCAACTGGGCTGCGCGCCACAAGCCCGCCATTCTCTGGAGTTTGGTCATTGGCAGCTTCGGCCCTCTGATTGTGGTATGCTAGATCTGGGACATGGGAAGCTGGAGGAGGAATACAACAGGATCAAATGCTGAGCAAAAACTTCTACACAGGCCGTCGTCCCTCCGATCCGCGAACGCCTCGGCGACCACAACAGACTGCAAATCCCTCTCACATACCCTGGTAAGCGCGACCACTCCTGGACACCGGACGGTTGGAACAAAACAAGGAGGATACATGATCCTGGACTCGGCGTGGCAGATCTCAGGAAAAGAAGGACACGGCTAACACGACCCGAACAGTCCCCAAGGGCCCCCGCCAGATACCCCAAGGCTACGATGATTAAGCGAAAGATGTGTGCAAGAAGCGAACAGTTCTGAAGCGAGAGGATTACTAAGACGGCAGTACGGCGTGGGCGACGCGCAAACAGCAAGAGCGCGACTTTGCTACGGCCAGGGAAGGCTGTCACCACTGTACACTGTATATACCGCACGGAAGCTGTATGGAATGCAAGCATGAGTTTTCATTGTATTGACTTCAGCAGACGAGAAGATTTCACCCTGGATTCTTCAAACTAATTTGGTTCCGGAAGGATCTGAAACACACATACTATACATCAACACAGATATTTGCCGCAAACTAACACTCACCACGAAGCATTCTAACCTCAAAAGCAAACCTCACTCTAGATTCCGAACGCCTCCAGCTCTTTCTGCGTCCACTCCCACAACTCTTTCGCCAACTTATAATCTCCGCCAGCCTTAGTCAAACCGCCCTTGACACCAACAGGCTCATAAAATGTCCCACTAACCACCTCTCTCTCACCTTTCCCTTTCGGCGCCACAGCAGCCCACTGCTGATTCCAGGCACACTGCTCAATCGGAACCTTAATCCTCAGTGTCGTAGCCCACACAAACCAGCGATTAAAAGTCCCCAACCCCGTCACCAAGCCCGTCTCGGACACGCCCGGATGGATCGAAACAGACGTGATGGCGGGGTGTCTCGCGGCGATTTCTCGCGCGTACAAGATATTCGCAAGCTTGCTCTGTCCATAGCGGAACCAGTCGCTGAGAACGTAGACTGGCGAAAGACAAGCTTGTGGCGTTTTCAGAGTTGCGAAGTCGATCCCGGATGCACCTCGGTAGCCTAGGGAGCTGTTCCAGATGATTCGGACGTCTCGTCCTTGTCTAGCGGTTGCTTCCATGACGCGGAGAAGCAGTTTAACGAGTGCTGCGTGCCCGAGATGGTTCGTGCCAAACTGCACTTCGTACCCATCAGCCGTCAATCCCGGCGGCAGCGCCATGACGCCTGCATTCGCGAAGAACAGATCTAGGCGTGATTCCTGCGCGAGGAAGGCTGCGGCGGCGGTTTTTACGGAGGCTAGAGAGGCGAGGTCGGCGCGGACGAAGGTGCAGGGGACTTCGGGGTGGACTTTGGCGAGTTCTGCGATGAGGGCATCGGCGGAGGACTCAGAGCGGCCGGAGAAGTAGATGTGTGCTGGGTTGTGGGCGGCGAGGCTGAAGATGGTTTCGCGGCCGAGGCCGGCGGTGCCGCCGGTTATGAAGATTACTTTGCCTGCCAGGGAGGGGATTGTGGTGGTGTCGAAGGTGGTGGACATGGTGGAGGTTGAGGGTGGAGGGCTGCTGAGGGGATGAATAGTGGATTGTGGTCGAGATGTTGATGCTCACATTAAGACAGTGTTATTGAAGATGCGTTCTACCGGGCTGGATTGTGGAAACTTGCTTTCAATCCTCAGTCGTAGCACACGTCGACCTGAGTTCTTATATACCCATCGTTCTCAGGCGCGGATCGGCTTCAGCGGAGGAACTCATGTTTCCTCTTCCAAGTATGATGACGGATTGCGAAAGCAAAAAACGCCACTGTGCAAGTACACATCGCTGCGAACAGTACGATTTGTCTTGGGAGATGAGGTCTATGATATCAGATCTGACCGAAGGAGGCGGCGTGTCGGGACAACTTGAGCTCTTTAAACTTCCGTGCCCGGAGATGTCTTTTGCTGTGTCCGGTGTGTACAGAAGTTTGGACACAACTTGTCGATGTTGATGCCAGGCTACTTGGTTCAAATATGGTCGACTGTGGTTTTTTCTTTGTCCAAGACCTTTTATCTTGCATGAGGCGTCTGAGCCTATAAGTCAGTCGATGCTCTGCAGAGCAACCTGGAACCGTCATCGTTAGATCCTCACACTCTCAAACTGGGATAGTGCACACAGATTTATGGTCATCTATCCAATTAACCGTCGTATCTGTTTTACGGTCCACGTATTCTAACGACCTTGCATGATACAAGACATAGACATTCAAGACCTCACTCGGGACATACTCTCATATCGCATTGATCATATTCTCGATCAACAACTACGATGCTGCAAGCCTCAGTGGAGATATGCCCAGAAAGAATTCAGCCGAAGAGAACGCGTTTCTCAGTCTAGTCTGGTATGCACAGTCTTGCGAGCGCCAACCGTGCACTGCTGACCTTTCTGCGCTCGTTGATTAGCTGCAATGGTCTCTGATGGGTTGCACGTACATCAAGTAAATTTCCAACCTCACTCCGTCGCTGGCGTGTAAGGGCAAGCAAGCCATGCCAGGTAGAAAACGAGCTCAGCTTACCATAAGCCTGCCCCTCATTGGCTGGGAGCTGTCCCACGCCTGCTTCCCATGTCCATAGCTGCTTCCTGCTAAGTATTTATCGCATCCTCGTGGGACCTTTGCGAACGCGAAAGACATTCCTCCTTCCTTTATGATCATTCCAAAAACCAATCAACACTTCATCCCTAAACTTGTCGTCTCTCTCACCCAAATCTCATCCAGATCCAACGACAACATGCCTCTCTTCACATCAAGAAACCAAGACCAACAAAACGACCCCTCATTAACGCCTCTTCTGCAAAACAAAGACGTCCAGTCTCACAAGTACGAACAACATGACCCAGAATCAGCACTACCCGTCGCATCACGGAAACCTTGGATCAACTTCGACCTCGCTCGCTTCTTCGGCGATGTAACCATCGGTCTCTCAGACGGCCTCACAGTTCCCTTCGCCCTCACAGCCGGTCTATCGGCTCTCGGCGACTCCAACGTCATCATCTACGGTGGCTTTGCAGAGCTCGTCGCAGGAGCAATCTCGATGGGCCTCGGCGGGTACTTGAGTGCCAAAAGCGAACGCGAGGCTTACATCGCTAGCCTGTCCGACACAAAGTCCATCGTTTCAACAGACCCCGAGAAGACCTCAGAGCTGGTGCGGGAGTGTTTCGCAGCTTACGACTTCCCACAACCGGTGCTCGACGCTATGCTCTTGCGACTCCGAGAAATGGACGACGACGGCGAGCAGATGAAGAAGTTCCTCATGTGCTTCCACCACAACATGGACGAAGACGACTACGCTCCTTCCCGAGCTTACCTTTCCGGTTTGACGGTCGCTTTGGGCTACGTGTGTGGTGGGCTCGTTCCGCTCACGCCTTATTTGATCGTTCCAGACCCTGCTATTGCTCTTCGGTGGAGTATTCTGGTCATGGGATTGGCGCTTTTTGTCTTCGGCTGGGTCAAGACGACTTTCATCGGCGTCAAGAGCTGGCGCAACTGCACCAAGAGCGCGGTGGAGATGGTCGTTCTTGGTGGCGTTGCGGCTGCTGCGGCGATTGGTTGCGTCAAGCTGATCGATGGCTGAAGATGTATCGATCATGACAGTTTGAATACTGGTTTAGCGGCCACGTTGTGGAGATGATGCCCATGATTCTGCTGCAAATGTCAACCGAGACTGATGTCAACATTGGCTCGGCGTGCGAACTTGCGACGACAATTTCCCTGACGAGCGTGACATCGATGATTGCGTCTTCGACAACATTGATCCGACACTCATCGCTCAGAGGGACGTCGCAGCAGTACTTATCGCTGCATGGCAAACGATGCCGTACATGCATACTCGGGCAAGCATCAATTGAGGGGATGGAGTGTGCTGGTGAACAGCAAACGATGATGTTGAGGGTCATTGAGATGTGTCCAAAGAGGAGAGTGTTGAGGATGCGCTGCGATCGTAACACATTTTACATCAGGACTTCAGGTCTGGGGTCACTAGAACGAAGACTACCTTGAGAAAGGCGGCTGAACAGCCTCGTTCCCGGCAAAACAGGATTACGAATTCATGAACAAATATACAAGATCAACTCCACTCACATCCAGGTGCTTCAGTCCTTTGTCTCTATCCATTGTCTGTCATCGACACTGAAGGCGTCCGTGTTTCTATCATTTACCTTCGCATCGACCTATCTGTAGGGATAGCCTTGTCCTCGTCCTGCTAACGACCATCGGTTGGTACCAGCATCGGACATAATCATGCCTGGCTCTGAACCTACCGCAGAGCTAAGACCAGCGAAAGGAGCGTGGCCAGCATGAAAGATAGACGCGCTGCCACTTATAACCGATAGGCGAGCGGTGGAGTGCTTCTGAAGATGATCTTTGAGACAAGCTCGAGGTTGTCGTTGTCTCGGTTGCCAGGACTTCCCGTAGAAGATCGCTGCGATGAGCGTTGTGACTACGAGCAGCGCTCCGACACTTGCAGCTACGATGATCAACGTGTTGTTTCCCGAGGAGGAAGTGGAAGCAGGTGCTGTATCAGAGGGGCTTGCTGAGAGAGGTGAGGATGGTGTTGCGCCAGGTCGAAGACTGGGTGTCGTTGAGCCTGCGTTGTTACCCTTGACCTTCGTTGTCGTCACAGTTGCAGATGGCGGAGCCGCCAGGTTTATCGATCGGGTGCAATTGATCTGCTTCCTCCGTGCTACCAGATGATCTCAGAATCGACCCTGTCCGGTGCATCGGATCGATTCACGAGAACATGCAAAGGTGTCCCGGCATGTGACTGTGAGTTTGGATTTGCGCCAGACTTGATCAGAGCATGAGCAATCCATGTATGACCGTTCATGACGGCGAGGTGTAATGCACTGAACCCAAGGGGCCAAGTCGCCGATGATCATAGGCGCATCCAGATAACCATGCTTGTCTTCGTCCACAAGACACGCGATGCGATGGAGCGCGAAATACGTGAGCCATCGACAACCTTTAGCAACAAGCATCTGTAACATAGTTGAGAGCCGAGCTAGCTCATGATTCTCATCGTCTGGCAGGAGTTCTAAACTCTGCAGATGGAGCCATTCGTCGAGAGGTACGTCGTGGTCAAGCTCTTGATGTAGTCCAAGATTAGCGGCAATTTCCGCGTGTGCAAGTGCGCCTTCTAAAGCGTGTTCCAGGAACGGCCATGGAAAGTGCTCTTCGTGCTTGAAGCCATGCCAGGTACTCACACTATCGAACCCTTGCATCTCCGTCAATTATCCTCGAACCAAAGTGGTCATTTGCTCAACGAGGTCAATGTTGTGTTCAAGCAGACCTCAAGCGGGGATCTGCATATTTTCGACCACAGCCTTGAGAGCGCTGCGTGTTCACGAATCGCAACATCCTCACGCGCCACACTCTGACGGCGACAGTCTCTGTCTGTTATACATAGCCTATCTCTTCTGATCTCTTTACACATGAGTGCACGTGAAGTAGTACAAGGCCCCTGAACTACATTTCGTCCGAGCTAATGCCGGTGCCCTATACACGATGCAATCAAATTAGATTATGGACACTTTACTCCGCCCTAAAAGAAGTCCATGATCGGCGAGTCGAAACACAGGCCCTACTTTTCCATGTGGTCAGACAGTAGACTCGTCAAGCCAGAACAAGCTGCATTTAAGCTGATGCTGCGTTGCGAAAACAATATTTGTAGCGTAGGGATGGTCTTCCTGATAGCTCACATCATCACTCGTAGCTTTGTGCTCATTATCTGCAAATAAAAACAACCCTGTTCATTTTTTTTTTGTCTCAAATCTCGAGTGAGAGATGTCTGCAACACAGACGCCAAAGCTGATATGAAAAGACAAAATATTTACGGCGAATAGTGCGAAGCTTAGTGACCTTCTGCACCCCGATGTTTCAGAAAGCGACCACAACCCTGAGTTGCCTATCTACCGCACAGAAAATCTATGTAAGCGATGCCACGCCGATATGATTAGGTAGCTTACACGTGCTACGGTCATCCCCTCTCCGTCATTTTAGCGGTATATTCAATACAGATCCTGATTCTTTTTGGCAAGAGCCCCGGAACCCTAATAGCATGTCGTGCTGCGTGCGTTAATTATCTAGAGGGCTCGCGTACTGAATTCCCTGGTCGACTCGTCTATACGCTTCTTGTACAGTAGTTCAAGGAGCTCGAGCGACTTTTGGAATCTAGGC
Organism: Cladosporium velox; assembly: GCA_024604135.1. Classification (NCBI taxonomy): domain Eukaryota; kingdom Fungi; phylum Ascomycota; class Dothideomycetes; order Cladosporiales; family Cladosporiaceae; genus Cladosporium; species Cladosporium velox. The sequence continues at coordinate 289,441 of JANIIF010000020.1, read as the reverse complement.
TGCAAGTAGTGTTGTTCTGTCGAGTCTGGTTGTCACTGACCCTACTACTTAAGCTCGAGACTGTGCCCTCATGGAATGGAGTGCTTACCAGTCCATTCACAACCTCGTTATCTTAATTGGGCACACATTCTTTCAGCAATATGAGGTACTCAGCTCTCATCTTACAAGCTTTCTTGGCTCTTCTCAATACCGCTTCCGCGCAGAAAGTGGTCGGACAAGCAGAAGGCTTCGCCACTGGAGTCACTGGTGGTGGAAATGCCAGCCCCGTGTACCCCAAGGATATCACCGAGCTGAAGACTTACCTCACCGACAAGAACCCTCGCGTCATCGTACTGAACAAGGTCTTCGATTTCACATCCTCCGAAGGCACTGAGACCGGCACGGCTTGCGCCAGCTGGGGGACTGGAAGTGCTTGCCAGAAGATCATCCAAGACAGCTGCGGAACATCCCCAGCAATCAAGGGGACTTGGTACAAGGCTGCCAGAACCCCCATCGATGTTGCTTCGGATAAGACTATTGTTGGCGTTGGCAGCTCAGGTGCAATCAAAGGCAAAGGTCTTCGTTTCCGTGGCGGAACCAAGAATGTTATTGTCCAAAACATCGCTGTCACTGACCTCAATCCGGAGTTCGTCTGGGGTGGTGATGCGATTACTTTTGACGGTTCAGATCTGATCTGGGTCGATCATGTCACAGTGCGTACTTAATTTTGACATGAGATTTTGCATACACTCGCTATGCTGCCACTAGGACCCTTCGCTGACTATCATCATCAGACTGCTCGTCCCGGCCGCCAACACTATGTCTTCGGCTTCAACCCTAGCAAGCGCATCACACTCTCCAGCAACCACATCGACGGCAAGTCTCCTTACTCCACTGGATGTGGCGACGGCTATCACTACTGGACTTTTGAGATGGTCGGAACCGATGATCAGATCACCATGAAGAACAACTACATCACCAACACAGCCGGACGTTCTCCCGCCCTGTCCGGAGGAACTCTGCTCCACGCCGTCAACAACGTATGGCAAGACAACAACGGGCACGCACTCGAAGGTGGAGATTCCAAGGCCCGAGGCATCTTTGAGGGCAACGCCTTCATCAACGTCAAGAGCTTGTCTTCCGACTACCAGGGCCGCCTGTACGCCGCTGCAGCTGGAAAGACCAACTGTAACGCTGCTCTCGGCCGGGCTTGCCAGGAGAACTCCTTGGTGAACTCGCAAGGTGCATTGCCACCCGTCGACACATCTTTCTTCTCTGATTTCAAGGGACTCAACATTGCGAGTGCTAAGACGGCTGTGGAAGCTCGCGCTCGTGTGCCAGGCGGTGCTGGTGTAGGAAAGTTGTGAGGGATGACTTGCGGACAGCTTTTTCGGTTTCAGTCTGTTAACATAAGGTATACATGTATCAAACCTTCAGACCAATCTCGCGATCAACCAGCTCTAAACCCTTCGGACTGTGACCAGTGCTCTCGCCATTGATGCTAGTGTCAGTACCGTCCTGTTCCTCAGCTTGGAGGTTCGCTTTGTCAAATGCAGCCCATCTCTTCTGATCGTTTTGGAAGTATGACATGAAGACGCGCGCTAGCTCAATGATGAACGCGACCACCATGAAGATCAGACTGAGTACGAGAGGGAAGCGGAGCTGGTGAGTGGCGTTTTGGAGTGGTGCGCTCGCAACGTAGTTTACCCAGAGCTGGTTGCAAAATTCTCGTCAGCATTCGATCAAACAAAGTGATAGCACTTCGGGCACTTACCGTCGCACATGAAAGGACCCATTGTAGACCAAACCAGCGGACTTCGTTCTTGGGCGGAACCATTTCGGAAAAGAGGACGCGGAAACAGCTGGTAATGATGGTGCCTGAGGCGTAGAGGAAGAACTGCGACACGTAGAATTCCCACCTCGACTAGAAAAGGAGAGGGACGAGTGTTAGCACACTGGAGGTAATCATCACTCTAAATCTCTGACGCGAAGAAGTTGACTTACTTTGAAACCAAAGTTCACACCAGCAAACCCGATGATTCCCCAGGCGGGAATAAGAATCATGATAAAATAGCAGACGAGCAGCCAGTACTCCAGTCGGAATGGCAGGAGGGGGCGGATCCAGAAGAAGCCTATGGAGGCGATGGCCCCGGAAACGGTCGCCGCCAGGGCGTACAGGGAGATCTCGAGGGTGCCAGGTCGCAGTTCGAGGATGTACAGCTGGCTCATCACCGATGCAACGGCAAAGGCGGTGTCGTTGTAGATCGTATAGGAGATCAGCAAGATGGCCATACTGCGTCTTTGTAGAAGATCTTTGAAAGGGGCCAGGACTGCACGGTGTCTCAGTATGTGGAACGTAGAGGCTTTGGGCGTGAAGGGAACAACTTACATTCTTTCATGGGCTCAAGCACACCCTGCTTCAGCTGTGAAGCGTTCTTCGACGGGATTTTGGGAAGGCCGAGGTATACAATGGATGAGGCAGCAATGGTGAGAAAGCCGACAGCCGTGGTAACGACGAGACCGCTGTGCCGCCGCATGTTAGTCCAACCGTACAAGATGTGGGACTGTTTCTTCTAAGTTGCTTACGGCGCTACGATGTTGGTCGTGGTCTCCTGGATGATGATTGTAATAATATACATCATCAGAGCGCCGAGAGAGTTGGCGATCGCGCCCTTGATCACCATCTTGAAACCATAGGTGCGTTTCCCGGCAGCTTTCGCGTCAAGTGCCGTCAGAGGTGCTAAATGAAGTGGATGATATCAGCACAGAGGTCTAACAAGAAGGATGTCGTTTGACACAGTGGCCGCATATCCTGTCTTCTGTACATACCTTCGCGTTCCTGCCCAGAGCTCTCTGGAGCAGCGTGTTGCATACAATAAGGAATATAGATGTTGAGCAGAGCAACCAAAATGTTGGTGGAGATGGTGAAGATGATGTTCAGGGCTGTCAAAGTCTTGAAATTATAGTCGGTGTAAGCCTGCAGCCAATTGACTGGTATGGAGATGACGCCGTAGATGATGAATAGCGCAGTGACCAGGAGGTGTTTCTTAGCTGGTTCAGTTGTCAGTTGAGACAGATATTCATCTTGGCGTAAAGACGTTCTACTCACACCAATAATCAGAGTACGCTGAAAGGATTAGAGTGACGAAGCCTCCAAGACCAATGCCGAAAGCATTCATGTATAGAAGCACCGAATTGACGTCCATCTCTGACCCAGCCCATTCGACGATACAGAAGTCGACGCAAGGCCCGCCTTGACCATCGTTCCCGATGACAAAGCCCACGGTCTGGATTTGGTAGGCGACATACGTGCCAAAGACGGAAAATGGGAGAGACAGCAGTAGCTGTGCATACACGAATGTGTGCAAGGCTGGATCTTTCTTCCACCAACGCATGAAGGACGGCATACTGGGTGTGCTGGTGCCAGACTATAACGAGGTGATATGGTCGACAATCAGAGCAGCAAGAAATTGAAGAAAGGCTGGTAGAGAATGGACAACAGGAAGACGGCCTGTGGGTTCTGCATGATTATTCCGAGAGATCATATATGCAAGTCGCCTACAGTCTTTGAGATTGGTCCTGTTCGACCTAGAGGCTAGAGCGCTGAAGGATGCCGCTGCGACTCAAACTTGCTCACCCATGCCGACAGAAGCGGCATAGCGAGCTTTCAGAGAGCAATCAGAGTGTCGAAGCCCTGCCACGCTGCTTAGAATGGCGCCCTGCAGTGGATGTGGAAGTACTATTCGGAACGAGTGGTTCATATCCTAGAATAGTTCGCGAGGTAGCATAAAGGGTTCCAGAGCGCGGTATAAGGAGCGTACCGTTAAGTATCGGATCTATAAGCGATTTTGGATGCTTACTATTCGTGGAACAGCGAAGAGATACAGTCTCCTAACCGGATTCGAACCCGCAACATGGATATGTACTTACATCGATGTCTTGCTCTCGTCAAGCAGTGGCGAAGACTTTTGAGCAAATGATGGAGAGATGTCAAGACCAACGGAGGACATGATCCTCGTCTGGGCATTACAGCACTCGGTTGGCGAAGGCGCAGCGTATCAACGTCTGTAAATCGAGTCCACGACAAGGTAAAACATGGCTGGAGAAGCGTTTGATGGTCAATGGCGTTGTTGGAAGCGGCTCAACCATTGTGGCCGAGGTGTACCTATGATTCTCTGTCATATGTTGGTTTCGGGTAATCAGTGAACACAGTTACGCCAGGCAACACACGCAGAACGAGCGATGCAGTGCATCGGCGAGTCTGCGGAGAGATGGAGGTAAAAACGACCACACCCTGCCTAAATCACTGAGCGAGCCTGGAGAGAGGACAAATGCCCCGCCTGAATTATTGCCATTGCCGGAAGTTTCATTTTTCGAGTACAACCCAGTCGACCCGGATGGATCTGAGCATTCGCCGCGATCTGCTGAGCTCGATCCATATATCTTCGTCAACAAGCATGTGATCGATACGCTGCGCCCCATTTCCCGGCTCATCACCTTCCGCGGGCAAATGATCGGAACAGCTAGCACTACTGCCAATCCAATGCCATTGGTGACTGGTACGAGCTGACCTAATCTGCCTTTGATGCCCTAACTGACGATTGATAATCGCGAAAATCATCGCGGAACTATTCCGATTGCCTTTGCTCCGTCAATATAAATATATGTTGCAGTACTTTTATGGTAGAGCAGGGTGCCACGGCCTTTGTGATTTTCTTCCTAGAGACAATACACGGCTCCTTGTGACGAATGTCGAGACTTTTATCGCAACCGGTCATACCATAAGAAGATGTCGAACCTCCAGTATTTTGCGTACGAAGGCGTCGGTCAGAACAACCTGAAATAGTACGGCTACAATCAAGCTGTTCGTGTGGGTGATCGCATTGAATGTGCCGGGCAAGGTGAGGACATGCCAAAAGTACGATGTGAAGCGCAGGATTACTGACACTATTGTTCTTCAGGTGGTTGGGATCCGAAGACAGGCGTGATTTACAAGGAGATCAACGAACAAATCGACCAGGCGTTCGCAAATGTGGACCTCAACCTCAAACACGCAGGAGGCAAGGGTTGGTCACAAGTCTTCCGCGTGAACTCCTACCACGTACCGATAAACAACGAGGCCTTGGCTGCCATGACGCGAAACTCCAAGAAGTGGATGCCGGATCACAGTCCTATATGGACCTGTGTTGGAGTGACTAGGCTGGGTGAGGACGATATGAGAGTTGAGATTGAGGTTGTTGCATTGGATAACTAGGATGCATATCAATCCCAACATGAATGTCACGAACTGACCATGATTGGAACGCGGGACCATACTCTTGGGACTTCTGCAGCCAGGATCTGTGTCCACGCGGTCCTTGATCCGTCTACTTGGGGCGGCACAAATGTAAAGGCTGGTCACTTCAGCAGCGGTGAGTCGCAATCGGCAGGCCGTAAGCGGATCTTCCATCCCGCTGTCTCGGTTCGTTTGAATTCGATGTTACGGTCCGAAGAGGAATTGGTGCTTCGGCACGCCGTTAAAGGGGGCGGCTCGACCAGGGCGATCATCTCCTTGAACCTGCTTGAGCAATGGACGGCATCTGCTAGTACCAAGTACAAGATACTTATTAATTCAGAAATTTTATTGGCAGTCCGTAATTTCTTCCACAGGCTCAACAGGTTGAGCCAATATCCGAGCTGCACTTGCCAGGGAGGTTTAGTGTTGGATGAGGTCAGGCACAGACACAAAGGCCGTGAGTGCGGCTAGAAACTTCGACCATCTTTGTGAAAGGATTCAAAGGATCAATGACAGGCACGATACCCCAGGATTCACACGAGGGCATTGACAAGCATTGGCAAGTCGGAGCCCTTGCCATGCGAGCCACGTTACACGAATTTCTTATTCGTCCGTGGTTGACCCCACCCATGTAAATATCACAGATGTGATATGATGATCGGAACTTAATCCTTGGAGGCTTCAACGCCGATTGGCCATTGAATACACTCGAACCCGACCCTCAATGAATATCAGCCTAGTGGAAGTAGCCACAGGGTTTCATGGCATGAGTCTGTAATGGGCCGTTCTATAGTTTCATCCTACGCGAGGCTCAGATCTTATACCTGATATACCGACGCCATGGAAGGCTGGGTACGTACCGGACTGCCTTCCGATATATGTATCAGAAGTGCCTACCTCTACCATGCTCGTCTGGGACGGGTTGAACCGTCTCTTCGGGCGTTCTATAAGTACGGGTTGTGCTTTCTTCCACTTTGGTTCGGCCAACGACATCCTATTTTGCGCCCACAAGGTCATTCAGGACCTCTTGCGATTGTACCATCTCCCAAATTGTCAAGATGACGACTCCAGAGCAATTCATCCTTCTCGCGATTGGGCTGTTTACCATCCTTGTCCGAATCTTTTTCCGATGGCGGACCGTGGGACCAGCTCATTGGCAGCTTGATGACTACCTGATGCCACTGGCTGGAGTAAGTTTCTCGGATTCGACTCTGCCCGAGAGCGGATTTGTCTCTTGTTCGAACATCAATAGAAACTAACAAAACACTCTCATTGAATAGCTTCTTTTCACAACAGAAGTCACGGCGGCATATCTTGTCGGTGCCAATTTCGACGGCCTTACCAATAGCTACATGACACCCGAGCAACGCGCAAGTATCGACCACGGTTCCGAGGAATACAACAACCGCGTCTGGGGCTCCAAAATTCAAGTCGTAGGGTGGTCGCTTTACGCTGCTATCCTCTGGTGTCTCAAGCTCTGCATCGCAGCAGTCTATGCAAGATTGACGTATGGACATCGAATCCGCTTCCCTATCATCATCTCTCACTGACATTCGACATGAAGGAATGGAATCAACCACCTGGAGATCCGCGTACGCCTAGCGTATGGCATTCTGCCAGCGACTTATATTGCCGTCGCCCTCACAATCTTATGTTCTTGTCAGCCATTCCACCACTTCTGGCAGATCTCGCCTGATCCTGGCAAGCTATGCCAGGCGACCCTCTCGCCCGCTTATGTACTCGTCACCCTTGTACTAAACATTATCACTGATCTGTATTTGTTGTCGATCCCGCTCCCGGTAAGATCATATTGAATTATCATCGACAGATTGCATCGTCGCTAACAGCAAATAGCTACTCTGGGGTGTGACCGCCACGCTACGACGCAGACTGACATTGATGCTACTATTTGGCGGCGCTATCTTCATCATGCTAGCAAGTATCATTCGTGCCGTTACCATTCTCACAGTAAGCCACCCTCCATCACAGACAAACTTGTTGCACGACTGACATCTCTTCCAGTCCGGCCCCGAAGGCGCAGTCAGCGGCAGCCAATGGGCCTGCCGCGAGACCTTCGTCGCCATCATCGTAACCAACCTACCGATCATCCATCCTCTGCTTCGAAAGCTAGCCGTGATGACAGGTCTCGGCGGCATTCTCAGCAAGTCGCGATCCCGATCAACTAGCTATCCTTTACAAAGCAATGTGGGCATCGAGAACCGGAAGAGCAGGAGCAAAGGATCACATGCGCATCCGCTTTCGATTCCCAACGAGACCGCGTGGGCGAGCGACGAGCACATCTTGCCTGTTAACAACCAGGAAAAATCGCCATCGAAGGATGGTGGCGCTGGTATTGTTATTGCGCAAGAAGTTAGCGTGAGTTCTGAGGTAGTGGAAGACAGGATTTCAAGCCCGAAGTCCGGGCGTATGAGAGGAGATGATTGGGGAGTGAGCAACACGACTGCTGTGGGCAGGAAGACTCCCCATCGAAGCCTCTGATGTTCTGAAGGGGTAGTCCATAATTTAGATACTAGATTGACTTTGAAATCCTTTTTGCATATCCAAAGGTACACTCTGTCGCTCGGATGGAGTATAAGTGATACACCGAAACGACTGCACTTGAGGCAGCCGTCTGTTAAATTGAAATGAGGCAAGCTGGCTTTACAAGTTGCACTCCAGGACCATTGCTGTCCCTCAATTCACAATCACCGCACCTATCTCCTCGGCTGTGGGTACTATGGGCAACAACCCCTTCGATTCCGACGCCCACAAAGTCACATCTAGCAGAAAAGTCGGATCGCAAACAACGCGCCTCCAACCACGCAGCTCTCGCACGAACTCTTCGAGATCGCTCATAGTCATCGGTGGCCGGCTCGAACCTCTCCGCCACTCCTGCAGCTCCTCGTCAAACACCCACTTCTCGTCGCGCCAAAGGACTTCATCATGCCCCACTTCGTAAATACTGCGGCCGACGCTCTCGCCGTGGCGCATCCACTCCGTAATGTCTGCGACCTTCAAACCTGTGCTAGACACAAGTTTCACGCTGCACAGCTCCGCTGTGATCGCAGTGGCGGTAAGCAGTGCGTCGTCGGCATCTCGGTACGTGACTGTGACGACGACGTAAGCCTCGTGCGTTGCGGGATTCGTCAGGCACATGGAAGGGTACTGTTCGAGCGAGGCCATCGTGCATTTGAATCGCACACGCTCGCGCATTTGTGCTGAGTCTTGATATGAGTCTCCCGGTTCGCTGAAGTCCATGAGAGGACGCGGCAAGGGGAACGTCCAGGGATGTCTCTCCATCAACGGGTTCAGAGCGACGGGCAAGAATAACACGGGGTAGTTGCTGTTCGCGTCTTCTTGCGTGGGCGTTACTTGCCGGGTCGTGAGTTGATGGCGGGCTAGACCGCATGGGTACGCGAAGTCGATCCGGATGCGTTGCTGCGAACTGGCGTCGAAGGCTTCCCAGGTCTCGAGTGGTCTACCTGAAGGCGCGGGACGGAGGAAGAGTAGTTCTTGGATTTCTGGGCTGGTGACGATGGCTCGTTTCCAGTGTTGAGATACGCGTTGGAGCTCGAAGATCTTTTTAGGTACGAGATGTGCTAGGATGGGTTCGAGAAGCTCCGTGGTTTCCAGGACGGCATTACAGGCAGTGGAAGTGTATATATCTCCACTGATCTTAGGTGTAGGAACACATGCAAGTTTCGAGGCGGCTGCCGAGTCGTTGTCTGGCGTGCTAATCATCGAGCGTGTTTTGGCCATTGTGAATCCGACGCTCTTCGAGGATGGCTTGTTTTAAGAAGCTCGGTCCGAGGTTCACTTGTATATGTTCCGTGAAGAGCTGAGGTTGGGTTGACGAGTCAGGCGCTTATCGAGATACCCATGTCGTATCACAAGCAAGATGGCCGCCAAGGCCATCCTGTAGGATCGGTCTAACATCACGCGCTCGAACGTGTTCCAATTAACGAAACGAGAGCGGATAACGGCCATAGCGAAGGTGCTACGAAGGACACATGAAGGTATTACACCAGAGGATTCCAATGGCCGCATGCAAGTTTTTGGAACATTGTTGCTAATACTGGTTGACAAGTATTTCTCGTACAACAAGCCTGGCATCATGGACTTAGACGATAGTGTTGTATTCGCGGATACAAGCTTGCTGGGGATGAACCGCCGCTTTTATGGTACATGGTCAACGATGATGAACACAACTCAAACGAGACTCATTGGTCAACTAGGGCACTCCACTCCACCACTGTAGGCACAATGGGTCTCAAACCCCCAATAGTATCGAAAAGTCGGATTTCCATATCAACAACAGGACTGACGCGCATGTGCATACCATGGTAATGCTCCTGCAGGACAGACCGCGGTTTGGCGACGGTCAAGCCCTTATCCCAACCCGGCCCCCAACCCAGGCGTTGCTTATTGTCCTCGCGAGAGAATTCTTGCGGCGACTGTGCAAGACCATAGGATCCGCACGGCTCTTGATATAATGCTCGCAGCAAGTCGGCCATCTTCAGCCCAGTGCTAGACTCAAAGTAGATACATCAGAGTCTTGCGGAGATCTGGGCGGGGTTCGGAGAGCCTTCAATCATCTTGCATATAAAGTGGACGTGCATCATGGCCTTCTGGCATGGAGGATCCGATACATACATATCAGCAATGCTCTCCAGAGTGGCCAACGTGCCTGTGTATTGAGCGAGCTGGAAAACTTCATCGTCAAAGTCGCGGATGTCGGAGGCTGGTAGATTCAAAAACATTCCAAGCCGGTTGGCTTTGAAGAATGGGCGACGTTGGCGAAGCGGTATTGGCTCGCTTGTAGTCACGGGAATCTTCAAAGCTGGATTCAAGCTGACGGGAAGGATCAAATCATGATCATCTTTTGTCTGCTCAGTACGTCGAAGGTGAATGCAATGAGACCGGTCCGAATCGCTCAAAGCAAAGTACTCGATTTTCCCGGGCTCGGGATACTGGTAAAACGTGTCGAGAGGGACGCGGCCTTCCTTCGGTAGGTCGTCGGTCTGATGAAGAATTGAATAGACAGCGAGCCAGTGCTTCTTATTGTGCAGCTTCCAGACTTCTTGTGGTTTTCTTTAGCAGCGGAAGAACAGCTTCCCCTGAATAGACACCGATCGAGCGATTGTACTCTTCCAGCTCTGAGAGACACGTTGGACGCGGAAGATCGTCTTAGCTGGGAGGAAAGACAGAATGTTCTCGAGAAGCTCTGGTATAGCCAAGACAGAGCTACATGCTGATCCGGAGACGGCGAACATAGCCAAATAAATGGCGGTGCAGCGCGGACACTGGCAGACGCCCGCCTCCATTAAGAAATTAGAAGCGGCTGTGGGTGGTCCGTATACTTGTGTGCTTATATCGTCGGAGACAATTGCGTTCAGCGCAGTCTGAGCGCACTGTGACTGGAGGATCGATACTGGTGCCGATGGGCCGTCGCTGGCTTGCATTATTGTGTGCCCAGTGATTCGAGTGCGTATAATGGGAGCCACTCTTGTTGGTCTCCTAGATTGGTGTAGCAGGTTTAGTGATTTCGAAGAAGGTGAGGTGAGCTGCTGATTAGTCGCCTTGACAGGTGAGCCGTTAAACAATGATCTGCCGTGCTGCTTTGCGTCCGGCTGAATGTTGTTACACAAGTCATGGATCAATGTCGTCTTTTGATGGTAGAGAAAGAGATTCTGGGCCTTTGTCGCAAAGACACAGCCCAGCATATATGAATTGCACGGAAGAACCTTGTAGCGACATGTAACGAAAGATAGCCACTTGCCACAAAAGTACTTCACATCGCGTACGAACTACGGTGTTGCTGTACAACCTGCAGAGAAAGCAAAGTGCAGATACTTGTTGACCCACAAATGTCTGAATGCACCATCACTCGTCCATATCGAGAACGCGGCATTGATGTCGATGTGTGGAGAGCCTGTCAATTAGTTTACAAGCCTTCAGATGGCGACGCATCGCTCAACTCAAATGAACTCAAGTATTCCGATAAGCATGTGATGGACTAGGTGATAGATCGAGACGCAGTGTTCATCCTCTTCAGATTAATTCATGCTCGTGGCAAAATTAGTCGAACCATGTTGTGCTCGCAGGACACATAATACAGCGCATGAAGATTGGGACCTGATACAGTGAACAAATATTAACGAGAAGGATGTCGTTTTCCATGATAGTGTCGCATGAAGATGAAAGTGTTTTTAAGACAGAAATGGCAAGCTCGCTCTCGTCGTCAGGGCGGCCGCCAAGACGCTTTGATCATGTCGGAGCCCCTCAAACACGAATCATCAGTCACTCTCTCACTCGCGGGGCAACAACTTTCAAAGCGTCTGATGTGCTTTGCGCCGCTCATACAAACAACATCTCATTTCATTATACCACCCCCGCCCTCACTACCACCACCACGTACATATCACCACCACCTCCACACCTACTACATCTCGCATGATAGCATAATCCACGCTCCGAACGGCTGCGAAACTTTCTCTACCCAGCATGGCAACAACAGACTCCCAAGGCGCTTTCGCGCCGGTGCTCGCTGCTCTAGCGACCATGCAGTCAAACGCCGACCGAGCACAGAAGGGTGAGGCGCACACCTACCTGGAGCACTTCCAAAAGTCTTCCGAGGCCTGGACGTTGAGTTTCGAGATCCTGCAAGCGCCTGCCTCAGACGACCAAGCGAAGTTGTTCGCCGCAACCACATTGAAGGGCAAGATTGTCTTCGACTTCTACCAGCTACCACGCGAGGCACTCCCTCAACTCCGAGACTCTATCATCTCATTGCTCGCTACGTACGCAAAAGGACCCAAGCCGATCCGAACACAGCTCTGCGTGTGCCTGGCAAATGTTGCGATTCAGATGTTGGAATGGAAGGATGTGCTGCAGACGGTGGTCGGAGCGCTAGGAAGCGACCCCAACAGCATTGCATGCGTGCTTGAGTTCATTCACGTTCTGCCGGAGGAGGTCACACAGGGCAGGAAGATCAACCTGGCGGAGGACGAGCTACAGAGCAGGACGCAGGAGCTTTTGGAGGACAATGCACAGCAGGTCTTGCAGCTTTTGGGGCAATATGCTGGCTCCTCGGCAGCTGCGTCAAAAGATCCTCTGCTCATGGCTTGCATCACATCATGGATCGCGGAAGTGCAGGTCAACGATGTGGTCAACTCGCCCCTGATGGATGTGGTTGTGGGCGCATTGCAGGCGGATACATCGTTTGAGGAGGCAGTCGAGACCATGTGCGCCATCTTCAGGGAGACAAGAGATGTCGACGAGAACATGTCCACAATCAAATCACTCTACCCGAGACTGGCAGCCTTGCAGCCAAGGATACAGGCATGCGCGGAAGAGGAGGATTGGGACACATTCAAGGGCATCACTCGTGTCTTTGCTGAGGCAGGTGAAGCTTGGGTCATCCTGATCGCGCGGGAACCACAACAATTCCGTCCTCTCGTTGAGTCGATCCTGGAGTGCTGCGCCCGCGACCAAGAGAGAGATGCGCTCTCGCAGACATTCATCTTCTGGTACGAGCTTAAACAGTACATCACCCTGGATCGATACATGGACGCTCGCATGCACCTTGTCGATACTTACAGCAAGCTTGTGGATGTCATGATCGGCCATCTCGAATTCCCGGTCTCAGAATCTGGCAACGAAAAGGATCTCTTCGATGGCGACAGGGAGGCCGAGGACAAGTTCAGAGAATTCAGGCATGCCATGGGCGACGTTCTCAAGGATTGCTGCGAGGTTATTGGTGTGTCGCAATGTCTTGAGAAGAGCTACATCCTGATCGAGCAATGGGTCAGCAAGCACGGTTCGCAGGCGCAGCAAGGCAAGGTGCCTGAATGGCAAAAGCTTGAAGCGCCGCTTTTCAGTATGCGTGCCATGGGTCGCATGGTCTCGAAGGAAGAGAGCAACATGCTGCCCAGGCTCATTCCTCTGATCGTACAGATTCCCAACCAGGAGAAGGTACGCTTCCAAGCGGTCATGGCGCTCGGTCGCTACACCGAGTGGACTAGCGAGCACCCAGAGACCATGCAAGACCAGCTCAAATTCATCATGGATGCTTTCCAGCACCCAAGCAAGGAGGTTGTCAAGGCTGCTGCGTTGAGCTTTAAGTTCTTCTGCACCGACTGCGCCAGCCTGCTGAAGGAGCACATTGGGCAGCTCCAGCAATTCTACGAGCAGGTGCTGGACAACCTGCCACCTACCAGCCAGGATGAGGTCACCGAGGGTATCGCGTCAGTACTCGCAAAGCAACCTCTGGACACCCTCTACCAGAGCTTCAAGCTTTGCTGCGATCCCATCGTTAGCCGTCTGATGGCCATGGCAGAAGCTGCAAACGACAAGGACTCACAATTGGCGGTCGCGGATCGTCTCAACCTTGTCACAATCTTCGTCCAGCTGGTCACACCTTATGTTGAGCCCTCGCAGGCTCATCCTGCAGTTAAGTACTGCGAGGAGATCTTCCCGGTCCTTGCAATCATCGCAGAGCGCTTCATCAACTTCACACCCATCATTGAGCGTGTCTGCCGTTGCTGGCGTTACATGATCCTGTCGTACCGCACACACACTGCGCCCTTGCTACCACAATTCGCCGACAAGTTGGCTGCAGGTTTCACTGCAAGCCGTCAAGGCTGCTTCCTCTGGGCCACCGATAGTCTCGTGCGCGAGTTCTCCGATGTCAATGCCAACGTATCACAGTCCACTGTTGATGCAATCTACACATTCTATGAGCAGCAGGCTACCAGCTTCCTTCGCCAACTGAACGATCTGCCACCCGAGGAACTCCCCGACGTCATCGAAGACTTCTTCCGTCTGTCGACCGACGTCCTGCTTTACCACTCCAGCAAACTCCTCGTCTCCGCCCTTATGCCGCCAATTCTCCAAGCCGCATCCACATCACTCACCCTGCTCAAGGAGGAGCCTCTGATTGCCACTCTCCACTTCCTCCGTGACTTCCTTGCATACGGCAACGAAGATGCGCCTTCGTCCTCATTCGACCAAGATGGCCAGTACCGCCTCCAAACCAACCCTCCGGAGATTCAGGCTGCAGTCAAGAAACTTGCCACGCAAGCGGGCGATAACATCGTCAAACGCTGCATGACCGGCATGATGTACTCATTCCCGCAAGACTGCTTCCCCGATGCCAGCGGCGTACTGCTCGCTCTCTTCCAGCTGATGCCAGAGGCGACTGCGCAATGGATCGAAGGCACCATCATGCTGCTGCCACCCGGCTCCGTCTCAGACCAGGAGAAGAACCGCCTGGGACGCAACATTGGCCAGAGGCTGCAGAGTGGCGAGATTAGAAAGATCCGGAGCTTGCTGCAGGACTTCACCAACGCGTACAGGCGCAGGAACGTCGCGCCCAGAGAAGGTCTGGGCAGACTGGAAGCTTCCAAGTTCAAGTTTGCTGGTTGAAGATGCTACCAAGCTTTGATGAATTTTGAGTGGCAAGCGCAGGAGTTGGTGGATTAGGACTTAGGGATTTCGTAGGGTTAGGTGGCTACGAACGTATAGTTGTGGGATGGATGATGGCATATGTGACTTCTCATTGATAAGGGTGATGATGACGATGATAGGAAGGAGGCATTTTCGAATACCAGATACATACACTAGAGGAGATGTTTCGTGTTACCATGCAGCCTAGTCGGCCAAAATGCATTCTTTTTTCCTTGTGCATCGTAAAGCTGAAGGCGTCATGGGTGCTACATTCGAATATGTTCGATCTTTCAAAGACAAGACTTCACACATCTGTATCTTTCGAATTACGCCCTGTATTTTCGATCTCACACCGTCCGTAGTCATCAACCATATTGTTCCGGAGCAAATGTGAGACCACTTCCAAAGCAAACACCTCCTAAATGACTAGACTAGTGTATAGACGCTTCCAGAAGCCCTTACTCGCTTAGCCTACAAGGCAACGACGCCTAGTTATTCCACATTCCCCAAAAGCCCGCCTCCGCTTACAAACCCACTCCACCTTCCTTCCGACCTCAGCCCCAAAGACAAACAGCTTCAACTTAGTACCAGCATACAATACATACACTCTCTGCCGCGTCCCCCCTTTCCACCAAGTATCCCCTCCACCGCAGCAGCCCCCCAGCGGCCAAACAGCAGCTTTTCGCCCCGTTCACTGACTCAAATGTCCGCCGCCGCCGACGCTCTCAAAGAGCAAGGCAACAAGGCGTTCAAGAACGGCGACTTCGCCGCCGCCGAAGACTTCTACACGCAAGCCGTGCAGAAGTTCTCGCGCAACCCGCTGCTGTTCACCAACCGCGCGAATGCGAGGCTGAAGCTGCAGCGCTGGGAGGGCGCGGTGAATGATTGTCTGAAGAGTATTGAGATTTCGAACGCGGCGAGTGCGGGCAGGGCGCAGAATCATAAAGCATATTACTTTTTGGGTGAGTTGTGATCTTTTCTTATTATCTTTGTTTTCCTCATGTGTTGCGTTTATTTATTCATTTTTGGGTATGTATGGGGTGGGATGCGGTTGTGTGAGTTGGGACTCGATCCTATGGTTGTTCGGATGGAGTGGTGAAAGCAACTATGCTGAAGCAGTCAATTACTGAGGCAAGGTGGCAAAATGCGGCGTTTGCTGCGACACAAGCCGGCGACATGGTCTTGAGAAACCGGAAACTGACGAGAAATCTCAGCACAAGCACAGCTCTCACTACATCATCCCAATGAGGCACTCTCATCGGCTCTGACTGCATACGAACAAGTGCGCGAGCCAGCGCCTACAACGAAGACTTCTCCAAAGGATCTGGAAACGTTCTCTGCTTTTGTTCTGACATGCAAGAAGGCCAAGTTTGCCGTCAGAGACCGTGACAGAGAACGCCGACAAGGCGGTCTGCGTGCAGAATTCGAAGACACGCTTGAGAGAAACAAGCAGCGAGATCTAGACGAGGTGTCACGATGTCTGCAGACGGGAGAGATGGGGCAAGTTGAGGCCTACGAGCGCAACCAAGAAATTCTCTCCAACTTCGAAACCAAGTGTCAAGAATTACGAACTGTGTTTGCGCTTGCGGACCCGGCTAACCATAAGCCGCGAGAGATTCCTGACCATTTGGTCGACATGGTATGTGGCGTTAGAAATGAGGCAATGCGGACTTGTGCGCTGACAGCACGATTCAGATCACTTTCGAGCCGATGCACGACCCAGTCATGACGCGAAACGGCCACTCATATGAACGTGCCACTATCTACGAGCATTTGAAGCGAAGCAAGACCGATCCTCTTACACGCGAGCCTTTGACTATTGACGAGCTGCGGCCGAACTTTGGCTTGAAAGCGGCTTGCGATGAATTTTGGGAAAGCGGTGCCAGCGACTGGATTATTGATTGGTAGTATTGAGTCAAAGCGGAGTTGAGCGAGCATGCGTTGTTTGGTTTGTTTTATGGCATTATCTTCAGATCGTCCAGCACTTCATTATCAGCTGGAACTCACTCTAGCTGGGGAGCGAACAAAGAGAGTATACATCGTTCTGGCCATCGTGTGGCTCGTCCATGACCCAAGGCATGATGCCGTCATCTGCGGAATTCAATCTCCCTGGGGAATCGTCGCTACTGTCGTGCGTAATGTCCACGATTCTTGGAATTGCTGGTAAGGATAGTCCCAGCTCTACGAATCTCGAGCGAAGCAATGGCAGCAAAGCTTCGTTGCCACCTCTGAATCTTCCAAGCACTTGGCCAAGATGCATCAGGTATTCTCGAGGGCCGATGCGAGTGTTCTCAGCCCAACGATGCGGCATACACACCATTACATCGGCGATCGTGTTAGCGAATTCGAACAGCTTGAGTTCCATGCCCGAGCCATGGGCTTCTAGACTGTCCACTGAGAGCTCCGCGACCTCCGATAGTAGATCCCGTGTTGCTTGGAGAGGGAAGAGTACGCTGGCGATGTCGCCGGCTGGGTCGGTGGTCATTTGGATGCGGGATACTGCTAGTTTCCACAGGTGCAGTTTTGTCCAATGTTGGGTGACTCTCACGTCCGCTTTTTGTAGCTGATTGTAAGGTTGCGCTGGAGCTGGGAGATGCAATAGCTGTGTGTAGGACGTTCGCAGAGCGGTGTGCGTGGCGTCTTGGGATGCTTCAGCAAGAGCCTTGAACATGCTGCAAAGCGATGTAAAGGCTGATAAGGTGAAGGGCTCGGTGCTGGCTACCGGGAGCGGCAAATTTGAAGGGACTGCCAGGGTGAATGGCAGGTCGTATTGAAGTGCGTGGGCTCTTTGCGTGGCTGATGTCAGAAAGTGGCAGAGGATTCGAGTTGGGGATCAAAGGAACGTACCGTTCAGTGATGAAGAGAAGCCAAAGCATTCTCAAATGATCTCCGGCATCCTCAACAGACAGCGCTTCATAGTGCGATGCCTTGTGTAGATCAAGCATGTGAGCCATTGAGATTGCTTCTCTGAGGGTCAAAGTGCTGGTTCTTTGCTTCTTCATGTGGAGATGAGCAACATGTAGGAAGAAGCTGGACCGGAGAGAGTCGATTGAAGGATGTTCTCGATAGTCGTGTACCCGCCGTAATGACTCTATCTCATCCATGATGAGCTCTGGTTGCAGCAAGCTCCCATCCAGGTCGCTGGCCGTTAACTGTAGTTGTAACACTGTCGCGATGCATATGCTTGATGCAAGGATGTATGCTTCGGAATCAGGCGTCTGGACACATAGCCGTGCCATGAGAGAGTCTTTATTGACAATCGGCCAGACAGGGTATAGTTTGTGATGATAGATGTCCAAATAGAGTAGCAGGTGATCCACAGTAATCTTGTACGGGTAGTTAGGGATGTCATCCCATGTTGAAGGCTCAAACTGCCCAACGTTCACCTCGACACCCTGGTCATCAACGGTAGACCAAGGTTCGGCTGTCTGTGGCTCCAAGTTGGGAATTTCCACAGCAATGTGATCGGTATCATCCGTGGGCGAGTGTGTCCATATGATGGGTGAGTTGTTGTTGTTCCCTAATGACCGCAAATCTTCTGGTCGTAAGGGTCGAACACGAGGCTGTGCTTCCTGGACTTTGGCCAGCCTTTCCAATGTCCTCTTCTTGACGCCTTTGGGGCCAGACTTCAGACGTGGTCTCACTCTGGTGCAATCCAGTTCGGCATCCTGGCACCGGCTGCATGGCGAAAGCCCGTCACACCGCACCCTACGGACAGCACATGCATCACAGACTCGCCGATGGCTCATCGTGCACCAGAGACCCGAGGAAGAATAAAACGCGGACCATCGCAAGGTACACCAATGTACAGGTTGTCGATGAGTGGACGCGATATAGAAAGATGGAAGATGGGCGAACTAGGAAAGAGACACGCACGGGTAACTGCCAAGCAAGCGGGGTGTGGCAAAGGTACAATATAGAGTCCTGCATGGCCATCGCCAAACCGACACAGTTCTACGGTTATTCACGGGTGATATCAGACTTGTGGCCCTTTAGTCTGTCGAAGTCTCGTCGCGATAGGGCCTTTCGCTGAAGCTCAGTCTCACCGGCGAGTGCACTGAGAAGTTTTCGTGGGTTTGTTTTGCCCAGCGACACCGAAAATGTACTGTAAGCCAATGGCAAAAGTGCTCGAGAAAATCGATGGGAAACACGGCCCTGACAGCTTAGAGGGACAATGGTCTATGTATACTATGGCACTGAAGAGAACCTCCTCCAAACTAAAGTCGACTAGATACACGTGACTGTGCGCATGCAAACGCCTCAAACGGCCTCAACGACACAGTATCAGTACCCAGGAGAAGGTCCCCGTACGTACTGATCAACAGATGGTCCCACCTCGCACCATGCAAGCCTAGTGGTAACTTCCACTCAACTGGGCGCTCACGGAAGTTGCACACGACCAACACCGACTCTTCGTTGTAGCTTCGTGTATACGCAAACACATCATCATGTTCGGCATCCACCATCTCAAAGTCGCCATATACGAACACGTCAGCCATCTCTTTCCGGAGACGCAGGATGGCAGACCAGTGTTCGAAAGGGCTTCCGGAGACACCGACTTGGGCCGCGGCGTTGCATTCGGTGTATGTGTCATTGACGCGGAACCATGGTTGCCCACTTGTGAAGCCCGCGTGTTTGTCTGTCGACCACTGCATGGGAGTCCTGGCATTGTCTCTCGACTTTGTGTGGTACTGCAGTTTGGCTAGAGCTTTTGCATCGTCGTCGTCAGGTTGGGTCTCACACAGCTCGTGCCAGTGGTTTAGTGTTTCCAAATCTCGGAACTCTTCCATCTCCCAGTCTGAAGGTATGTTCGACATTCCTAGCTCTTGCCCTTGGTAGATGAAGAGAGTTCCGCTTTGTAGTCCGAGGAAAGTTGCGAACATCTTCGCGGCCTCTCGCCGGAACTGTGGCTTGTCTGAGCCCCAGCGCGAGATGGTACGAGCCTGGTCGTGATTCTCGAGATACAGAGCGTTCCAACCGCCATTGTCGTACATAAATCGCTGCCACTTGTTGACGATGCTCTTGAGCTCTGACATCTGCCATTCTTGAGGTGTGAATTTTCCACCCTTTCCGTGGTCAATGCCTTCCACGATCTCGAAGTTGAAGATCATGTTCAACTCGTTGCGATGCGAGCCGACACATCTCAATATCTCATCGGGGTCTTCGACCCATGGCATCTCGCCGACGTTGAAAGCATCGTATTCTTTCATGATGCCGCCCATGACTTGGAGATACTCGTGAATGCGAGGCCCATTGGCATAATGCTCCGACCCGTGGTGAAACTGCCGTTCTGGGTGCACGATCGTCGCATCTGGCAGGGCCGGATCCTTGCTGATGAGATTGATCACATCCATGCGGAAGCCATCAACACCCTTCTCCAGCCAATAGCGCATGGTGTCATAGATAGCCTCTCGCATCGCATCGCATTCCCAGTTCAGGTCCGGTTGTTCGCTGGCAAAAAGATGCAAGTAGTACTCGTCGGTAAGCTCGTCGTATGTCCATGCACCACCACTGAAGTATGAGCTCCAGTTGTTCGGCGGCTGGCGGTTGCCATGCTCGTCGTACTTTGGTTTCCTCCATATATACCAGTCGCGATAAGGGTTGTCCTTGGAGGATCGAGACTGCTGGAACCACTCGTGCTGATCTGATGTGTGATTTACGACGAGGTCCATGACCAGCTTCAGGTCTCTCTGGTGCAGACCGGCGATCAAGTTATCGACGTCGTCCATAGTACCGTATCGTGGATCGATAGCTCGGTAATCAGCAATATCATAGCCCATGTCGATCAAGGGGCTTTTGTAGATGGGGCAGACCCAAACAACGTCGACACCAAGTGCCTTGATGTAGTCGAGTTTCTCGATGATGCCAGGTATGTCGCCGACACCATCGCCATTGGAGTCATTAAAGGAGCTGGGGTAGATCTGGTAGATTGAAGCTTCTTTCCACCAGGCTCGCTGGATCTCGTGTGATGGGCTGGAATGCAAGTGGACGCTGGAAGACATTGTGGCGGAGGATTGAGAAGAGAGAATGGTGATAGAAGGAAGGAGCTTTCTTCAATCTAAACCATTTAAGAATCAGAACTTACATTTTGCGCGCAGGACCTGATGCGGCTGGCATTGATCATCCATAGGAGCTACAGGCTTCCTGTTGGCCAGGTCCTGATGAAAGACGTGGCGGGACACGCGAGTTCACGCGATAATTGTCGTTGAGATTCTCGGCTGCTGTTTCGGGAGAATTATGTTGCCAAGATCATGTCTATCAGAACTATGCATAAATTGGCAGCCGTTAGGCGGACGTGTAGCCAGCGAAAGTCGTCGGTGTCTTTTGAGATTTTCGGCAAGAACATCGCAAAGATTCTCGCAAAGACTCTCGCAGCGTTTCTCGCACTCCGCTCTTCAATTTTGTGCCCCAGAACCTTCTCCATATCGCCTCCGCCTCTCCATGTGCATCTCCACAATCGCTAACAATGGCTGGGAACACACGGACTTCGGCAAACTCCATCGCGGCCAGATCCTGGTTCTTGAGAATGAGATACAACGAGACTCTTTGACAGCACCTGACCACGCCTTGACAATGAGATTATAAAGACCTCACTCCACCCCCAGCATTAGACTCTCCATCAGGTCTCAAGTCACCAGCTTCTTACACCATCGGCCAGTCTACAACAACTATCTAGGTCTCTTAAGACAGATCAGCACGCCTCGTTGCTCCAGCCTTCATCAGCAAGCACTAAAGTCGACGTCATGGGTGGCCCATCTGGTGTTGTTGCCTCGAGCGGCAATGAAGTCTACAAGACTTTGACCAACAATGTGAACCCTTCTTGGATTCGTGATAGCGGTCTTCGTCGATTGAACTTCGCCATTGGTGCCATGTTCGCATCGGCAGCCGCCAACGGCTACGACGGTTCTCTCATCAATGGCCTTCTTGCCATGCCATACTTCAACGAGAACCTTGGCGACCCAGCTTCAACTCTTCTCGGTATCACCCTTGCTGGAATCAGTCTTGGTGGTCTTCCATCTTTCATTCCAGCATCGTATGTCTCCGACTACCTGGGTCGTCGGATTACGGTAGCCATTGGATCGACCCTTATGCTGGGTGCAGCAGTCATCCAATGCGCAACTTCTGGCGTGTACGCGTTTCTCGGTACCCGCATCATGCTTGGTGTTGGTCTAGGATTTGCTCAAACAGCCGCTCCACCATTGACCGCAGAGATTGCCCACCCCAAGCATCGCGCCAATATCACCAATCTCTTCCAAGCGATCTGGTTCTGGGGTGCTATAGTCTCTGCGGTTATGTCTCTCGGGTTCCTCTTCGTCGATAACCACTGGAGCTGGCGTATCCCTTGCCTCTTCCAGGGCTTTTTCCCGGCCATCCAGCTAATTGGTCTCTGGTGGGTGCCCGAGTCTCCTCGATGGCTCGTTTCCAAAAATCGCCACAGTGAAGCCCTCCAGATTCTTGCGAAGTACCACGCCAACGGAGACACAAACGATCAGCTTGTTCAATTCGAATATCTGGAAATCTGCCATGCTCTTGAATTGGAAAAGGAAGCCTCAAGTTCAACTGGCTGGTCGACATTCTTTGCCACGAAAGGCAACAGGCACCGCCTCTTGATCTGCGTACTGGTCGGCTTCATGATTCAGTGGGCAGGTACGAACTCCAGAAAAGACACTCTCCAATTGCTATCAGCATACTAACATAGTTTGCAGGAAACGGCATCGTTTCTTACTATCTTGCGCCCATCCTCAAGAGCGTAGGCATCACCAGCTCTGTCACACAAGCCGTCATCAACCTCGCCCTCCAGATCTGGAACGCCTTCTTCGCTTTCGGTGGTGCTCTGAGCGCTGAGCGTTTCGGCCGCCGTCCACTTTGGCTTATATCTGCTTGTGGTATGCTGGCCTCGTTCATCGTCGTCACTGCGCTAAGCGCAACCTTCGCGGAGCATGCCATCAAGGCTGCTGGAAGTGCCACAGTCGCCTTCCTCTTCATCTTCTTCGCTTTCTATGACATTGCCTTCACGCCGCTGTCGATCGCTTATCCCGTTGAAATCTTGCCTTTCTCCCTTCGAGCTAGGGGCCTTGCCGTGAATCTCACCACAGTTTTCGCGGCTGGTTGTACGTACGATCCGATGTCTTTCAATCATTTGAGCCTAAAAGCTAATCTATCATCTTAGTCTTCAATCAATTCTGCAACCCGATCGCCCTCGAAGCCATCGCCTGGAAATTCTACTTCGTCTACATTGGCACTCTCACGGCAATGATTCCCACCATCTACTTCCTCTTCCCGGAGACAAAGGGTCGCACCCTTGAGGAGATTGCCAAAGTGTTCGATGGCGAGGCAGCCGAGGCTGAGGTTTTTAGACATGCTTCCCTCGGTTTTGACGAGAAGGAAAGGGCCGTGGAGAAAGGTGTCGTGAACATTGACCATACGGAGAAGGTTTGAGGCAATGCTTATCCTTCTTCACATGGAGGTTTGGCCATCAACGATAGCAAGACGTGGTAAAAGAATTACGATCTTAGGAGTGACAAATTCCATCGCAACCCTGATGCAAATACCATCAGGCCATCACTCTTACGTCACTATCAGTAATATCACAATAAATCTGATCGTGATCATGCGACGCAAAGGCCTGTCGTATGAAATCGCCCAGCCCAGCAAACCGTGCTTTGCAACGTGCTTGCATACTGCACGCCCTTCCCCGGGAACCTAGAGCCCGCCACCTGGTCATGTATCATGCAATCGCAAACCTACGCCAGATAATGATGGGTCTCATTAAACGTACCTTCGCTTATTTCTGGCTTCTTCCAAATATCATGTTGCGTTATCGCATGCGATTGCTCAGGTCGTTCCGCAGTGAATAGGGGTGTCATGAGTGGCTTTAAGTCAGGGTACAAGCATGAGAGTTGCATTTTTGGTGGGATGTTGTCTGAAACACAGATTTTGTGTGCGCTGTCTGACGTGCGCTCTTGGAATCATCATTGTCAGTGGAAGACCAGTTAACGGTACGGACCCTTCGGGTATCGTAAAGAAGAGTCACGCCGCCTTCGCCATTGGTTGTCTGCAATACAACGAAAAAATACATCCTCGTACACCGGAGTATAAACTGTTTGCTCGCTCAAATCGCCGTAAACCCTGGCTGCCCATGTGTCGCGTTCTGAGATGGCAGATATCCCTTGTTCATATATTCGTAAAGCGCACACATTCTTACAACCCCTCATGTCTGTTGTTGCAGGCGGCGCCACCCCAGGCCACACTCTCCTACATACTGTTGAAAAACTCCAAGCCACCGACAAACCATCTATGTCGTGCTTTTGTGGGGTCGGCATTTGCTTCGGGGATGCTTGCACGAGTAATTTGAGGTACAAGATCTGGGTACCGAGCACACATCATGTCCCAGACTACGCCAATCTGTACTGGATGCCAGTTGGCTAGCCAGGGCCAGCGTTTGAGCCGGGCTTCGAAGTCGCTGCAGTTGTTGATGCGTGCTTTTCGTAGCGCCTCGTAGAGAAGCTTGACCATTTTGGATGTTTGGGGTAGTTCGTGTGCTCGTAAGCTCGCGACCAGAGTAAAAAGAACCCAGAGAAGAGAGTCCATGCCGGCGGCAATGTACCATTGCGTGATCATGTCTTCAAAGCTGTCGATCGTTTCGCACGCCACTTGTATGAGACCTAGATGTGTTTCGCGTGCTTGTGGCGTGTAGAAGCGGGCGGCCATCCATACATGCAGCTGTATTGCGGATGTGACCAGTAAAATTGGTGATGTGAAGAGGTCGCCTTCGCTGCGTTTCGCGCGGGCCTGCACCACTCTGAGGCCATATTCCAGAGCGTAGACTTGTCCAAAGGGTGGCGTTTCGGAGTGCCCGAGGACGTCGGTACAGTAACAAAGAGCGTGGAGTTTCCCAAAGAGGTCCGACGCCATGTCCAAGGTGAAGATCGGTGATCTTGGACAGAGTGAAGCGTTGGTAGCACCCATCCGGAAGGCCTCACGTTGTTGGAAGCGGAGCGATTGTGGTACCTCTCGAAAGACCGCAGGGACGTAGAATGGTAATGATGGCTCGGAGTTGGTGAAAAGAGCTTGGCGGAAGTCGATCCATGCGCAATACAGCCATCCTTGTGGTGGCATTGCAGGCATGTTGATGAAATTCCGCACTGCCTGAAGATGTGTTCCTGCAGCTTCGAATTGGTCGTCGCGAATGTCCAGATATGCTAGCACTCCCATGGCAAGTACTGTCGCTGGATCTGGTCCTTCGGGAGACTTTTGAATATCGGCGACGATATTCTGTATAATCTGGCCTTTCTGCTCGTAATATTGAGAGCGCGCGGCCGCTGCTCCAAGAATGGACTTTTTGTGCAGAGCAAACGCACCGAGAGCTGCAAAAATGGACTGACTGTCTCGGCCCATTTCCCAAATACCTTTCACCCAATTGTTGTGGACAGCGCCGAAAGATTCGGCATCCTTCTCAGGCAATTGACACGCAAAATACCACTGGCCGATCTCCTGGACATCCTCGCCGTTCGCGCCAAGTAAAAGGTGCTGAGATGGCCCAGTATAGTCGGTAAGAAATGGCATGCCTGCTGGTGTGACATGCATGTGGGCTGGTTCTGCGTCTTGGCCATATGCAATGACGCCTCTCGAGATGATCTCCTCATCGGCGCTGTCGTTATCGTCGGCCATGGCGTCTGTTGATGGCGAAGTGCTGCTATCATTCACAGCCCGATTTCGTGGTGCCAGCAGCTGTTTGTGGTTTGACATCCTCCTTTGCATGAGTTTCTGACGATTGATGCGAGGCGAGTGTGTTGCCACAAAAGCCGGTTTCACGGCATCGGTGTGCCCAGGAGCCGACTGGTGGGAGTCCCAACGCGATATAGGGTTTGGCATCTCATGGACCATGCCCTCTAGCGGCCAGTTGTGTTCATTTGGAGCGTAGGCAGCCATGCCTGTCGGCGTCGTTCATAGTGTGTGTGATGTTGTTGTTGAAGAGAAGATCCACCAACGCGTACTATCAACTAACATGCATGCTCCGGTGTGCTCGCGCGCCGCTAGGTCATAACATCATGTCGCAGCTGAGCCATATTTGCCACGTAGCCCCGCACGGAAACGCCAATTAAGGTTGCCGTTAACCGACTGCGACGGTGGGCAATAGGGTTGCGTGGAAGAGAAAGTATAATTGAGTGCAAGCGATTGTGGTGCTGATCGAACCCTGACGGAGGTGCAGTCCGCGATCCACGCCCTTGGCGCACATGGATGTATGGTGGATCTGCCTCTGGATCTGCGTCCATCACGGTACGCGAAGCTACGCGAGCCGTGTTGACCTTGGTGCTCGAGCTCCCGGGTAATGATAACCGATTTGCTCTTTGTTTTTCCTGGCCTTCGTCCATTCCTTCCATCTTACCACCTGGCAGGTTTCATGCACTTGATCATGCGCGTGTGTGCTGGGAAATTACCATATCATTGATCTCAGCAGCTTCCACTCCACTTCGAAAGATTGCTAGCGATGGCATTATCCAAAAATTGGTCATCTGAGAGATGACCATGTCTTTCCATATCAGAGTGCTACGCACAAGCAGGTAGATTGCACTGCAGGAACAACATGGCTGAGCGCGTGCCGTGAGCTGCATCTCAAGGCTTCTACGAGAGCTTGGGATTGGTGATCAAGCGAGCTGAGCTGGGGGAGATCGAGGCTATGAGCTCCCAAAGCTGAGGCTCATTCTGCGAATGCGGCAGAATAGCTCAGCCTTGCACGTTACTGCCTGGGTTTCAGCCCATCACGACACCTCATGATGGCCATAAAGGTTCGTGATCAAAGGATAATCTGACAGCCTCTGACACTGTGGTAACCAAAACAACGAACCAACATAACCGCGAAGCAATATGGATCCTCTGTCAATAGCATCCGGAGTTGCGGGCCTGGTCACACTTGCGGACGTGGTCATATCAAGGACCTACAACACCATCATCGCTTGCAAAGATGCAAGCGAAGACTCGCGGAAGCTGCTTCGCGAGGTCCAAGCGCTTGCAGGCATACTTCAGAGCCTCTCCTCCCTCGAGAGTAAACTAGGCACAGCAGCTTTGCAATCACACATACCGGCAGCACATATTCTGTTTTGCCAGCAAACACTGCAAAATATCCGCGACAAGCTTGAGAAGTCTGATCCGAAAGAGGATGGCATATCGATCTTTCAAAAAGCGAAAAGAACCCTCAAGTGGCCTCTGAGCTCATCGGATACCGAGAAATTCCTGGCGGAGATGGAACGGCACAAATCCACATTTGACCTCGCGCTGTCGGCTGACGCTTTGGATGCAATACTGTCTTCACAACATGCTGGGAAAAGGACAGACACCAAGATTGATCACGTCGTCCAGGCGTTGGATAGACTTTGCAAGATTGAGAATACAATAGAGCAACGCAGGATTCTGCAGCTGATTGGCGCTGGTGATACCGACGAGGCCTATCGGGCCAATATGAAGCTTCATCAGCATGGCACTGGGCTTTGGTTCCTCGAGGAGGGAAAGCCGTTCAGCACTTGGCTTGCGACTCCATGCTCGAAGCTCTGGGTGTATGGAATCCCCGGCGCGGGCAAAACAATACTGTCGGCTCTGGCTATTGGTAAGACTACGGAATTGGCATCCACTTCTCATGGTGTAGTTTTTTATTACTGTAGCCACAGAGACGAACAATCTCGGCAATTGACCGGGATTTTGAGATGTCTCATCGGGCAACTCGCTCGTCAGAACACGCAATGTACGACCATGCTAGAGGAGAAGTTCGGCCCCCAAGACCACACATCACCTCAGAGTTGGACACGCGATGAGGACGAGCTTGAGTCGATCCTGCGTAAGATGATCCGCCGGGTTGGCAATGTGTCCATAGTGGTTGATGGCATTGACGAGTGCCACGAGGCAACTGAAGTTACGGATACGCTCACTTCGCTTGCAAGCGAAACTCCGGGTGTCCGAATGCTGATTTTCAGCCGTAAAGAAGCTGAAATGGAGCCATTTCTCGACGGTTACATCCAGATGTCGATCGCGGCTGAAAGTCAAGACTTGCGTCTGTATGTCCCCTCACAGATCGAGATGAGAACACGACTTCGAAAATTGAGAATCAAAGACTCCAACGTCAAAGACAAGATAATAGAAACTCTGGTCAACAACGCCGATGGCATGTAAGTCTACAAGAAATGCTCGTCGTTTTGTTGTTGAGCTTGCTGACGTCTCGCAAGGTTTCGATGGGTCGCTTGTCAACTGGATCATCTCTGCGACCTGACAACTGATGAGGAGAGACTATCCGCGCTAAAGCGTCTTCCGCGCACACTCGAGTCTACATACGACCGGATACTGGAACGGGTGAATGGTCGCGGCAAAAGCGTGTGTGAGCTTGTTCGGAGATCTCTTCTCTGGATTATTCACCGAAATCGTCAGGCAAGAGCACTGAGTGCACAACAAGTATGCGAAGCAGTATCGATTGACATCCTTGCGTCATCGCTGGACGTAAAAAAACTTGTCGACGTCGAGGAGATTCTAATACACTGTAGCAGTCTGATCAGATTGTCTGCAGGCGGCGATTCTTTGGAATCTGCACACTTCACAGTCGAGGAATATTTGCGGGCTATTGATCCTGTCCGCAAGCCACATCTTACACAGTTCCGTTTGTGTGACGAACTTGCCAACGGTTGGAAAGCTGCTATCTGTCTCACGGCACTGACGTTTGACCATATCGTGCTCGATATTGTGAGAGATTTCGGATCAACAATGCGCTGGTTTCGTCAGTTTCGTTTCTATTTTCATGCTGCTACATTCTGGTTTTATTATGCAGAAGAATGCCGGATCACCGACGATATCGGGACCCTGACAACCAAGCTGTTCTACACTCCCGCATGGAGTAACTTCGAGGTTTGGAGGCACATTTGGCTTATGGGCTGGAACGAAGCAATGGAACACCATTCTAGGCTATTTGTTTCAAACAATTGGTTGGATCCCGCCAGCTTTGGAGACGTAGATCTCCATCGACCATCGCCGCCATCTACTGCATCCGAGCCTGTTGTCGCCTCTGGCGGCTGCCACACGCATGCGCACTGGCTTAAGATACTCCATGATGCTTCTAATTTCTCCAGACTGCACATAGCTGCCACGCTCCACCAAGAACATTTAATTGAAACACTCGCGACATCATCTGGGGTTCTCAATTCATCAAGCGTACTCGGAACACCTCTCCATTGTGCGCTTCTTGGACCAGATGTGCTCATGGTTGCTCTAATCGGCGGTGACCCGATCGAAGTTGTAACCGATCATCAAACACGGCTCTGGCCCAAGACAAAGCCCACTGTCATGACGCTTCTCAACCTTGATGCAGATGTGAACATAGCATTTCGGCCAGACAACCGAGGAGGGGCATCGACAGCCTACATTGCGTACTGGACTAAACATCTCCAGGAAGTCGTTGCAGCCGGTGCCAAGCTGGACCGCATGGTC
Source organism: Cladosporium velox (assembly GCA_024604135.1). Classification (NCBI taxonomy): domain Eukaryota; kingdom Fungi; phylum Ascomycota; class Dothideomycetes; order Cladosporiales; family Cladosporiaceae; genus Cladosporium; species Cladosporium velox. Next base: position 260,274 of record JANIIF010000020.1, on the reverse strand, counting down.
ATTGACATATTATCCGAAGACTTACTCGACGACGATAACGACAATTACCAACAACTGCTACGAAACACTGAGATATGCGAACTCCCTGAATGCGATCGGCCAGCTGCCATTCGGCTTTTGAACTTACTAGGAAAATCGCCAGAGCAAACGGTGAAAACTTCCGCAGTACAGCCGTTCTTCTCTTCAAACGACAGACTGAAGCTAGTGCCAGAATACGAACAGGCGCTCGTAACGGCTTGCACTGGAGAACGATTTGTCATTCTTCCAATGGATTCACCAGAGCTCTGGCATCACCGTTGATTATCAAATCAAAGGGTTGACTTTTCTTCACCGTGCTTGCGCATCATCTTCAGAATCCGTGGCCGAGTATTTAATCTTGCACGGGGCGAATGTCAATGGCACCACTACAAACTCTGTCACGCCGTTGGGCAGTTTGCTTGCGTGCGAACATCAAGATGATCGTACAGTGGATATCTTGAGGTTACTTCGCACTGCTGGCGCTCGGTCTACATCTCTGGACGCAGAGGATAACGACCTCCTGATGTGCTGGGCCAAAAAGCCTCGCCCGCACCAATTCGCCGAGCCGATATTGAAGGACATTTCGGATGAGATTGTATCGTTCCAACCCCTCCAGATCCATAGCAATAGTGCCCAACAAAACGTCTGGCATGCTCTGGCTGCAAATGAAAGCGGGCACCTTTTGCATACCAATGGAGATCATTCGAGCAACAATTGACAGAAGCGATAAAGAAGGTCGGACCCCGTTGCATGTCGCCGCCTCGGAAGCTCACGGGCAGATTATGCAGTTGCTCATTGGGTTGGGCAGCAGCCTTACGAAAAGAACGCCCGATGGCAAGAATGTCTTGCACCTGGCGACTGCAGCATTAGAGCGGTCGCGTCTTCCGTTCCAGGTCGCGTTAGCAGCAAATCCGACCGCCTGGACACGCGACGTCGACGGCGTTGCAGCACTGCATGGATACGTAGCGAGCCTTTTTAATGACCATCGCTCCGTACCAGCCGACATGCCAGATCGCCTCGAGAATGCCATGACTGAGCTGGCGAAACTTTCGCCAGATCCAAAGTTGCGCAAAACCTGTCGCACTCATCTCGTCGACGTGGCAGCGCATTACTTCGCAAAATACCCTGATCATGACCCTCACCTGTGCGAGTCTTGCGTCGTACGTTTGGAATGTTTCAGGACGCTCCTGCAAGGTCCGTTTGGAAGACGGATGTCAGAGGACGACGATACGAATGGTCCCGTGACATTGTGTAAAGGTCTGCGTCATGGAGCTGATGTTTCTCTAAACGCTGGGGGACAGGCGGATGTCGTCTGCGCAGAAGCGATCTGTGCAATACTGAAATCTGAACTTCCCATCCGACCATCACGACATTCGCTTGAAGTTTCAGACGTTGTCGACTCTGCGATCTATGCAAGGCAACCAGGCCTGATACATGTACTGTTAGACTTCGACATTAGCGTGGACGAGCCCGGCATTTGCTTCAATGGCTTTACCATTCTCCAGCGTCTCTGCCAATGCTCAGCCCCGGCATCCACTGTGAAAAAAGCATTGTCACGTACCAACTCACTACAAGCGCACACAATCAGTGGTGATACGTTGTTACACTTGCCATTACGGTCGTATCCGAACACACCTAAGTCATCTAATTGGGAGCGAGAGACCCTTGTGCGACTGCTGATTGATGCTGGCATTGATATCAATGCAAAATCGCATGCTGACAGTGCAACTGCACTCATGCTGAGTTCAGTGTTCTCTCCTGAAGTTACGGACTTGCTCTTGGAACACAACGCCGACACGTCTGTACGAGACAATTCTGGCCGAGACGCGGTGCTGTACGCAAGTCGGTCTGGACAACTTAAGTCCGTCAGACGTTTTCTATCCACCAAAACATCATTCTTTTATGGTCAAACTCGATTGCACCACTCAGGATTGACCATTCTCGCCGGGCCGTTCCAAATGGCTGCATTCGCCACCTCGATCGAAGTATTGCAAACACTTTACGAACTTGTTGAGGTAGAAAGGGAAAGAGAAGAGCAATTAGGAGTCCCTTCAACCCTGTGGGTAGCGTGCAACATGCCTGCTAGCCTAGAGCATGTCCAGTATCTACTCGAGAAAGGCTCAGATGTCCAATACAGGTACCCGGTGGATGGAACTATGCCGATACACGTTGCTGCCGCTCTCGGTAACGTCGAGGTAGTTGGGGCATTGCTGAAAGCAGGAGCCGACTGTCGAGCTCAAGACCACAGACTTCTGACGGCAGAGATGCACGCCTTTGCTAACGGTCACATTGCTGTTGCGGAGATTATCCGTGCCGCCATCTCAGAAACAAGCCCGGATGCAGGTGTCATGGCGATCCAACAGCAGCCGACAAGGTTCCGCACGCAGGATATCTTACCCAGTGCTATCAGTGGGCTCATCAGACAAGGGCACCTACATCAGCTAAAAAACTTCGTATCAGCTGGTGGGGATCTCACACTACGGCTCCAATCATGCGAGTGCACCCCGATACTGCTCGCACTCATTTGTGGCCAAACGGACGTAGTGTTGTATCTGCAAAGTCAGGGTATCAATCCTGTCGGCGAAACGTGTCGCACACACCTCGGCGCTTTGGCTCTCGGAATACTAGCTGCCCAACCTGTTCTACTGGAACCGTTACGGATTCTTTTTAAAGATACACCGCATCTCGTCGTCCCACAGGCGTTGGTTCGCATGATGCAGTCAGCTGCTGCTAATGGAAACGTTGAAGCGCTGGAGCTGATGCTATTGCTGCATCGACTGGCGAAAGATGTCCCAGTCGTCCAGCAATCAAGCTGGCCCATCCACAGTGTTTGGGACGGCCGATGCGGTCTTCGACTAACAACGAGCGGCACAGTATTGCATACCGCGGTACGTGTTGGACAGGTGGAATGTGTCAAATTACTCCTGCATCATAAATTCGATCCAGACACTCTCGACCTTTACGGAGGGTCGGCCACGCATATTGCTGCAGAGAATGGTTTTGACGATATATTGGAGCTTTTGTTGTCTGGAGGTGGCAAAGTTGAGACCAGAGATGCTGACATGGTTACTGCCCTGGGCTCAGCGGTCAGAGCTGGCCGAATAGAAACTGCGCGCGTCCTCGTCAAACATGGCGCCGACCTTACCGCAAGAGATTTTGGGGGCAAGTCGCTGTTTCAGCTCGCGAGTTTGTGCGGTAAACCAGCCATGTTCTTTCTATTGATCAAAGCTGGTCTCCAACCTGCCCCTGAAGACGATCATGCATTCTACAAAACGGGCTACAGGCAGATTTGGATGGCAAGAAACCACACGGCACACTTCGCAGGCGTACCCAGTTTCATATCTACACCGGGCACTATGCCGGAAGCCAGAGCGATTATGAAGCTGGTACCACCAAGTTACCGCAAGCTGAACCTGACTTGCAGATTCAGTAGCGTTTGTACTACACTTCTTTACCTCGCCTCGATCCTTGAGAATCCGGATATCTCTATTTTGCTGCACAAGGCTGGTGCATTGTTGAACCTCGAAGGAGGAAGAGAAGGCACGCCACTCATGGGCGCATGCAAAGCGGGACGACTTGAAGAGGTGAAATACCTTGTGCGAAACGGAGCCGTTTTGAGCTACCAGAAGAACGGTGGTCAGCTCAGCGCGTTTAGCAAAGCCGCATCATATCCCAAGATCCAGCGCTGGCTTTTGGTCGAGCGGTTCACGGAGCAGCGAATGATCCTTGGTGGAGAGACGCATGGCGAGCAAGCGGCAGACATGGAAGAGGGAGACACTTGGACTGATGAGATTGCGGAAGTCACCCTCGATCTGGTGTTGGAAGATGACGTTGAACGATATCTGGAAAGCAAGAATTGGTTCCTCCCAATGAGGCGTTTTGTCGATGATGGTCAAGGCGCGTTCGTTCGCGTGCCTATTCTGCAAGCGGAGTTCGCACGATACAGACCGTTGGATTTCAAGGTTTCGCCAAAGTAGAGTCGGGAGGCAGCGTTGTGGGATCAATAGTGGTTTATTCGTGTTGCGCCGTGTAGGCTTTCATATTTGTAGAAAAATTGATATGTTGTCCATTTACTTCACTACAAACCAGACCGTCCCAAGTGCAAGCAGTGACCCGATTCCAGCTGCCTGCTTGACCCAGCTACCACCCTCATGCGCCATATCAAGCGCAGCTCTGGGCTGGCTCTGCTTCGTCGGCGACGTGACTTTCTCACTCGCCTCCGCAGGCTTCTTCCGCGCAGCTACTTCTTCTTCTTCTGCCGCTTTGGCAAGCTCAACAAATCGCTCCAACTTCTTCAGGTCTTCCTGCCAACTGGCCGCCGACTCATCTCCGGCGCTGTCAACTTCCACGCCCTGCACGTTGCCGAAGAAGTCCAGGACTCGGCGATCCCTTGCACCATCACGGCCACCTGGGAAGAGGTCGTGACGCACGCCTGCTTCGCTGTGCACGCGCTCGAAGGTGTAATAGTCGAAGAGCTCACCGAGTCGGACGTCTGAAGAAGTGCTATTCAGGCGTGATTCCAGGAATTCAAGGTTTGTATATGTCCAGCGGTCAATGACCGCCACACCGACATCTTGGTCGGCGTGGTGGGAGTACGAGCTTTGGTCCTTCGCCGAGGAGCCGGTAGCAATGATGTTGGGTGTATAGAACGCAGGGTACATAGTATTCGCCTGGCAAGTGTCGATCATGAATAATAGCTCATTGTACCGCTTCTTCTCCCACATCTGCTCGAAAGCGTCCGCCAGGTCGAAAGACGAGATCTCCTCCGCGTCCTGGAATTTCAAGAACTCGTTGCCGCCGTGTCCGGTCATGTAGATCAGGATGTTGCTGCGGTCGTCCGTCATCAGGCGCTTGCTCACGGGCTGACTGCTGGGCCAGCGATCCGTCAACAGCCGTATGAAATTCTCCACTGTCACCTCGTTTCCTCTGTAGTCCACCTCGATTCCTCCCATGCCCTCCTTTTGCTCATCCGTTCCGTCTCCTGTGCCCTTGTCGTCATACAAGTCTAGCAATCTGCTCTTGTCGTTGAAGACTGTGCCGGGGAAGCTGTTGCGCGGGTTGCAAGCCATATCATCTGGTAGCATGAGGATGATCTGGCTGTCCGGGATGCCTAGGCGCTTGACTGTGCGGTACATCGAGAGGACATTGGCGAGATGGCGGTAGTTGAACCAGAAGCGCGAGGTGCTGACCAGGACTGCCCAGTTTGATGTATGCGTCGCGCTCGCGAGCGCGAGGCATAGTACCAGGCAGGCGAAGATGTATGTGAATGATGCCATAGTAATCGTGATCCCGTTTTCGCGACCTGACTTGTGGACTATGTGGCAGGTGGCAGCGTTGTTCGCTTCAAGTGCCGCAGTACCGCATGGCAAGTGCTTAATTTCTCCGGTATCCAGCAATGCTGAGGATCAGCACGATTGAGGTGCGAGGTTGCAGAAAGTAAAGTGTCTAAACATGTCAGGGAGGAGTAAAGGACTCGATTGGTAATACTGCCTGGCAGCACCCTGACTTTGGCATGTGAAGCCAGTCCCACCTCTTTGTGCAGAACGCGGGGATGTCAACCACGCAAAGTACAAAACTATCGGTCACGTTAGCAACTAATCCACCAGGAATCACAGTTCTCGGGTATACTCGGTGCCAATGAGCTCTCATGCGTCAGGCCCCGTTTCTTAAAAAAAAATTCCACATTGCATCATATCAATATCTCGATGAATCCATCGAAAACATGACGCCACGGCTCGGGAAATCCAACAGCACATCCTACAGATCACACGGGGACTGTCCAGGAAAGAGAGTTTGCTACCCGTACAGTGCAGTCTATCCCAAGCTCTGATTGGCAGCTCTACTCATGCTTACATTGTCGGAAGGTACGTGGTGAAAAGTTGGCTCCACGTTGATGTGTGTTCTTGTATGGCCAAGGGTCCTTCGTTACGTTGTTATCGAAGAGTTGCCCTACCTTCGCAATGGGACTGTCCTGCGAAAGGTACAAACACTTCTGATGCTATAGATAGCTACCATCTAGGTACGAAGCGATGTAAATCTTCATAAGTCCATCCACATCTTTGTCCAGTGGAACATTTCTCAAGATTCATCCCTTGCTCCATCCAGCCCTTGAGTCAATATAGCGTCTATTCTCGCTCTTTCAGAATATATAGTCATGGCTAATCGACGATGCAAGTCCTTCTTGGACTACTGGCCGTTGACCAGTGGTTGAATCGCAGGTTCATGTGCTCTGGAGTCTCCCTTCTTAAGAGTACGTATTGCGAAGGATGACGATGCAAGCGGCTCGCTGCCATGGTGAAAATGTACAGTGTTTTAAGTGTTTGTGGGATTAAGCGACTGCGGTCCGTCCATAGGAGCTGGTGAGTAGAGGGAGCCAACCATTGGGTCTGCCTTGTAATGGCGAAACGATGGACGTCCTCAGGTTGCATTTTGCTCACAGTGCTGCTGCGTGGCGTGTTCGGATAGTAGAGTAAACAGATCTGGAGGTAGTCGAACCAGAGGAGGCGTTGCTTTACGTGCTTGCAGGTCTCAAGTTCTAAAGACTCCTTGCAGCGCGCTTTCCACATTCCACGGGAGGTCCGGAACGTCTGCTCGCTGACGCCTTCACTTCAGACTTTCAGAAAAGCCTCCAGTCAAGCCTGCAGCAAGAGTCTAGGCGACGCCGCGTACGCCTTTGAGGGCTCACGAGATCCGATGAAAAGACATCTCGCCCTGTTCACCTCCAACATCGTTGACTCGCCCAGCCGGAGCCACCAAAGTTTCCTGGTACCACCACCTTACAACTTCCGTCACTGGTGCCTGGCCGCCACGAACTTCCCTCACAGTGCAGCGCCGCTGCCCTCAGCCTGGCTTTATCGAGTGCTTCACTTGATGTACGCGGCTCCACGTGCACGCCAGAAACCCTTTTCCGCGCCGCGACCTAAGGAAAGCCAGCCAGTGCACGCCGAAGGACAAAGAGCGCCTCGACAGGACTCGGTCCGCCAGAGCAGCTGCGAGGGCGTGTGTAGCCACGACAATTCCAGAGAAGCCGTGTGCAATGTGCAGACACAGCTAGCACTGATCATTGGACAGCCTGGCACCTGCCCATGGATCCGCCGGAGGTCAAAAGGCTGACCACAACACACAGCAAGATGTGTTTTCGGGACTGCACCATTGCATGTCAAGCTATTTCTCAACATGGCCTTCTCACGGACATTTAGCCATCGGTCGCACACGATTTAGAGAGGCCTGTTCTGCAAAGCGGTCAGTCCAGGAAATAGCATCCACCAACGTCCTTTTTGAAACGCACAGTCTTCAGTTCCACTGGCGAGCACCTACAGCACAAGCGCTCATAGGGTTCCTACGCTGGCTCACAAGCGCAAATGTTGCGATGATTGGAGGCTTTTGCAACCACGCTCCGAGCTCCAATCACCAGTGTTCAGAACGCTGCATGGCGACGCATACACGGAGAACCATATACTCAAGACTTTAAGTCTCAAGTTTAGCAACGGCATGTTGCGGACAAACCATGGAGCTCATGCGAGCATGCCAGGTATGGCCTGCTGAATGCAGCTTGACAGACCAGAGGCAGTTGAACAAGGAACGCGAACCAGACTCGATGCGGCATTACAAGCACCTGCTGTTCACTTAACATGCTAAGCACGTCATACACATACTCGAGACCTGTCTACGACAATCAGCACGAGCTACGTCGATGAGCATTGAGGAACACTTCCCGTTTATGACTAGGTCATGTATGACCTGGCGCTCTGCGTCACATATATACACTTTCGAAGGATAACAGTGAGCTGCAACGAGCCCACGACAAAGAGTGTATAACTTTGAGTTGCAATACAAAACTATGAACAGGAAGGAAACCTTTTGTTATGGCGGGGCCGCACTTTCAACCAAGAAATCCACCCTCGCCACGTTGAGGGACCTCTATCCAGCAGGCTGTCGGTGTGCTGGTGGCCGTTTCTCCTCATCAGACTCGCCAATACAGCCTTGCAAGAGCCAAGATGGACGATGCAACCAACCTCAGAGCCTCGAATGATGTTGAACGCAAAAGAAAAGTGTGGGGACGTGTGTATGGCTGACAATCGTGCAGACATCGATCTCTGGAGAAGCACCAGTTGTGCTGAAAGATGCGATGCCAATTTCAGCGACGCTGCAGGTTTTGGAGAGCCTGTCTCACTCGGAGAAGACGGAGGGACGCAATGCCAAGCTCCAGTGTGTTCCAATTGAATCGTTGGAAGAGTCGTTGAACTTCAGCTGCTTCCTCAGGGCTGGAGCGGTGCAGACGGTCGATGATCGCGTCTTGCACCTGATAACGGTACTGGACAGATGCAGCAACGTCGCCGTCAACCTCCTGGACCGGACGGCCATCTTCTGGGCCATTTTCTTGGATGTTGTCCTCTGTGCCAACTGCCGTCGCAGTCGTCTCGCCGCCGCTGTCACCTACTGCTGTTGCCAGTACCCCGTCCACGTCTTCGTGCATGTTGAGGCTAGGCTTTCCCTGATTTCCTTCCGGCTTACGCTCGCGAATCTTTTCCTCCACCTGCTGGGACTTCTTGGAAGGTTTTGGGGCAGGAAGGTAGCCCAGGCTGGCCTTGTGCTCTTCGACCATGTTCTTCCACTTGTTTACGTTCGCCTGCTGGGACTTCTTGGAAGGTTTTTGGGCAGGGAGGTAGCCCAGTCTGGCCTTCTGCTCTTCGATCGCCTTCTTCCACTTGGCTACGTTCGCCCGCTCTTCTGTGGTCTGCGGTCCATTGATTATGCGCTGCCACTTTTGCGCCATTGTGGGCTTCGTGCTCTCCGCCTGGCGGCCCTCATTGTCCTTGCGCTTTTCGTTGCGTCGTGACCAATGTGAGTTGATTTTCTCCTCGGAGACAGAAGCGACTCCTTGGCTGGCCAAGACGTCTCGGAAGAGGGCATTGAAAATCACAGTCCTCTTCTCCGGGTTGAGAGTGGGATCCGGGACCAGAAGATGTAAGACAAGGCGCATCTCGTCGTCCCACTGGACTCTAGGAGTACGCTGGGGCTTCTCCCTGGGTCGATGAAGCTGTCCCACGGCAGGATTGACGTTAATGTGAGGCTGCTGCACAGTAGGGTAAAGGCTCGCCCCAAGCTGCCCCACGGCAGTACTAATGGTCTGCACCCATTGCACATGTGTCGTGTAGGCGGCTTCGGCCTGTGGCGGGGCGCGCAAGCGGTCCCACACCTCTCGCTGGTCGTTGTTGTGACTGTCATACCAGGCGGAAACCAGGGAGGTCTCGCTGCGAGTCTGGTGTTTGAAGACGGTGTTGAAGACCATTGTCGCCTGGTGCCATGGCAGGTATGAATGGTACTGCCAGATGAGCACCAAAACGAGGCGCTCGTCATCCGAGAAGGGGGGACCGTCGGCCATGTTGACTGTGTCGTGCTGTGGGATGGATGGGCGAAGGTGCGAAAGTCGCAAAGTGCGCGAAGCTAGATGTTGCATGGCATTCGAGGCAGGAAGAAGCACAGCTTAAGGTAAGTCGCGGGCCCTCAAGTGAATCAACGCAGACTTCATGCTCTCAGTGACCGCGAGGCCATTGCCAATGACGAGGATCATCGGTATTGGCATGATGCGGAGGTCTTTCCCATCAAAAAAAGCTTCCCTCTCGGTGGCGACAGATTAGATCTGTATGATGGGCAGGTCAGCTAACATCGCACTGCATGAAACATGACTGTGAGAGCCAGCGAGCCTCTCACTGGCGGCAAAGCACTTTCTTCAAGAGACTGTGTAAAGGATGAGCACTACGCATAACGACGTCCGCAGGGAACAGGCGGGTTGCTCCTTGGTAAGCCATCAGATATTAGTGGCGTAACCATTTTGTATGAGCTTGTTGCGAGCGGCGTCTCTGCGAGATCAGACCAATCGCTCAATGGGTCTCTTTCCATTTTCTCAGACCAGTGTCTTTGAGACACGCATTTGTGATGCAGAGCGCAGGATAGATACGCTGTTCACCTCAACGGCAACAATGGCCAATTCATTGTCTGTGATGTAAGCTATTAGCACAACGCGAACGCCATGTTTGTGACGGCAAACACACCTTTCGGCGGAAGACCGATCTGCCACAGAGTCCAGTGTCCCAGAGCGCAGTGCCTGTGGTACAGCTCAAGAGATAGATGCAGTGCTCATCTCACTGGCAAAATGAGCATCTGTGAATTCCACGATCCAAGGCACCAGCACTTACGATTCAGCTCCTCGACGTAGCTGAGCTGTCTTCTCACTGGCAATATAATCAGTCTGAACAGCGGGTGTTCTAGGTATTAGCACATTCACAATGTTACTGAAAATGAGACTACCTCATGTCCTGGCGGGAGGCGGTGATGAGATGTGCTGAGATAGTTCCCATGAACAAGAATGAATTTTGACTTACAATCTACGTGTGAGATTCTCACGAGCAACGTAGCGATATACAAGGGCTAGAGTCGTATGAATGAGCAGGTGTGAGAATACTTGACTATGGGGACGAAGTAGCACTTACAAACGATGTTCTGCACTCCCGAAGTAGATATGCCTCAATAACCATGGCCTTGGGCATCACCACATGTGACATTTCCGCTCACCTTAATGTGAGGACACTGTCAATGGCAGATTGAAGCTTCTGCTGGATAGGTGGGTAGATCGAACCGTTCGCAATCAGTTGATCGACCGTGTACAATTAATGCTTCCTTGTAAATTGTCGCCGCAACATGAATCCGCGTGAGGCGGTATGCGCGCTCAAAAGGCTTGTTATCACAGAGACGCATATGCCAAGATGAGGATGAATCAACGGAAAACTGGCCAGATCGTGTGCTCGTTGTGATTGACATCAGCATCGGATTTCGGGCATTGATGAAGAGATGGCATGCGGCTCATTAGCAACGATCTCTCAGTGCTCATGGCCATCTTTGATACTTGTGCCCTCAACATCCGCTCGGACAGTGAATTCGACCAACCAGTGAGTGAGATGTGAAATCCCGGCAAACACATTCACTTCGACGCTTTGAGCGCTCGGGCCTTGGCTCAAACGCCACGAGGTGCCGCGCTCAGCGTTTGTGGAACGCCAAAACTCATTCCCGCCACACACCACATCTTTTCATGCACCTACCATCCCAAATATCGCAGCACCATCCATCATGACAAGCAAGAAAGCGGCTGGCAAAACCACCCTCGCCTCAACTAAGTCGGCAGGAATGAGGCCGAACGGCGGCGACGACACCACCTGGACCCGCGACCTCCCTCCGGCAGGTAAGTCTGCGCCCGGTGATGTACTGTATGAAAATCTTGAGGACTTCGTGCTTGACCAGTCGGAGGGCGAAGAAAGCAGCGACGAGGCCGAGGTAGTCGCGGAGAGCGAAAGTGGCAATATTGAGCAGAGCAGGGCGAGTGATGGTGGTGGCGAGGGCGACGAAGCGACAGAACCCAGTAGTGCCAGGAACAACAACGACGGCGACGCTACCGACCGCCAAACATCTCAACTCCTGGCCGCCGCACAACCCAAGCGCAAACGACGTGTGCCTTACGCCGCCGACGAAGAGATCGTGCTGTACCTTCTTCACACCTATGTCTCCCTCCGCCACAGCACCCGGGCGGACATCTTTAAGCGCGTATTCCCGGACCGGGCTATCGTCCGTGAGAAAGGTGCTCTCATCATGCAATGGTCGCGGTTCAGGGATGAATACAACAAAAAGTTCGCCAAGCTATCCGCGGCCGAGCACACTGAGCACAAAGCATGGAAGAAGAAGATCGACAAGGCGATGAAAGATGCCGGTGTGGCAAGTCACGGCGATGGCAAGCAAGGCGATGACAGCGACAGTGCCGACGACCAGGCATCCCAACCCGCAACACCCAGGCAACCTAGAGAGACGCGTGCGCGCTACACAGCTGACCACGAAATCGTGCTGCACATCCTCTACGGCCGCAAGAACCTCGATCCTGGCATCCGGACCGAAATCTTCAATCATGTGTTCCGGGCCGAGGGTGTCGTTCGCAATAGAGCCGCTGTTGGCAAACATTGGGGGCGATTTAAGGCTGGTATCCAGAAGAGATTTGCCAACCTCAGCCCAGAGCAGCTTGCTGAGCATGAAGCGTGGAAGCAGGAAATCGATAAAGCAGTCAGGGAGTTGTATCTGTGAGAGTTGGGATCCAGACGGCGGTTTTGCGGGGAGAACGTGGCGCATCACCTGTTTTCAAGGTGAGCATGACCATGAACGACAAAAGACCTACAGATATTACCATGGCACGGTGTACAATTGTCATTTGTGTATCAAGCAGTGGGCAATATTGCTTCAGCGGTCAAAATCGGAATACTCATCTTATCGACCACCAAGATACTTGCATCTCTGTTCTGCGGTGGCGATGGTGAGTAGTGTCTGTTCATGCCTGGAGCGATGAGACTGTAGAATTAATCAGGCAGATGTATGATACAATGATACCAAAAACTATTATCGAGATGGACGTATCCAAGGTGCGTAAAGTAAAGGTGTACACAAGACACCCACGTGGGTGATCGCGCGAGTGAGACGTGATTGCGAGGTGAAGTCAAAGGAAGCTCCATCACGCCCAGGCTCGGCACGTGCTCACGCGAAGATCCGCGTTTCCGCGTTTCGCTTCAGGGGAGGGGGAGAGCCTTAGAGTCTGGTCTGGCTTGAGTGGGAGTGTCTGACATGCAACGGCGGCGGCAGCCCTCCTGATCTGCTGTCTTAGAGAGCTGGCCTGGGGTATTGTACCTACGCAGCACTCCTCCCTCACCAAATACTGCCACTGCTGCCTGTCTGTCGCGTTTCTCTCACTCACACTCACTCCCTCACTAAATTCCTAGTTCTCGCCGCTTTTCTCTTTGTTCCTTTCGTTTCTAGTGCTGCCGCTATACCTTACCCCGACATTCTTTTGACAGTCGTTTCCGCTAGCGTGTAACAAGTTCACACCCCCGGCTCGCGAGATTGCTGAGGACAGACCACGCAAGGATATATGGCTCTGCCCGACCTTTGATCCCGGCCGTCTGCTGGACTGGAACACTCAGAACGGTCCCATCTGGGTCCCTCACTTACCATGCACGAGGAACCGAGCAAAAAATCGCTGGACGAGCAGGTCGTTATGGCTGGCAGTGTTGAAGCAGAGAAACCTGCTGAGGAGGACGTGAAGTTGCCGAAAGAGACGAAGGAGGTGAAAGAGGAGGAAGGGCAGGTCACGGCGAAGAACGCGCAGGCAGTAGAGGAGAAGATCGATTTGGAGGACAAGCCGGCTGTCGAGCAGGTACAGGCTAAGACTGTTCAGTCAATGGAGGAGAAGATCGAGGTGGAGGAAAGCCCGGCTGCTGAACAGGTTACACCGAAGGATGTTGAGCCGGTGAAAGAGAAGATTGAGGTGGTGGAAATACCTGTCGTTGAGCAAGAAGAGAAGGAAATACGTGCAGTAGTGCTTGAGGACACACCCAAGCAAGATAAGGCTCAGGAAACTGTTGCTGAAGAGCCGATTGCTGCGGATTCTCCAGAGGAAGAAGCCGAGGACTCCGATGATCATACTGAGAAGGCCCTGTCTGACGACGGCTCGGTGCAAAGACAATCGCTCAAAATCGACACGCAACAGGATACGACCGAAGATGGCACTACATCTGACACATCAGTGGACGATAAGCTAGTAACGCCGATTGCAGAACATATCACAGAATCGCCACAGCCGCAGACACCGACAACACCCGACGATGTTCGCATGTCGAACGCCAGCATGACATCCGTCTCCCTCTCAGAGACTGACATGTCATATGACCACCTATCGGCTGAACAAGTAGAGGACTTCCTAGCGACTCCACGAAACAACGGCTCGCGGCACATCCGTCGGCCCAGCAGCCTCGAAATTCTAGGAAATTGCTGGGAACCTGCAAGGGAAAGCACAATCTTCGATGCCACCAAGCCAAGCGCACCACCAACGCCTAATCTGGAGCAGGAGGAAATTACGGATGCTGGATTAAATGTGGATTCTCAAAAACCAAAGAGCAGGAAAAGCAACGCAAGCAGCATGGCCACTACAACACGCGGATCACAATCTTCTGAGGATGAGGCCAACGAAGTTGACTGGAAGCAATTGGAACGCCATGAAATGCAAGAGAAGTCCGACAAGGACTTGCCCGAAGGCGCCGAAGACGATTCTACGGCATTCTTGCTTGCGCGTCTGGAACAAGAAAATGCCATCCTGACGTCCGATCCAAAGGCTGCAACTCACAAGCCTGTGAAACGAGCGCGAGGAAAGAGTAGGCCGCCCAGCATGGCACAACTCAGGAAACTCGTCACACAAAACGATACACCCTCCATCCGATACAGTCTTGCTCCTTCAATGGAAGTTTTGGAAGAGCCGCCACCAATGACTGAACTGGAGTTCTGGACAGCCCTGGTCCAGGATTACCCATCTACTGCCGCTCGCCTGCCCACTCTAACAACCTCGAAAATTCGAGCTGGTATTCCTCCTCCTCTGCGTGGCGTGGTATGGGCGAGCATGGCTGGTGCGCGAGACCGATCACTTGAAGATGCGTTTGACCGACTTTTGGACGAGAAGAGTCCATACGAAGGCATCATCAACAAGGATGTTGGCCGCTCGTTCCCGGGCGTGGACCTGTTCCGGGACGCAGGCGGAGAAGGCCAGAAGATGCTCGGAAGAGTATTGAAATGCTTCTCTCTGCATGACAAGGACATTGGCTACTGCCAAGGTCTAGGCTTCCTGGTCGGACCACTCTTGATGAACATGGGCGAGAGGGAAGCATTCTGCGTCCTTGTCCGACTCATGGATCATTACTCGCTTCAGCAATCTTTCCTCCCGTCTCTATCTGGCTTGCACATGAGAATCTACCAATTCAGTGCGCTGTTGAAGCAGCTATACCCGGAACTGTCTGAACACCTGACAAACATGGGCATCGAGCCCGCATACCTCAGCCAATGGTTCTTGTCTTGCTTCGCTGTTACTTGTCCGCTACCAATGCTCTTCCGCATGTACGACGTCATTTTCGCTGAAGGTGCCAACGAGACAGTGATGCGCGTGGCTCTCGCCATCATGCGCAGAAACGAGCAGAAACTGCTGGCAAGCTCAGAATTCGAGGAGGTCATGCACTTGCTTCTAGGTCGCACAGTATTCGACAGCTACGGCTGCAACGCAGATGAACTTGTCGACGATTTCACAAGTCTCGACGACGTAATTACTCACGCCAGACTTGCCGAACTTGAAAAAGAGTTTGAGATGCAGTCTAACGAGGCTGTTGGAGAGAAGGCTGGCTTCCTGCCTGATGTGCAGGCCGCGGCAAGCAGGTTCTTGGGTCGTCTCTGGGCGCCCTCGCATTCAGCAAACAAGTCCACTACAACACTATCACCAAGCACGGCAGAGAGGGAACGTGGCGGCATCCTTCGCAGAAGCGCCAGCAAGATGAGCATCAGCACTCTGAACGACAGCAACGACGGCAACAGTAGCGGTGTCGTCAGCCTGTCTAGCACAGCACCAACAGAGACTGAGCTTGACATGACGCGCGACAGTATGGCCGAGACAATGAGCTTCCGATCGAAAGCGGATTCTGTACGGACCCAATCAGCTGTTCCTCAGGCAGGTATTAGCAAGGAAGACAGAGACATGCACAGCCAAATTGAGGACTTGCTCACTGCTCTTAGTGAGATGCAGAGAGAGCATGCTCAATTGGCGGCAATGTTGCAAAAGGAACGCGAGGACCGCAACGATGACCACCGGGTTGTCAGGCAGCTCGTGGACAGGATCCAGAAAGGAGAGGAGGAAACTGCATCACCGGCTGAAGAGAGGCGAAGGACTATGCCGCCTCCACCTCGCGAACCAACTCATAACCGTCAACTCAGCCATCCGGTCAAGCCTCCGCATGGTCCCAAGCAGGAACTCAAAGATCTCATCGAACGCGTAAGCGGCCGCTTGGAGGTCAATTCGCGCTTCTCGACCAGTCTGGAAACCAAGGCGCAGCTCCGGAACACAATCACGCGCACGCGCGACCAGCTTGCTGCAGAGGAGAGTCGATCAAGGGACCTCGTCGCAACCATCGCCACCTGCCAAGCTGAAAGCGAGGATCTGCGAAGTGAGGTCAACGAGCTACGTGCACGCGTCAGTGAGGAGTTCAAGGAGCGACAACGACTGGAATACACTGTTCGCGAACTGCAAGCACAAGCCCGTGTGGTCGAGCGACGAGAGTTGCTATCACGCACCGAAAGTGGCAGCGATTCTCCTACATTGCTACGAACAGACTCCAACGACAACCGCCGCGTTTCCATGCATGGGTTCTCCAGCAACGGCGCAGCCTCCGGCCTTCGAGAGCTGAAACTTGGCCGTCGCGAAAGCAGCTCCTCAGTACCCTCCCTCAGGAACACACGTGGAGCCTCGCAAACGCGTCAATCGCCAACATCGTCCGCCGTCTCTCCGCCTCCCACAGCCGTCACCTTCGGCGACCGCACCTCCTCACTCAACGCCCAAGTCGCTCCAGAACCCGAGCCCAGCGCCGCAGACGAATCCCTCCTCCTCGACCTCGTCAACGCCAAAACCGCCGAAGCGCAAGCCCGCCAAGAAGTCGACGAGCTTCGCCGCAGCCTCGCCATCCAACGACGCAAACAAGAAGAAGAGAAACGCCTGCAAGAAGAGACGCTGCAGCGCACGATCGCAGAGCTCGAGACCGCCAGAGCGGAAGCGCAGGCGTGGCGCTCTGCCGAATCAAGAGCTTCGAGGTCGCTCGGCAACAGCGACAAGAGCTTGCCTGGTACGCCGGGCGAGGACAATGGTATGTCACGCGCCAGCACCCCTGGTCCCGAAACGCCGGAGAAGGATGTCAAGCCTGCACCGGCGACTACGGGCGGTGGGTGGTTCTGGAACAGGCGGACGGCTAGTACGACGCAGGCGAAGGTGCTGTCGCCTTGAGAGAGAGGAGGAACAATTTGGTGTATGATATTTTTCTGGTCAGCGGATTGCTTTGCTTCTTTCTCTTTTCTCTTAGCGCTCCTTCTGCGTTCGCAGCGTCGTGTTGTTAACCTTTTGTTGTCTTCTTGTTATACTACTGGAAGAGGCGCTTTGCGGAGATTTTGACCTGTCCCTCATTTTGATTTTCTATATCCCTTGAGTTTTTGTTGTTGTTGCGCTCCTCGGGATCGAGAGATTGGGAATACTTGGCGGTGGTGGGAGAGTAGAGGAGTGAGATAGATATTGTGTATTGTGGAGATCGATAAATACATCCATCATTTTTACCTATGGACGAAGGTACCTTGTGAGAGTGTCATGGTCAGTATCGAGCTTGTACATGTAAGTCCAGTCGTTGTTGCGTGGATATGCATACATGTACTTATGTACATATGTGAATGTACATGTAGTACATGTACATGTATACAAAGGCGCATTCCACCACTAGGGTTGCAAGGGTATGGTGTTCGTTGTTGAGATAACCCGTCAATGTGAAGGAAACCTCATACGTGTAAAATAAGGTATCGAAGTGGGATGTGTGATTGGTAAGTGTATCTCTGTTTGTTTAGTCGATAGAAAAGTCAACTCATCAGTGGCGCCTTGTTGCATTGTTGCCGAGGACTTGAACGTGCATCTACGTACATGTGCATGTAGCTATAGCTATCAAAGACTGAGAGTGATTGAGTCTAGGCACCTGTTGTAGTACCGATCTAGTATCGACAGGAATTGAATCGATGGCAATTTGAAGCAATCACTAATCCTCACATGTCAGTCAATAAAATATGCAGATGGTCAAATGAGCTCATTGGTCGTCAAATGCGATGATGTGTGGTCGATCAACATCGGCATCCAAAGTTCACTTCTCCATCTCGAAGTCCCGCCTGCACCACTCAAAGCCAACATCCACACTTCTCGCCCACACTCACAACCACCCACAACATGAGCAACAACAAACCAGGCGCCTACGGCACCTCCACCGGCGGCGACACCGCCTTCCGCAAAACCTGGGACCGCGACGAATACGCCGCCAAAGCCATCTCGCGCGACCAGCAGATCAAAGACGAAGGCAAAGCGCGCGCCGAAGCCGCCGCGCAAGGCAAGAAATACATCCGCCGCGCCTCGACACCGCCCGACGCCCGCGACACCGAAGCGCGCAAAGCCCGGCTCAATGTCGCCGACCGCGTGGGCAAGACGTCCATCGTGCCGGCGGGCGCTGGGCAGGGCAAGCGAGGCAAAGGCGCGGGTTTCTATTGCGAGGTGTGCGATTTGACGTTCAAGGACAATTTGCAGTTTGTGGAGCATTTGAATAGTAAGCAGCATCTTGTTGCTTCTGGGGAGAGTGGTGAGGTGCGCAGGGCGGGGTTGGAGGAGGTGAAGGAGCGGTTTGAGTGGTTGAAGAGGAAGAGGGAGGAGGCTGTTGCGAGGGATGCGGTGGATTTGGGGACGAGGATTGAGACGGCGAGGGTGGATGAGGAGAAGGAGAGGGAGGAGAAGAGGAGGAAGAGGAATGAGAAGAGAAGGAAGACGAAGGATGGGATGGGGAATGTGGAAGTAAAGGTTGAGAATGATGGTAACATCTTTTGATTGATGAGATTGGTCTTTGAAAGGGATACTCTGAGGATACGGTCTCGATGGCCCGACTCGGTATGGTTTTGCATGCGATTTTAGCGAGGCGTTGGTGGTTACGACGGGCCGTTCACTTATGTTGGAAGGTCTTGATTTATTGGAGAGAAAATGAGTCCATGTGGCTCAGTTGTGAGCATGAAATGCAGCGATCACATGTAATTCGTTTCATGAAGCAGTGATTCTCATCACAGGCTCACAGAGGGCGATATAACTATGTACATAGCACCCCAATTGGGCATCTTGATGATCTGACGATCTATTCTCTTGGTCATGTCATTGTTGATATCGCGAACAATCTCCAGCACATCAAGTTGCCAATCACCAGACTTTATGTTGTGGCTAACCATATACCACCACCGCAAGCAACATAACTTTTGTATGATCCCAGTGAAGTATAGGTAGTCTCGCAGTCGAGCATGTGAAGACAGGATCACGTGCAAGAGTTTAAATTTGCCCTGCATGTGCAGGCGCGCGCGCGTGCTTTCTCGCGCCTGAAACGCCGATCGCCGAGCGGCAGTGTAAACAGCACTTTTGCCAGCGACAACATCAAAACAAACCACCCACTGACCGCAATTCCGCCACCAACGCACTCCGACTCGAAGCGCGTTGTCGCATAGATCAGTAGCGCATGACTGGGCACTGGACCTCCTTCCACTACACTTACTAACTACAGCGCCCCTCACAACAAATACACCCCATCAGCAGAGATGTCCTCGGACGAGTCTGCCTTCGATGTGGGCGCCAGCAGCGACTTTGAGCCCGAGCCTCTGCCCAAGGCCGTAAGTTCAATCTCGACGATTTCACGTGTCCGAATGATTTGCTAACAATATCACAGAAGGCCAAGGCTCCCCCTAAAGCAGCTGCAAAGAAAGCAGCACCAAAGCCCAAGGCTACGAAGCAGACGACCCTGAAAACCACAAAAGCTCCCGCGAAGGCAGCACCAAAGAAGCGCGCAAAGCCAGACTCAGATCTCGAAAACTCGGACGAGGAAATGGACTCGCTTCACGATGACACCCTCCTCTCCAACACACCTCCTGTCGCGAAGAAACAGAAGAAGGCGCCAGTCTCCAAGGCAGGCAGCCAACCGCTCGCTGAGCTGGAAAACGAGAGCTATGCCGTGGACGGAGCATCAGAGCCAAAGGCGAAGAAGAAGGGCGCGACCGATCAATACCAAAAGCTCACCCAGCTGGAGCACATTCTCAAGCGTCCGGATACATACATTGGCTCGGTGGAGGCTACAACAGAGCAAATGTGGGCTTTCAACTCGGAAACAGTCTCCATGGAGAACCGCAAGGTCACATTTGTCCCTGGTCTTTACAAGATTTTCGACGAAATTCTGGTCAACGCCGCAGACAACAAGCAGAGAGACAAGAACATGAACGAGTTGAGGGTTGAAGTCAACCGTGAAGATGGCATGATCTCCGTGCGCAACAACGGTCGCGGTATCCCGGTCGAGATGCACGAGAAGGAAGGCATCTGGATCCCCGAGATGATTTTCGGTCACCTCCTCACATCTTCCAACTACGACGACGAAGAGGCCAAAGTCACTGGTGGCCGTAACGGTTACGGTGCCAAGCTCACCAACATCTACAGCACAGAGTTCTCTCTCGAAACCGTGGACTCAAAATCAAAGCAGCGCTATCGTCAGACATGGCGCAACAATATGAGCGTCATGGAAAAGGCGCGCATCGACAAGATCAAAGGTGACGACTACACCAAGATCACTTTCAAGCCCGACTTCAAGAAATTCGGCATGGATTCTATGGACGACGACTTTGAAGCGCTAGTCAAGCGCAGAGTCTACGACATGGCAGGTACTTGCACTGGTATCAAGGTTTACCTCAACGGCGAGAGGATCAAGATCACCAAGTTCAAGCAGTACATGGAGATGTACACCAAGGCTATCAAGACCGAGAACCTTGCGGACAACGGCTCAGCGCCCGAACAAGTCATTCTGACCGACAACCCCCACGAGCGCTGGGAAATTGGTTTCGCGGTCTCAGACGGTTCATTCCAGCAGGTGTCATTCGTCAACTCCATCGCGACCACACACGGTGGTACCCACGTCAACTATGTCGCCGATCAAATCATCGACAAGCTGGAAGAGATAGTCATGAAGAAGAACAAGGGCGGTGTGAAGTTGAAGAAGGCTCAGATCAAGAACCACATCTTCCTCTTCGTCAACTGTCTGATCGTGAACCCTGCGTTCACATCTCAAACTAAGGAACAATTGACCACGAAAGCAAGCGCTTTCGGCAGCAAGCCTCAAGTATCCGACAAATTCTTGAAGGACATTGCGAAAACAGAGGCTGTCACCAACATCATCCACTTTGCGCAACAGAAGGCCGACAAGGTTTTGTCGAAGTCCGATGGTAACAGGCGCCAGCGTATGAACAACTCCAAGCTCACCGATGCCAACAAAGCCGGTACCAAGGATGGCTACAAGTGTACCCTCATTCTCACTGAAGGTGACTCTGCTTCCGGTCTTGCGCTGGCAGGCCGTGCGGTCGTGAATCCGGATCTGTTCGGTGTCTTCCCACTGCGTGGTAAGATGTTGAACGTCCGTGATGCATCGATCGATCAGATATCGAAGAACGCTGAAATCCAGAACATCAAGAAGTTCATGGGTCTGCAGCATAAGAAGGAGTATACCGACACCAAAGGCCTGCGTTATGGTCACCTCATGATCATGACCGATCAGGATCACGATGGTTCTCATATCAAAGGTCTACTCATCAACTTCCTGCAGGTGCAATTCCCAAGTCTTCTCAAGCTTCCCGGTTTCTTGATGGAGTTCATCACCCCTATCGTCAAGGTGTGGAAGGGCGACGTCAAGCATCCCAAGCAGAAGAGAGACTTCTTCACCATGCCACAATACGAGGAGTGGAAGGCAGAGCCTGGTCACCAGAAGGGCTGGGATCACAAATACTTCAAGGGATTGGGTACCAACGACACGACTGACGCCGAGATCTACTTCGCCGATCTGGACAAGCATCTCAAGGAGTTTCACACCATGCAGGAGGGCGAAGCTGAGCTCATTGATCTCGCTTTCTCCAAGAAGAAGGCAGATGCTCGTAAGGGCTGGCTCCAGGAGTTCAAGCCTGGTACCTACCTTGACATGGCAGGCACCGACCGTATCACCTACAACGACTTCATCAACAAGGAACTCATCTTGTTCTCGATGGCCGACAACCAGAGATCTATCCCGTCTGTCGTTGACGGCTTCAAACCTGGTCAGCGCAAGGTTCTCTACACTTGCTTCCGCCGCAACTTGAAGAAGGACATCAAGGTTGTCGAATTGGCTGGTTCGGTCTCCGGTCTGACCGCCTACTCCTACGGTGAAACCTCCCTCCAGCAGACGATTGTTGGACTTGCGCAAAACTACGTCGGTTCGAACAACATCAACTGCTTGGAGCCGAGTGGCAACTTTGGTTCGCGTCTTCAGGGCGGACAGGATGCGGCCAGCGCGCGTTACATTTACACTCGACTCTCTCCCTTTGCTCGTCGCATCTTCCACCAATCCGACGAGCCTCTTCTCACGTACAACACGGATGATGGCAAGCAGATCGAGCCTGAGGTGTACATGCCTATCGTTCCTATGATCCTCATCAACGGAGCGGATGGTATTGGTACTGGTTGGAGTACTTCCATTCCCAACTACAACCCTGTCGACGTCATCGAGAACCTTAAGGCTCGCATGGAGCCTGGTGCTACCAAGGAGAGCATGACCATGATGAAACCTTGGTTCCGCGGCTGGACTGGTGAAGTTGAAGACATCGGCGGCGAGCGCTATAAGTTCAGTGGTCGCATCACCGAGACTGGGGAGTGCGAAGTCGAGATCACTGAACTCCCGGTTCGCCTCTGGACCCAGACTTTCAAGGACAGGCTTGAGGACATCATTAAGGCCGAGAAGACTCCTTCGTTCATCAAGGATTATACCGAGTACAACACTCCAGCGAAGGTGCACTTCATTGTCAAGCTCGAGGAGAGCAAAATGAAGTTGATTCGTGGTAATGACAAGGCCATCGAGGAAACCTTCAAGTTGTCTAGCACGATGGCCACGACGAACATGGTCGCGTTCGACCAGCATGGCCGCATTCACAAGTACCATACTGTGCTCGACATCATGGAGGAGTTCTACGACGTTCGTCTCAAGGGCTACCAAGAACGTCATAAATTGATGGTGAGAGAGATGGAGAAGGAGCATGCCAAACTCACCAACCAAGCAAGATTCGTCAAAGCCATCATCGACGGTAAGCTCGTCGTCTCCAAGAAGAAGAAGGC
Source organism: Cladosporium velox (assembly GCA_024604135.1). Lineage (NCBI taxonomy): Eukaryota > Fungi > Ascomycota > Dothideomycetes > Cladosporiales > Cladosporiaceae > Cladosporium > Cladosporium velox. The sequence goes on along the minus strand of JANIIF010000020.1, from coordinate 237,413 downwards.
AGTCTTGGTCGCCGAGCTCGACAAGGCCCAGTACAAGCGCTTCCCCAAGATCGCAGACGCCAAGAAGCAAGGCGAATTCGAGGCCGTTGTTGAGCAAGATGAAGATGAAGCCGAAGATGCAGAGACTACTGCCGGTGGCAGCGACTTCGACTACTTGCTCGGTATGGCTATCTGGTCGCTTACGCAGGAGCGTGTAGACAAGCTCAATGGCCAGATCGCGGACAAGGAGGCTGAACTCGATGCTCTGCTTCGCAAGTCTCCGAAGGACCTTTGGACTGCGGATCTCGACGAGCTCCTCGAGGAGTGGCAGACCCAACTTGACGAGGCAGAAGCTCGCGCGAAGAAGGTCAGGAACAAGGGCCGTCGCACATCTGCTAAGCTCGGCATTGGTGCCAAGGGCGGTAGGAAGCGCAAGGTCGACAGTGACGATGACTCGGATGGCGATTTCGTTACCAAGAAGCCCAAGGCGGCGCCGAAGAAGAAGGCTGCTGCGAGCAGTGCGCTAGCCAGCTTGAAGGTGGAAGATGACGACGACTTCCCTATGGTCAATGGCATCGAGCAAAAGCCGGTGGTCAGACCAGCTGCCGCGCAGCAGATGACGCTCGACAGCGCTTTCGATAGGCTGAAGTCAGTATCGTCGACGTCTACACCGGAAGTCGAGGCGACGGCTGGCGCGACGAAGAAGGCTGCCACAAAGGTACCTACCAAGGCCGCTGCTGCGAAGGCTGCGCCCAAGAAGAAGATCCTTGACCTCAGCGATGATGATGATGGGGATGACTTCCTTGATATTGCCAAAGCTCCTACCAAGACCGCCACGACCAAGGCGCCTGCCGCAAAGGCTGCACCCAAGAAGAAGATCGTTGATCTCAGTGATAATGACGATGATGACTTCCTTGCTATCGCCAGAGAGGCTTCTAGCAAGCCCGCCACGACTAAGGCACCTGCCGCGAAGGCTGCGCCGAAGAAGAAAGTCGTTGATCTGAGCGATGAGGATGAGGACGACTTCCTCGCTATCGCCAAGGAGGCTCCAGCCAAGCCCGCTGCACGCGGTGGCAGAGCTGCTGCTCAAAAGGCAAAGAGCTACAAGGTACCTGATGACAGCGATGAAGACATGTCCGACGGCAATGACAGACTCGACGACGTGAGCGCCATGGTCAAGGGCATCGGTGCTGGCGCTGGCGAAGGAGCTACGAGGTTCTTCCACCCACCATCCGCCGTCCGTCCTACCAGCAGCAACCTGAAGGCCAAGAAGCGTATTGTAGATGACGAGGACATCTCAGCTGATGAGACAGACTGGGCCGCACTGGCGCAGAACTCACCCGCAAAAGCCACTGACCGTACGCTCCTGTCAGAGGAAGGCTCAGACGACATGGAACCTCCTACGCCCAAGCCTGCCGTCAGCAAGGTAGCCGCCAAGCTCAAGGCAACCGCTGCACCGAAGACCAACGGCACTCTCAAGCCCAAGAAGGCTCCGGCTCCCGCACCAGCACCGGCACCTAAGACTCTTTCACCAGCCGCGAAGGCTTACGCTGCAAAGCAAGCCAAGGCCGGCGCTGCTAAGGCTGCCCCTTCACGCCTGAAGAAGGTCATCTCCGACGACGAGGATGAGTCAGTTGATGCCATCGCGAACGACATCTTGAGCGACGACGACGAGGATCTGGACAGCCCGGCTCCCGTCCCTGCTAAGAAGGCCGCACCTGCCGCAGCCGCCAGGCCTTCCAGGCGTGCTGCTGCTGCGAAGCCCAAGGCCAAGTACGCGCTTTCTGACGAGGATGACGAGGACGACTTTGATCAGGAGAGCGAGGAGGATGAGTTCGATATGGATGAGAGTGATTGAGCGCGTTAGCTACGCGGTGGATGAAGAGTCCGCCGCAGGAATATTTTCGTATTCTTCGTGATATGCTCCGGGGTTAAGGTGCTAGGCGTTGATACCCCAGCTTGAAGGATGCTGCGGTGAAACATGTAATAGTAGTTTTGGCGAGATCATCGCCTTTGAATGATCGCATGATGATTGTTTTGCCTTTTGCTTTGATTTCATTCACGTATTTTGTGCACGTGTCCGATTGTCTTCGAACCTGCTCGAGCTTGGAATTGCGTACCACCACTTGGTCTATTGCGTCTCCGCTTGCGGGGTTATTCCCACTGGAACACATCAGACCTTGACGATCCAGTCCGTATGCATGTGGCCAAAAAAACCCTGCAGTGCTCAAAATCAGTTGGAGCAGAGCAGAAGGACCGTGAGCGGACAATGGGTGAAGAGTTGCTCCGAAAAGGAAGCTCGGTGTGGGACGGATGGCCGAGCTTGGTCTGTTGCTGACCAATCTTGTCCGTACGTCTTGCATATACTGGGGTTCCATTCATCGCGTCTTCACAGTGGCATTAGTATAACAGGACTTGGATCTAAGGATTTATAGACACACCTCTCCCATCAGCACGACTCCTTCTTTCATGTCCATTCGCCGCCTATCCGCTCTCAGCAAGCATATCAACACGTACGTCATATCTGATGACAACATCAGATCCACCTCAATAAACAGAAACAATTCACAAAATCCTAACAACCACTCCAGCACTCCAACAAGACACTCAATACCGTCTTTCCGCACGAGTCTGGACACTACTACCAGTAAAATGGCCGCCCACACTAACGGCGCCTCTGCCACCCACGCCTCCGCCACCGCAGACCCAGGCCCTCTTCCTCCCAAGATCACCATCTACACCAACCATGCCTGCCCCTTCGCTCACCGCGCTCACATCGCTCTCGCGGAGCTGAATTTGCCCTACTCGGAAGTCATCATCGACCTCAACACCCCTCGCCCGCAATGGTACCTCGACCTCAACCCTCGCGGCCTCGTCCCGACCATCGCCTACTCCGTGCCAGGCCTCTTCGACAAGGACGAAATCATCACCGAGTCCGCCATCGTCGCGCAGTTCCTCGCCGACGCTTTCCCCGGCCCTTTCCTGCCGGCTAGCAAAGAAAGCCCCACGTCCGCCCTGCAGCGCGCCCGCATCAACTTCTTCGCCGACACCTGGAGCAGCAAGATTGGCTCGCTTCTCTACCCACTCTTCATGGCCCCGGACGCGGCCGCCAAAGACGAGCTTGTCACCAAGACCGTTGAGGCTGTCGAGAAAGAGATTGAGCCATTGCTTACTAACGCCGCGCCTTTCTTCAATGGTTCGCAGGAGCTGACGCTTGCTGAAGCGTTGGTTGCGCCTTTCTTGATTAGGCTGTACGATGCTTCTGAGGACGGTGAGCTGGCTCCTAAGGCGCTGGCGGAGAAGTTAGATGCTCTGCCGAACTTTGCCAAGTGGGCGAAGGCAGTGCGCGCGAGGCCGAGTGTTACGGGCATCTATGATGCGAAGAAGGTTCTGGAGGGAACCAAGGCGAGGTTGGCGAAGATGGCGGCGGCGAAGAAGTAAGGCGCTGACACCATTTGCTCGAGGTCTTCACCAATGATTTGATAGCGTCCCGAATGAACTCAAGCCCAATCGTCTTGAACATACGTCGATTTGCGCCACAATAACACAAAGCCGCTCTGTCATGATCTGCACCAAAGTGGACGCGAATCCTTCCCTCAAACGACGTGATGTGATTGGCGTTTAGTCATTATAGATTTGGTAGCACGACTGGTGACCAAGCGCTCTGTACTTTGCGTCTATCGATGAATGTACTGCCTTCGCTGATAAGTAGCTCGAAGAATTCCTACAAAGGTCAGTGATAGTCTTTCGAGTCACAGCCATAACACGCACGTTTGAGCCGCTGCAATCAACGTTCCCCTGTATGGACTCCAGAAGCGCCGATCGAATGTCGCTTCCAGCGTGAGAGATGGTCGGATCAGCTCCGGCTTGGAGCAAGACTTTTCTGCAGATCTGAGCTCGGTCGAGAGATTCTCTGGTGGTTTGATCTGTGTGTCGGAAGGCGAGGAGAGCTGTTGTTTGATGGGATGTGCTACATATGTGTTGGCATCAACCTTGCAAAACCTCAATGTGTGCAAGGCTCGGTATTGGGCGGCATTGCGTAGATGGAGGGTCGAGTCGATGATACGTACCGATAATGGTCGTAATGGAATCGATCTACTTCAGCACCGCTGTCTACAAGGAACTTGCAGACCTTGACGCTTGCATGCAAGGAGGCATACTGTAGTCATCAGTACGTTTCGACCTCAGTGCCTGACACGTATATTCATACTCACAAATAGAAGAGAGCGACCATCTTCATCACAGTCTCTCAAACACACCTCTCCTGCTCGCAAGAGTTCGTTCAGGCTGCGAAGATCATCGTTTGCAACAAGTTTGAAGATCCTGTCGGTGTTCCTAAGGTGGCGGTATGTGAAGAGTATTGGATGAAACCATGTGTCTCTCTCGATGCTGGATTCCTCGTTGAAGATTGCTGTGATATGGGTTCCCACGCCACTGCGCAGACGCCGGACATGCAGAGACGAGCGAGTCTGAATATCGGCATGATCTTCTAGGCGGCCGGGCTTCACTGTCTTCACTGTCTTCGTGATCAGAGAGATCTGCCAGTGTCCAGAAACGACACTAATCATCTTGCTCTCGGCCCTGGAGAACTGGGCAACTCGTTGTCGCGAACATGGTGTGTTGATACCGATTGATCTCGGCTCCTCTATTTGCTTTCGGAGGTTCTCAATATGTTTTCCCATCTCTCTGGAAGGCCCGCTGCCGTGCTCTGGCTGTGTGATGGTGTTCAGGATCGCATCTAGCTGCGCTCCAATACTTGCACTGCCTGTACTTGTTTTCAGCGTCGGCGAACCTGTAGCCTGTTGCCTCAGACAGGCTAGTGCAACGTCCAAAGATGGTCGTGATCTGGCCGGGCGCAAAGAAGGCAGCATCGTCGTATCCGCGTTCCAAAACAGATTATAAGTGGTGAGGTACGTGTTGTTGCCGATGTGTTGCCTGCTCATGTCACTGGCCTGTATCTTCGAAAAGTGCTGGGCACTTTGGCGTCCTCTACCACGACGAGCGTCTCTTTCAAATTGGTGCGTGTCACCGCTGTTCGTGGACATGTTTCGTCGGACTTGTTTTGAAGCAATGTGTGAAAAGAGTTTGGGCAAGATCAAGCACAGCAGACATCGCCACACTCCTTTTTCTCAAGTGATGTATTGTACATCAAGTCAACTGAGTGCAGGATTTTACATTCTGATAAAGCGGTGAGTCTCTTCCAACACACTAGGCAATCTTCTCGCCACCAAAGCATGATCTCGTGATTGGCAGAGAGAGAGAGTCGCCTCATTTCTGTTAGGTGGAGGCGTCAGCTGAAACATCCTTGCAAAAGCACAGACTCAGTGTTGGCACAGGGTTAGAACGAAGGAAGTGTCTCGTGAACGTATGTGGTCTCAGTTCTCAATCTATTCGTTACATTACAGCTATAATGTGGGACAATGCTGGCCCAGTTGTCACTTCGAAGGCGCTTTAGATGACGGCGGATTCTGAGACTCACTATTGTGCGCACGTCAAAGAAACCTGCCATGTCATTCTTGTGAAAGGAACGTAATTACCGTCATACTGCCCAAAACCAAATGATAATCTCAAGTACGCAGTCCGTCTCTCCGCCCACCATCATCCCGCCTACGTCTGCCAACTACCATCAAAGCTCTGATTCGTTTACCCCGACACAGACATTTAGCCCCAAAACGGTTTGCAAGACCGCTCCACAGGATATAAACGTATCGGGCAAATCCATTCAAGCGACGTGGTTAACGTGCTTGACGTTGTCAAGAGCGATGTAAGTCCTCTCCGAGATCGGCTCGCTGCTCGCAACAGCCCAAGTAACATTCTTCAAATTCTTAAAGCTCGCCGGCAGCTCGGCGTACACCAAATTGGCATTCAGAGTGCTGTCCGGCACGTACGAGAACGTGGTGACAGGCAACTGCTTGTCGTCGGCAGTGTACGCCACGACGCTGAGAGTGCCCGGCTGCGCCAGGCCGGCGGTGGTGCCGGTATCGGTGCCGAAGCCGAACCAGAAGCTCTCGAGGTCGAAGGACTTGACGCCCGAGCTGGTGCTGGCGACGGCTTGGGCATAGGTGTTGAGGGTGAGCTCGCCGAGCTGGAGGAGGTCGAGGGGTCCAGCGGCTCCGGCCTGCTGGGGCTTGGAGTGCGGGACTACGGAGGCGAGGCCTTCGATTGGGCGCTGTTGGGAGTTGTTAGAGAGGAACCATGTTGACGTTCGTCTGGGATGATGAGAACTTACGAGGACGACGACGCCGCCCCAGCCAAGGCCGTTGTACAGGCCGACGGGGAAGAGTTGGGGAACTGCGATAGTCGTGGAGAGATCATCGAACTGTTACATATAGGTCAGTCGATTGTATTTTTGAGAGAGGCTTTGAATTAGAATCGTACGTTGCTGTCGTAGCGCTGGTCTGCGCGCCTTTCGATCTCGGCGGGCAGAGCAAGTGCGGAGGCACCGGCGGCCAGGCTGATGATGTTGTTGAAGGTCTTCATAGTGATGAAATCTTGATGGAGTGTTGCGGTGTTGGTGGTAGTAGTAGAGTGTTTGTTGGTACTGTTGGTGTTCTTGTTGTGGGTATTTCGAGCGCTCTCGCACCAGTATTCATACCCTTCGTTTGTATGCATTCACGAACAGCCTGATCGATAATGTCGCAAGGCGTGCTGATTATGAGTTTCTTCGCCATCGTTACCAGCAATGGCGATATGTTACGATCGAACGATCATGTTCGTTGTATGTGTGTGTTCGTATGGGATTGCGACGGCTCAAAGTCGTGATGAATGTTAGAACGAGAAGAGCTCCTCGAAGGTTTATGAGCTAAGCATGCATCATGAACCTCAAAGGCAACGTACTCTCTTTCTTGTCCAATCGTGCAAGCGTGAAGTTCTCCTAGTTAGAGTCTTCTCACTATGGTGCATGAGATCGCTGTCGATAGTGTCCTATTGCTAGTGGGCCTGAAGCTCCCAACGGCCAGGTTGCCGGGTGATTGGCATGTGTTCTTGAAGAGATTCCGGAGTTCCTGGGTTTAGGCTTCGACACGATGAACGGTCAACGCCACTTACGATATTTATGCGAGCATGTGAGGGCTTCCGTGCCGTCGTGTGGTCGATATTGGAATGAGGTGACCGGAGCGCGTTCCGTTCAAAGTACTCTTTTGGACTCGTCTTTTTGTTCCATCTGTATCTCCTGTGACCAAGATGGTGATAATTATAGCTCCGAAGCGTCATCATAAGACCACATTCATGACGATACAAACGCCTCGTTCGATCACATGAGGTGTGTAGATGTTTGTGATTCCAGCACAGTCGTGCACACTCCGGCATCGTGGACGACTCGATGCACCGTCTGACGTCTGCGGTCTCGAACCTGAAGAGCCTCAGACCCAAGGCGGCAGTAGTGTCGAACCTAAAAAGTGTAATATGCAATGTAGATCAGCACGCAACATGGAGTCATCTGAATCCAGATTCCGTGACTTTGGATAGCTACAATCAGATTCCCTCTCGACAAATCACAGCGTGGAGTGCCATTATGAGAGACTCCACTCCAGCTATAGAACTACGCTTGGATCTCGATCTGAGCGATCATTCCAAATGCGAACGCTGAAAGGGTACGATAGCTGAAGATGCTGGGTGTGAAATTCATTCTTCGCATGATGGTGAATTTGCAATCCCATGATCCGGCAGTTCAACGCTTTCGAAGCTACACTCCCAAATGGCTTCATGTATGCCGGACGGCTGAAGATGATTTCTCATCAACTTGGATTCTACAGTCGACATGGCAGCACTGTGACGTCTTGCCATATCACGAGCTGCGTGGCTCTTACATGACTAAAGCTTCCATAGCTCACAGCATCAAACTATCATAGCGAAGCTCAATATCTTGTATTAGCGATACTTTGAGAACGAACGAAAAAGTAAAGTTGTGTGATCATTTCCCAAGAACTAGATTTTCATCCTTCAAGATGACCTCAATTCGGTTTTCATGTCATCCATTGTCTCGTAATACACCCATCAAGAGGCAAATCTGAAGTCCAGTCTCTTGTTACCCTTGTCAGTAGTAGTCTTCACATAGTGCTCCTTCTCGTCGTCGCTCATTGCGCTCCAGACACGGTCACGGCTTCTGCAAAACGATCAGTGGACTGTACAAAACACCAAATTGATAAGATACGTACGCATTGACACGATCATAGAAGATTTTAGCCCCTATAAAAAGGATCATGTTCCAAACACAAACTCCGATGAGGGCAGAGTTTCCAGTGCGGTACAGCGGCTTGTCCGCCTCTCTGTAGATTTGCGATGAGATGATGCTAGAGGTCTGCACGGACATGTTATATAGTGCCGAAGCAACCGTGCGTGTACGGACTGTGCCTGCGTTGCGACTTGTGATGGCTACCAAGATGGCGTGAACGTACGGGTAGCCGACGATGAGAGTTGCTATGACGTATCGAGACCAGTGCGATGTGCCTTCCGGGATGGTCACCAAAGCAATGAGTAAAGGAAGCGTCCATAGTTGGCCGATGAGTCCGAGGATGAATCTCTGGTTGATGCGCTCGGAGAGCCAGGTCCAGAAGAGAAGTTGGAGGATGAAGAGAACATAGGCAGGAATGGTGAGCAAATTGGTCTCAAATGTACCGAAGCCGAGCGATCTGATGTTGAGCGTGAGATAGTTGGCAGGAGGAGTCTGCGAGTCTGGTTAGTGGTGACTTCAATTAGTCTCGAGGCACTACTCACGTTCGGAATTGTCCAGCTCAGGCCAATAAGATAAGTCGGCCACATGTGCCAATCCAGAAGACACTCCTTCAACATGCCCAGACTCAAGGCTTCGCGGTTGTGCATGTCTCCCTTCGAAGGATCGTCACGGATGATGCGGTTGGCGATGATCTTCTCCTCACGCTCATCAAACCAGCCTGCCTTGCCGCGGAACCAACTAGGCGTGGTGTATGGGCTTGAGGGGAGGTAGAACCAAGAGAGAACACCGATCAAGCCTGTCAGTGTACCTTCAAGCGCGAAGAGCCATGCCCATCCTGGTAGGCCATTGATACCTCGCATACGCAGGATACCGTACGCCAGGAAAGCTGAGACGATCTGTGTCCCTTGGTAGGCTACCCAAAAGAAGCTGAGGCGCTGAGGCAGCTCCGAGCTCTTGTAGTAATAGCTGAGGTATAAGATAGCATCTGGGATGAAACCGCCCTCGATCAATCCGAGAAGGAACCTGCAGATGAAGAAAGATGTCCTGCCACTGAGGAAAGCTTGGCAGCTGGCGACGAGTGACCATGATACCATCTGTACAGGGATCCATCTGTCGGGGCCAAGGCGCTTAGAGATCATCTGTGATGGAAGCTCTGCGAATAGGAAAGAGCAGTAGAAGATCGACATTCCGTTGTTGTAGTCATTGGTGGTCATGCCCAGATCCTTGAGCATGTTGTCCGAGAGTGCTTGGTTGATGTTGCCTCTGGAAAACGATCAGACTTGCTCAATGATTTGCCGCCCTGCAGAATGGCAAAGTCCCTAGTGGGGATGTCATAATCTTACCTATCAAGCTGGAGTGCAAAGAACATGAGACATGCAAAGGTGCAAATTCGCCAATCGATCTGGTCCAAATGTCAGTCTTTTGCCCTTATAAGTTACAGGTAGGGCAAGCAATCTGTATCTTACCTTACGAACAAGATGCCTTTCTTCACTGTCAGACCAAGTGAACTTCTCATCATAGCGATGGATACCCTCCCAATGGGAGCCCGGTCGGTAGTATGCGATCAAATCCTTCGATGCGAAAGTCGTACTACCACTTTGGGGCTCGAAAGCTTGTGTGACGGTGGGCAACGGCTTGACAACATTGACAGTCTGGAACCCAGCACCAAGCGAGGCTGCAACAGAGGACCTTCTGCGAGTCTCTTGGGGTTCATCGGAAGGCGATAGCGTTTCCTCGAATTCTTTAGCCATGTTTGCGAGCGACGATCCAGCAAGACGCCAGAGCCAATGGTGTGTTCTTGGTGTGCTTGACGGGTCTTAATAAATCAATAGTCCGTACTTATCTATACTCTTTAGTGCTCTAGACGTCCAGCGGCATCGCAGAGCCGATGGACAGCCAGACTCCATCATCGCTTTTGCTTTTGCTTCCTCGATGCCATTGTTGTGCCGCGCCTTCACGATAAACGACACTATACAGCCAATGGCCGTACAGCATGGCCGCCGAGTTGCATCGCAGCTAAGCTTGTGTGGCTTAATTTGAGCACGCAAGCATACGTGCAAGCTCCTGCGAAGCAGTCAACGTGCGAGCTTTTGGACATCGCGTGCTTGTGGCGTGCGTTTGCGTGACGGAGCCTGGATATGTCGGAACAGATTTGCGACTTGATCGCCTTCCATGAGTTCTGGGCTCTTTCGCCACGTGAGATGAAGTGCTCGCCTCGTGCAGTCGTCGGAGAGATACACGAACCATCATTCAGGATTCATCGCGTATTGTGACCTTGCAGGATCGCTTGTTGACGTGGCTGACCGCAAACTTCCAGGGCCGCAGAAGTATTCGTACGGAATATAACGAGATTGAGACAATTCGTCCCAACTTAGATCCGATGGCAGCGATATCGGTGCGAGAGGGGAACTCTAAATGCTCATACTCGTCCCAATAACAAGTACGCCTGTCGTGATGTTGGCTTATATCCCTGTCATGGAAACGAAATACGTCGTATGTCTTGGTGCAGAGGTATACATACTATATTTGTCCAGGATGAGCTTTCTTTGTGAACCCTAACCCGATCATCCGCACCTTCTTGACAACTTGAACACATGCATTCATGTTTGTTTTGCTCATATCGCTTGAGAATCGAAGTATCACGTCAGTGATGGTCTGTAAATAGCCTTATTGGCCGGTCTATATATGCTGGTAATGATCAAGACAAAAAAATCGCTATCGAACAGCACGCTAGGCTTGTGATTACGCAGTATCGCATTTCTCAATTGCCGCCAAAAGATCCGACGCAAGAACGTCAATACCTCCAGTTTTCGAATCCTCAATTCCGAATCCAAGGAAGATAACATCGTCGAGGTATCCATGATACAGACGAGATGGATCCTTCCAGCTCATCGATGTAACGTAAAGCATTTCCGACTGCTCTAGCGGAGGGTGGACATCTTTATCATACTCCTTGTGTTCCCCAGGAACTCTGCGACCATGGATCCAGAGCGGCTTTTTCGAAAGCGCATGGATTGGGAAAGGTGCTTTCTGCCTGAAAAGCATGATGTAGGGCTCGTAGACGGAGTGCAGGCTGCGCTCAGTCTTCCGCTGGAAGATGGTCATGATGAATGTGTTCTCTGGGGTCTTCTTGCATCCTGGGTCATTCTTCACACACATGGTGATGGACAGACTGTTGGTCGCTTGGTGGAACTTGGACTCTGGTTCTTCAAGCTCCGCGCCCATGATCCGCTTCATGCAGCGAGCGTCGGCTTCATGCGCGAGATGCGCGAGATCATCTCCAACCGACCCATCCTTGTTCAATTTCGCATATGCTCTTTTGGGGTATACGTCGTAATGGGCATGAATCTGGCCCTCGATGTCCCAGAAGACGAACCAGTTCTTCTCTATAGGACCGTGTGGCGCTGGTCTTTGCAGATCGGTGGCGTGTCGGAAAGCGTAAGCTGGGTCGTACTCGTGCTGCCAATCCACTAGGCGGCGGAAGTCCTGCATCCATAATCCAAAGCAGCTGTGTTGCGATTGCGAGCCATAGATCACATAAGGGCGATCTGGGCCATGGAAGACTCTCGCATCGTGAGGTCCAATACCCGCATCGTAATAATCCAGGTCGCCGCTGCAATGCGAGCTTGACGTGGAAGCGATAGGGAGGATTGTCGGATGGTGGAGACATTGTAGGTCGCCATCGCGGAATGACGCTTCGCATGCCAATTCCGTGAACCACGCCCAATTATGCTCTTTTGTTTTGTGTTGTTGTGCGATTATGAACCAGACGTCCTTTTTGGTTGGATGTGAGACGATGTTGGGGTTAATGGTGCGGTGGTCCTCGAATCTGACAAGGAAGTAGCGGCCATCCTCAGTTGACTGAGAGAAGATCTCGTGATGTGTTTCTATGGCGAATTTCGTGGGTTCATTGTGATCTTTGGACTTGTCTTTTGGCTTGTCTTCTGGCTTCTCTTCTGGCTTGCCATGGGGAGCAGCATGCGAGTAATCGATTTTATCGTGCGTGGTCAATCTGCCCGTATTTTGCAGTGATTCGAACTCGACTGAAGACCAGGTACCACTTCTCCAGTGGTAATTCAATCCAGCTCCAGCATTACTGCTCTTCACATTGGCGTAGATGACCGCGCAAAGCACAAAAATTAGTAGCGCGGCGCTCGGTAGTAGAATCTGACGATGTCTCTGGAGTAACATGGCCGCGACATGGTGCTGTGTGTGAGTGCTCGACGGCGTGGAGTACTTTGAGTACGAGACGAGACGCGAAGGGTCCCTTGGGTCAATTACTGAGACGCAGGTCCGGAGGGTCCGTGTCACATGATTATGAGTTGTTTTTGTGGACCCTGGGCCTCGCCTCGGAGGTACTTGTGGAAATGAACATAACTAGCTTTGCATGGCGGGGGACTCATGGAATTAGACTACGCGCTATTGATTCCTACAACCGAGCTTGACCGTGCCACACCCCGGCGTCGCGAGCCGGAGGTTCGTGATTCATGCCTATCAATCGTATTGTAAAGTGTCTCGAATGTCAAAGTTGAAGCGAAGTAGACAAGCTTCCGAGCGGCCCATTGTTCAACAATGGAGCATCAGAATGACCGATACGGTTTGGGCAATTATCATTTATATAATCTTGACAGATATTTACGAACACTGTAGGTGATATACATGTGATCTGACTCTTATTTGTGGTTATTTCTCATGGATTGTAGAGAATGAAAGATAGGATTAAGCAAGCACAGTCCTCTCTTGCTGAGGAGCAGTTAGCCGTTTGTACAACCAAGCGCAAAAGGCGATGCTATTATCATCGATCAACGTCGTCGCGACCTCAGCCAACCAAAGAGTCAGCGGTAAGAGGAACAAATGCGGAATAAGAAACCTCGGTTCCAATCCCAGTGGCCCAATAGCAGGAAGTGGGAACAGACCCGACCAACCCGGTATGGTCAAAGCATGGAATTGTTTTGACCAGCCCACTGCCGCATAGATCCTGTCTCCAATCGTCCAGAGCACGGGGCCGTGCAACAGGTAGAACATGTATGAGACGCGGCCGAGGTATTGGCAGAATCGAGTCTCGAAGAAGCGTTTGAGCCAGGCAATGCGTGGCACTGTGAACACTAAGATGGCCGCAGCGTAGAAGAGATAGAACCATTTAGGATCGAAGACTGCTTGGGGCTTAAACCAAGCCAGGTAGTACCATCCTGGAGAGTCGCGGATCACTTCTATACTGGTGTCATATGAGGGCACACCTCCCAGATAGATGCTGATGATGAGCAGAAAGTGGAAGAAAGGTGTTTTGATGCCTTCCCAGCGAGCAAGCCATGTAGAAGATGCGTCTTCCTCAAGCAGGTAGTCGATATCGCATATAAACATGCCTGCCATGAACATAGCGTAGTGAGAGCCATCGGCGATGTAGAGGAAGTAGAAGATGAGTAGTCCCTCGCAACAGATCCGAACTTTGCGTGTGAGGCGTGAGAATGCAAGGAGTACCGTATAGATGACAATGGATCCTCTCATTTCGATGGGAATTGACCAAGCATGTGCATGATAGTAGAAGCGTGGATCTCCTCCAAGGCGGAAGATGAATGTAAAGTTCTTCGTCTCAGCGTACCACCTCCACAGTTCTGCACCATAAGTGGACTCGGGGATGAAGTCCGCCATGACACCGAACACATGCCACGATAACAGGAGGAGGAATGTGACGCAAATGATCGGAAGATACAGCCTAAGCCAACGTCTGAATAGTCCAGATGCCAGAGCATCACCAAGCTTGGTGTGTTCACCTGCATTGATGAGGGCTAACGGCTTCGTGGACAAGACGTAGCCGGACAAGACGAAGAATGTTGCAACGGCGTAGTGGCCGCCTGTGAAGAAAGTCCGGATACCAGGGAGCGCGGCGAAGTAGTGACGGCCATCATAGCCATAGGCATTCTCCAATTTACCGTCGGCTTGCATGGACTCATGACTCCAGAGCTCGTGGTGAAGCCAGTATACGAGGAAGGCCGCAAAACCACGGATACCGTCAAGGTACGCAGTTCGTCTGAGTTTCGTGCATTTCGAACTCCGCTTCAAATAGAAAGGCTGTAGGGCGTAAAGAAGTGGTAGGAAGGCCCGGAATATGTGTACGAGGATTTTCCTGAAGCGAGATTGGGGTTTCGGCTGGGTGCAGGTGGCGTCCTCCCCTTTCTCAATGGCTGTATCCGTCTCGAAGGACATCTTGAGATTCAGAGGGAGGAGTGAGATTGTTCAGGTGTGTTTGGAGATGGAACATGAGAGCTTCGCAGAGTCGACGATGTGAAGGCGGTGTCTGCTTGTCACTTGTTGCAGATCTGTTGATAGTCGGCCTGCAATGATCACACCTTGCCTTGTTGGTATGATCAAAGCGGCGTGACATCGTCACTACTCACTAGACTGCCCGGCCGTTTGACCAAATCAAAAGCCTCAACGAAGAATTCCATATGCGTCTACGCAAGACTAGCCGTCTGTGTGTATAGTGTGGCCATGATCCTAGGGTTCGCCCAATAACACTGGGCGGACGCGTGGTCGCCGGAGGTAGAATGAGCCGCCATGTAGTTTGATTGCGCCAGGCTCCAGGCCAGGTGCCTCGGTCGTGGTGCAAGCGGTTGTCTAATAAAGTTTCTCACTAGTATGGAAGTGTAAGAGGAACTCGACCGATCCAATGGTAGAGCTCACTCAAGCAAGTGTACCTGCATAGTAGGATTTGGATTTGAATTGAGCTGCGACCCTTGGAGAGCACCTGCCACCTCGGCTCCCTGTCTTCTGCTTCCCCGCACGCGAATTGCGGAGTTGCTGGGGCCCGAGCCATCGAAATAATTAATTACGCATGTGAAGACCCTAGCGAAGCTTTGATTGCATCCTATAAGCTTTACCTAGGACGGTTGGTGCATAACTAACAATCCGCCATGCAGGACTCCCCCTGCGACTCGCAATGGTTGGGACTGTCGACTTCGACAATCGAAATTATGCCGGGACGAGTCTGTTTCGTAAGCGGGACATGACAAGCCGAAGCGAGAGATGGAACAATCAATCTGTTCTTCGAAGGAAACTCACTTTCGTTTGGGATCAGTCAGACTCGAGCAATATCTCTGCTCGCGTGTTCATGCGAGCAAGTTGCATCACTTACTATGCCATTCCTTCTCTAGGAATGTCCCCGAAGGATTGCTCCCAGCGATCTTGGCCGGAACAGTGCATTCGCCCGGTGGTTTTGCGCCACTGCTACTGTATGTTTTCAACTAGTCGCAATTGACAGACATATCTAGGTTGATGCGGCGTAATTTCTATTCCCGAGGCAAGCACCGCACACGAGTCAAACCTACATCGTCGACCATCTAGACGATCGGCATGTGACGCCTAAAGAGCACTGACCAGCCGAGTGGAAGGATTAAGCCTTAAGGTGCAATGCCCGCCGTTGCACAAGACACACGCGACAAGATGGTCGACATAGCGAAGATGTCGGGGTCGGTCACGGTGCCTTCATTCCAGCTACCGACTCTGCCCAAACAATTGCAACGAATAACACCGGCGTGTATCGCCCTACTTGTCTTGTTCGTCTTATTCTCCAGCCAGCTTGGCGATTTCGGATCAAAAGTTTTCGTCTCAAGGAGCACACCTTTTCCTCGAAAGATCTGGCAAACATGGAAGGTGGATCCTCTCGACTTCGAAGAGCGAGATCTCAACACAGCGCGCTCTTGGACGAGACAGAACCCAAGTTACCGATATGAGGTCTTGACCGACCAGAATGATCAGGCGTGGGTCGAGAACGCTTTCGGACCCAATGGATACAACCGCCTCGACATCATCTACATGTATCGCGAACTTACAGCCAAAATCATCAAAGCCGACATCCTTCGCTATCTGGTCATGTACGTCGAAGGAGGCGTTTATGCCGACATTGATGTTGAGGATCTTCGACCGATTGAACACTTTGTTCCTGAGCGCTACCAAGAGGGCGACGTCGACATGGTCCTTGGAGTAGAAATTGATCAGCCGGAGTTCAGCGACCATCCCATCTTAGGACCCAAATCGCAATCTTTTTGCCAATGGACCTTCATGTCGAAGCCTGGACAGCCAGTGATGCTACAACTTGTGGAAAATATTATGCGCTGGTTGAAGGATGTCGCAGAGGAACAGAAAGTTCCTATTGGTGAGATCAAGCTTGACTTCGATCAAGTCATCTCGGGCACAGGCCCATCTGCATTTACACGCGCTGTTTTGGACGAGATGTCCAAGCGAACCGGCAAGACAGTCACCTGGGATACCTTCCACAACATCAACGAATCAAAACTGGTCGGCGGTATCCTGGTTCTGACAGTTGAGGCTTTCGCCGCTGGCCAGGGACATTCGGACTCTGGCAACCACGATACCAAGCACGCTATCGTGAGGCATCACTACCATGCGTCGAAGTGGCCAGATTCTCATCCTCGTTACAAGCACCCCATCTTTGGACAGGTGGAGGATTGCAACTGGAAGCCGGATTGCGTTAAGAAGTGGGACGAAGACACCGCCGCGTTCAAGGGATTGAGTCCGGAGGAACAGACGAAGCAAATCGCCGTGTTTGAGGCCAACAAAGAGAAGGAGGAAACCAAAGCCTGATGTTGCGTGAGTTAGCTAATGAATCATTGAATATAATTTTACACATACCCACTCCATTACAGGATATACTTCAAAATTATCTCCAAAGAGACCAGTTCGCAGACACTACGTTCTCATCGCGGAACCAGCTGTAAAATATACGCCCGGCCGAGGTTCCAGACCGGTCAGAAGGGACGGCGTGTTTTTTCTCTCCTGTTTCAGGCAGGCGAAAACCTATCGCCGATCACTCAGTGGTGTAACTTCAGCCGTTGAAGTGTCAGCAAGTAGGAGAACACACGACATCTGCCCGACATAAGACCAATCGCATTAGGGAGAACGATTGGGGTAGTCTGGGCTGCGCATCCATAGTCCATTGATTCGCTATGTGGACGCCATTGTCGGATGAATCCGGCCGCTTGTCAATTTGCAGAGTGTTGCCCGGACTCCTGCTGGCTGGTGACCCCATGCCCTATCCCAAGCGTCACACTAAAAAACGCTTAGCGATCCCGAACATACTGTAGGCCACATGAGCTCACTTGCTTCACAGATATCGTACACGGTCATTTAGCTTGCATAGCTCATTGCCTGGTCATACTTGCCGACTGCGTCTCTTCGATTGCAACTTGTCGATGCTGGCGTCGCCGGCGTCTGATGAGATGACTCTATCAGGACGCGACGGATGATCAGAGTTCCAGGCGACATCAGCGCGCGAGTCGAGACGGAGTCTCATTGAGACAGCTAGACTTGTAACATCTAGCAACGGGTTTGCTCCAATGAGGTAACACATACCGCCCATCATTCTGCCAACTGTAGCACTATACGCTTGGACCACTGGCATGTTCTTTAGAAGTAGTGATCAAGGGTTCTCTTCATGTTAATGTGCAGATCGACTCCATCAGCATCATGAAAGCCATGGGAACAGGCCGCCGAATACGAATCACCCACATCACCCACGATGCGGGCAAGACCCATTCCGCCCACGAAGAATCAGTCACCTCTGGCTTTTTTGAGCCCCAGCCGACGACATTCAAAGATAAATTTAAACGACATTGCGCACGCTTCTGGTGGCTTCACCTCATCATCTTCGTGGTCGGATTCCTTGCGACTACTTTCCCGATGTTCGACTACCCTTGCAATTCGTGTAGATCACATGCTGACAACATCGATGTCTTAGTATCTACGTCGCGTACCCTTTCATCGCTCAGAACACTGTCAATGACGCGAAAGTCACAATCAACTCTTTACACCTCTCGAATCCATCGCCGGATGGTTTTGACCTCGCGATCAATACCACATTTTCTTCCAATCCTATGTACAAGGCAAACCTTGATGCGTTCAACTCATCACTGTATCTGCCAGGCAGCGACATACCTTTCGTCACGGTCACGATTCCAGGCTCCACATCGGGCGCTTCCACAGAATTGATCGTAAACCAACGGGTTGTTCTAGAACATCCGGAAGAGATTACAAGATACAGCATCATTACCTTCAGTAACGAGACATTTTCGTATTATCTGAAAGGAAAAGGCCACTTGAAACTCGGACCTCTTCCCAAGATCAGCGTCAAGTACGACAAGACAGTCGAGCAAAAAGGTGAAGCAGCCCCAAGCCCGCAAATTGCACAATGGCCTATTGTACTAACCATGAACAGGCTTGAATGGTCTACTAGGATTCCAAGTGGCCAAACTCCACCCTCTGCTTAAAGACGACGTCTACCACGCCAACACGAAAGGCAAGATCATGCTTCCCAACCCTTCGGTGATTACGATCGATTCCGGCAACGTGACAGCAACGATGAGCGTCGCCGGTGTGCCCCTCGCGAATATCACAATGCCGAACTTGTCTCTCCGACCAGGCAACAACACCTACACTTTCTACTCGACAACGCACATTGCACAGGTCGTGGCAATGCTGAAAAAAGGAAGATCCACCTGCGGCAAGCTGCCTGTCGACATCACACCGGACGCAAGTACCTTCAATGGACAGAAGATCGAGTATATGAGTAAAGCTTTACAAGCTGCTCCGATGAAGATCGACCTTGACGTTGGGCCAGTTCTGAAGTCGCTGAAGCTCGGCTTCCTTCTTGACCCGTCGTGTAGCGACGATGGCGACGATGGTGACGATGATGCTGATGGAGATGATGATGGAGCTTAGTTTGCGTGTGGAGTCGCCTTCTGTTGGCGGCAGTATTTGGGAGCTTCCAAAAGAATTGCTTTTTCACTCTTATTCTGAGCTGGACTCTGGGAACGAAAAGGTGGTGGATTTGTAAATAATGTAATAATGTCGGAGCAGACGCATAATGCACAGGGCGCCAGCTCGAGATACCTCCCAGTCAAGCATCAGCATTTCTACAATCTTGTGGTGTCCATTCTTGTGTGCCGGCGCAATTGCTGCGATAATAACATCATTACAGCTCACAGCCCTTTCGTGATGGAGGAGCAATTCCACGACTCTTAAGAGGCCTCACGAAGCCGCCCAAGTCAATACCGCATTTTCATCAGCATCTAAGGTTCTAGCATCCACGTCTCTATGTCCGAGAAGCCGACTGACGACGATATGACGCCCACGAAACGCAACGATGTAAACGGGTACTCAGACTGTGATGGTTGAAACAATTGACCTCGATTTTTCTGTCTCCATCCGACCTTCGCCACACCGGCGTTTTCGCACATGGCTCGCTGATCTTCTGAACTGACAGCTGTCGCACGGGCCGAGGGTTTGGGAGACAGCACTAACGTTTCGCAACACAACGGCCGTTGTCAACAGTTTGATAATCTTGTTCCTTTGTTTCAATTTCTGGAGAATGGGCAAATTTGGTGTCGATCCACGACTTTGGGGTGTCTTCATAGTCCCTGGCGCAGGCCCCGAAATAGAGCTCCAGACCCTCGAAGAGGACTTGGCTCGATGATCTACATCGACACCTTTCTGCGTTAGGGGCTGCGCAACAACTTCTTGTTTTGGCAGTGATGGGCGCGCGGTTTCGAGAAGTGGTTCATACTGCTCTCATCTGAGAAATTAACATCGATGACACCGCAGCTATTCGCCAATTCAGCAGCGTCTTCTTCGACACGACTTGTCTCAACAGCCATCAATTGATCTGCTCGAGCATCGCGCCGGAGACTAATGCTCAACGATCGAACGGAGGGTATGGACACTCATGGCACGGAAGGAGGCCAGAACAAAGGGTTCATGAAGAATGAACGCATTGTACGCAGCGATCAATGCGAGGGTTCAATACACACCTGCAATGCTGAAGGCACAACCGGGAATTTTTCTTCCAGACGCTTCGACTACCAGGAAGGTGCGCGCGAGGCCATGTGCTGGCGAGTCCACGCAATCCACGTTCGAGACTATATCTGGGCTGGAAGCTAACCAGTGATATCGATTGATAGTAACTGTAGTCATCACTGCGCAAGGGCGTGTACTGTCACCCACAAGCGTCGAGTTGATAACGATAATGTGGGTTTAGTCAAGCGTAAATTTTTATCTTTCAATCCAACGGAACCCAAGATCTGATGGCACAGGCAGCGAAAATCGCATGAGGAGGCACCTTGATCACATTCAATACTTTGTTGCTTGTTATCGGGATGGACTGATAGGGGCCCGTCACTTTAGGTCATCGTTATTTCATCGCTAGCTCCAAGGCAAGAGTGCCAAATACCATCATTAGGCATTGCGATCGCAAGTTTCCCGCTTACATTTAAACTCTTGGTGGTGCTATGTTGCTATGGTACGTAGAATTGCGTGCTCCGAAGCTCTCCCCACGAGAACATGGTATAAGAATACACCAATGCGGAGGTCAATCTGTCCATGGCTTTGCGATCTTGTTGTTGTCATAACAATAATGGGTTCAACATCTGGAGCAACACCGACCCTCTACACCTTCTCCGGTTCCGGAAACAGCTACAAGATACGCCTGCTGCAGGCCTTGCTTGGCATTGACATCAAGCATGAAGAGCTAGACTTCCTTGTGTGTTGATCCTGACAAAAGTCGACAGTATTTAGCTAACGGTCGAGGTATCCAGGCCGATCAACAACACTCACCAGAATACCTCAAGATCAATCCGCGCGGTGAAGTCCCAGCCCTAGTCGACGGCGACCGCACCTTCAGCGATTCGAGCTCCATCCTCGTCTGGCTTGCAGGAAAGTACGACGACCACGGCGCGGAGAATGGGCCATCGTCGTATTGGTCAGAAGACTTGTATGAGCAGGCGCAAATAGTTGATTGGGTGCGCCCTGCCCACTGTTGCAACTTGACGAGCATCGTCTGACTTCATATCATCCCAGCTATCCTTCGCCAACAGCTGGGTCCAATACGGTACGTTCAATATCCCCTCTCTCACCACAATTAATCTTGCGTCCTAACAACCCCCAGGCGTCTTCACCAACCGCGCCATCCTCTCCTACAACGGCCCCTACAACGGCCTCGGCAACAACCAGCAGTGGCCGCAATCCAAACTCGACGTCTTCCTCGAAGAAGGCGCCATCCGCGGAAACCACTCTCTCAGAACCCTCGAGCAGAGACTCGAGACGAATGAGTGGCTGGTCCTGGGCCGTCCCACGATCGCTGACATCAGCGTATTCGTTTACATCGCGCTGGCGCCAATGGGCGACATTTCGCTTGAGCCGTATGAGGCTGTTAGAGGTTGGATTGGGAGGATCAAGGAGTTGAAGGGATTCTTTGCTATTGAGGGGTTGGATGATCCGTTGGTTAGGAGGAGGTGAGGAGCGGGGCGGTGGTGAAATGTTGGTTATGGTTGCATTCAAACGAGAGCGGATCGTCCGATACTGCACGCTAACTTCGACAGAACAACGAAAAAATGCCTAGACTACAAGCGTCTGTCTATGCACAATCGCCACCTCGTCACGGACCCCAAATTCGACAAGACCGAGATGTTAGACTTCGAAATGCTACTACTTTGCAACTCTCCCTCTTCCATCGCTTCTACCTTCCTCTCACTTCCATCCACTCAAACCAGCCCAGGGATCACCTGCAGGTGGCTGCTGAGCCCCATTGCTTCGTCTGGGGTCGTTAGCATACCCGCCAGGACCACTAGGGTAGTTTGTCGCCTGCATCGCGCTGTAGTCTTGCGGTGGTGGGCCTGGAGGTGGAGGTGGGGGATGCCAGCCTGGTGGGAGTTGCTGTTGCTGTTGCTGCTGCTGGCCGTATGCATGCTGTGTAGTGGTAGGTTGGCCGTAGTTCTGTTGTCCTGGCGGAGGTGAGAAGTACTGCTGGTGCGCAGGCGGCGAGACGGGACCGTAAGAGGATGGGTTGTAGGCCGAGTCTCGGGGAGTCTGGGTCTGCGGTGGGTAAGAATCTTGACGGTAGCCTGCGGCGGAATTGGGCGGTTGGTAGCCTTGGGTATTGTAGGGCGAGCGGAGACCGTTTTGATATTGGGGTGTTGCTGGTGGGCTAGCAGTTGGGTTGTACATGGGCTGCTGATGTTGTGTGTTGTAAGAAGTCTGGGATTGAAGAGGTGGTGGGCGGTGGCCTGCAGGAGATTGATGACTGGGCGAATTCGAGTGTGGTTGAGGTGACGGGTTGACGCTCATGCGCTCCATCAGCTCTTTGAGACGGGTCTGTTCGCGGTCTGCGCCACTACCTTTGGCGGCTTCGATGGCGTTAAGGAGCTGGCTGCCTTCGCTACGGCGATTCTCAACGAAAGATTGGACGTTCTTTTCGAGGCTCTCAACTGTATCCTTCATCTCGGAGTAGAATTGGCGTGCTCGATCGAGACCTGCAATGAGATCGACGTATGCTTGGTAGACTTTGCGGTAGCGGCTGAGGACCGTGTTGCGCTGGCGGGAAAAGGTCTCGTACTTGTTCTGTTCGGAGCGGACACGTTTGTCTTGCAGAAGGTCGCCGTATGTGCGTGTGAGCTCCTTCATGATCGAAGACTGCTTGTGGATCGCTTGCAGAATGCGGTTCTGGTGAGGTCGGAACTTCTCTAGTTCCGCCTTGAAGAGCTGGTTCTCTTGACTGGTCGTGGCCTTCTTGTTCAAGATGAGAACATTGCTGATGTCGTCGGAGTGAATCTGGTTATGTTAGCGACGTTCAAAAGTAAATCAAAGGGTATCTTACCTTCTCCTTCAGATCTTTCAGCACTTGCTGCCTCTCCCTCTTCACGAGTTGCAGCTTCCTCAGCAGTTCTTCAACCCTCTCGATCTGGCCAGACACGGTCTGTCTTGAGTCGTCCTCGAAGTCGTCATCCAGTAGATTGCCTTCAGTAGCGCCACCAGAGGGACTCATTGCATCCTTCTTACCAGCACCAGCCTTAATCATGGCTCTCTGATAAAGCACATCTGCCTCATCTGTCTCGCCAGCAGACCTCATCTCGTCGAAGTCCGAAGCGTGTTGCCTGAACGTGCTGTACAACTGGGCATCACTGGTGCTGGCTTCCTCTACTGCAGAGCGGTATGAGCGAGCATCTGTGCGAAGCGTCGACGTAAGACGGCTCGAAGGTTGCTGTGTCCATTCGCCACCATACTTGCTGCGCATCTTCTCGCAGACAGATTCTTCCATGTCGAGCTGTTTCAAAGAGTTCTCCAGTGTGGAGAGAATGCCTTGCTTGTCTTCGCGCAACCGCTCGAAAGTTGGATCGAATGAGCTGTGGCCAGCGAGTTCGGAACACCATCTCCGGAATTCTTCGTCAACGCCCATGCTTTCCTGATCAGACCCGCCTTTCAAGATGTTGAGACTGCCAGGCAGTTTGAGGTAGTCCAGAGAAGCTGCCAATTCGTCGTCTGCGCCCTCAACCCGCTCAGTCTCAGCGCGCACCAGCTTTGCCTTTTCTTCATCGTATAGACTTGCACTTTCAGTAACACTCATTGGCACGATTCGTTGGAAGATGTCCGGACCGATAATTTTCTGAATATCCTGGCCCTGGCAAAGCTCGCTGACTGGAATCGCCTTAGCTGCAGGTAATTTCGGGATACTTGGAAGATTGGCCTCGACAGGGACTGGCTGGTGATAGATCATGTCGTTGTCTCTGTTGTATTCGGCGATTCGCTCCTGAATGGTTGCCATGTGCTTTTTGACGGCGTCGGCCAGTACGGTACCAGTCTCCGAGCTAAGATTGCTACTTGATGGCACGCTGCTGGGGAAGCCATTTGCAAGCCTGCTTGCTTCTTTGCTGGCATTGAGACCGGCTTGGAGTCTGCAGATCGCCTGCCCATAGTTGTTGGCCTCATAATCTGCAACGGCTTGGTAGTACTGTGCCAGACTAGCCATGTGATGCTGCTTGATCTGTACGGTGAGAAGCCAAACTCTTTCGAACACGGCTCGTGAGACGTTGTCCTGAGTACCCTCTACCGCCTGCGCATAAATGAAAGCCGCCTGAGAGGCCAGCTTAGCGAGAAGACCTGGTTTCTTCCCATCTGCAATCTGCTTCTCAATGAAAACTTCCTGTCCTTGCGCCAACATGATCCTGATCAATGTTTGGACAGTCTCGCGACTCAGATCTGTGCTCGGCGCATGCAAAAAGTTCTCGTTGATGTATGTGAACATGCCAGCCGATGCCTGGAAAGAGTGGTATGCAGTCTTCAGACCTACATCCTCATGTCTATTCTGGTTCGCAGCGTGGCAAGACAGCACAGCCGAGATGTTGAAGATGATGCTAGCCTTCTCGTATGCCAAGCTATACTGGCTCGTGGGCTTCTGCGTGAAAGCATCGAACCACGTAAAGCTGATCTTGATATGATTTTCGTCCACCGGGAATCGCAAGTCCAGCAGCTCCAGCTGTCCATAGTATCGGTACAACAAGTCCCGCCCAGCCGCGCTGTCCTTCCCTGCTCCTCGCATGTCCTGGCGCAAGCGGTTGAGCTGCACGCATTCTTCCGTGTATCTTTCTGGGTCATCGCCGTAGCTTGTTCGTATGTGGTGCTTGAGCGGGGCTATCCAGTCGATCTCGTTGGTCTGCTTGAGCGGACTTGAGATCATGGGGATCTGCATGTCGGCGGCCGAGAGCTGTCGTGACAGCGTAGGGCGTACGGGCAACATGGGCGCGAAGAAGAGCACGATAGCAGCTTAGGAGAAGTTCGTGTGACGGTGGTGAAGGGATGCAGGCTGCTTATTGCCAAGCCATATCCAGGCAGTCGAATACGGTACGGCGGAAGGAGAGCTGAGGTGGAGGCGAGAGGGAGGCGAGAGCTGGTGTCGGGAAGACTGGGTGTATGCAATGCTTGGATGCCTGTTCTTCCGAGACAGATCGCAGAAAGACAAGATGAAGTCAGTGGGCGAGAGAGTTGTGTTGCTGGTCCAGAACACGAAGCCAGTACGTCGGCGGCTCCAGCAATTGAGATGACGCTCTTGGTGGGGCCCAACTTCAATCTGCCGGCTTTCAAGAATCGCGAGGACAATCTGTATACCTCCTGCCTAACCGCTGACCTTCCTGGTTATCCTTCCATCAACTACTACGACATACCATCACGAGCAGTATACACGTCAATCGGGCGCTTCGCTGTCCATTGAGCCGAGGCGTCGCAGCCCAAGGTCGCCCTCATGCGGCCAATCGAGGCGGCATGATCGTGCATCAGCCCACGAAATAGGCGCCGGCGTCAGGCACGCTCTCTCAGCCACTGTACTACCTTTGAAATCCGACCTGATGTAGTTGACAACATGTTTGGAGGTAAGACTATGCATCTGTACATTATTCACTTCAAACGGTCGCAAGGGCAATCTGCCAGCTCGTGCGATCTGCCATTGTGATACCAGGTATGGTTCTCATCTCTTAGATACATGCAGTACGAACGAGGCAAGTACGGTGATAAGCACTGCAGCTCCCTTAGTGGCGAAGCTCAGCCGCTCTCAGCTTCAGCCTGATCTGCATCTTCTCTTAAACAAAGGCACCCTCAAGACGACATCCACACTGACGACATGAGAACAATATGGATCCTGCTTCAGCTATTGGCATCGCGGCAGACGCTGTGCAGTTTTTCGGTATTGGCGTGAAGGCCATCCGCGTGGGAAGGCAGATTTGCGTCAGCAAGACGGGTACCACCGAAGCCTACGAAGCCCTGGAGTCCTCTCTCAAAGCCATCTCAGAGATCCGCAAAGATCTGCGACATGACCTAATCCGCGATGCCGACTCCAACATTGCAAAATCTCAGCGGCAGTGCTTGGAAATTGCAGAAAAGCTTTTGAAAGTGCTCGAGAGCATCAAAGCGTCTTCTCAGACTGCCAAGTCCAAGTTCTTGAAAGACGTCACGGCGACATGGCAAGTCATGAGAGCGCGAAGCAAGATCGACAAGCTCGAGCAGGAATTGCAAGTGGCGCAGAACCATTTCAAAGAAGCTCTGACGGTCGAGACACGCAACGCTGTTGCGCAGGTACTAGAGAACCAAGGGAATGACACCACTATACTGCAATCGCTATGGAATGAGACACAGAAGCTACGCCCCGAATTGCAACAAGCACACAAGGAGAACATCGCAGCTCATCAGGATACACTTGCGAGCGTCGCACGAATTGAGCAATCATCTGTAGCACAACATGCATCGACCCAGTCATCACACCAGGCAGCACTCGGCGCTATCGAAAATATCGATTCTAATGTCCAAGCGCAGTTCAATGACATGCGCCTGACAGACTTTCATCGCGAAATTTTGGAATCCCTGCGATACCCAGACATGTTAACTCGCCAGCAGGAAATATCGCCACCAGCGGCAGGCACATACGAGTGGGTCTTCACTGGGGAGTCTCCTTATCAGGATGATCCGGACATCGACAAAGACTTCTTGTCAGCAGACTTGGAACTTCGCAAAAAGCTCCTGCATTGGTTCTCGACTGACGAGTCACTATTCTGGATCAACGGCAAGCCTGGATCAGGAAAGTCGAGCCTGATGTCGTTCGTTGCGAACGACCAGCGCACTTCGCAGGCGCTGGAATCATGGGCTGGTCAGCGATCTGTTCATATCATCAAGTTCTTCTTCTGGCGGCCGGGCTCCCCACTACAAAGGAGTGTGTCGGGTATGCTTCGGTCTCTGCTGTACCAAGTGCTCATGACCGACGTACAGGTGATCGATAAGCTTCTCGCAGAGAAGTCTATCAGGCGACATCCGACTTGGGAACAAACCGATCTTTTGCGGGCATTGGAAACTGCTCTTAGGCTTCAAAGCAAAGAGCACATATGTTTCTTCATCGATGGCCTTGACGAACACGATGGCGATTACATGTCTTTGCTTGACCTGATCTTGAAGACACACGTCACGTCAAATGTCAAAATCTGTCTTTCCAGCAGACCCGAACCTGCATTCCGGCTCCGCTTGAGTGTGTGCTCATCCATCAGCATGCAAGATCTCAACCAAATTGACATCAAGATGTTGGTCCAACAAAAGCTCAAGTCTCTCAAGACTATTTCTCTCATATTCCTCGGGGACGTGACAATGCGAGCGGAAGGGATCATCCTCTGGGCGGCACTTGTATGCAGCTCTTTACTACGAGGGTTCACCATGCACGATGATGAAGCCATGCTCCGACAAAGGCTAGACGAGACTCCGTCCGGGCTGAAGGATCTGTTTGGTCACATGTTCTCAAAGATCGACAAAGTTCACCGCGAGCATCTTAAGGTGTACTGTCATTTGTTGAAGTGGGCTTCCGAGACAGAGCACATGACAAATTACACCTCACTGAGCCTCATCACAAGAGTGCTGCAAAACGATACCATTGGCTCCCTGGACCGCTTTGTCGAACTATGTGCCAGAACTGAGCAGCAAATTGTTGCGCAAAGTCAGGGCCTCATTGAGATTCACAGACGAGTCCCTATACTGAATCCTGAAAGAGGAATTTGGTCTCTCGCTCAAGTCGCGGAGCAAGGTATCCTTCAATCACGTTTTCATCTGTCAACTAGACAGCTCTTCGCATATTCTCACCTTCACATCCAGTGGGTGCATAGGTCAGCTCACGACTGCATCTTTGGCGACGCTGGCGAGTCAGTAGCACCATGGATCTTCACGGTGGATGACCGAGAATTGCGAAAGAAGACTGCCAAATGCCTGCAGTGGCTGGGCGAGCACTCGCCTATGGTAGGCATCAGGGAACACGGACGTCCCGGTGGTTTTCTTGGGACAAGGCTTGGTGAATTAATGGCGGATATCCTTCCGCTCACCACGTTTGATGAAGGTCACAAAATCGTTGGCGAACTGCAAGATCTGTTCATCTCGTCATTCCTCGGTGTCAATCGCAAGAGCTGTAGGAAAGAGCTGCAAGACGCCGGAATCAAGGAGTCTCTAATCTTGCTCGAGCTATATCCACTGTTGCCATTTTGGCTAGTCGTTCTTGAGAGTGAGCGATCCAGCTACATCGACCGACTGGTGGATAAATTCTTCGCACCTGTAGTCTGCAGCAGAATGGTAATCTCAAAACTCCTGGAATCTGAACTCGACGACTATACAATTAGTCGTTTGTTGGACTACATTTCGCGCCACTTACAACTTTGGCTCCAAACCAGCACTATCTCTGCCGACTTTCTATACAACAGGCAGTTTGGATTCCGTGAAAGTCTCAGATTCGACGGTATAAATGGTGGGCCCTTGCCCTTGAACTTCCCGTGCCGCATCGTGCTTTCATGGCTAGGAAGCAGCGATCTTGACCAGGCCGATACGATGCACGGTCTTGCTGGAATCGAGTATAAACACTTCCCGCCAGATCCCTCTTGGGCACGCATACTGGCATCACTGGAAATGCGGAAACTATGGCGCGGTCCACAGGCTGTTGACGAAAATCGACAACTCGTGCCGTTGCAATTCCTACTACCGAATAGTGCGTTTATGCGTTGGTGGGCATCAGATCAGCTGCCGGAAGGTTCGCTACCTGACGGTCCTCTCTCGTCTTTCCGCATTATCTGCACAGATCGAAGAGACCGGACAAACGTCTCGCAGATATACCAACAACAGTTGGTGTTCCAGCCAGTGGTAGTGGCAATGTTCGATTTGAGCCTTGCCGCAACGGCACGTCTACTATCACAAAAATCACTTCGGGCATCCCCATATTTCCATGGGCATAGATACACCCTCGCAGATGGTCTCGACATGATTTGGATTGGAGCGGCAGCCGATTACTCGACTTGCCTCCGGATCATATTAGACGACATTTGGGCCAACCGCGACCGTCAGCTAGATGCCTGGCAGCAACTTTATGCCTTGACTTGTGTGAAGCTTTGGTTCAAATACATGTGGAAGATCGGTGATGAGGCTGAGGTAGCGAGATGGCAGTCAGATGTCTCCGAGTTCCGCAAAGCTTTAGCCTCTGAGAGTAGCTGAAGCATCACGACTCACAAGCATTCAGGGATCACCGCACGGAGATGCGTCCCTCAACGTCTGGATTCCGCAGAAGCCTTTCGCTGGCCGTTATTGAAGATCGGGGTATTGTCTTGAGAGGCATTGATCGAGTCGATGAACAATGATATGTTTACGGGAACGGCAATCGTCTTGGATAATGTTTTCGATCTAGTCCCACTGCGTAAGATAGCAACTCATCTGTAAGCGAATTCTGAAATATGGACCTGGCGCTGATGCTCCCTGGCTCCTCCCGGTGCGATTTCAAAGTCACGAAGGCTATGACAACCACTAGGTATCACAATTCCTCGTCGGCATTACAGCTAGTGTCTCGCTTTAATGCACACACCCTTCGGCAGCTCCGCCTATAAGTGACCCAATTATGCATGCATAATCGGCCCATGAGGAAGCGGTGTGACTCGCCAGGAACCAAGCTTGCGCTTTCACAACATTGATGTACTCGATCGATCGTCCTATTAGCCCCAGGGCATAAAAGGTCACAGCTTTCTTTCATTTTTCGGGAAATTCGTATTACCTGGTGTTCAGTTTCTGCTCAACCTCAAGATCGTAGGACCACTTGTCCAAGACTTCTCAGCATTGCCACCAACCATCGTCCCTTCCAACTTTCCACCACCTTGAGACCATGGCTCCTTAAATCACGGCGGAGAAGTCTCAGGACATGCAGGACATGTACGCCCGTATGACAAAAGAGACCGCGGAGGAAAATCTACAGAAGATCGAGGACATCCTTGCGAAGCCCACAACCGATGCCGGCACGAAGAAGGCGCTCGTGGAGCAGATTGACAACGCGAAGGCGGCCCTCGCTAGTGGAGACGAGGAGCGGGCGATCACTATAACCGAGTAAGTCGAGCCTTCTCGGGCCATCGTCTTGATCTCGCTGCTGATCATGAGGAGCAAAATCCTACA
Organism: Cladosporium velox; assembly: GCA_024604135.1. NCBI lineage: Eukaryota > Fungi > Ascomycota > Dothideomycetes > Cladosporiales > Cladosporiaceae > Cladosporium > Cladosporium velox. The sequence goes on along the minus strand of JANIIF010000020.1, from coordinate 207,481 downwards.
GCGCCTTGAGAAGTAAAAGAAGGGTGGAGATGTTGCTCCTAGAGATCGTTTGCGTGCCATGATCTTACAAGGTGGTTTATCTGAAGAGGCATGTCGGCTTTTGCTGTCAAAATAGATTCAGCGATCAAGATAACGAACTCTGCTTTACGCAAGCTAATCGATTTTTGTTCGCGGCTACGCTGGCTCCATTTGTTGTCCGCTGATACATGCACGTGTATGATTCGATGCCAATGACATGACGACCCTAACCCTGAAAGTGGGATTTGTATACATGTACTGATCCATCTCTGTCGAGCCATATCATTTTCGTGGCATGCCCTGGGAACATTAGAGTCTCCTGAATCGTGTTCCGTTGTCAGTTTCGCAGGGAGGCGATGTCCATCAACCGACCCAAGCATATGGAGACCACCATGGCGCCTCGTATGAGTCGTCTCCCAGACTGGCCTCGGTCCTGGGCCTGCATGACAGCAGACGCCTATTGGCTCCCGAAACCGTAGCTGCATGCGCCTCAATCACTGCCGCCACCACCTGCCTTGAGTCCTAACTTTCAGCCTTCTCTTGCTGCGGCACACGTCCTTTCGATGGGCATGTGAAACCTCGCCTTTCGCGGTGTGACACTGGCCGACACGCATCGCGAACGCCATGGCATCACCCGGGGATCGTGGCTCGACGTTCTCCGGGTTCACAACGGAAGGCAGCGCAAGAGTACATGCCGGAAATGTCTATAATAGTACAAATACCGCGCCCCATCACGATGACAAGAACTTTACTAACGCAAAAGCAGACCACACCGTCAACAACTACAACCCCACGCGTTCCGACGAAACTCTACCCGGCCCAGACAGACACAACGCATTCAGCCAAGCTGTCGTAGAAGGCCAGGTCCCACGGATCCGCCATTTTTTGCGCATGGGTGCGGATGTGGACGAGACTGGCGCTTCTGGTCTAACAGTTCTCCATCGAGCGGTACTTAGTGGCCATGAAAACGTGATCGAAATCCTGATCGAGGCTGGTGCGGATGTAAACGCTATGAGCGACGACTTCGGCACTCCTCTGTGTCTAGCAGCACTGAGAGGCGCGCATGAAATAGTTGAACTTCTACTTTGGTGGAGAGCAAGGGCTAACACGACAACGGCGAGACTGGGAACCGCACTCCATTGTTGCATCTTGGGCGCTAACGGCCGTAGAGCGACCATCGACGCCTTGTTGGCGGCCGGCACACCTGTGTCCGCTCAGGCGACGATAGATACGAGATGGCTGCAGGCTATCTGTGACTGGGACGGAAGTGCACAAAGACCAGTTCGTTCACCGGAAGAGTTCGACGGATGCGTCTTTCACGACGCTACGCCTGCGTATATCGCGATCCGGACGATGCAGAGTGATCTGATGTATCGCTTATTACCGATGTGCTTGGAATCGAAGTTCGAAATTACATTCTTGAAGGCCACGGACGGGACCAACAACAGTAACCCACTAGTACGGAACGTACGAAAAAACAGATTTGATGTGACGCTGCCGCAGCCTCGTCACACATACCTCAGTAGCTCCGCCATGACCTGTGATCTTGCTACAGTCAGATCTTTGATCGCAAGAAGGGCATCTCTTCAGTCCGATTCAGAAGGATGCGATATCACAGCATTGATGATAACTGCCGGCCAGGGGTCAACGGAGATAGTCAGGCTATTGCTTGATAGTGGTGCGCCGGTCGACACGAGCAGTCGCGCGAGGTGGACGGCCTTGCACTACGCAGCTGCCAGCGGGAACGACCACATTGTTCGCATATTGTGTGAGCGTGGCGCTAGCGTTGATTGCAGGGACTTTGAAGGACGCACACCATTGTCGGTTAGCACTGATTACTTGCCGCCTGGCGAAAGCTATCGCCCTCTAAAAACTCTCCTCGAGGCTCATGCGGACATTGACACTTGCGATGATGAAGGTCTCACTCCACTTCATAAGATACTACGAAAGGACCACATCAACACAGCCGCACTCGAAGATTTCGTCAAAGCAGGTGCCAATACTCGCTTCATCACGCCTGATGCTACCAGCGTCCTGACACTATGCATGACCATGCCGGCACCTGGACCAGCACTGATGGCCATCGGTCGAGGCTTAGGCCACGGAATCACTTTCCTGGAAATAATGTGCGATCGTTTTAACCATGTACGAGAGGCATACGAGGACTTGAATGACCGCGAGCACATGCTTCTCTATCTGTCGGCACAAGCCGGACACGAAAGCGTGGCGTTTCTCCTCTCTCTTGGATGCGATGTTCAAGTCGTTGACTCGGATGGGTCTACGGCTCTGCACTCTGCCGTCGAGGACGAAGATCTGATTGCTATCGAAGCGCTGGTGATGGCCGGAGCATCACTGGAAGCATACACAGGAGACGAAGCGTCCGCAGCATTGGCGACAAGCGTCACGGCCAGTGATGATGCTGATGCAGTGCGGAATCCACCCGGAAACGACGATGCATCGCGGGTACAAGGATCAGGAGCAAACGTGTTCAGTGCCTCTCAGACGGATCCGCCACAAGACATGACCGAGGCGGCACCAGCAAATCCTACGACACACACCGAACCACAGCAACGTACCTCGAGAGAAAACAATGCGACCTCCGATGCAAGAGTCTCAAATACAAACGGGACCAGTACTCCCGAATCTTCGAATCTACTTATTGCCAATACATTAATCAATGACTCGCTCGTCGCAGAGTCAATCATCGTAGAGTTACTGGCCACGCAATCACTCTACGATGAGTCTCTCGCTACACAACCATCCAGAGAGTCTGGTCCTCTGCAGCAGCCGCAACGCCCCCGGGTCAGACAATCGCCACGCGAAGGGATAATAGGCTCGTCGGATCGCGAGGCGAGACCATCGCCGACGCGAGGGTGGACAAGGCCGGCTCGAAAAGACAGGCAGAAGAGGTTTTTCTGTGGTGCATGAGCGCGGGATATCTGCTTGCCAGACCATCTGCCCATATCTGCATCGCACAAGCCACTTCTGCGTGTTGCACTTGAAGACCATAACCGTCTCACACCGCTGGCTAGGACGACGCAGAAGCACGGACAAGCCGAACAAGCAGCCTCTCCAAAGCCCTCGCACCTTGCCCATCAAGCATAGCCCAATGCCCGGAATCCCACATCTTCGTCACACTGCTCCTCCCAACGCTATGTACCTCCACGCCCTGCTCGCCTCCAACATCAGCCTTCCGCATACCCTTCTCAGCATCCAGCATGAATCCCTCGCATCCATCCAACACGATGCGCGGATCGAGCGCGACGTCCTGCATGCCGAACATGATGTGCACGGGGTAGCTGAACTGGCCTTTGCGTTTGCTTTCGGGATTGGTCTTCCAGATTGGTTGTTGGTAGCCGGGATAATTCGGATGCCATTCGCCGGTCGCGAGGCCTTCACTATAGATGCGTACGCGCTCGTCCCAGTCTCCTTGGGGATTGCAGGACGCTCGGTGTTGGACAGTGGGGCCGTAGTGAGCTCCCGACTGGGGCAAAGAAGTTTTGCAGTCCGCTGGGCTTGGGCCGTATGAGGCGGCGAGGGAGTTGGCGAATGTTGACTGGGTTGCGTTGGGGTTGCTGGAGCATGTCAGTTTTGGATTACCTGGTCAATGGGTCAAGTGAGAGCTATCACTGACTTTCGGAACGCAGACTCGTGGCAAAACTTGATCAAAGCATTGGAAAGCCAGGGCATCCATCTCGCGAGAGGGAGACGGAGGTTGAACATGAAGATCTGCATATGGAGTGGTCAGTCTCAGTCAGGTCTCAGCTCCGTGACGATACAAGGCATACGTAGCTCGACTTCACCAGCTGGGAATAGATGGGATGCGCATGCGACCATGCTTCTTTGAAGTTGCCCGCGAAGAGCGCATCACGGCTCTGGCTTAGAATGCTTGCTACTTGGTCGCTGGCGGCGAGCGGCTGGCAGTGTGTTAGCATACATCTCAATTAACGACCAAGGGTGATCCTACATAGCTGGTGTTGAGAACGACAAACTCATCGACTAGACCGGACGTCTCGCCTGCAAGACGGAAAGCAATGGCTCCACCCCTGCGATTCCGAGAATGTTAAGCATCGATACCACGACGAGAAAGAGAAAAGTCATGCACTTACCAATCATGCGAAACGAGCACCGATCTCTGCGGCACCTCAGAAGCCGAAGGTCCCTTCAGGTACCGACTTTCCAATTGCAGAATAGCTTCAGCAACAGCATTGAGGATCTCATCGGGGCCATAGAACGAATGACTATCGCTTCCGCCGCAGCCGGGCAGGTCAAGCGCGACCAAATGAGCTTTCGTAGAGAGACCTGACCGAAGCTGTTGCTCCCACAGCCAGCATGTGTCCGGAAAGCCATGTAAGTATATGACCAGGGTATTGATATCGCTAGACGTCTTCTCGTTGGCCAAATAATGCATTTGCAATCCATTTTCGAGAGTGAGAAAGTTGTGGGATAGTTCATCGTCGTTGGTAGAGAGAGACCATAGCTTTGAGCATGCTATGGAAGATTAAATCAGCTGACATGGCTACTTACTCTGACAATCATTGTGTTGTACCTTTTTGTAGCTCTTTCTGTTCTGTCCCTGTTGATCGTCTCCGAGTATCTGATCTCGAGAGACTGTACAAAATAGCTAGGCCGAGTGCAAAAAGACCATATGCTGCCGCTACAGCTTTCGCAGTCCATACTACTAGTACATTCACCATGACTTCACGCGACGCAAGGAAACAATATTGGGAAGAGTCTAACGTCGTCCACGTAGCATTCACTTAAGCTCCCTCAATCGCGCAATACTTGCAATTGGCTCCGCGCCTCGGCCCAGCCCTCCGCCCGGACCCTGACAGAAATTAAATTGACGTCACAATCATGGAAATCTACCACGCGCAAGCAGCTCGTGTGCGCGCGTGAGCCAGCGAGAGCGCTATCTGCCGCGGCTTGTTTGAATGTGATCGACACTTGCGCTCTCCGACCTCGATACAAAACGAATAATGCTACCTACGCCAATACCTGCCTGAACAATTCCGAAAAATCATACCACTGCAACACAACACATAACGAGAGGGCCAGCGATCCCATTCACACCACAATGCCTCCAGCGAAGAAGGTCGTGCCACCGGAGGACTCACGCTCCGACGCTTCGACCGTACGAGAGAGACAGATTGCTGCGGCGGCGCATGCGAGGAAGAGCAAGCAGAACGCTGCTGCTGCGGCGGCGGCCAAGGACAATGGTAGTTTGGCGTTGAAAGAGTTGGCGGCGGTTTCTGCTGAGACTGGGAGAGAAGGACCTGGTGTAAGTCGGATCATCCCCAGGGCGCATTGCGCGCATGCATGATACGTGGAATGGAGAACTGATAAGCATACAGATGGCGTGGAACACAAGCCCTTTGTCGCTGCTCAACACATACCGGGTGTCGCATCACCTGTCGACGCCCGCTGCTTTCACATCGCCGCTCAACCAGGCGCTGTTGGTCAACCCTGGGATCGGGAGACAATCACCTACGATGGCTAGGCGGAAAGACAAGAGGCGTGTGAGCAAGGATCAGCTGGCGACGAATGTGCGCAAGCACTTCAATGGCGCTGCCGTGAATGAGATTGACGTGGTGGTCGAGCTGGTGTACAAGAGTCGGAATAAAGGTATGCTTCTAGCTGGATACCAAACCACCCGGGAACAAGACACTAATAGCTTGTAGACAAGGCATTCCGCATGCGCTCAGCACCCGGCATCACCAAGAAGTCATGACGAACCACTTCTACCGTCCGGCACGAAACAACACGACACAACACTCCTTGACTTACAGCTTCTTACACTACACCACACCATACCACGCATCACGCCTCACATACAACATCCTACACACTTATCTGCACACGACATAGACGATTATCCAGCCTTTGCTGCGTACCAACACAGTATAGCAATTGCACATACCGACGACATTAGGGGAAGATAATAACCTTTATCTCTGGATCTGGGCGTTAGGCTGGGAGGACTTCACGACGCCCTTGGAACCTGGCCGGCGTTTTTTCTTGGACAGCATACATATGGTTCTAGATATGTTCTTGTTTTCTTGTTTCTTTTGTAGATACCCTTTGGATATTATGCTTTTCTCTCCTCTCCAGTGCTTTGAATGTCGTGTGGGATGAAAGGTTGCTTGAGGTTTTCTTATCAAAGGTTTGTGGTACTTGCCGTTCCTCCGCACATGGCGAGTAAGTGCTCTGTTCGCGGTCTCGCTGGCACAACCTTTTTCGCTCGTCTTTTGTGAGAAGCGCTGATTTTGTAGGCAACGGTAGCAAGACCGGGGTTCAAACACCTAAAGAAGCATAGCAACATTTTTCAACAGGTGATTCTATATCATCCTGTTTATATACTGGTACACGAGAGGAAAAGTACAGAAGCACGCCCTATCAATTAGAAGTCGCTCATTCGCTCTGGAAGGTTCGAAAAGTGGAGCGATGTCGTCGCCGGTCGTCGGCTCCGGCAGCAGAGCAGTGCAGCAAGTCTCTCCCGCGGCAGCCCCAAAATGTTTCCCCGAACATTGAAGACCAGACGACGACACCGGCCACTGGGGAAAGTCGACTACAACAACTAGACACACATCATCAACGAGCCAACCACACTCTTTATTTTCATTCATCTGCATCGTATATCACACACGCCACCACCGCACAACAATGAGCCTAGTCTCGCCCGCCCTGCTGCCCCGAGCAGCAGCGGCGCAACCTCTTCGATTCCTCGCCGCAAGCCGTTCAGCCAACAACCCACAGCGATACCACGACCGTAACCCGGAACACCGCCATTTCACAACTCAATCCCGCGTCCGCCCTTCACAATCTCAGCATGCCTCACCACTATGCCGCTCGCGCTCCAACCCCGAACGCTCGCAGACCCAGCGCCGCACTTTCCACGCTTCCGCGCCAACGCTCGCCATGAAAGACCCTTACCAGGCTCTCGGCGTAAGCAAATCTGCGACTGCCGGCGAGATCAAGAAAGCGTACTACGGTCTTGCGAAGAAGTACCACCCGGACACCAACCCCGACCCCAGCGCGAAGGAGAAGTTCGGCGAAGCGCAGGCCGCCTACGAACTCTTGACAGACGCCAACAAAAAAGCGCAGTACGACCAGTTTGGATCTGCGGCGTTTGACCAGGGTGGTGGAGGAGGACCTGGCGCTGGATTCGGAGGAGGAAATCCATTCGGTGGGGGAAGTCCGTTCGGTGGTGGATTTGGAGGTGCGAGGGGTGGTGGTTTTGGGGCGGATTTCAACTTTGAGGATCTGTTCAATGCGTTTGGCGGAGGTGGAGGTGCGAGGAGGGGAAGACCGGGCGGAAACCCGTTCCAAGAGGAGGTCATGGTTGGAGAGAACATTGAGGTGCAGACAAACATCTCGTTCATGGATGCAGCCAAGGGTGTGCAAAAGGACATCACAATCACACCGCTGGTGCAGTGCAAGACTTGTACCGGCAGCGGCCTGAAGAAGGGCCAGAGCAAGAGCAAGTGTAAGGTTTGCGACGGCACGGGCGCGCGCGTACACAACGTGCAAGGCTTCCAAATGGCGAGCACTTGTGGAGCTTGTGGTGGTGCGGGTACTGCTACTCCCAAGGGCAGCGAGTGTGGTACTTGCAACGGCAACGGAGCAACCAGAGACCGCCGCACAGTCACAGTCGACATCCCCGGCGGCGTGGAGGACGGCATGCGTCTGCGCGTGATGGGCGAGGGCGACTACCCTCCTACCGGCCAATCGACAAACCCCGGCGCAAGCACACAGAAGGGCGACCTCTACGTCTTCATCCGCGTGGCGCCCGACAACAAATTCTCCCGCAACGGCTCCGACGTCCTCTACACAGCTTCCATCCCCCTCACAACCGCAATCCTGGGCGGCGAAATCCCCATCCCAACCCTCGACGGCGACGTCCGCGTCAAGGTCGCCACCGGCACCGGCACAGGCGACAAGATCACCCTCTCCGGTATGGGAATGAAGAAGCTCAACAACCGCCGCGGCGGCAAGGGCGATCTGCGCGTCGAGTTCAAGGTGCAGATGCCCAAGTACCTGAGCGTGAACCAGCGCACGATCATCGAGATGCTGGCCGACGAGATGGGCGACAAGAACGCCAAGCGCGTGATGAACTTGGGCCAGTACAACAAGGAGTCGAAACCTGATGTTGACGCGGGCAAGACTTCGGATCACCAGGACGAGGGGTTCTTGAAGAACATGTGGCATAACATTTCTGGACAGCACAAGGCGCAGGAGAGCGAGAAGAAGACCGACGGAAAGGCCGAGGGCGAGAAGGAGGAGCCTAAGAAGTGAGAATCTACGGCCAATTAATGACGGCGGCAACAGCGTGCGAAGAGGTGATCGACGAAAAGCGTGTATATGTACGATGAGACGAAAGTGTAGCGAGTAAGAGAGAGAGGAAAGGAGGAAGCATTGCTTGCGAGCACTGCCGCGATATTGCATTTTACTTTGGCGTTTCACTGTTGTACATAGAACGCTGCCCGCAAATCCGCAGTGGCATACAGGGGAGGAGGTTTGGCCTGTTTTGTATAGTAGAACCTGGCGGACTTTTCCACTTCTTTTTTCTTCTTGTTTGATCGATAGAATCTTTTGAGAATTGAAAGAAATCTCGACTCAGCCGGGCAACACACATGCATGCTCGAAGTGGCAATAATCAATCACGCCTGCACGTTGGATTATCTTGCTTGACGACCGACTGGACATGAACGAACGATAAAGTGTGCGACATGATTCCGAAGCTAAGTGACCTCTTTCGCAACATGAGCTGTTAACTCAAAAAGTTTCATCCGCTGCCCTCAACTGCAACGTCGCGGCCTGCAACGACCGTGCCGCCTTCCACTCAACAGCCTGCACGCCTTCTCGCGCTCGCCTCAGTATCAGCAGGAATAATCGTGTTCAAATGCGTCCCAGCATCAACACAAGCTTGCTTCCACGTAGCCATTGTGCCATCGGGTGTGCGGCTGCTTCCCGAAAACACACATGACCGTAAGCAGAGCGTGCCCCCCAGACTAGCACAGGCGGCTTTCGTTTTCTCCCGGTCGGCCACCGGGACGGTGCCTTTGATAAGGTCGCAGATGCCTTCGTACCACAGAGTGCCGTCTGCGAGGTTCGGATCGCACACGAAGGTGTATTTGCCGTCTTGGTTGGCGGGGGCCCAGCGACTGTCGAGGCAGTTGTCGTTGCAGTCGGCGTTGGTACCGCAGGCGGCTCCTGCGAGTAGCTTTTCTGCAAGGGCGAGTCCGGGTAGGAGCGCGGTGGCGATGATGAGATTCATGGTGTTTGGGTCTTGACGGGATGTTGTGTAATCGACGCGATGGAATCCAAGCAGGACTTGAGATCTGCTCATTAGTTGCAGTGCGGAATGCGACAAATGGTTCGATCCAAGTATGAGCTGGAGTGTGCAGATATTGAACAGAAGCTACCAAACGCAGTGGATGTCAGGAACTCTTGTACGTCTCTAGATTTGGAAGCCCTTCGGGCTTGTCAATCACTGTCGGCCACCGTCAAGCCATCGGACAGCCTAGGTTGCGCAGCCATCGACGCGGTAGGGCGATGTCTCATCAGCATCGGCTCGATGAGTGGCATGGTCTTTGTCTAGATACTTTTTGGACCGCCTCAGATGGGATCCTGTGATTTGTCTGCTTTGTTGATATGCGGCCCGATGCCTAGGAAGAGAAACGGCTCACTTGCGCCACATGGCTGGCGTCGACATTGCGTAACACGGCGATCGCCTGCGTCCACTTGCACGGTATCGATATGACGATCGATCACGTCGCTCTCGCTTGTGGCCGTGCGTGTACGATCAGCCCATACCATGGCGTAGGATTGGCCTCCACTTTGACACGGTGAGTTCTTAGATTGTGTTTACAGGAGTCGATATCTAGTTAGAGCAGATGAGACCAGTTCAAAGGACTGGCAGGGCCACTACCGTTACTCGATTGTCGCAATCATTGGGATATCGTTTCATTCAGTCATTCAACTGATTACGTTGACATCCTTCTCCAGTAGCAACGGAAGCGGTGCGGATAAAAGGACAGTGACCAAACAGCAGCGAACACCATGAACCCGGAGACAAGATTGATCCAGCTCTCAGCCCGAGCTCCTGAGTGATACTTCCTTTTGGAAAACATAATCTGGAATCGTTTATTCCTACGCCTTACAAACCACACCCTGCAGCCTTCTCCGTCTGCTCCTTGATAAGACCCTGATCATTGAACTCAGTCTTGTCCGACCCGGCGTTCGAACAAGCGTCCGCCCACGAACTGCGTGCCCATCCGGCCGCCCGCTTTGTTGCAAGCGGTGCGCGTAGCGTCCGGGTCGAACCTCGAAGCAAAGAGGCCGGAGATGCTGCGCGTATAGCAGCCTGTGGTGTAGTATTGAGGCGTGTCGACGAGACTTGGATCGCACACGAGCGCGTACCTCCCGTCTTGGCTAGCGACGGTCCATTGGCTGTTGACTCAATTGTTATTGCACTCGACGTTCGTGTGGCAAGCGTCTCCAGCGGCGTACTTCTGCGCAAATGCGAATGGAGTTAAAAAGGCGACGGTGATGATGAGCTTGATGGTGCTTAGGTCTTGGTATCACATCAGCTTCCCTGTAGTACAATGAGGTATGCCTCAGGGCTGGTTTCTTACTTGGAGCTTGGAAAGATTGGAGTGTTTGGACTCGCGAATGAGCTTTTGTGAATAAGCTTTGAACAGAAACGACTCAGGTAGCGATGGCAGGACTTTATGCCGTTGCAGAGTTGCCGTGGGAGCTGGCCCACTCACCAAGCGTACTCAATTCATCTGGCAGTCGGGCTTGCACAGTTTGAAGCGGTGTACCTATCCCTCCCAAGTGATGGAACGACGTGTGACATTGGGATTGCCTGGAAATGCTGATATTAACCCTTTGAGGGACGGCTTGTGATACATCTTTGCTCTGGTGTTTGGTGCAATGCCCAAGGTGAGGAAGGTCGTCCTCCAACCGTGGAGCGGGAGCGAGGTTTACGTAGTATCGAGTGAACGGATACTTGCTTGTGACGCTTTGATGCTTCAGCGTACCGGGCCATTAGCATGTTGTCCGATCCTGTGGCGGTCTATGTGCGACTTCTTCATACCAGGGCACAGTAGTAGCTTGGATGATACACAGCTTTTGCGTAACGTAACCTAACAGAATTGGGCGTGAAAGTCATTCTGTAGAGCAAGCTGGTCATCTTACAGCTAAGGTATCCTGATGAACCTCACTGACCTTGAACAAAAAAATGTATCACAAACTGATGTGCAGACAAGCTCTTCCAACTCCCAGTACAGTAGAGGGAAAAGAATTTGGGATCTGAGGTCAGTCATCGTCTTGGTGCTCGAGATGTGACATCGTTGAGCTTTGATGATAGACATTACGACGAATACCACCTTAGACAAGAGGTCGATAGAGTCTCTTGTGGCTCTTACATTCAGCTCTACAGGATTGCTAACTTAAGAAAGCCAAGCCAAAAGCAAGTCCCTGACCGGTGTCGTCGCCTAACACCCTGCAAGTTCCTCTATCAAAACTTTAGTAAGCAAGGCTTGACCGAACAGATCGTTCTCCTCCGCACCAGCCGCTGCGCATGCTTCTGTCCATGAGGCTCGCGTAACATCGGTCGTTCTAGTGTCGCTCAGGATCACGCATCCGAGGTCACTCTACCGGCCACCCAGCTGGTTGCAGGCGGACCTTGTTGTTCTCTCGTCGTACTCCGAGACGGTAAGGGCACTACCCACTGTCCCGGTGATGATTCTGCATTGGCCGCAGTAATACAGGGGTGTTCCTGCGGCGAGCGTGAACCCGGACAGGAGTGCGACGGTGATGATAAGCTTCATGGTGCGTTTGTTGTGCATACATTTGATTTAGTCTACCATGCAACGAGGCAGGGTTCGGAGCTGACCGCTTACTGGATGCATTGATCAGAGTGCTACAAAAGCTCGCAAAGAATCTCGTTCCCCGGCAAGTTGGTTGGGCAGTTCTTTGTAGGCAGAGGCCAACGTAGCGGGGGATAGCCGTCTATATAATTTATGCGACTTATCGGAAACTGTCATCACTACTGAAGTTACTGGGGCCATCGGGAAGCCAAGGTCACACAGCTTCACGAAGTGAGCTGATGTCTCATTAGAGCCGACATCATGCGTGCTATGAACGTTATTCGGAAAAGATGATCACTAGCACTTCGATGCAGAGATGCTGGTTTATCTCTGATATGGAGTTCATTGCAATGTCCTGAAAGAGAAATGGTTGTCCCCACATCACATAGTAGGCGCGAGCTTCATGCAGACTGGTGCAAAGTGGTACACTTCCGTCTACCACATGAGTGCGACGATCAAGTGTGCGTGGCGATTTGTGTACGACTTATCTGCATCGGGCTGTGGTAGCGACTCAGGTGATTGGCATTCCCATTGCCCAATGCTACAAAGAAGTTCATTGAGTTCTGATATTCTGGAGTACCTCTAAAAGCAAATTGGCCTCGTGAGTACTCGATTCCTGGCATCTGTGTTATCTGCACACCTCAAATGTCATCACATACAGCCACACGCACATCGTTGATATACGCTTCGCAACCGTGTACCTCGCAGTGACCAGCCAAGGCATCTCAGGCTTGGACCAAGGAACGATAGAGCTCCAGTGATATGCTTTGGTGTGGCAACTGGGCTCACACTACCGCTTGTTTGACGTCAGGGTGGCCGTTACCTCAAGCGAATGGACTCAATGCGATACGCAATGGGCGCCCGAGCTCGGTGCAGCCTACAAAGCCGCTGCAATAGCTGCAGCGCCCATGAAGCCTACGATCATGTAAGGTGCCGCCATGCCAGTTTGCACGGCTCTGCCTTCAGAGACGGTGCTCGTGCTTTCTGCAGTCTTGTCTCCTGAGTTCGTCTGCGCGGCGTCGTTTGTAGAGATTTTTGAGTCGGTGCCCGAGTCAGCCCCCCTGGCGGCCGCCGTGGGAATGATCTGCCCTCCCGAGGTATGCAGGCTCGAGAACGTAGCTGAAATGCCAGTAGGTAGCCCGACATCCCATGCCGACGCACCGGTTGCTGAAGGCGTCCAGTAGAGGGATACGTCAGTCTTGTCCCCAAGAGAGTTGATTGGGGAGGAGCTAGAAGTTGGAAGGTCGGTCTGTTCGGCGACCTCTGCAAGGACAGAGTTGATGGCGGCAATGTAGCCGCGCGTAGGAGTAGCAGATACAGCGCAGTATTCGCTGCTAAATGACTCAATAGCGCTCGATGCGATGAGAGACCTAGAGTCTCCGCCCAGGGCATCGTTGCATGCCATACAGCCATTCATCTGGTCGAACAGCTGGGACTGGCAGATGCAGTCGCGCTGGTATCCGGGAGAGTGTTGCTTCATAGCCTTGCCGTCTTCATCGCCGTAGTTGTTCAGACCAGGGCCGTCAACAATGCCGCGAATTTGCTCGCCATATACGCATAACCGCTGCGTCCTACTCCATAAGTTACATGGGGCGCTGAAGTCGGGGAAGCCGGTGGCGTTGGTCGGCTGGCAGATATTCTCATAAGCATCTTCGCTTGAGTCGGATTGTTGTCTTTCCGCCGCCATGAAAGCGCTGGCGCCTGTGAGCCCGGTGGCAATCAAGCGTAAAGTGAGCATATTGGTGAGAGACTTGGGAGGGCGCGCGTACCCAATTGGAGGGTTAGATGTTGAGTAAAGCTAAGTGAGCAAAAAACGGAGAGTCGGTTTAAAGGATTGAAGTACGCTCTGTCTGCTATTTTTGTTGCGAAAGCTCAATTTAGTCACGTCCAAACGAAGGATCTAGCGTGTTACAGGCCAAATCCTTCCAGCTGGAGACCATCATCATTCACAGGTTGTCGAATTAGTGTCCAAATGGCAAACGGATTCAAAAGCATTGTCCGTGACTCTACTTCCATCTTGCTTTTTTGTCATTTCGAATAGCGGAATCATATTATGTTTACTGCATTCACGTACCTAATTTGCCAATACATGTCGCTACTTCCTAGCGGCTTTCAGAAGCCGAGGTGATGATCTATGTACGCTCCGTGCACCTGTAGTCTTGTCAAAAAGCGAATAGGCAGGCAGGGTTGTCGAAGAGGGCTCTTTTAGTGCACAGAAAAGCGCGTAGTTCTACTTCTTTTGAATTAGCGACTGTGAGAAGTTGGACCAAAGCCTGAAGTAGCACTTTTCCCTTATGCCCGGCATGAGGCTCCATCATGAGCTATCACCTTATTCCGCAGTTGTCAACTACAACAATGGCTTACAAAACATATTACTACAGGCCGATCTCAGCAGGGGCGCCAATCTTGAGCAGAAATCTCGACGGTGGGCTTGTCGAGAATGCGGTTGGATTAGAAGTCTCAGGCGCGAGTGCCCGAAAGAAGAGGAACTGTCGCAAGAATCAGCCAGAAGTTCCAGAACTGGAAGCGACGACACCGGAAACGCCGGAAATGATGACTTTCAGATCCTTAGTCGTAGCATGGAGCGTCGCGTCAAGATGGACCGGACAAATACGAGGCAAGCAGGCACGCAACAACGTTGGTGTAGATGTCCCTCGGAAGTCTCGGGACGATGTTCTGGGGGTTAGGACAAAGATGAGACTCGATGCTGTTGCTCATGTCAAAGACGGCAGGAATCGTGGTCGGGCGAGAACGCGATGCTGATGAAAGGGCAGAGTGCCCTTGCCGTGACTCCACCTGACACGAACTGGAACTTTTACCTTTTCTTGGCCAATTTCGTTCATACATGTACGGACCGCAGCATAGTCGTAATCGCGACTTGGCGTCCTAACGCATTGCACAGCAGTCGGCGGAGCAATTTGACGGTGTATTGTCTGCAAATGCTCGCAATCTTCCGCGTTTGAAGCGTGTGGTATTCCGCGACCCCTGGGGCTCATGCGGCTTCTATGGATACGTACAGAGATGAACCAGCAACCTGGTGGGAACATTCAACTGAGAGCCTGATTCGGTAAGATATAAGAGACGGCGTGAAAGCCAGTCATCAAAGACTGTGACAAAAGAGGCCTGTGCTAAAGAAGGATCCAAACACGGTTTCACGAGGTGAGAAGATTTAAGAAGTCGCATCGCTAAGAGACCCGTTACCTCATGCGTTTCGAGATCAATAGGGCAAGTGTGGCGAAGTTTGTCTCGCAGCAAGTAAGGTTTTAAGGTTTCGATAAGCTTCAGATGACACCACTTCAGACGATGCAAGGCCCTATGGACGGTCCATGTGCAATCCTTCGTACTTCCACGTTGGCATTCGAGGCTGCCGGTTCGAATACTTAGAAGTCTGCCCTGAAGAGCAGGAATCTCAAAACTTGGTACACACGACTGCTGCGCCGCTCGCTTAGCTGCAAGTGCATGCACGTCCCACTGATTTTGGGTATCGAGCATTGAAGTGGTCGAGGGCTGGGGGTGGCATCATTAAGGCTCAGACACTTACAATGCATTGGAGTTAGCAGCACTTGGCGATGGCCCTGTCCACAGACTTATGTTTCGGAGTCGCCAGCCAGTCGCTGCCAAATGCATGAGTCCAGCCTGGTCTTTTGTCAACAATGAACAGGCTCTCACACAGAGGTACCTGATATTAATCAATCAGGCTTGCAACCAGATGCTTGGAGGCTAAGCAATTTCATCTCCACATCCTGTCAACATTCAGGCGGAACCTCGGGGAATGGTGGGTGATTCCGGAGACGTTGTTTCCACGTACCGCCGCCATCCGGCGGCTGTCAAGGCGTCTCCGAAACCGCCATCAAGTTCAGCACCACTGCAAGGAATGGAACGGTTCACGTGCGTCGGGAACCTGGAGGAACTTCCCGCTCCCAGGTTACATCATGGTAGATGTCTCACGAACATGCCTTATACCGACGATGACCCAGACGCAAGTCGTGCTTCACTGGCCCATCATACTACCAAAATAGTATCTTAAAATCTGCATTAAGCATGGCCCGGCTGAAGATCTACCGATTTTGACACTGCATGGGCTTCCAATAATCCCTACTTTGAAGGCCGCTGTGCTCCTTTGACTCAACTGTGGATGTGGAAAGCAGACTGATCTATCATGACACGGGTCCATGCCACATTGCCTTCGCTCTACTGGTTCTAGTAATATTATGTCAGTACCCTCTAAGCATACTAAACTTCACGGTTTCAAACCCACACATGCAGTGTGCCGTTCTCGAAACTCTTTACGTTCGTAGCCCTACACAAGATGGCAATTATGTTCTGATACCCTATGAACAGGACATCTTGGCAAGCGAGAAGGTCCGACTCTGGACAACTACCATCCGATGTTGCGTTACGATTTGCATATATAAACCCCCATGATCCTTCCCAAATCCAACATTCACTCACCAGAACCACCAATCCAAAACGGCGCTACAGCTTAACTACTATCACTTGCTCCCCTTTTTGAACATACATCATGCACTTCCACGCCCCTTCACTTCTCCTCCTGGTAGCAGGTGCTGCGGCAGCACCTTTCGCCGAAACGGAGAGCCTCTTGACCAAAAGGGCAAACTCCGATTTCTCCGTCGTCCCGCACAACAGCATCAAATACATCCCGGAGAGCTACCGCGGCGGCTCTGAAGGCAATGCGATTCGTCGCTACGAACCGTATCTCCACATCGCCCATGGCTGTCAGTCCTACCCTGCCGTGAGTTCCACTGGCCAGGTCGGCGGAGGCCTCCAGAATTCTGGAAGTCCTAGTGGCGGCTGCAACGATCCAGCAAACGGCCAGACCTACGTTCGTGGTGCCTGGTACAGGGGGCGCTATGCTATCATGTACTCCTGGTATTTCCCGAAGGACCAGACCACTGCTGGTGGTGCCAATGGCGGCCACAGGCACGACTGGGAAAATGTTGTCGTCTGGATTGACAACCGTACGTGCAACTCGTTCACCTCATCACGATAAATCCTGCTAATCCAGCTTTCTCTAGCGGCTAATGCCAACCCGCGTGTCTTCGGTGGCGCTGCTTCCGGCCACGGCGGTTACAAGAAGACCGCAAACCCTCAGATGCGCGACGGAAACCGTCTGCAGGTCGAATACTTCACCAATTTCCCGACCAACCACGAACTTCAGTTCAAGACCAGCCCGGGTGGTGATCACGCTATGATCGATTACGACACTGTCAACGCAGATGTCAAAAGGGCGTTCGATGGATACGACTGGGGCAAAGCCAACTGCCCCTTCAAGAATGGTAACTTCGAGAACAACCTTGCAAAGGCTTGGATTTGATCTCTGATCATGCTTATCGGCAAGAAGTGGTTGGGGACTGTGGTACGTACACTCATCCCTGGTCTCACCAGGAGTACGACGGGAGTAGAGGATCATAGTTGTTGGTTGAGACCTCGTTGATTTGGAAGGTTTCTGTTGTTTGGCTCTTTTTCCAGTATTATTGAGGTTCAGTCACCATAGCGATAAAACACATTTGCAGCTTCAGTCCGGAAACCAGTAGATCGATACAACCTCGCTGCTTCTATTGCCTCAGCTCCATCCTTCAATGCGGCCTCTGCGCAGAATGAACATGGATCTCCGCTCGATAATAGGCTTTCCCATCTGACACTTCCGAAACAGCGTCTTCATACAGCTTCGCCGCCGCCTCGGTATTCCAGAAACTCTTCTCGCCATCGCTCTTGATGAACATCGTTGTTACACCATTATAAGCGCCCATCATGGCATTGTTAAATCCTTGCCGGGTACTAGCCACGCGATCGGTGCTGAAGACATCTGTGTTGACGTTCTTGAAGCCGACTTTGGACAGGTACGAAGCAAGGCGTGGTACATCATCGATTCCCTGGCCGTGCGCTCGCTCTTCTGCAATAAGCCTGTCGAAATATTCTTGCGCTGCACGGGTGCTGGCGCCAGGTTCGCCTTGGACTACTTTCATCGAGCTGGAAAGGTTTGGTCAGATATCTTTCGCGGGATCGATTAGTTCCGATCGGGGCAAGGGCATCGTACTTAAAATCACCCTCTTCCCACTGCACCCATCCACCAGGCTTCAGCAGGCTCAGTATGTTTTGGCAAGCCACCTCCCAAGTGCCCTTGGGCAGACCGAGGACCAGAAGGCGTAAGTGTAGGACATCGAACGTTGCTTGCAGGTGCTCTGGCACCGGCTCAAGCAGATTGAGGGTTGAGAACTTGACTACATTGTGTGGACCCGGCGGAAACTGCTCAGGACTCATGTCAAGTCCCTCAAATCTTTTCTTAACCGTCAGCAAGCTCTCGAACAGTTGACCAAGTTCTTGAGAATATGTATGTCACGTTCGAGGACAGTAGAACTCACGTTGCTCCGCTATTTTTTCCTAGCTGTTCGGCCAGCTCCAAGATCCAGATGCCCGTGCCAGTCCCTATGTCGCCGATGCGCGGGGCCTTGCCAACAGATGATGCGATACGCGGGTGCAGCAAGAAACCAACGTTGGTTTTCCATACATCGTGCTGAGCGTTCAATCTGGCAGACTCGGTTTTGTCCCGCGTGAGGCCGTAACTATCGACGACTGGTGTACGCTGGTGGATTGTGTTTGATTGAGGAAGCCCATTGTGCGGGTGCTGTAGCAGTGAGGCGGAAGTTGTCATGATGAAGGTTTGTAGTGCAGTTTGTCAGTTTGATTGCGTCTAGGAAAATGATAGGAGATCAGACATCATCCTCCCGGTGCCTATATATGCCATCCGACCGCAGGTTTTAGGATCAACCGCGGCTCTCGGTTCTCGCAAGCCCTTGATCACCGTTCTGTAAAGGGTTTCGTTGGAGGGGTCAAGAGAGTTTGAGCAACCGGAGTTCATATCCAGCTTGATGAGCTTCCCATCCCACTGTACTGTACCCCGTCGTGACAGGGCAACAGGATCGCAGGACTCAGTCTCAGGTGATGTTGCAGCACCATTTCTCATATGGTTTACTAATCGTATTGATGGAGAAATAATGGATCTGGTCCGGTATCAAGATTGGTGTGGGACAACAATCGCATTCCCTACCCGACATTACGGATATGCCCCGCCGTGTCTCACCTGACTAAGGACCAGATAGTTGGGATTCCCGTCTTCCGAGCAGATTACGGATTGAGGGTCCAAGTCAAATCGTGGTGATGATCCCAGTCTGATCCTTCCGCAGAAGGCTCTATTCTCCAACCTTCCGCACAAGAATGTTGCGTATCATTATGCATACTGACTCGAAGTCACTCACCGCATTCGGTGATGTCGTCAAATCCACTGGAATCTCGCAGTGAGGGCGGATGAGAGCGGATCGCTCGAGCGGCTACGTTGTGGAAAAAGCAGATCAAAGAGGTTGGCGTGACCATCCTCCGCAGCTTCGTAACTCTCGTTTGCAACCTAAAGCTTCCTTTCCGCTGGCCCTGATCAGCGGTGCAGGATGACGGAAGCGCGCAGCTCCATGACGATCCTTCAACAAAGCTTATGAAAGCTTAGCATATGTCGGAATGAACGTCTGCCATCGCCTGCATAGCTTACAGCCTCGAGGTAACAGACTTCAAAGATCCGATTTGTGATCTTTGTAGTCTCGGCGAAACCGGCGAAACGATGACCGAGCCTCTCAGTTTCATTGCCTGACAGATCTTATACAAATAGCTTATCTAGGCAGAAGGGAATTGTGTCTTCATCAATAACGGCTTAGGGCAGTCGTCAGGTAAGTGCTTTACATCCTAAGCCCGTGTCGAAGGTCCGAGGACGCCAAGTTCAAGTTGTCAACATTGATCATTGCATGCACGGGGCATTCATGTGTTCGCGTAGTTCAATGCGAGAGATGGCTCCCACGACGAAGGGTAATCGACGTGGTAGATCGGTGTAAATACAACAAGGACTGCTCAAGGCACACCCAAATCGATTCACACACCTTCCAATTTCCAAGTCCTCGAGACAAAAACAAATGCTTCCTAATGTCCAGGCTTCCGTCCCCAAACCACATAATAATCACGGTGCTTCCCATCCTCCGACCAAGCATTCTCCCTATAGATTTCCTCCCTCGCCGCTTCCAGCTGCGCAGCAGTCTTCGTGTGCCCCAAAATCCTCTCAAAAAATTGGAAAATCACCGGCGGATTGAGCTCCGTAGAAACCTTCGCGCCCAACAGAGTCTCCGGGTGACCCTCCCAAGGTCCATTCATCCAACGGAACTTCTTCACCTTGACATCCACAAACCCCTGGTCCTTGAAGTATCGCTCCAGCTTGGCACCGCACGCCATATCAACACCCATCGCTGCAAAGGCTTCGCGCTGGTCGTGGCGCCAGATAGAATTGGGGTACATGTCTTTACCATCTCCGTCGTAGAGCGTACTGGCATCAAGCTCTTGAGTCTCGAGCCATCCGCCCGGAGAAAGCAGATCCCAGGCTCGCTTAATATAAGCAGGCCAGTCTCTGATTCCGCCGTAGACAAGCATGCGACTGTAGAAGAAGTCGAAAGGACCGGTGACGGCGACGTCGGCATCCATGATATCGCCTTGCACAAAAGTCGCAGTAGTCTTGTCTCCTTGAGGAACGGCCGATAGATCCAGTCCGATCACTTCTGCTTGTGGGAACGTTGATGCTAGGATCCGGGCCACGTAGCCTGTTCCTGCGCCAACTTCAAGCACGTGGGATGGCTGCTCGACGGGTGCGTGAAAGGCTTTGCCGTGCATCATTTCGTTGAAGCTGTGAGTTTGGAGATTGAGACGGTCATGTTCGGCGGCACTGTATCGTGTTAGCTGCATGGGAAGAGCTCGCATTACTGGAAATATCTTTACTCGTTTGGAAGGGCGTATGCCGAGTTGGTGGTGTGCCATTTCCTTGCTTCGACCATTTTGGATACCTCTGGGAAAGATGTTTAGCTGCCATGGCTCACAAAGGAGAGGAGGATAAACATTTATTGATTCGCGATGTCTCAGTGGAGCGATTAGTCTTTCGGCATGGTGTGCGGAGTCAGGTACCCTGCCGGAACCGTCGGCACGAGTTTGCCGTCTGGTGCCGTTATAGTGTCGTCAATAAAGACATATATCATTTGAGGAAAAGTCAAAGATTCTAGGCCAACTGGGAGTGGAGCTACTCAATAGTATGCAGACTACGAAGATATCGTCAATAAGACGGAAAGCGTCATCAGTGAGGTCCAATCGATCATCTTCAAAGTGTCATATTTGGATATGGGGATACAACTCTTGGGAGTCCGGACCATGATATGGCGCAAGAGGTGCCGCAGAACCTTGTATTCGGTCTCAATCGCTACTCTCTTCATTTTTACTCTTCTCAGACTTTGCCTTAGCCTCGCTTGAGTCCTTCGGCAATTCCTTGTCGGCTTTCTTCGAATCTTCAACCTCCAGGTCCTCGGCAAGCGCTTCGATCTTCTGACGAAGTGTCTGATAGAACTGATTTGCTTCCAGTCTTTTGGTGAGCTTGACGGTGGAGTGCTCGGTTCCTTCGTCGCCGTTGGTGGCATCTCCTTCAAGCTTCACTGCCGCCTCAATGTCATCAACACCCCCACTGACGTATACCAGAAGCGTTTGCACGAAGAGCTCCTTCAGATAAGCGAACGTGAAGCCTTCGGTAGCGGCTGCTACAGCCTGACAAACCTCGTATGTGAAGTCTATGTCTGGGTTTGACTCGAGCTTCGACTGCCAGTACTGACAATACAGCCTTCGTTCCTGCTCGGAGGGAGTCTTAAAGTGGAATTTCCGGTCGAAGCGCGAGGGGCGCTTCGTGATGCTGGTGTCGAGCCTGTCGATGTGATTGGTAGACCCGATGACGAGGAGACCGTTGTTCTCTTCAACGCCGTCGACTTCGTTGAGGAAGAATGAGCGCAGCTCGTCTGTGACCAAGCTGTCGAGATCTTCGAAGATGAGTAGTGCGGGTGCAACTGCTCGAGCTTTGACGAAAATCTGGCGGATGCTGGCTTGATCGCTTTGACAGCCCGAAGCTTTGAAGCTCTTGACGTAAAGGTTGGAGACGTCCTTTTGGCGAACTGTGTTCATCAGAGCTTTGATGGAGATTGTCTTGCCACAGCCTGGAGGACCGTGAAGAATGACGCCTCGCTTCCAGGGAATATTGTACTGAAGATAAGTATCTCTTGAGCCGAAGAAAGATTCAACATCGTTGATGATTGCTGTCTTCATGGCAGGATTGATGATGACATCGTCCCAAGAAGCTTTGCTGACTGCGCTGAAGAGTGTCTTGTCCTTTTGCCAGTAGCCGTCCTCGTAGACGTAGACTTCGTCGTGGAGTTGTCGAGTCCAGGTTCCACAAGCCTTGATGAGCTCTTCAGCGTAAGTGCAGCGGCCTTTGACGAGGTTACTACGATCAGTGACTACTGCATAGTACTTCTGCTCGCGGAATCCGTAGTCAACCCATTCCATCTTGTAGCACAACACGCTGCGGCCATTCCATTCATACGTCCAGCGAGCGAATAGCACATCATCAATGACTGATCCCTCCGGTTCATCCAAAGCGCGCGTTGGGATCTTGTATCTCCGGATAGCCGTATAAGTGTCGTCGCCATCGTCTATGCGAGCATTTGCATGGCCAGCCTCCGCGAAGCCCAAAATATCGCAGTCATCCGCATCAATCCAGGTGACAGTGTCAGTACGATGCAGTTCTCTCAAAGCATTATGAAGGACGACCTCGGAGTTGAATCGCTGGCCGGAGCCATGATCAAGTACGGCGTTGAAGCCGTGAGGCCAGCCAGCAGTGCGAGGGGGGGCTCCTTTGCTGCCCATGTTTCTCGGTCGCTTGACGAAGACTGTGTGGTGGATGGTGACGAATGTGAAGACCGGTGAATCGAAAGAGGGGACAGGAAAATATAGTCAAGACGCCAGCCACGAGGCAATTATACCTGGCCAGTAGGCAAGCTTTACGCCACAAGCAGGGGCTGTGCGATCGCTCAGCCTACCAAGTGCATAAACGACCAGCCACTAGTAAGTGAGTTGGGCGTGTCCATTGGCAGGCCTGATATCAAGAGCAGTGGATAGGTTTCGAGATGCGTGTTAGTTGCATTCTCCAGGCACCGACATTGTCCTCATTGGCCACAAACACGAGCTGCGACGGCTTGGGCTGAAAGACGGAACACCAGCCAGAGACCATTCAGAGATATGAGACACAGGCTTGGATTCATCATTGGCTGCTCAAGAGAGAGATGAAATGAGGATGTCACCGAATCTCCTTTACCAGACACCGATGTAGAATGTGGAAGTTACTGCACTCCCACCTCAGAGTCTGACGATACGATATACGAGACCGAGCAGCACGCTAATGCTGTTCCGTACTAGCACTTCCTACCAGCATCATACGCTCGACAACATCAGTCTAACAGTATGAGTCTTAAGTTTTTGGACGATACATACTATTCTTCATGTCAATGCGCCACTGCCTTTGGGGAACAACATCATGTCACACAATTTCCATCACCAATGGCATTGTCGATATCCATGTCAATCATGTCGAGACCCTACTGCATTGTAAAACTGTTGCCTACACATAGTGCTCGACATCAGGCAACCAGACGACAATAAGTATCTAGATCTCACAATCCACTACTTCTAACTAAACACCACAACATCGCACACAACCTCACCTCCTCACCTTCACCTTCAAACACAAAATGACGTCCATCGTACAGGCGGCATTCCGCTACTTCACACCTACCCCAAAGCAGACACCTCCGCTCGTTCAAAAGACGTCCCTCTGGTTCCGCCTCCCTCTCGAGCTTCGCGAACAAATCTACAGCGACTTCTTTGCCGACCACGCTATATCCCCTCTCTACATTTCACCCACCGAGAACTCCATCTTCGCCGACCCGGTAGCAGAAGGCACGCACCACACAGCCCTGCTGCGTACCTGCAAAGCAATCCACGCCGAAGCGCTCCCCATCCTCCACGCAACCCACAACATCCACCTCCTGATCTCCAACCCGCGTAAACTCGCCAGCATGCCCGCGCCTCCAGCGTCCACGCCCATCGTCTACCACCCGCCGCAGCCCGTGTGCCCACGAAGCCACATGCTCGAACTCCTCCAGCAGCGCCTCACGCACGCGACAATCACAGTGCGTCTCACCAGCGTCTCCCCCTGCAGCCTCATCGTCCAGAAGCTTGCGTGGCTGCTCGAAATGCTGCGCCACCGCAGGGGCACGAAACTCGCGCATCTGAGACTCCACGTCCTCGACAATCTGTCCTTCTTCCCCGGCTGCTGCGAGGCGACCGAGTACGTGGAAGGCTCGCGGTGGGATGTGTACCCGCCGTCTGCGACCGAAGTGGTGGCGACGTCGCGGAACCGGGGCTTCTGTGCGGTCGAGAAGTGTGGGTGTCGGTTGTTGGAGGGGTGCGCGGAGGAGTGGGAGGCGGTGGTGTCGGTCAATGAAGGGCGGGTGGCGATGGGGCAGGATGCGCGGGGCCATTGGGCGAGGATCGCCAGCGATGTGCCCCGAGTGGAGGCAGAGCTGAGAGAGCAGCATCGATGGTGGAAGCTGCATGGTCTTGTTGATGTGTGGGACACGATTTCCGAGAACCCATATCGATTTCACTTTTGAATTTTTTTCTTTGTCTGGCTCTGTTGTGTGCTGGACAGCGGCAGCTAGCTAGCGAATAACAAGTCCCAATCACAAAGGCTACTGTATTGCCATGAGGTGCCGTCGTTGGGAAGCAGAAACGCCAGGTATTAATCAAGATACGACATGGTAGCCGTCCCAACCTCACCCCAATCACTCCTCCCCCAGAAAAGCCTCAACCTCAATCTCCACTCTCATCGACTCCAACCCCAACTTCGCAACCCCAATCTCAGTCCAAATAGGATGATGATCAGCCCCACACCACTGCTGGAAATTTCTAACCATAGCAGCCGTCGCGTCCTCGTCCAAAGGCAAGTGGTAGCTTCTGACGCTATAGACTTGGCTCCAGCCTTTGCCGCCAGCAGCTTTCAGGGCCAGATCGACATTCGCGAACGCCTGGTCGATCTCGGTGTTGAGGTCTTGCGAGATCCAGGTCGAGGGGGAGGGGAGGTCGGCGTTCGGGTTCCAGCCGCCTGGAGATGTGGATTGAGGTTAGTTGTGGTGGTTGGGAGGTGTGGGGATGGGAGGTGAGTCTGACCTTGGCCTGAGATCTTGATGATGTTGCCGATGCGGACTGCTTGGCTGTAGTGGAGGTTGTCTTTTGCCCATTCACCTAGGCCCGGATAAATGGCAAACTTGGGGGCGCTCATTGTGGTCAGGGATCGAGGAGTCAGTGGCGGGTTTCAGGCGGATGTGATGATGGTCTCTTTACTCCTGTAATAGATGATGCGAGCAGTCATCTTTATATGTACATACGCCATGAGATCGCCACGATTCACCGTGTACAAGATCTCCAGCTACAAGCAGCATGCTTAGCAATCGTCCAGTATCACTTGACGACTACCAAGAGCTGAGGAAGTCTTGGTGAAGATAGTGAGTATTGGCAAGTTGCCCGTACACTGCAGGCACGAGACATATAAGTCGACATACTTTGACACTAGCGTCGTCTTCCAGGAGGCCTGAAGCTGATTCATAAGCTGAGAGAAGTCTCATCGGTGAAAGTCCGTGTCGCCCAGCCAGAACCATCATGGTTGAGCCATGACATAAAGTTGTGATGTGTTACCAGGGGCTCTCCTTCATCTTGGCGTAGGTTCAGAGCTATGGGCATGCTTACTCAAGATTGCATTGAAGGATCATGGGAGTGATTCGACTGATCACCTGACCAGAGGTTATGAAGGTAGCTTGCACAAACGGTTGCATACAGCTTCAGCCTCACAGCTTTCAGGCTCGCATGAACGCTTGCACAAACAGTCAGCGGAAATTTACGCCATATATCATTCTCATTCTCCCCGCACTTCGGCTCAGCTGCTAGCTTCAATCTTGCCGCGCCACGAGAGCGCGATCGCTCCGAAAGTGGGCCGCCCTGTCGCTCACCCGGCCTGGGCCAGCCAGCGCCTTTGTCCTACTCGCATACACTACACTTCCACACTTTTATTTGCTAGAGACAAACTCCCTTTGTTTGCCTAAATTGGCCATATACAACTAACAACATACACCTCAATGTCCACGACCATCTAATCCTCCACACATATCCACCAACCATGGCCGCCGCAGCCATGACAGCTCCCGCTGTCGATCTCAAAGCACCCGGCAGCTTCAATATCCGACTAGGAGCGAGCATTTCAAAGGACAACGAAGGCAAGAGATACAGGAATGTGCGGTACAACTACAAACCACGGTCTGCGCAGGGCGCGACCACAACCAGCAAGCTGCTGCCAGGGAACCAGGCCAATGCCAGCACGCTTCTGGTGAAAGATGAAGACAAGGAATGGAAGTACACAGGCCGACACACAGAAGGCGAGGACATGTACGTGCTTGTCCTGAGCAGAGAAGGGAACAAAGAAGTCACGCTGGAGAAATTGGAAAGCTCGCATGCTGTCAACCTCACCCAGGCGCCTGACGATGCCGACGAGGAGAGTCTCGCCAAGAAACATCCCTACTTGACAGACAACGAGAGCGAACATGACGACGATGGAATGTTTGGAGACGAGGGCGATATAGAAGACACGCCACCCGACGCCAGCAACCCATTCGACTTCCGACATTTCTTGAAATCCGTCGAAGAGGCCTCGAAGCGCGAAGAAGCCAGTTCGCAACCCAGCAGGAGTACTGTGGGAACACCAATACCCAGAGCAGCCATAAGCACACCAATCTCACGACCAACAAAATCCACAACAAAATCCACACCCGCAGCCGCAGCAGTCAAAAAGCGCAAAACCCCCTCCGCAGCAGCAACAAGACCAAACCCAAAACGCGTCCGAGCTGGCGAAGACCCACCAACAACCAAACAACCACCCACCTCGAACCCAAAACCCTCCAAACCCTCCACATCCACCGTCCCAGAAGTCCGAATTGAACGAAAAGCCACCCTCCCCGCACCATCCGTCGAACAACTCCCCTCCCAACCAGAAGAACCAGACTTCTCCGACGACGGCGAGCTCATCCTCGAAAACTCCGCCGACACTCCCACCACCAACAAGCACACCGCCCACCTCTCCGCTCTCGGCGGCCTTAGCGCCCGCGGCGGAGGCCCCATCAGCTTACGCTCCGCCGCTTCCTCGCCAGGCATCAACTCACCTCAAATCAACGCCAGCGCCTCGCAAAGCAAGCCCGAAAGCGAAGAGTTCGATTTCGGCGGCGGCAGCAGTCCTGCGGCCGAGCAGTACGAGTTTGAATTCGTGGACGACGATGGCGATGATGAGGACGGTGATGTCGAGGACTTGCAATTGCAGAGTCCGCCTGCGCCTGAGCCGCCGAGGCAATCGGCCGTGCCGTCTCGGTCTAGGCGTGGGAGTTTGGCTGGGCCGGTTGGGGACGACGATGATGATATGGAGGCGCAGCTTGCGCTGGCTATGGCGGCGGAAGAGGACGACGAGGAGGCGCTGAGACTGGATGAGAGTGACGAGGATGTTAGCGAGGAGGAGTGATTTGTTGAGAAGCATTCTTTCGCGCTACTTCTTCACAGAGTCATCCGGTTGGATAGACACTTGGGAGTTTTCTGACGCCTCCTGAATCTCGGGCTTTTCCTTCTTGTCAAAGCGAAGTTAGACATACTTTGTCATCACGATGTATACATATACCCAAGCAAGCAAGCAAGCGATCAATTTGAGCAATAGCAACTTTTTTTTTCATATTTTGCAAAAGTAAGAGAATCAAACGTTTCTATCTTCAAGCAGAAAATCCTACAGTAGACCGTTCAAGTCTCTTTCGGTCCCTTACTCGACCTTCCCCATAACCGCATTCCTGCACTCCTCAAACAACGGCACAATATCCGTCCACAGCCTAAACTGATGAATCCCCTGCCCAACCAACGCCTCCAACCCCGGAACGCTCTTCCACCCGCTATTGCTAGCCAACTGCATCAGACTAGTGACAGCAGGCTTGTACGCCATTTCGAGCAACACCTTCGCACCACCCGTGTTAACACCCGTGATACTCGGCGCCGAAGATTGGAAAATATGGCACAGGATCTCGCGCATGCTCGGGTCGATGGGCGAGTCGCCGGGGATAGTCCCGACGGCAACGACAGGCTGTTGAGAGGGCTTCAGCGCGCGGGCATCTTCTTCGGACGAGAGGAGGTGGACGTTGTAGGTCTTGTCGAAAGCGGACGCGAGGTCTGCGAGCTTGGCTTTGTTGCGGCCGACGAGGTAGATGGGGCTGTAGCCCATGTTCTTGAGGGCGTAGATGGCGGCGCGCGCGGTGCCGCCGCCGCCGATGACCATGCCGGGCTCCGGGTGGGACGCCGAGGCGGCGGCTGCGCCGGCGTTGCGCAGGGCGAGGATCATGCCTTGCCAGTCGGTGTTGTGGCCTGTGAGGATAGGAGAGGAGGGGTTGGAGGGATTTTGGGTAGCGACGATGGTATTGACGGCGCCGATGGTGGCGGCTGCTGGGTCGATCTCGTCGAGCAGGGGCATGATGTCGAGTTTGAGGGGGATGGTGACGCTGGCGCCGCCGAAGTCGGGGGAGCGGAGGATGGATGCGACTTCTGAGGCGTTGGTGGTTTCGTGGCGGCCGTAGGTGTGAGGGAGGCCGGATGTCTTGAAGAGGTGATTGTGCAACGCTGGGCTACGGCTGTGGGCGATGGGAGAGCCGAAGATGGTGAACTCTTTGGGTGCAATCTCGCCGACCAGGCCGAGCACCTTGCGGATGTCGGTGGCGGAGAGTTGGCCAGGAGCTGCTTTGGCAGGGAGAGCTGGGTGTGAGACGGGTGTCATGAAGCGGTTATTGACACGCGACATCTTGCCGGTCTCACCCATGTTCATAGCGATGAAGGGAAGGTCAGGCAGCTCAGCGGCGATGCGCTTCTTAAAGGTCTTAAGATCGTCGTTGTCATCGGTCGTGTGCGCAACGCCGATAAGTTTGACAATGTCGCCATACTCGCGAGCAGCATCGAAGTGAGGGATCCAGTCAGCGGCATCGTCCGCCCAGGAGAGAGTGCCCTTGGGGTCATGGTGCGAGGCAATGATCGAGCACATCTTGCGGTGAGCAAGAACGAAGTCCTTGAGCTCCTTCGGTGCTGTAAGCTCGAGGTCGGCAAAGTCGAAGCCCATGCGCAGAGCGACACGGTACAGCGCGAGTGCGCCCTTCAGATCATTGTCAGGGAAACGGCCGCCCTGGGAAGCAGTGCGCAGGGTGAAGATAAGAGGAAGCGTGGTCGCGGCCCTGAGTAGTGCAACTTGGTCGATCAAGAAGTCGGGAGTAGGCAAGCCATCAGGAGACTTGGGGTCCACAAGCAAATCGGCACGCAACTCAATGGCGTCAACTCCAGTCGTAACTTCAGGAAGAAGAGTGATAATCTTGTCCAGCTGCGGCGCAGTGAGAGCAACGAAGAACGAGCAGGGCTTGGCCTTGATCTTTTGAATGGCACTCTTACGGCCAGTCATAGTCCACAGGAAGCGCTCGAAGTCGTCCAACGGGCTGCTCCAGCCGGCAACGATCTGAGATGGATCAACAGTCTGCGAGTGGAAGTGCAGGTTGCTGATCTCCTCGAACCACGGCTTGCGGCGGAGATAGACGCCCATCATGTCCTCGACGTAAGCAGGGCGGGTCTTGTCGATTTGGAGGAAGTCCATCACAAGGGCGATGTCTCTGGTGACCATGAGGACCATACCGTCCTTGGTCCAGTCCTTCAGAAGCTTGCGAGCTTCAGCAGTCTCGACGATGCCACCTCCAGTCGCGAAGATGTGGCCTTCGGGCTGTTCGCGCATGACACGCTTGAGCAGGTTGAGTTCCTTTGTGCGGAAACCATCCCAGTCGTTGTCCTTCAACATCTCAGGAATGGTCATGCCTTCGGTACGCTCAAGCTCAGTGTCGAGGTCAATCACGGGCCAACCAAGAATCTTGGAAGCCCACTTGCCGGTGGTGGTCTTGCCCGCACCCCTCATGCCGACAATGAAGATTGACTTCTTGACCTCACCTGGGGCGAGCGGGCCGTTGAGGCTGTTCACAACGCCATTGACGTGGTGGTTCACAGGCTCTGCGCCGTCCATGTCAACGCCAAAGACTTGGTGTTGCACATCCCACCAACCGGGCCAAGTCTTGCCGGTGCACTCGCGCTCAGTGACGAGAGTCTCCTTCGGCGCAACGGAAGCAAGAACTGCAAAGCTCATGGCGACACGGTGGTCGTCGTAGCAGTGAATGGAGTCACTGGCCTGCTGAATTTCCATGCCGCGACCGTCAACCTCAATGCCATCCTCAAGTTCGCGGCAAGTGACACCGAACTTGGCGAGTTCGTCGTACATGGCCTTGATGCGGTTGCACTCCTTCTGCCTCTGGTTGGCGATACCAGTGATTCTGGTTGTTGCGCCCTTCTCGTTTGGCTTTGCGACTGCAGCGAGAACGCAAGCGGTAAGGAAAGCGTCGGTCATAGGCTCCATGTCTACTTCGGGCAGGGGGAGGAGCTCGCCAATTGGCGGGCCAGTGACGGTAGTGCTGGTTGCGGTCTGCTTGACAGCGCAGCCCATTGGCTTCAGCACATCAACAGCGAACCTGGCGTCACCCTGCAAGGATGCAGAGCCAATGTTCGGCACGGTACAGGTGGTACCGGTGATGGCCGCCATGGCAAGAGGGTATGTAGCAGAGCTAGCATCACTCTCGACCTCGTACTCGGCAGGGCTTTGGTAGTGCTGCTTGGGAACGTGGTAAACGTTCGCCTCAGTCTGGCTTCGGGTGACCTGCACACCGAAAGAGGCCATCATGGTGATGGTCATGTCGATGTAGGATTGAGAGATGACCTTGCCACCAACCAGACGAAGGGTAACAGGCTTCTTCGCGTATGGTGCGCACATCAGTATGGATGAAACGTACTGCGAAGAGACCTTGGCGTTGAGCTCAATGTCGCCGCCCTCAAAGCCACCAGTGGAAGCAATGCGAAGGGGCAGACTTTGGCTGCCGGGCTTTCCAATGTACTCGACGGAGACGCCGTTGGAGCGAAGCGCATCAACAAGAGGACCTTGAGGACGCTCCTGCATACGAGCATTGCCAGTGAGGATGGTGTGAGATGCCTCTGGTGTCGCGTGAGCCAGAGTCAATGCGGTGGTGAGGAAACGAGAGGCGGTGCCAGCATTTCCGATGTAGATCTCTTCAGGCGAGGCCTTCAGAGCACCGCCGTTGCCGTTCAGAACAAGGACTCGGCCCTCGTCCTCCCAGCTGTAAGTGGCACCTCCCAGCTTGGAGATAGCTGTAAGCATGAACTGTGTGTCGTCAGAGTGGAGCAAGTTGCTAATCTTGCACTTGCCCTGGCCGAGAGCTGCGAGGAGAAGCACACGGTTGGAAATACTCTTGCTTCCTGGAGGCTTGCAGGAAACATTGAGGTCCTTGGGCACGCCAGGCTTGACCAGCACGGAAGAGCTGAGAGGGATACGAATGTCCTTGTCGGCAACCTTGGTAGCTTGGGGCTCGTAGCATCTTCCGATAGCAGAGAGCAGTACAATCTTCTTTTTCGAGCCAGCGTTCTTCTTGTCGACGGCCATTCTGTGCAGGAGCTCCTCAGTAGAACACTCCTTGTGCGTCTTCTTGGTAATGAGTTTATCACTGGGTGATGTCGGCAGACCGTAGCTTGCAATAGCCTTGGTCAGACGAGCCACGGCACCTGGAGGAAGCACTCCCAAGTAGCGCGCGAGCTCGGCCTCCTTGACCATACCCACGGCAACACACTCTCCGTGCAGGATCTCGGGTGTCCAGATGGCCTCGTAAGCGTGGCCAATAGAGTGACCAAAGTTAAGCAGATTTCTCAATCCACCTTCCCTCTCATCAGCGCTCACAACCTCCGCCTTGACTCGCGCACTTCCGAGCACGATTCTCTTGAACACCTCTTCAATGCCCTCAAATCTGCCTGGGCCAGCAGGCTTCTCCAGAGCGGCCATGATCGCGTCGGCTCCCTCTTCCAGGCGCTCGAACTCCTTCTCGTCCCAAATCGCAGCGGTCTTCACGACTTCTGCCATACCGTTGCAGACCTGCCTCTTGTCGAGAGTTTCCAGGAAAGCAAGATCGATGTAGATCCTCTCGGGTTGCCAGAAAGAGCCGATGAGGTTCTTGCCCATGGGGACATCAATGGCAGTCTTGCCGCCAATGCTGCTATCCACCATGGCGAGCAGAGAGGTGGGGATCTGGACGAAGCGCACACCGCGCATGTAGGTCGCGGCGACGAATCCGATCATGTCGCCGACAACGCCTCCTCCCAGCGCGAGGATGACGGTATCTCTTGTGCATCCCTGCTTGAGCAGCCAGTCCTCGACGTCTGCCTTGGTCTTGCGGCTTTTCGATGTCTCGCCGGGCCTCACACGGTCGTAGATCAACAGCCTGGTGTCCTCTGCGGTCTTCCCCAGCTTCTCCCTCTCCTCCTCGAACTTTTTCCTAAAAGTCGGGACATAGTCCAGCTTGGCCAGGTTCTCGTCGCAGACCAGGACATAGGTCGAGGTGACGATGTTCTCGAGCAGGTCGCGGGCGACATAGTTGTTCCAGAGGCCGTAGTCGACGATGATGCTCTCCTTGCCCAGGATAGAGACTTTTGTTGCGGTAGTGTTGGTGGCAGTGCCATTGGTTGCGGCCATGGCTGTGGATGGGCGCCTTAGCTGATCAGCAGAGTAGAGACGAGCTGGTCCGCCGAATCGGCGAGGATGAGGTCGGTCGAGTGAAGGCTGACGGCGTCCCAGATGCGAAGCTGCTGCATGCAAGGCTTGTAGGTGGTCAAGGGTAATGAAGACGGTGACTACTACTTGTAAAGGTTATATTGAGGCTCGGGGTAATTAATTGTGGTACCAATGCCTGTGACTGGTCTACGCCCACCGAGTCATCTCTCTTGTGACGACTTTCCACCCACTAAATTGTCTGCCCGTGCTTTGCAGCCGCTGCTCGACGAGACTTTTCGGCAATGAATTTACCAGAGGGAGTGTGTCAGTGCGCGCGGGTCCAATGCCTGCACTCCACATCAATGGTATGTAGTAACGCTCAACAGAGTATAATGAAAAGGATGGTGTTGGTATAATGACTATTGATTTACATCACAGTCACGAGTATCTGGACACGAAGGTTGTCCATTCCTCGTTCAAGCATCTTTTTCAGAGACTGACAGGCATGCCTATTTACTGTTCTCGGTGCCGACATCGCAGCCAGTGGTACTCTTCACTTCACTGAGCACTTGCGACTTCGCAGCTGTGCTTGAAACTCATGTTCAATGTGATGGTTAAGAGCATCACATGGCATGCAGGCCATCTGCCGCAAGATAATCCAAAAGACAGTGGCATGTTCAAATCGAATCACTCCTCTCTCATCTCTCCAAAGTATCTCTCATAATTTTACATTCGTGCCCTTCGAGACACCTCATGCAACAGTACTATACAATCCCATGCGCCACGCTATGCACACAGCCGCCCATCTATGCACCAAGCGAAATCTCGCCCTTCCATGTGCTCTCCGTCAGGCCCAGAGTCTCAATCAAGTTTTGCCACCTGGGTCCACCCCTCTCCTTCTTCCTCAAGTAGGCCAGGTGTTTTTGCCTCCTGTGCACCAGCAATCTCAAGTTCCTCTTGTTGACTCTGTCTGTGCGTCCTCTCGTCTCGCAGTAATCCGCCAAAGTCCTGATCTTGGCTGTCAAGATCGCAGCCTGCACCTCCGAACTGCCAGTGTCGGGTCCTGCGCGCTCCTGCTTCTGCAGCACGGGTCCGGCGTGTGCGCCAGCAGGCTTGGGGCGTAGAACTTTGTCGGTGTTGTGGCGACCGAATGCGTCGATGCAGCGCTGGGTGTTGACGCGCAGACGGTCTTTGGAGCTGCCGATAGACAAAGATGCAATACGCCTCATGGCTACGGCCGCGGTGGTCTGCTCATCTGCGATCTTGGCTCTTCGTTCCTCCTCTGAGAGCTCGCCGATCAGCGAATAGGACGTTGGCTTCTGGAGATCCTCTTCTGTAGGTGTGAGCAGCCAGCTGCTGTGTTCGATGCCCTTCTCGAGCTCATTTTTCGAAAGGAAGAAGTTTAGGTGTTCGTCGCGTGCTGCGTGTGGGCCTGGAGCGTCGGCATCCGGGGAGCCCTTCGCGCGAAGAGTTGTAGCATTTGAGGTTGGTGTAGGGTCCAGTGTGAGAGCATTGTCGAACGAGCGCAAGAATTCTGTTTCGGTGCCGCGAACGGGGTCTCCAAGGCTTGCTGCACGCTCTTTCTTGAGGATCTCCTGCTTGCTGAGGTTGGCAGCTTTGCGCGCCTTTGCCTGCGCAATGGCGTACGGGTCTCTGTGCTTCTTCCTCTGGGTCACTGTCGATGCACACTGGGCCGGAGTGGCGGAGAAGGCGCGGTTGAAGGAGGAGGGTGTGTTGGCTGCTGTATGTTAGTGAGTGCTTCGGTGGATGTACTTGATGGTGTATGACTGACCGATTGGGGCCTTCAAGCAGGCGAAGAGCGGTATCCTTGGCGGCATTATGACTTGATGGCGAGGTGTATTATGTATTATTATACCACTGACCAGCGCAACAACACCCTTAGCCCGTCCTCACATGCCTCATGCGCATACCTCGACTTCCACCTCCAGCCCGGCAATGCCCGCCAAGCCCGCAGCCCGCAAAGCGTCCCAATACGGTTTAGCCCGCACTTTGCGGTCGGCGCACCAAATCGCCCAGCGCCGACCGAATTTCGTCTATGGCGGGCAGGCAGTTGAACGTTTCTACTTCCACCATCTCGAACTCCAACGTCAAGTCAGATCACTCTCGACAACACCGACACTCAAGATGGCCGCCAAGAACCTTCCCGCGGCGTTCAACGCCACCAGCCAGGACATTGAGATGCTCCTGAGCGCCCAGTGCCACCTCGGCAGCAAGAACATGCAGGTGCACATGGAGCCCTACCTCTGGAAGACCCGTGCCGACGGTATCAACGTCCTGAACGTTGGCAAGACCTGGTATGTGGCCCTCGAGAGCATGCGCGGCGACGGCGACGAAGATGTGAGCGGCATTGGCGCAAAGGCGGCGGCGGTATGAGCTCTTTTGCGCCTTTGCAAGCTGCGAATTCGATATGCCAAGACATATGAACATGTTATAAAACCGTAAAAAAGCCCAAAAAGCTGACAACCACCAAAGGGAGAAGATCGTCCTGGCCGCCCGTATCATCGCCGCCATCGACAACCCCGCCGATGTCTGCGTTATCTCTGCCCGTCCCTACGGTCAGCGTGCCGTCCTGAAGTTCGCCGCCCACACCGGTGCCTCCCCCATCGCCGGTCGCTTCACCCCCGGTAACTTCACCAACTACATCACCCGCTCCTTCAAGGAGCCCCGCCTGATCATCGTCACCGACCCCCGTACCGACGCCCAGGCCATCAAGGAGGCTTCCTACGTCAACATCCCCGTCATCGCCCTCTGCGACTCTGACTCCCCCACCGAGTACGTCGACGTTGCCATCCCCACCAACAACAAGGGCCGTCACTCCATCGGTCTCGTCTGGTGGATGCTCGCCCGTGAGGTCCTCCGTCTCCGTGGCACCATTGCCAGCCGTGAGGCCGAGTGGGACGTCATGACCGATCTTTACTTCTACCGCGACCCCGAGGCCGAGGAGAACAAGGACTCCGCCGGCCAGGACGAGTCCAAGGTCCCCGGTGTCGAGGAGGTTGGCGCCGGTGCCGTCGAGTCCGGCTTCAACAACGAGTGGGAGGTCTCTGGCGGCACCGCCGGTGCTTTCGCCGCTGCCTCTAACACCGCTGGTGCCCCTGCTGCCTCCACCTGGGACGCTGACGGTGCCGACTGGGCTGCCGCTTCCGCCCCTGTCGAGACCGGCAACCAGGGCTGGGCCGAGCAGGCCGGCGCCCAGGCTGCCCCCGAGACCACCTGGTAAATGCAGTCGCTTTTGTAGAGAGAGCACTGAATACACTTACCAGACAAAACAATTGAAAGTCTTCTCGCACAAACACGAGCCCCAGCTTGCACGATTTCGGCTACAATACGTCTCGGGCGCTATATGAGGGAAAGATACCTGCCTTCCTATGTGGAAGGGAGGGGAAAGCCCTGCCCCTGAGAATGAGGAGTGGGCGGACGTAACAGTTGCTCAGGCCTAGAAATTCAACTCGTGTAACCCGATCTTTGTATCTTGTGTCTTGTGTGTCTGTTGATTGTCGTAAATGTTCGCCAGTAGTCCTTCAGCTGTCTGCATTGTCTCTCGTAGTCCGTGTCGATGTCGATAAGTAGCATCATGAGTCATAGCTATGTCGCCCAAAGTCATTCTCGATGCTAATTCTGTCAATGGTATGACCGCGTAAAGCATAAACACTGACGAACAGAGCTGTGGGTTCGGTCAGTCATTTTCGGCGTTTGATACTGTCAACACCACCACCATTGAGTCCTTGGCTCTCAGACGCCACCAACCTCGAGCTTCTGGCTACCTCTAGCGAACATACGGTCTGTCGACAGACAGCACACGACAGCAGACAACGCAAAGAAGTGGGCTTGGCCCAACGATATCGGCTATCTATCCTCCTTTCCCCCACTCACCGCGCCGTGTGTCCCGGCACGAGGCTCTCCAGGATCCCCGCTATCCCAGATCGACGAGCCCTGTAAATACTTTGCCGACCAATCATATCCGCATGTATACAACACCAGCGGAGCCTCCCAACTCCTCGGGGTATCTTTCTCCCCAAGCGAGAAAATTGTAGATACTGCCTTTTGGTGCGCGCCCTATCCGCCCAATGCGGGCGCCTCTCTCTCAGGATGTTCTCTGTGTCATCAGGATCCTGCTTTGCTCTGACTAAGTTGTACCCTCATCTTTCATTGCTGTTGTTCTTCACATAGATGTCACTTTACTTTCCTTTTAGCTTTCCAATTGCTTTCAATTACTGGCAGTCATGTTCTATACACATCAAGACCGCGATGACGACTACAAGAAGTCCAGACAAGCCGTCATCGATGAAGCAGCAAGATTAGAAGCCAACACCACACCTCGAGACGACGACGACATCGCCACCCTGGAACGCATCGCCACCCAAGAAGACCACGAGTCCTACGAAGAATACGAAAAAAGCGAAAATGCTTCCAGGCGAGCAGCGAACGGCACCAGCACCTCCCTCGAGCTCCGCCGCACAGCATCCAACGTCCTCGACCGCGTCGCCTCCCGCATCACAACTCGCTCCATCCGCGACCCCCCTCCACCTCCAGACGGCGGCCTCAACGCCTGGGTCCAAGTCGCCATGGGCTGGCTGATCATCTTCGTGACCTGGGGCTACGTCAACTCCTTCGGCTCCTTCCAAGCCTACTACACCGAAGTCCTGCCCGAACCCCCCAGCACAATCTCCTGGATCGGCTCCATCCAGGTCTTCCTGACGTTCTTCATCGGCGCGTTCTCGGGCAGGTTGTTGGATGCGGGCTTGTTCGTGCCGACGTTGTTTGTGGGGGGTGTGCTGCAGCTGCTGGGGATTTTCATGATGAGCTTGTCGACGAAGTGGTATCAGTTGCTGCTGAGCCAGGGGGTGTTGACGGGGATCGGGGGCGGGATTTTCTTCTGTCCGAGTATGGGGTTGATTGCGACGTATTTTTCGGGGAGGAGGGCGCTTGCGGTGGGGATTGTGACGACGGGGAATTCTGTTGGTTTGTGTTGATCTTTTTCTGATAGGGTTGGAATCAGAGAAGCTGACCATTCACTTACAGGCGGCATGGTGTATCCCGTGCTGGTTCGCGAACTGTTGCCTAAGATTGGCTTTGCGTGGACGACTCGTGTTCTAGGATTCTTGAATATGGGATTGCTGGCTATTGCTTTCACATTCATGCGGCCTAGATTGCCACCGCGCTCCACGGGGCCGGTAGTGGATTGGAAGGCTTTCACAGAGCCTGTGTTTGTGCTTTTCGTGGCTGGCATTTTCTTCGTTTTGTGGAATGTTTACTTCACTTTTTACTATGTAAGCCTCGTTGAGAATGTCGTTTGTGTGAAAGGGGCGAAGTGCTAACACAGTCCACCAGATTGCATCTTACGGCATCGAAGAAGTCGGACTACCATACACAGCATCCACGACTCTAGTGATGATCATCAACGGTGTCGGGTACTTACTTCACCAACCCCCCCTCCCCCAATCCCCACCACCATCAAAACTAACTAATCCCCCAAACACAGCCTACCCTTCCGCATCATCCCCCCCTTCTTCGCCGACAAATTCGGCGCCCTCAACACCGTCGGCCCCATCCTCTTCGGCGTCGCCCTCGTCTCCTGGACCTGGCTCGCCGTGCACAGCGTCGGCGGCTTCTACGCCTTCACGGCCTTCTACGGCATCATCAACGGCGCCTTCCAGTGCCTGATCCCGACTTGCGTGGCGAGTCTGACGCCGAATCTGAATATGGTGGGCACGAGGTTGGGGATGGCGTTTGCGACGGTGTCGTTTGCGGCGTTGACGGGACCGTGAGTTTTGCAGAGACGTTGGTTTTGAGGAAGTGGGCAGTGCTAATGGTTTGATTAGGCCTATCGGAGGTGCGTTGCAAGCTGCTGATGGGGGAAGGTACGTTGCGCCGCAGGCTTGGGCGTCGACGTCTGCTTTGCTTGGTGCGGTGCTGGTGTTGGCTGCTAGGGTCAAGCTTGCCGGGTGGACGGTGAAGGCTAAGTGTTGAATTGCGATCTTGGTTGGCAATTTTTGTGTTGGAGGTTTTCGGAGCATGCTGGCGTATTGTGCTTTTTGGTCTTTTTTCTTCGGCATTGATACCCTTTGCATTTGGCCATTCGGTTTCTCACATATAATAATATAGAAGAAGGTCATATAGATTGAAGAGACACTGGGGTGTATTCGAATTCATTAAGATAACGTCTGTTTAATCTATGCACTGCTGGCTATGATGTACGAACTCAACATCGTCAGTAGCCAAGGTCCCCGTTATCAAGTTTTGCAATATACTGTTGGTGACCCGGAGGGTCCAGATTGTGAGACACACACCACCTCTCTTATGAGCCACTGAGCTTTGGATCCACTCTAGATTTATCTCGCCTGTTCATAATGTTGACCAGGTCTTCCATGACACGATTGTCCGAGCTCTACATGTAGCATATTGAAAGAAACCCTAACCCTAACCCTTATGACGCAGCCTCCTACACCCGAGTCTTTGAAAAGTGTCGATGTAAAGACCTAGCGGACTCGAAATTAGGAAAAGCATTTGATTTGCATTCCGTTGTTCATTGCGTCGATTGAACGTCGTCTTCGTTGACCTGTTGTGAGCTTCGAAAACCAATCGGTGTATTGCGCGCCTCAAGCAATGGCTATCTGTCTGCATAACCCGTGCATCTATTGATCGAAAACATATTCTATTTGACGTCGCGGAACTATACATGTATTTGGAGATACATCGAGGGATACCCATATGTTGATTTTCAAGATCTTCATACCTCTATACCCAATCCAACGAGAGAATGATAGATGTCGGCAACCAGCTCATCAACCGGCACTCCGCAACATGTCCGAACGATCGGAGCGGACTCCACTTTCCATCGCGAAAGACGCGAGCGGCAATCGAGGTACTGTGTCGAACGACATGAACGACTTGTATGTAACCAAAGAATCGATCCGACGAATCTTTCATCGAGCAGTTTACTAAGCAGATCAATTTGTTATGGCTGTTGCTCTATACGCATGGTCGGCCTCGGAGAGTTATGTTGAGCCGACCAAGCTTCAGCCCACCTTAGTTCGATGCAGGTCGGTCGGGGATTTCGCACGTGGGAATGGAGCTCGGTATATACTTCGTGAGGTGAGTTATATGACAAGGACAACGTATCCTCAGTAGCTATCGAACTTGCCATTTTCCAACATCTTCCCTTTTTTGGAACGAAAATCTAACCAACCACTCAACATTTCAGCCCGAATAGCAGATCATCAGCCACAACAATGTCCTCCAACAACCACGTCAAAACCATCGCACTCATAGGAGTAAGCCTTCCATCTGTCTCTATCAATCAATTACATCTCCAACTCAACGAACTAATCAACCCCCAAAGGCAAGCGGCACAATCGGCTCCCAAATCCTCACCTCCCTCCTCTCCTCCCCCTCCCCCTTCGCCATCACCATCATAACCCGCGACTCTTCCCCCTCGACCTTCCCCACCCACCCCTCCATAACCCTCCAAAAAGGCTCCTACTCCTCCCCCTCCTTCCTCGCCTCCGCTTTCCACAACGTCGACGCCGCGATCTTCGCTCTCAACTTCATGGCCATGGGCGAGCAGAAAGTCCTCATCGACGCCGCGGCCAAAGCAGGCGTGAAGTGGATTTTGCCGACGGAGTACGCGGGCGATGGGTTGAATGAGGGGATGGTGGAGGGCGTGCCGCTGTTTCATCCGAAGAGGGAGGCGAGGAGGCAGGTGGAGGAGCTGGCGGCGGGGAGGGAGGAGGGGGTGAAGTGGATTGGGGTGGCGACGGGGCCGTGGATGGAGTTTGTAAGTTCTTTTCTTTTCTTTTCTTTTTTCTTTCTCATATTTAATTTGTCTTTTGTGGAGATTCGCCACAACATGTTGGTGTGGTATATGATGTGAGAGCTGACCATCGATTCCCAAACAGTCCCTCCAACGCTCCCTCTTCGGCATAAACCCGACCACCAAAACCGCAACCCTCTACACCGACTCCGGCCCCTTCAACAGCAGCACCCTCCCCCAAGTCGCCCGTGGAATCGCCGCCCTCCTCTCCCTCCCCATAACCAACCCTTCCGATCCCCGCGCCTCGCTATCCCACTACGCGAACAACTTCGCGTACATGTCTTCTTTCGTCGTGACGCAGGAGTCGCTATTCGCTTCCATCCAGCGCGCGACGGGCACGACAGAGAGCGAGTGGACGGTGAAGCGGAGCACTATCGCGGAGTGGATTGAGGGTTGCAAGGAGGGGATGAAGAAGGGCGATATGAGGGCTGGGGCGGGGATGACTTATGCTTATTACATGGGCGAGGGTAAGGGTGGGAATGTCGAGGAGAAGGCGAGGGAAGATAGGGAGGTTTTGGGGTTGGCGGAGGAGGATTTGGATGAGGTTGTTGCTAGAGCTGTGAATGCTGGTGAGGCGCCGGCTGTTATTTTTGAGAAGTAGTTATTTATACAAGCGTATTGATGTGCTGCGTGGGTATGTAACTGAGTGATAGGTGATGCTACAGGTTTTAGTTTCGCTTCATGTTGATTGCATGTGCTCATGAGGAGAATTCGCCGAGCAGGCTGGTCATCATGGCTCGCACGCTGGCGACGCCTTCTTTCTTCATAGCGCAGACGGGAACCGCGCGGACTTTCAGGCAGAAGGCGTTCTTCTTGCCGCTGGGGTGCAGTTCGTTTCCTTCTCTGACATTGGTCAAGTATGTCTGCAGAGCATGGAAGTTGTCCTGAGTTTCAGGCTTGTCGGCCTTGGTAGCAATGACAAACCATGGCTTAGCAGAGATCGGTGGCATGGCCAGGGGTGGCAGAGACTGGCCAGGCAGAGGTGCGAGTAGAGTGGCTTCCTCTGGGGCAGAAACTCCATGGAGTCGGTCCGCGGGCACACCCTCGTAACCATGAGAGCCAGGCGAGTAAAGCACTTTGCCTTCTGCATCTGGAACATGCCTTCTCTCGCTCGCAGCAGCCAATTCTTGAGATCGCATGTTCTCGTACTCGCCCACTTCCTTCCACAAGCCCTTCAGTGCTTGAATGGCATCGCCGGCGCTCAGGTCGACGACAAACGCGAGCACGCCAGCGCGCTCGATGTGTCGCAGGAAGCCTAGTCCGAGTCCACGGTCGAGATGCGCGTCCTCAATCAAGCCAGGGATATCGGCGATAGTGAAGTTGGTACGCAGCTCACCACTAGGGTAGTAGAGAGGGTTGTCCAGACGGCCACGCTGGTTGTCGAGAACCACGGTGCCGATGTTAGGTGCAAGCGTAGTAAATGCCCAGTCACCGATACGAGCACGACTGCTGGTGAGTGCACGGAGGAGAGTGCTCTTGCCTGCGTTAGGCAGGCCGACCAGTCCAACGTCCGCAAGCAGTTTGAGCTCCAGCTGCAAATGAATTCGAGTGCCATCATCACCCTTGGTAGCATACTTTGGCTTAGGCTTCGATGTGGTCACAAAGTGCGTGTTGCCCAAGCCACCGCTTGCGCCAGCCACGAGCAGCATAGGAACATCCATAGGCTTGTTGAGATCTAGACGGATGGGTCCTTGTGGTTCCGACATGGCGAGTGGGCTTTTGCGTGGCGGTGGGAGGCCAGGAAAATCCTCAGCGGTAAAGTGGTGAGGGACGGCAGCAGGATGCAGCAGCCACTTTTCACGTCTGTGTTCCCTCCTATGTTCTGCAGCCTCAATCTCTTCTGGGTCTTCTGCTTCGCCGGCCTGCATGGCAGTGACGTGCCGTCTGCTTCGTTTCCGCTCGGCTTCGTCTTCTGCTACCGGATCGTGGCGCCATATCTCTCTGATCACCGTTCCGACGGGCACATATAGAAGTACGTCTTCACCGCGCCTTCCACCCTTGGATGTGCCCTGGCCATTCCTGCCTCGGTCGGCCTTGATGGTTCCTCGTCTTGCCAGCTTGTGCAGACTCGTCTCGCCGCGCACGGCTTGGATGTAGATTGAGCCTCCCGTTCCTCCATCTCCTCCATTAGGCGGGCCGTCCGCGATGTATTTCTCCCTCAAGAAGGAGATGCAGCCGTGGCCACCATTTCCGGCGCCAATGGTAAGAGTGCAGGCGTCTGTGAAAGGTGTTTCGCTGTAGTCCGAGGGCGCAGGGTTGAGATGATCGTATTGATTTACATCTCTCTGTGGACTAGAGGGTGGTGCGACCGAGGCTGCAGTTGGCGCAGCGGTGGATTGCCATCGTCGAGTCGAATGCCTGTTACCGGCAAGTCGTAGTCTGGGGGCAAATCGGGTTGTCGCTGTCGCAGAGGGCCAGGAGCTATCGAGACATGGGTATAGGAATGGGGTGAGCGTGCTGGAGAGCAGGCGCGAACCGGCACGTGATGAAGACATGCGAAGTGAATGAAATCAAATATCCTCGTACAGCTCGCTACAGGAAGAGGGTTCAAGATTGCGGTGGCACTTGCTTGACTTGATGCTCCTCCTCCTCCTCCGCCGCATGTTCTCCGCGTGGCAGGGCAATGGAATTAATTCGCATTCGGGCATGCTCTGCGCCAGGCATCATCATCCCGGCGCCGATCACCTCGGTTCGTGGTTTTAACTACACGCTATGAACATGGCACGTTTTGCGTGAGCGGTATGCACGCCATCCACTGCACCAGACTGAGAGTGCTACTGACTATTATTGGTCTATTGAAGCAGAACGCTTCTCCGCTCCTCCTTGCAAGTTTCACCGTGTCACGACCGTTGGCTGTTCCTGCAGCGTGCCGAGGCTCACTTTCCCAGCCAAACTCCTGCCTGCGTACACAAGCCTTTGTGTTATATACCTTGATGCCTGCATTAATACCAGCATCTGTTGCAGCAATCCCTATCCATCCAATCCATCTTCAATCTCACCGTCAACTGCTTTCCTAGCCCTCTTGCTTTGGCCACCTCATTCTTAACCATGGCAGCTCTCGTCAAGTACACTTTCTTCAACCCAGTAATCACTGGCCCACTGCTTTATATACTCACAGCTGCACCAAAAGACATACAGCAGCCAATTCTGCAAGCTCTGGAACCATACGTCTCGCAGACAATCCTTGCACGCACCGTGGTATCGCTCAAATGGCTCTTCGCTCTCGGCTTGATCCCCGTGGTCAACAACTTCCTCAATGAATTGGCCCAGAACCACTTCCGATGGAAGTCAGAGCAGCACAGATATGACTGGCCAAAAGAAATCGCAGTCGTCACCGGAGCTGGTAGCGGCTTCGGTCGTCTCATCTCGGAAGGCTTCGCTTCTGAAGGTATCAGAGTGATGGCTCTTGATATCCACGACTCGCTTCCAGCAGACATGCAGTCAAACAAGAAGATCCATTACTTCAAGTGCGACGTCACTTCTGTGGAAGCTGTTAATGCTACTGCCGATGCCATTCGTAGCGAGCATGGCAATCCTAGCATTTTGATCAACAATGCGGGGATTGCCTTCGAGGGCAACATCTTGCAAGCTACGCCTCAGCAAGTCCGCCGTATCTTCGATGTCAACACCATCTCTCACTACTTTACTGTCAATGCATTCCTGCCTTCCATGATTGCGCAGAAGAAAGGTCACATCGTCACTATCGCATCTATGGCTTCATTCTTATCCGGACCGGTTAGTATTTAATGTTTCGGCCCGTCCATGCATGTATAAATACTGACAATCATGTAGTACGTACCAGCCCTCTTTGACCAATCTTGCACATGGACTTAAAGGCTGGAACCAGTGCAGCCAATGCCCGCAAACACCAGCACATTAAACACAAACCCCTACCCACTAACACCCCCTTCACAGAAGCATGGTCTCCTACTGCATGACCAAAGCCTCCGCGCTCGCCTTCCACGAAGGTCTCAACGCCGAACTCCGCAGCAAAGCACACGGATACAACGCACCAGAAGTTAAATTAACCTGCGTACACCCAACCTGGGCCGCCACCGCCATGATCGCTCCTCACCGCAACCAAATCGACCGCTCCGGAATGGCTGTCATTGACCCCCAAGTCGTGGCAGATGCTGTCGTCAAGCAAGTTTTGTCTGGAAGAGGCAGGCAGATCATCTTGGCGCCTGGCGCGGAGCCTCTCACTACTGTGAGGGCTTGGCCGAGCTGGGTGAGCGTTGGACTTGGAACGATTGCCGGTAAGATCTTGCTTTCTTGATTGTTGGATTTTTGATTTTGGTTTGCTAATT
This sequence comes from Cladosporium velox, assembly GCA_024604135.1. Taxonomy (NCBI): domain Eukaryota; kingdom Fungi; phylum Ascomycota; class Dothideomycetes; order Cladosporiales; family Cladosporiaceae; genus Cladosporium; species Cladosporium velox. The sequence continues at coordinate 162,769 of JANIIF010000020.1, read as the reverse complement.
GTTGGCGTGCGTGCAGAATCGTTTGCAGGTTGAATCCGGGGCTGCATCTCAATCATTTGAAGACTACAGCGTATGCCACACGATGTGCATACGCCGCAGCCGCGGATTGAATCTTTGTCGTTGTTCCGTGGATCTGAATGCGAGTGATCTCGAGATGGATGTTTTCCCTATACAGACAGATAAACCGCCATCAAACGCTCATACACACTTTTGGACATCGTCAACCGTGCAAGAAATCAGAACCTTTCTCTACACCTTACCCAGCCTTCTATGCCTGTTTGCACGTACAACGCGGCCAAAACATATCAGACGTTGGACCATAGCATACTTATTGAGATAGTCATATACGAAGAAAAACCCAACCACAGTCCTACAACCCTACTTCTGCAACCTCTTATACTCCGCCTCAAGAATCTCCGGCACCAGCTCCTCGATACTCCCCCTCGTAGCCTTCCACCCCAAAGTCTTGCTCGCCCTCTCCGCCTTGCCCCTCGAATTCAACCCCCAACTAATCGCCTCAAACCCAGCCTGCTCAAGCGCCTTCTCCTTCTCCAGCGCCTGCTCCTCCAACCCCGCCTTCACATACCCCAACTCCACAGCCTTCTTCCCAACAAGTCTAGACAGATCGCCCCAGACGTGCTCGCCGCGCTCGGTGAACGTGTAGCCTTTGGCGCCCCAGAGCTCCGCGTCGGTGGCTCGCTTGCCCGAGACGGCGGCTTCGACCAGCAGGACGTAGGCGTCCGCGAGGTCGGCGACGTGGATGTGGTTCCAGCGCGCTTTGCCCGGGCCGATGATGGGGATGTAGGTGCCGGTGAGGATCAGTTTGGCGAGCTCGTAGACTTGGCGGCCGCGTTGGTTGATTGGGCCGCGGCCGTTGCCTGAGGTACATATATCAGTAAAATGCCTTGCTGAGATGACGGCGGGCAAGGAGCGAGATGGGACGTACCATAGATAGTAGGCGGGCAGACAATATTCGTCTTGATCACATCTGCGTGCTTAATCCCAGCTTCGAGGACGACTTTGTCGACGTTACGGTGGAAAGCCGAGTCCGGGAGGTTAGTGAGTTCGTCGACGCCACTCCAGTCGTTGTATTCCTTCTCAGACCACTCGCCGAGTCTGTCGGCTTCGCTGTCTTGGTAGGTCAGGATGCCCGTGCCGCCGGTGTGCAGCCAGTAGCCTGGGTTCTCCTTTGAGTGGCCGGAGCGAATGCCCTCGGCGATGGCCTTGGCGGCGCCTTCGTGATCGGAGGCATCTGCGGCGTCTGGCAGTGTGGTTAGTGGGATGTTGTGAAGTTGGTATAGTGATAGTTGCCACTTACGCAGTACGACGTCTGCTTTGGCGGCTTCTTCTTTTAGGAGATCCGAGTCATCGTTGCCACCTAGGACGATGCGAATGTTGGGGAAGGCTTTCTTCACGATGTCGGCTTTTTCTTGTGTGCGTACAAGCGCGGAGTACTCGTAGTCAGGGTGTTTCTCGTGCAGAGCGTACAGGGCATCGCCAGCGATGTAGCCGGTCACGCCAGTGCTGGGTTACGTCAGTCATGAATTTGAAAGCATTCATGTTAGATGGCGATTGATCATACAGGAAGATTTTAGGTGCCATTGTGTTGTTTTTGTTATAGATTTGTGAAGCTTACTACTGTCTCAATCGTACATTGAATCTCTTTTGAAGATATATCAATATTGTGATTACCAATGATGTGGATGAAGCAATATCCGCCCAGGGCTTTTCGTGACGTCGATGGCACGTTTCCCGCGGATCACGAATGTGGGCCATCCGCGGTTGCATGCACCATTACGGTGATATCAAGGAGATCAACTCTACTGTTACGGTGTTACCTCCGCTACTTGTTTTGCTGCATACATTGATTCTATTATTGATAGCGATTCAGCCATGTCTGGCTACATTGCTTAAGCATAGCTTACATGAGATACTTTCCACGAAAATGGTGCTAGCAGTATCTACTTTGAAGATTTCGCTCGACTGGTGCCAGGAGACGCATGCGATGACGGTTTCTTCCATCGATATGTACGAAGTATCAGTTTGACAGACGTGTTACCCGTCGCGATCTGAAGACTGAAAGAACAAACGACTAGTATTCGCCACGTCGCGACTCCGAAGCAGTGTGGCTCTTTCAGCCGTGATAGCATCGAACGGCAAAACAAAAATAAACGGAATGCCGATGAAATTCGATCAGACATCGACGGAACGAAATTGGTCGTTGGGGTGAGTCGTCATATGGCAGGTGCGAGAGCAGCCTCAAAGCACGTGATCTTGGACTTCGCTTCCAAGGATCCAACGTCGCACCACGCCGAGAGCAAACGTCCCTGAAGCTTCTGGTATAGCGATAGCTCGTTTGAAACGTGAACGCTGCGCAAAATGCCAATTCCACCACAAAATCGACATTCTGGATACTGCAAAGTGTACATATATATGCTGAGCAGGCCAAAAGAACGGCAAAAAGGCCCCAACCGCGAATCGAACGCGGGACCTCGCCCATACTCAAGGAGTGTACACTCCTGGATTAGAAAACCCGAAGGGCGAATTATACCACTAAACCATCGGGGCAGCTGCAAAAATGCAGTATTTTTGCATTATTTAACAAATACAACGCATTGTAGGCAGGGCAACGATGCAATAGATGTCGTATGAGCTGGACATGGACGTGGAGATTCAAGAGATGTAACCCAGACTCAAGAGCACGACAGCAAGTGTGGTCGTTTCCTTGTCAGTGTCCAACAGTAGACTGTGCATAATATCAACAAGGCGTTTACGGTGGAAACGCTCGTCCAGTTGTCGAAGCCCATTATCACGAGGTGAACAGATGTGGGAATATGTTCCTGGCGGCAAATGTGTCTCAGCGGTCAACAGTGTACATTCTCTATGTACGATAAATGATATAACGTGTTATTTCCTAGCCCAGCTCGCAATCAGGCGACAAGAAACAGACTCATACTCATAGTCATACGCGTCGCAGTTCCATCTGACATTGTGAACTAGAGACAGACATTCATCAAAAAGAAACTGTCGTAACAACGAGCCAACGACTTTTGAGTTTTCAACAGGAGGCGCAACCAAAAGCAAGAGAATACAGAGCGTAGACACGAGAAAGGAAATCAAGACCGAATACTCAGCGTTCCTCGCTCCAGAAAGAATTGACTTCGCTAACGGTGAAAGTATCTTCAATGGATCCAGTAGTAAATGATGTTACTGAGAACGGTGATGGCTGCAGTAGAGATGGATCCAGATGTGATCGCGATTGCTCGACGGAAGGATAATATGGGGCGGCATAGTCGTAAGACTCACTCGGTGTCTGAGTGGCTGAAGGCGAGGCATCAACGATGCTGCTCTCGTCGTATGCGTTCGTGCTCGGCGATGGGCTTATGGGAGAGACAGGGACCAACGAAGTAGCTCTAGCAGCTGCGACGTGCCCTTTCCGCTTCGTATGGCGGTTCAGGTGATCCCTGCGACCATACACCCTGTGGCAGTCCGCGCAAGCGTGCCTTGCTTTCCTGTGTTTGGCATCATTGTGTCTCTCAACGTCCTTCGGATAACGAAATGCAGAGTCGCAGAATTGGCACTTGTGCCGACTCATTTTCTCGGGGTCGTGTGTGACCCTGTGATGGCTGTATACATGTGTCAGCAGTTCCACGAGACCAGTACGCAGCGGAAGATCTACTTACTTTAGGCCGGCCTTGTCTTTGTATTTCTTGCCGCACTCGTCGCACTCAAAGCTCGCCCGCTCTACTACGGCCGTCATGGCATCTGTCAGGTGTTGCAGCTCACTGCCTCGTCTGGCACCACGGCCGGGAACATAAGGCGTTGAGCCATCAAGCAAGAAATTCTTGGCGGGTTGGATGGCCCTTTGAGGCTTTTTAGGAGGCTGAGCATATGCGTAATCATGCTGCGAAGTGATGGCCTGTCGCTGACCCTGTACGGTAGGTTGTGCAGTCTCTCCAACCTCATCATGTGTCCTATAATCATCTCTTGTTTGTGTATGAGCAATAATCGGCTCTTGTTCGCGTCGCAATGTTATCTCATTGGGTGCAATAGTCAGGTCGTCTGCAGAGGAGAGATGCCGTGTCCAATGGCTGCTTGTGTTTACATTGTTCTGTGTGTAGCATGCAGATATCTGTGCCATTGACTGAACCGATGGATCTGGATACGGGTGCGGCCGGTAGTTGTAAGCGACAGGTGGGGGAGGATAGTTGTATTGCGGAACGAGGGTATCGTTGGTGAAATTGCTCCCAAACGTAGTGTCGGTCCACGTCGAGGTCTAGCGTTAGGTGGTCAGCAACGGCGAGTCCGACATCGTGGCATGACACTTATCACTAGGCTAACTCACATTGTCTGGCACCTGCAAGTAGAATGCGTTGATGGGTTCCAGTTCCAGATCCTGGCCGGGGTCGACAATGCTGCTGGACTGCGTATGGTATTCCGAGTCAATAAACTCAGCCATGATGTCCACCGTCGTGTATATACAAATGTACAAGACAAGGGAAGTAAGGTTGAGCATATAGAGGTTTGGACTTCTGCGTAGCTTGTAACAAGCTACAATAGAACAACAAGGTCCAGCTCGAAGGAGTTGGAGGATGATTGAGGAAGAGAGACCATCCGCAGCATCCAAGTCAGTAATATGAGGAGGGGAGGCCTCCATCTGACATAGGCAGAGACAGCTTCAAGTCGAGGCGCAGCATCTTGCTGTGCAATCGACCGTGGCACCGCGCTTCGGACGTTGCAAAAAGTAGAATTTGCAAATACTAAACAATTTGTTGTCGCAAGTTGCAAGACTGGAAGACTAGGCGATCGTAGAGAGCTTCGAGGGCGTGGTTCGTCTCATCAGCCTGTCAGCCCCTCCATTTGGAGATCAGCTGATAAGGCACCGAACGCGTGTGGATGCATGGCGCAATCGTGCAGAGCAAATCGGGCACTAGATGCCGCGCAAGAGCACAAGACAGTCTGAATGTGCTGCCAGCCTCTACAACCGCGAATTATAGCACATACTCCATAGAAAGGCTTCGGAAGCTTGTGTACAAGTCAAGAACAATCCGAGTCAAGCACGAGGTGCTCTAGATGTATGTCCCCCTATGCTGATATCTAGAAAGACGAGCTTAAAGTCGCAAATAATTAGGCATGTAGAAAAGCGAAAAGATGAATACAAGAATGGAATTAACTCTTGAGCCACTGCACAACTGTAAACAACAATGAAGATCAGGCACGGACTGTCTTCACCGCGACGGATGCTGTCATCCCGCAAGCTTACGAGTAATGTTACACAATAAGTCTCCTGACCGCCACGTGATATTCCCTTGTTCGTACATCCCTTCGACAAAAACGTGAAACAAGCCAACAGAGACTCCCATGCCTCGTCGAAGCAAGATGGACCAGAAGCAAATACCTAAGCACCGAAGAAAAGGAACGCAGTGCAACTCCAACGCCAACTCCAGCTTCATTAAAAGCATCCGACACCGTCGGATGAATTTGATCAGATCCCATTTCACCCTCAGAAGGATGCTGAGTACCCAGCCACAACATCCAGAGGACTCAATGCAACACCGTGAGTTTTCTGATGCCGGAGTAGGTGATCCTTGCGTGCAAAGCCGCGCGTGCCATAGACGCATCCAAGGTGATCACAGAAAAAGGCATGCTCGGTGGGCCGGTGGATCCTCTCGTGCCTTCTTAAATCTTTAGATGCGACGAATCCTTTGCCGCAGACCGTGCAAAGCTGATTTTTGGGTCCATGCCAGCGAGCGTGGTGGCTTTACACATGTCAGCAAGCTATTTCTATTGAGATCTTGTGGTTGAGAGGCAAGCAACTTACTCTTTCTCAGACTTTGAGGTGAAAGTCTTACCACAGCCTTGGCAAGACAGTGAGGTAGATGATCCTGCATGAGATGGGGCTGCCCTGCGCTTCCTCAGACTCGGTGGTGGCGCGCCCGGACGCGCCAATTTTCCAAAGTTCTCTCTGTCTGACACGTTATAGGTACCCTTGGCCCAGCTGGCGAGTGTTGATACATTTGTGCTAGGGAGAGGCGGCGACGGAATGCTACGTTTTTTGAAGCGTTCTTCGTCTTGGTGCGCGTTATCAATGTTGCCAATCTCATTTTGTGGTTGCGTAGGTAAATTGTTTACCACCGGTGGAAAGAGTGAAGCCGGGTTTGACAAGTGGTACGTCGGCATCTCGAATGAAGATGGCGCTGTGTGCGAAAAACTGAATTCTTCCTCTGGCCAGCCCATATATTGGGACTCCTGCGCTTCGCTCCACGGCGCCTCCGACAGGATCGTCGAGTGGAACGAGTTCGATGGCGGCTCCATGGGAAGATCGTTCAACAAGGGATAGGAAGAGTGGTACACCATATCGAAGGGGTAGTCTGCCGCAAGGGACACAGCTATCGAAGGCATATCCATAGGTCGTCCTATTGCTTGAGGCATCGACGCTGGCAGTTGCGCTTCCGGTGCAGGCCCTCCGGTGGCCAAGCTATTTTCCCAATAAGGCGACTGGATCGCCAGTGGTCTAGTCGTCCCAACTGATGGCCCTGCCAGTTGTCCAGCCAGCGACCTGTACGCGCTGCCGGCTTCCACAGTTGCTAGCTGCGCGCACATGCATTTGCATGCCTGTCATTGAGGTCAGAGCTTGTCAATGAATCTCGATCCTGCAACATACCTGAGCTTGATCTACTTCAGCCGCCAAAGGGCTGAGAGTGTCGATGTTGTCTTCTTCCAACATGAACTCGGTACCATCCATCGGGAATAATACCTCCTCATTGTTCATTTCGAGATCTTGTAGCAGATGGTCCAGATTCGGCGAGAGTGTGAGTGTTGGAGTCGCCATTGTCGGGACCGAGATCCCCATGCTGGGTACTGGATATCTCTCCGCCATGGCGGCGGTGTATGCAAAAGGTATGACTGTCGAATCAGAGCCAGATAGGATGAGCGTACAAGATGTTCGGAGATGTGTTGCTCAGTAGCGCTGTCGTGGGTTGTGCAAGCTCCCAAGTCCAAGTAGAAGGTGAACGACACTACATCTTCGAAGAGCTGCGCCGAGTATGTCCTTGGTATACTGCTGCTCTAGCAGCCCAAGATTCGGTGGCCTCTGTAAGGATCAGCTACCAATAAGAGAAGAGAGTTCCACGGTGAAGACGCTTGGTGCTTGGACAGAGAGTCGAGCGAAGGTGGCACACACAAGGGACGAGACGGGAAACACTCTATCAATGTATCACGAAGAGACGACGTGCTTGGCTTCGTGCTAGACATCAAGCTCAAGTCACGAGCAAGAAGACATCATCTCATAGGTCGCCTTGTCTTTGAGGACCTATGACATGCGAGGCAGTGCATGCGATGTCCATCCGACAGTGCCGAGTACATCGCTCACCGGTGTTGACCTGACGCACCCTCTCCAGCAGGCGCGACATCGCTCGTGGAGGCGCAGAGTATCGATAAGATAAGAGCTTATGCCGAGGGCATTTGATGCGCAGGAGCGAAGATATGCACCGTATGGACGCTGAATAGGTGGTTGAAAAGCTGATATCGATCGCATGGCAAGCGACGACGACTGCACTCCAAGCCCGTATATCTTTTCCCATCAAAATCATCCAATCGCTCAAAAGCAGACATCAACATCTCTGTCAACAAAGTGGAGCTGGTAGTACAAGCCGGTAGTAAGCGTTTGAGGCGTCTCTCAAACCCTCGGCTTACTGCATGTCGAAATCGCGAACTCATGTGACGAACACCTCCATAACCTCACCTTCTCGCTTTAAGGCCTGGTCGTGCATAGTCAGGCATGAATGTTGGCACCTTGAGAGCCTTAGCCCAAGGGGCCCCATGAGCCAGCCGCCTTCCCCGGGTTCTTGTCAATTCGTCTTTGTAGGCGATATCCGCGATACTGGAGCTGAGGATTGATAAGCACTTGTACCTCGGCTTCACTCAATGCCAAAATACCGTCATTCAGACACGATGCCTGATATACTGAGGCACGAAGATCACAGTACAAGGTGACTTGTTGACCAGATTCATCGGGTCCAAGACGTTTCGGTCAGGTAAAGTGCCCGAACCCTTCTCCAAGGACCATCGACGCCACTAAAGCCGAGAACGCCTCTGGACAGCGCATCAAAGCCACACGAAGGACCAAACACGCATGCTTAGCGAGTCACAAACCATCAAGGAAAACTCCATCGTACTAGATCAAATCGCAAAGCCATCTTCGCTTCATAGCGTCGTCTAAAGGCCTGGCCGTTGTGATATATATTGTCTTATCTGCATATGTGTTCGAGACACCCATTTTTCCCGTAGCGGAGAAAGCCACATGCATGTCTCCGACGCACGTGGCGGAGGCGATCTGGATGTGCGGTGCGGAAAGTTTAAAAGTGAGCTTAGCCATTCGATCTTCGGCATTAGCCTTTTGTGCCATCAAGCCATCAGGCTGTACTCATGTTTGCAAGCTGACCACTTTGGACTCCCGCACCTGCATACCGCCTAACGTCCAGACAGATATGCCCGATCGGTCCGGTTCCCCATAGAGACGCTAAAACTAAGCGAAGCGAATATGGCAAAAGCCGTGAACAACGTGTAAGGGTCATGGACGATGAACTGTGGTACGATTCGGTAAAGGAATCTGCACAGCTTCTGAACAGTACCTGGATTGTGGCGGACTGAATTGCTCCGGCCACGTGGTTGTGGGATTGAGAAGCCTGGCTGCGTGGCTCTTGTTCCACAACAAGCCTCACCCGTTTCTCTTTGTCTATTTGGTTGTCTAGATGTGGACGGGGCGGTACTCTGACATCTTGGCGGGACCCAGACAACGGAGAAATAGCTTACCTCCGGCATGTAGCATAGTGTCCAGTGAAGGATAATCATGTTACTGTAGGTCAAGCGCTATTGCCATGAGGATGGATCTTGCATCTCCTAAGCCATCAAATGCTGCAGTCACTTTAAGACTACCGCCGTGCACCAGACTTAGTACCGAATTATGTCGGTAACAACATGCTCGGAATGCTTTGCGAGACCTGACTGGTAGATACAACCCGGTTGGGAAAGAAACGATCGCTTCGTGCACAGCATTTTGCGCTCATCGATAAACGCTATCCAATCATGTCAGTGGCACAAGAATCCAGCGCTCTCACCAACACCGATTGGTCAACCTTATCGATGGCAGCCCAACCACTCGTTCCGACTTAAGATTGTTGCACGACACGGAGCGTTTTGCTGAGATATCATCACGATTGAATATCTGTATGGATAGTTCAGTATATATGCCCACGCTAATCTTACTCATTCATCATCCTCACACAAGGGAGGCTGTACCTTCGCAAAAGAAGTATTTCTCTCAACAATCAGACCAGTACGTCGCCCACTTGCTATTGCCCTTGACGACATCGACAAATTCGCGAGCGATGACACGATCGGTCTGCTCACTGGGGTGCAACTCGTCGTACCACAGGAAAGAATCAGGACTAGCGGGGTTTCCAGTGCCATCTACGTTGGCGTAGCCAGTAACGTCGAGTGGCGCAGTGCCGTTGAGGTAGTTGGCAGGGTTATTGTAGATGTCCGTGAGCTGATGGGACTACTGTTAGCACACTGATGTCTTCAAAACGTGGTGAGCAGCCACTTACCAGTCCATTGATGTCCATGACAGCGATTTGCGCGCCAGGGTAACGGCTGACGACTTCTGTCAAGTACGGCGTCTCGTATTTGAAAATGGTGTTGACCAACGAGACGTACTCCAGCATCTTGTAGCTGATCTCGGTGATGTTGCTTGGCTTGTCAGGCCAGTACTGTGTGCTCGCCAGTCCTCCCTTGCCAGGCAGCCCGTATTGAGGGGACAGTTGCAAAGGCGCTACGTTCTGCAAGACGAAGTAACGGCCACCGTTGTCGTAGATGCTCTGGATGGCATTGAACACACAGTCCGTGTAGTTGACGATGGTCGTGCCCGGCACTTGCGCATCCGAAATGAAAGCGTAGTTGCCAAGATCATTGGTTCCGATGAAAATACTGTAGACAGTCTCGTCTACTGGGTCGTCCAGGAACTTTGTGCCATTCGGGTAGACGTATTTCGAGTCTGCGATGTAGGCAGGGATCTCGTACTGCTCCACAGCTGGGAAGGGCGCGTTGATGGCGGCGAAGGTGCGCGGGGTGATGTCGTTGCTGCAGACGGCGCCAGATACGGCGTAGTTGTAGACGTGCGCGCCGGAATACTGCGCGACGTACTGTGGCCAGGGACGTCCTCCGTCGGCGGAGTGGTAGTTCTGCAGATTCACTTAGCAATGCGGTCTAGCATATGTATCTCATTCAACTCACTGCAGGATTCACCCAGCCCACTGGTGGGGCATAGCCATTGTGGCTGCCGAAGTAGTTCAGCCTCGAGTCGTCAGTGTAGCTGTCTCCAAAGGCTACCAAGCTCGTGAACTTCTTGAGACTCCATTTCTCTGATTTGGCATTGTTTGCTTTGTATCCTTTATGACTGTCGCGAGGCGCCGCGGCAGCAAACGCGGTCAGTGCAGCCACAGCCGTCACAATAGATGCTTTAGTCATGATGAACATATACAATTGCAACAGGCAACGACCGAGAGACGCACAGAGGGAGGAAGCTTAGTTATATAGCTGGGCGTACTCTACACCTCCACATGGCCTGCAAGGAAAATGCGGCACCAAATTAATGCGTCTAGCCATTTGCCGCAAGTCAAAATGCCGGTCGGAGCGTTTCTGTAGAGATCTTCACTGGGCCGACGCGAGCACGTGCGAGACGTGCAGAGAAACCACAAAATGATGGTTTGCTGCCTGTGCTGCCGCCGTCACTCCAACATTTCTCCATGTTCTTCCGGATTTTTTTGCGGGGTATGGTTGACAAGTTGACCCACTGCATTGATGTAAATGGGCGACTTAGCCTAAATTAAGCACCGGATCAGCGGTATTTATTTGGAAGCTTCAGTTGGAATCATGGGGCCTGGTTGCCTGAGCAATCCTTCTAGACCAGCAACTTGAGCGAAACAATCCGCAGAGTACGAGTAGTGTACAAGTTATATGAGGCTCGCAGAAAGTTGCGACTCAATGTGAAGACACGCATTGAGGTGAATAGTCGCAAGCTGTCATCTTGCAGAATTGCGTCTTGAGCCCTAAACGGGTGGCCGGAAGCGCAATAGGCAAAATTGACCGTATGACGGCGCGATACTTTTGGACTCATCAGTGGCTTGTGTAACTCGCCGAGTGTTGACGCAATCTTCACACTCGAAGATCAAACACGGTGTGCGCAATAAGGCCGTACTGGTGGCCTGTATGTCTACTCCTTAGTCGAGTCTACCTCGGCGGCCTCTAGCCACTTGCCTTCAACTGACTTCTTCCAGATTCGTACCGAACCTTCGTCGGCCGTAGAGATCAGCATGTCGCCGGTCGGATTCCATGAGACCCTCCAAGGCATGCCTTCTCTTACTTCGAGCTCTGCGACAAGCTTTGCCTCCTGTTTGACAGCTCCGGGTGCATCCGGCAGATCGTCACGTCTGCCTTTGGCATTGCTGGCAAGCCCAGCACCGATACCAGATCGTGTTGGTCTGGCAGATGGGAACTGAGAGCGTGGCGTCAGGGGTTCGGCATTTTCAATGCGATTGCTGAGTGTTGATAATGTGGTGGCACCAGGTGTGTGGGGCTCGTAGATCCTGACGAAGCCATCTTTGCTTGCAGTAGCCAGTGTGTCGAAGCCACGCATGCTGCCATTTGACCATGCAACATCTCTGACCAGAGCCTTTGCGCCATCAAGAGTAGCCGCATTGTAAAACTTCCGATCTTTGTCGGTTCGGAGGATGCGCACGATGTTTCCGACTGCGACAGCAAGTCCTAAACTCTTGCGGTCCAAGCCTGCTAAGACTGCTGGCCATGCAGGCAGAGTCTCCTTGTGCCAGCTCAGTCTGAAGCTCGTCTCGTCCATTCGTGAAGGTATCTTGCATAAGTAGTCCTGCCAAAGAACTCTCCAAGAAGACAGGTCATCGTGATCTTCCGGCTCACACACAGTGATGTAGCCATCTCTCGTGGCGACTGCAAGATAGCTCTCGGCTCCGATATTCTTGAGGTCAAGGCCCATGAACGGCACTCCAGTCGCGGTGACCAGCTGAAAGATCCGCTTCCAACGGCGGCCAGAATTGACAGCCTCGTTGACGTCTTCTTGCCAAATTTTGAGCGTCCCATCCTCGCCAATGGACGCGATGTGCTCCCCAACATACGGACCATTCCACTTCACGTCGGTGACCTGCGCGTCATGCGCGGTCCACGCGTCGGTTACAATCCATGCGCCGGTCTTCTCATTGCAATCCCAGACTTTGAGCTTGTGGTCTGATGAAGAGGTGGCAGCGCGTGTGCCGTAGACATTGTAGCTCACCGCCAGAAGCAAGTCTCGATGGCCGTGAGAAAAGCGGTGGGCGCCATTGGCAGCCATTTTCCGCGGGCGACAGTCCACTGCCCTATCCTTCGCGAAGAGTGGTGAATACTAGGCCAGGGAGTACCATGTAGCCCAGTGGCGACAAAGGCAGGCGAGGTTGGCTCGACGTGCTGATCACGCACGAGTCCCTGTGTTACGTGTAGTGGATGCGGAAGGTTTGCAACCTTGTGGATGATCTATCAGCGTGTCAGGGCGCGCCGTGGTAGTCTCAGCACGTTGTTACCACCCTGGAAGCGATCTTCACAGCCCTGTAACACATGAATCAAACAGGAGGAGTGCGCTCCGCCTCACAGAGAGCCTCCAAGGGCGAGGTGTCGGAGTGGCGAAGTTCAAAGTGCCAAGCCTCATGCTTCCCCTGCTGATCCCGCATCCGCTGCAGCCAGCTGTTCCAAAACACGAAGATCCACTGGACACTGGGCAGTCAACTACAGCGTGGCAAGGAGAAGCAGTGTACGAGGAATGTACAGTCGGCATCATGCAGGCACTCACATCCACCGAGACTTACTCGCTGAGCGTGTTGTCCATTGCCTGCATCTCTGTGCTGGTTAATGCCTGGCGCAGTGATGGAGAGCCATTGTTCGCTTCGCTTGCCATCTCTGGCGTTGCATTCGCTTTCTCATATGCGTTGATTCCTTGGACTGCGGATGTGTTCATACGACGAGGCTTCAGTGGCAAGGACTTGTCCAAAAGAAATCCGACGATATTGTGAGTTGGGTTGTTGACACGTATTCAATTTAACCGCTAACATGATGACAGACCTGAGGCTATGGGCTTGTGTTCAGCACTCGTGTACTTGCTAGCCATCGTGAACTTTTTACCGTTTGCTTTCAAACGTGATATTGCAGCAGCGACGTTTGGCGTTGGCGACAAGAACAGAATCATCGAGGCCGGCGAACTCGAGAATGGACGTTTTCTACATCGATTTCCCCTGGAGAAGGTAGGGTCCAATGGTTTCACGATTGCATGACTTGGTCGACTGACACTGGCCAGCTCGCATCCTACGGCTTCGCATATGGAACATTGGCGACCGTGACCATTCTCGGCATCCTCGACGACTCCTTTGACATGCGCTGGAGACACAAATTCTTCATCCCAGCCTTTGCCGCGCTGCCGATGCTGGGCCTCTACTTTGTCGATTTCGGAGTGACTCACGTCGTCGTGCCTGTGCCGCTACGAAATTACCTAGGAGACTTGGTGGATCTGGGAGGATTCTACTACCTCTACATGGCGGCGATTTCGATCTTCTGCCCAAACTGCATCAACATCCTGGCCGGCGTGAACGGCATCGAAGTGGGGCAGTCTCTGGTAATCGCATTCCTACTGGTGCTCAACGACATGCTCTACTTGTCACCGAGACTGCAGCAACCGCATCCAGCAGCCGAGAGTCACCTGTTCAGCGTTTACCTGTTGCTGCCCTTCATTGGCGTTTCGCTCGCCTTGTTGAAGCACAACTGGTTCCCTGCGAAAGTCTTTGTCGGCGACACTTACTGTTATTTCGCCGGAATGGTATTTGCAGTAGTGGGCATTCTGGGCCACTTCAGCAAAACCCTACTGTTATTGTTCATTCCCCAGATCTTCAACTTCTGCTACTCAGCTCCACAGCTGTTTAAGATCGTGCCCTGTCCTCGCCACAGGCTTCCGCGATTCAACGCTCGCACTGGCTTGCTCGAGCCATCAGTTGCGACGTTTGCAGAGCAGAAGCCGTTGCGACCGGTGGTTGGGGAGGTGCTCAAAGTCCTGGCCAAATTGCGCCTGGTGAGGGTGGAGACTGACGGCAAGGGAAGAGTGACCGAAACGAGCAACTTCACGATTCTCAACCTCTGGCTCGTCTGGCGCGGGCCACTCAGGGAAGACCGGCTGGCGGTTGAGATCTTGATTATGCAGACAATTTGCGGTCTCGCAGGGCTGTGGATAAGGCACAGTCTTGCACTGCTCCTCTTCACTGTGGATAACAGATTCTAGCCGTAGCACAAGTACATAGAAAAGCCATTGATTGGGCGGATACGCCAACACTCTAATGTATTGCAAGGGTCGTCCGGAGTGTCGACGTTTCGGATATACAGGAGGCGGGTCTTTACAGGGCAGCAATCTTGAGTCTATGAGCCGGAGTCGGCAGGCAACATGGCAATATCTCCGTGATATGGCCGCGTATGGCTGCTGCTGTTTGCTGGCGGCTCACGGCATGTTCGCGTTACATACTAGCACTACTGCAGCGGCTGGAGACAGCCTTGCGCAAACGATGTCCGAACCAGCATTGATTGCAGGACTCGCATGGTGCCAGTGCTTCACCTTTACCGCCCGGACAGACGCATGCGCAAACGGAAGAGCGAGCTACGGCGAGCTATCCACGGTTCTCAGGCGTCATCCCTGCATATCTATGGCTCTCGTCACGTTCGCGCCGAGTCAGTGGGCCGCCTCACGCTTCTGAAACCAGGGCCTGTCGATCCGGCGAGATTTTTGTGGCGCAACGGGCCGTCGCTCGTGTTGGCGATGGGCTTTCGACGAATTGGATAAGCCATGGCCGAGAAGGGGCTCGACTTAGCGCCACAAAAGCGTGCGAGAGCCAGACCTCCTTGGTAGGCATACGCAACACACGCAGCACCGCGGTACACGTGCCTTCGAGACTGCTCGAGACATGACTCCAGCAGCCTGAAGCCGCCATGGAGTGCCGTTGGTGGTGTGCTGTGGTGCGACAGGGATTGACAGCTCCCCGGGTGGATGGTAAACGATGTACGACCTAAGGCGCGACCAACAATGGGCCATGCGCCAGGGATCCACGCAGTGCCGGAGATCCAGACACATGGCTCGCAGTAGAGAGGACTACTTCAGTCGACGGCCGGCCGCTTCTGTTCAGGTTTGAAATCCCCATCTGCTTCTTCGGACCATCTCTCGTTACGCGCCTCTGTGAGGCTGCTATCATTGTCAATCAATCGTTCTTTCAGTGCTCTTGACGAGCCAGTCATTCATTCAGAACCACCACATTGACATCCCTTGTCCCTCGCTTCAACAAGAAAAAATCCCTTCCTTGATTTGATATTAGGAAAAGCAGACTGAGTCGCTATACCAAAACCAACAGCAACAATCACAACAATCACCAACGCAATATCACACAAGATGTACTCTCTCACGCTGGCCGTTACCGCTCTTGCAGCAACCATCCGCACTGCCGCCGCCACTGATGTCTTCGCCCACTTCATGGTTCAGAACTCTTGGGCTTACAACCAGGCCCAGTGGAAGGCAGACATGCAATCCGCCAAGTCGATCGGCATCGACGCCTTTGCCATGAACTGGATGGCCCCAGACTGCCAGAGCGGTCTTGGATGGCAGGAGGACCGCATTGACGACGCCTACAAGGCTGCCGAGGAGGTCGGCTTCAAGATCGTCCACTCCTTCGATATGTCCTGGACCGAGTGCAACAACGGCGGATACTGGAACACCACCTACATGGCCGACGTCCTCCAGAAGCACGCTAGCAGCAAGGCTACCTACCGCTGGAACAGCAACATGCTCGTCACCACCTACGGTGGCGACCGTGTCAAGCAATACGGCAACCTCTTCTTCGCCGACCTCAAGGCGAAGATGAAGTTCTCCGGCAACGCCATCTCTTTCACTCCCGCACTTACCAGCTACTCCGACAAGGCCCAGAAGGACCCTGAGGGTGCCTCCTACCAGATGGTTCAGGACTTCCCCACCACTGACGGCTACTTCAACTGGCAGGCCTGGCCCATGTCTGACAACGTCAACAACACCTGCACTCCCGACGAGGCCTTCCAGTCCGCCATGAAGAAGGCAGGCAAGACCGGCCCTTACATGATGGCCGTTTCTCCGTGGCAATTCAAGGATCTCGACAACGGCAGCAACATGGACGCCTGGGTCGCACCCGGTGACTGGCTCTTCGTCAAGCGTCTCGAAGCCATCGCACAGCAGGAAATCAAGCCCGACATCATCGAGCTCCTGACCTGGAATGACTGGTGCGAGTCCCACTACCTCCGCGACCTGCCCGGCAACTCCACCTCCGCCACCGACTACGCCGACATGAACAGCATGGAGGCCTACGTCGCCGGCCAGAACCACTCCCCCTGGCGCATCATCACCAAGTACTACATCTCCTGGTGGAAGCAGGGCAAGAAGCCCGAGATCACCGAGGACCAGGTCGTCTTCTGGTACCGCGTGCACGCCAAGGACGCCCAGTGCAACCAGGGCTCATCCGTCATCCGCAACAGCGACATGCTCGAGGACGCCGTCTTCGCCTGGGCCGCCGTCACCAAGGACTCCAAGATCTCCATGAGCCTCGGAAAGAACAAGTTCCACGACTTCCTCGCGGACGCTTCTGGCCCGGCTCTTGGCTCCATGCCCTTCCCCGAGCAGCTCAATGGCGACAGACCCATCGTTGCTATTATGCAGAACAACAAGACCGCCTACTACGGCGAGGGCTCCAAGCCTGTCACTTCGTGGTGCTCAACCAAGAACTTTAACCCTGTCGTCAACCTTGTCGGCCAGGGCAGCGCCAACCGCGGCCACTCATGAGCGGAGAACGATTGGGAGCCTCTGGCTAGGATACACACATACACAACGCATTCGACTCGCATTGGTTAGCGGGTGTTTTCTTGATTCATTCTGCTTCTTCATCTTCTGCGCCTGCATCGAGCTCCTTGCTTGATGCATGGACGTTCTTTTTTCTTGGGAGGAACGGTTTTTACGACTTGACGCGGAAGGGTTTGGGAATACATTCTGATATACCATTGATCTCTTGTAAAGATCAAACACTTGTTTTTTTGCATGGCAGTTCGGGAAGGTTGTTACTCAGCACGACCAACCATCTCATCAAAGTGATACAACAATTGAAGCGCTTTCTCAATAAAATTCTCCGGTTTCAATCGTGTGCGACAATATTTTATCTCCAGTCATGTTTCTCATTGCTGCCCATCGTTTGAATCACTCCGCGTGACGTCCATCGCACATCTCAGCCTCCCAATCCATATCAGGCTGTGCCTCCCAGTAAAGAGCTTCAGGATCACTCGCGGAATCAAACGTGAACTTCGCCGCTTCATCAGGCACATACACCTTTGGCAAGCCATTGGCAGCAGCCGCTTCGGCGAGCAGTTGGACCTGACAGCTCCTTTCCATCAGCGTGTACAAGTAGCACGCCTCGTCGACCGTGCTGCCGACAGTCAACAGACCGTGGTTCCGCAAAATCAGGCCTTTGCCTTTGGGTCCGAGGGCGTTGGCAAGGCGTTCGCCTTCTTCTTCTGAGAAGACGACACCGTTGAATTCCTGCCACTATCATTAGTATCGTCTTGAAACATCATCACTCAGCGCACGCCTCACCTCGTAAACAGCCTGCGCATCCCCATAAAAATACGTAACATCCTGATTAAGCATCTCCAACGGCTTCGCAAACGCGCTCCAAGCCTTGCCATACGGACTATGTGTATGGCAAGCAGCAGTGACATCCGGTCTTGCCTTGTGCACAGCGCTATGAATCAAAAACCCCGCCGCGTTAGCCGGCAAGCTCAGATTCCCCCCAATCGCCTTGCCATCGTAGTCCACCAAGATCATATCGCTGGCTTTCAGCAAGCCAAAATGCTTCGACAGCGGGTTCGTCCAGAAGGTGTGCGGGTTCTCTGGGTCGCGGACGGAGATGTGGCCGGACATGCCTTCGGTGTAGCCTTTGCGGGCGAAGACGCGGAAGGCGAGGGCCATTTTGGAGAGCATCCATTGGCGGTGTTGGGCGTAGGAGGGGAAGGTTGGGATGCCGGGGAGAGATTGGCCTTGGGAGATGAGCTGGAGGGCGGTTTTGGGCTTGTCATCTTTGGTTTCTTTGATTTGTTGTTTTGGGGTGGGAGTGGGTGTTTGGGCGTTGGGCTCGGTGATTGCTGAGGGTGCCATGATGGTAAGTGTGATGATTAAGATGATCTGTTATGATGCTTGTTTCTTTTTCTGTGACCTGAAATTGTTTCTCGATGGATGAGTCGAGCCCTTATCAGTACTATAGCTGACCACAGCCAAGGTGTTATCGGAGGGCGCGGACACCACTGACTGATAGACAACGCCGCCCTTTAGTTTCCCCAGTTTGAGTGGTGGCGACCATGTGGAGAACGAGATCAACCGAATCGGCCAACCACGGCCAACGTCTCGGCCAGCTCGCCCAATGTGCCGAAGCAGGTCAAACCTCGATCAAGAACACATAATTGTTTTTGTATACCTCGGACTCCTCATCAACATACAGTGTGTCATAGAAAAAGGGACGCGAAGCTACGCCCGAGGTTATCAATCGTTGGACGCATCTTCAACTGCCGACTGACCACGAGGCATAACTTCTTGAGAGTTCAAACATTCAGACCAGGGTTAGCTATCGATTGATCCTATTTACGAAGACCATCCGTTGAACGCACCATACGCTTTCAAAGACAGGAACAACATCACTTCTTACACCAGCCTACCCACAGTCATGCTCACGGTACGTATCTCCACACAATAACTCCATAAAAACCTGCTAAGATTCCCAGAACATCGTCGAGGCATCGGTAGCCGACCTACAAGATGCACTTGCCGCAGGAACAATCACAAGCGTCGATCTGGTAGCAAAGTACCTTCTTCGCATCCACACATACGACTTCCGTGGCCCATGTCTCAACTCCATCGTCAAACTGAACCCAGATGTCTTCCGAGAGGCCGAAGCCTCTGATGAGAGACGAGCCCACGGCAAATCCAGAGGACCTTTGGACGGAATCCCATATACTCTCAAAGACAGCATGAAGTACAAAGGCATGACTTGCTCGTCCGGATCTCCTGCGTTCGCGAATCTCGTTGCCGGAGAGGACTCGTTTGTGGCAGAGCAACTCCGAAAGGCTGGTGCAGTGTGCATCGGTACCACCAACACGCCTCCCATGATGGCTTCGGGTATGCACCGTGGCTTGTACGGTCGTGCAGAGAGTCCATACAACTTGGAATACCTGACCGCAGCATTCTCGTCCGGCTCCTCCAATGGTTCAGCCACATCTACTGCTGCAAGCTTCGCTGCTTTCGGCTTGGGATCAGAGACCGTAAGCTCTGGTCGCTCGCCAGCGTCTAATAATGCTCTCATCGCATACACCGGGTCTCGAGTCGTCATCTCGCCGCGCGGAGTCTGGCCTCTCTATCCGACGTGCGATGTCTTGGTACCGCACACTCGCACGGTGGAAGACATGCTCAAAGTGCTCGATTGTCTCGCTGTCAAAGATCACAGAGACCACGAGAACTTCTGGTCACAGCAGAAGTACGTCAGTATCGAAGAAGTCAAACGTCCAGGATCTTTTCTTGAGCTGCTAAGCAACTCCGACAATTCTCTGAAAGGCAAGCGCTTAGCAGCGCCGAAGATGTTCATCGGCGGCGATGACCCCAAAGCCAAACCAACCTTCGTCTCGGAAGAAGTGATCGCGCTGTGGAAACAAGCCCAGAAGACACTGGAGGCGCTCGGTGCAACGGTCATTGAGACGGACTTCCCACTCGTCTCAAATTACGAAGACGATTCCACATCAGGCCACACAAACAACGTCGTAGGCTTCCAACCAGACTGGAACGGCAAAGAGCGCGGCGAGCTGGTAGCCTACCTCTGGGACGATTTCCTCAAATCAAACGGCGATCCAAACTATCCAGACCTCGCATCCGCCGACGGCAGCCAGATGTTCCCAAGGCCAAGCAACTACATCCCTGATCGATACCTAGAGCAGAAGAACTTCATGAACTACCCCAGCCTCGTCGAGCGCGCTCGCGAGCGCAAAGGCAAATCCATCTGGGCCATCGAAGGGATCGCAGAAGCCCTGCCCGCCTTGGAAGCGCAACGCAAGCGGGATCTAGAAGACTGGATGGCGAGCCAGGACATCGACGCGGTAGTCTTCCCTGCCAACGGAGACGTAGGCAAAGCAAACCTAGAGCACGACGACGCAAGCGCCAAACACGCTCTCCAGAACGGTGTCAAGTACTCGAACGGCAACCGAGCGATCAGACACATGGGTGTGCCGACCGTCAGCACGACCATGGGTCTCATGGAAGAGAAGAAGATGCCTTGCAATCTTACTTTTGCGGGCAAGCACGGTCAAGACTGCGAGCTACTGCAGTTCGCTAGGGCGTTTGAGCAAGCTACGGCGAGAAGAGTAAAGCCTCCTGTAACGCCTGAGCTGCCCACCGATGATGTTGGAGCGGCTGGCACGACGAATACCAACAAAAGTGGCGAACACGCGCCCCCGAAGCTTTCCATCATGGATTCTTACGTCGAAGGAAAGACGCTGTATGTGTCCGGTACCCTGAATACTTCGGATGATGGCGCAGACACTGAACTGCAAGTATTCGTGGACGGTAAATCGGTCTCGCCTATGAAAGAAGGCTTTGCATGGTCGGTCGCGACGGACATCGAGCCCTTCACCCCCGAGACGCCGCTGTATGGTGGCTACAGTGTTAATGTCGGCAAAGTCAATGTTCTGGTGGTGGCTCGTGACAAAGGCGGTGTCACTGGTGAAGTCTTGTCGGTCAATCTTTGAAGTCGAGTTGGAACAAACGTTTGAGAATGCAATTGTTCGTTGTTTCGCAACAGGCTTAGCTATCATCCCATCCAAAACATGACCATGGGTATGCAAGTAATCATCCGATCGTACCAGCGCTCATACCTCCTTGCACCATCTCGCCCAGCTGCCCAAGTCAACACCCGACTGTCCAATTTCTTCGAGACTCACATCTGCTCTTCCAGCAGTTCCTCCGCCGCCCCGACCAGAGTAGACATCGTCCAACATCAAGCCCATGTCGACCAGGTCCATCCATGCATCTTTGGCAACGTCTTTGGTCCAGAGTCTGCCTCCAGCGCCCATGGCGCCCGAAGCTGCAGCTTGAATCTTTGCTTTTGATGCGAGAAGCTTGTACTCTTCATAGGCGAGGTTGAAGCTTACTGTCTCCGTGGAGTGAATGGTGGTCTGTCTTGCGGCACAAATGAGTAGGGCAAGTTGCAAGGTGGAAAGCGTGGCGAGGAGGGTGAGTTTCGAGTCCGGAGGGGAAAGTTGTGGGCTTAGCGAAGTGACAAGGTGGTCCTGGATGGTCGTATGCGTGTTGGCTGACGGGGGCAATGTGGCGATCGGAGTCATGAGGGCAGCAAGCAGTTCATTAACTGACTTTGTGGTATAGTAGATGCGATGGAGCAATGCCTGGACAACTTCTGATGACAATACACCGTCGATGGCAGCATTCCAGGCATCCAAGGATGTGCCTGTCGATTCTTCGACGTCGTCATCAGAAGCTCGATCAATTACTGCCCTTTCTTCGTCATCTAGCGAGGACTCGTCAACCTCCAGCGCAGCCTTGCAGACTTCGACAAAAGCGGCAAAGCTCTTCGGTGAGCTGAGATGCACATAGCGATGACTGAAACGACTCTTGACTCTCTTCTCCAACGACTCCGCGACATCAATTCTTGTAGTCAGACCCAGAACAGCAATCGGAGCCTTACGACTCTGCGCAATGTCGAACAGATTGTAGAGTAGTGTTTGCCTGGGATGGGATGCGAAAAGTTCGAACTCATCGAGAATGAAGATGACACTTTTGTTGGTCTGACCGGGCAATTGCTCTTGACCAAGCTCGAGCGGATGCGACAGGAGAGCCAATAGTGAGGCAAGAGTGTCAGCATAGTTTCGTGTGGTGTTTTCTTCTTCGTCCAAGTCCATCTCACGGCCGAGTTGTCGCCAAATTTCGCGCAAGGCAATTTTGTCGTCGGTGTGGATGAAGCCGTTGAGTCGTACGGCGTGGAAGTCATCAGGATGCTCCTTGGCCTGCTCGCGCAGAATCTGATTGACCAAAGCAGTCTTTCCGCTCCCTCTTGCGCCAATGAGAAGCATGCTGTTGCTTTCGCCGGCTGTGATAGTTTGGTTGATGACTGTGTTGACCTTGGTGTACTCATCGCTAAGATTCGCCAATGGTATGAGTCGTTTGCCGTAAATCTTTTCTAGTGTTATACGCTGTAAAAGTTGCATCTGTGCCTCGTCAAGCGAAGGCAGGCTGTCCGGCTCTGTTGCTCGTTTTTTGGGCTTGACAGCAGCGCTTTTTTGAGGCGTGGCGAAAGGAAGTGGCCGCACTGGTGCAGGTTGAGTTGTTTCTTTCGCGGAAATGTTCAACTCATCCTCAGAATCGTCGATTTCCATTACATCCCCATCCAACAATATGTCAGGAACAGGCTGCGGCGCGACCGTGATGGTCTCGGCATCAGCATCCTTGCGTGGTCTTCCACGCGCTTTCCTCTCTGACGTCGCAGTCCTCGGTGCTGGTGTGTTCCCTGCCGGTGTCTTCCTTTCGGCTGGCGTTTTCCTCTGAGTCGGTGTCTTCCTTCCGACTGGCGTTCTTTTTCCCACGAGCGCATTCTCCTCATTCGCCAATTGTCCATTGGCGGTTCCAGCACCATTCTGCCTTGGTGTTTGTGATCTTGAGCCTGCACGCCGCCCGTTGGCCTGGGCGGGGGTGGTGGTTCCAGCACCTTCCGCATCAGCTTCGTTCCGAGCAGCTTGTTCCAAGTCCCGTATTTCATCCTCGAAGGTCTTCTTCTTGGTGACCGGCGTAGATTTTGCCGCCGACTGTGTCTTTTCAGCCTGCTCCCGTAACTTGGTCGATAGCTGTTTCTTGCGACCACTCGCTCGCAAAGCAGAGACAGCGGAGCCACTGTCGGAGTCGTCCTCAGCGATCTCAATTGCATTTGTGACCTGACTCTTAGGTTCCTCGCCGCCATTCTTCTCTTTCGCTCTCATCGAAGCAAGGCGTGGGTCGGCGAATTTCTTAAAGAAGCCGGCCATCTTGATCGATCTGCCTGGAGTCGCTGGCGCGCTTTCCGCTGCTGGTGTTCCCTCTTCTGCACGACCGGTTGCCTTCTGTTGTCTCTTCGCTTTCAACTTCTCGGCCGCGCTTTGCGGTGCTCCAGCGGTTGTCCCAGAGTTATCGACATCTTGCGGTTGGGCATTCTCCTTGGATTGAGAGAAGGGAGATAGGCCGGCTCGAGCCTCCTTTGCGCGGCTTGCTGGTGTGCCGCTCAGGGTAGCCTTTGGTGTAGCCCTCTTTCGGGTAGCTGGCGCTGGTGCTGGTGACTTCTTGCCAGGCGTGTCCAGTTTCCTGCGCTTGGTCTCTCTTGGAGACTCCATGATTGTCGGTGTTGTCGATTGAGGAAGTGCAGGAATCGTGATCCAGATTCGTTATGTGCTTGCCATGGCGATGGTCGCAAGAACAAAATGTCACATCTGCTGTGTGATCTTCACCTGTTGATTGCGTCTCGCCAAATAAACGGTATTCAATGTTTCCATTTAAGTTAAGGGCGCGCTTGCTTGACACGAAACGAACACGATGTCAGGCTGCAGATTTAGGGTTAGGGTTACAGGGTTGGGCCATTCACCTCACAAACATCGAATGCTATCTCGTCTTCATTTTCAGCCTCATGCAAGCACAATATATACTGTCTCTATTGACGTAACTTTTGAAAACCTATACAGCCTGTTAATCACCTTATTTCCGCTTGAATATATCGAAAGCAGGCGTTCAATTCCGACGTAAGTGCTTGTCTCCAACCAGTGCAGCTGAAGCAGCCGAATTCAGTCAGTTCACTGTAGACGTCATTTTCCTCCTCCTACTAGTTGAGCTTCGAGCAACAACATCACATTGGAACGAAATGATGCCCGCTACCGCGAACGGAGATGGGAGGCATTTCTGCGAGGTTGTCTGGTGAAGAACAAGATCCTATGCTCATATATTTCCGCGAAAAGACTGCTGGCCGAGCAAAGCCAGTTCATGGTGAGGATGGACGTCCATAGGGGAGAGCGATGAGGCCATGTTTCGCGCATCGCAATAGTAGGTGCGAAATGGTACATGCGAAGCGGGATTTCATGTACAATGGCGTTCGAGTGAAGGAAGGGTCGACACACGCCTGGACTCCATGCCGCGCTGACCATTGAGATAAAGAGCCGGGCCGAGTAAAAGAAGCAGGCGATTGGTAGCATCACCTGTTGTATGATATGGATGATGTTTGTTTTTCAAGGAAGTATTTTTGAAGGGAACAAGACAAAGGGATTAGTGGATTTGCTGCATCACCAGCCTCGAGGTTCGTGGATGGGACAAGTAAAGCGAGTGTCGAAAATGCGGCAACCCTCGACCTTCACTTCACTTGCGCATGTTCTATACCGCCGGGATCGCTCGCTTGTTGCCAAAACGACTGTCTTTGGACTGCCCTGATACCTTCCCGCTCCTCGACATCTGGCCCCTCCATCCCTGTCAAGCACTGCCAATCTCTCACTGGTAACCACCAAAAGTTTTGCGCTAATGGCATCAAAGACAGACTCAATCTCAACCACTGCGTCCAATGAAAGTCGCCACCTCTCCCGGCCTGCCATAATGGGGGTCTCAATCGGGGTCTCAGTAGCCCTGCTTGCCATCGCAATCCTCCTCTGGAGCGTACGCCGGCACCACAGAAACAGAGTCAACACCACTCCGGCCGTCCACTCTGCGCCGAACACAATCGATCGTTGCACCATTCGAGTGATCCCGAACGCAGACATAGAGGCTGCACCTAACTTCACCACCAACTTCCAGAACGAGCCCATTGAGCTCGAGGGTTCTGCGGTCGTACCCACAGACATGAGCTACCGCGCTTCACCAATGAGAGAGTTCGAAGGCACATCGATCTACAGCAACCGTGTTTCAGCCATCACCACCGACAACAACCGTTGGTCTGCTGTCTCTTCTCTGCGGTCATTCTGGCTTCCCAGCAGACTGGCAGCAATAGTACGTCCCTGAAGACAATAGCGAGCCCTCGAGAAGCGGGCAGCCAAGTACGGAGAAGCCAGATGAGAAAAGGCACAAAAAATGAGTTTCTGCAGTGGCGTCAGATTGAGTGACTTGGATGAGTTTGTGGCTTGTTGGTTAGTAACAGTGGACGCTGGGCATAGCAGGTTGATGTTTTGGAAAGCTGCAAGTGTGTACAGGGTTTGTACCTTTCTAGGCATATTATCGATGGTAGAAGAGTAAGTGCGTTCCAAACATTTGCATTTCTGTGTTCATAGCCACATATTTGTCTGAGCCGTTCGCTTTACTCGAGCTCGAATTCACACTTCACTCACTCCCTTCCAGCGCGCTGATGCGGGCAGCGCACGGATCCTAAATCTTGGCTTTGCTTTGCCCAAATGAAAGCGCGGTCGCATTTGACACGCTCTAGCAGCGTAACAATTCGATCATTATGCACTCTCACACACGACAAGCTGAGGACGCAACCAGCACGTCTTGAGTTGTCCTCGGTCTACTCATATTCATCGCTTCATCTCACGACCATCCGTCGCTATAATCTTTCGACATCATGGCATCACTGGTAGCACTGGCGACTGCCCTGCTGTGGAAGGCCATCTTATTCAGTCTCCTCCACAAAGTCTCACGGACTCTTGCGGACGACACACCATACAATGACCGTTGTTGGTATCCAAATGGAGAGTGGTCCAGATCTGCATGGCCCTGTACAGACGATGCAAGCCATAGTGTCTGCTGTCGAGAAGGTTTCGTTTGCATGAACACTGGTGTCTGCAAACAAAAAGGGGTCGAGTACTATGAGCGTGAATCATGCACCGATAGGAGATGGTCGGATCCATCCTGCCCAGAGATATGCTTGAACAGTTGGTCCTTCAACGCTTGTCCCCCCTCGGGTATCAATCTTCTAACGTCTGATAGGTCGAACTGGAGCATGGTGGCCTAACTCGACCGTGGTGAAAGCCTGTAAAATTGAGAACAAGAAGGAAACATGGTACTGCTGCCTCAAGGTCGACGATCCTGACCTCGATTGCTGTACACAAGCATTGGCGACAGATTATGTGGAGTATTGGGATTTCGGGAACAAGGATGTACACGGAACTGCTCTTATCGAGGAGGGCGGCCGCCCTTCTAGTATCCCAGCCACAAGCAATGGTAAGCATGTGTCCTGTGGCGCAGTTGGCATACTGAGGCTAAACATTGATAGATGATCGTATTACCACCAGCGCTACCTCAAACAGCCCAGCGTCAGCGCCTTCGATGACCTCGGCCCTTACGACCGTCATAACACAGTCGCCGACAGACCCGACCGAACCTTCGGTAGTCACAGTCACGATCAAAAATACAACACCGATACCCTCGAACGACAATGTGACGCCAAAATCTTTGAGCAACTCTAAAGCATCCGAGATTCCAACCGCATCTTACACATCGAGCGACGTGGCACCGTCAACGATTGCTGTGGACGGGGAGCCGGAGTCAAGAACAAGCGGTGAGAGCCATCGACCTACTATCATAGGTGCGTCAGTTGGCGTCTCGATAGGTTTGGTCGCCATTGCGCTTCTCCTCTATGTTCTTCGTCGGTACCTCAAAAACAGGGAATCTTGCACTGCGACCGTGTACTTCCCACCGGACCCTATCGACCCTTTCGCTACCAGAATTTTTCCCAAGGTCGAGCTGGATGCACTCCCAAACGCTATACATGAGTTAGATGGCACCACCGCTCCGAGTGAGCTCGAAAACTCCACAAGCGCAGTGGCGGAACCGAAAAGGCCTCCCTCGATCGTCAGTGAGCTGGAGGGCTCCCCGGTCATACCGCCAGACCCAACAAACCGTGCATCGGTGGCGACGACCCTCAACGAAGATCGCTGGTCTAACGTCTCCTCTCTGGCACCACCGGTAGTCCACCGGTCATCGAGAGCGAGACCGTCTATCGCGGAAACTCTGTCAATTGTCAGCCAGCAGCACCATGGGTCTGGACAGGATGTCTTCCTCACCCCTCCGCGCCCACATGCTTCGCATCGTCTTTCTAGACCTACATCGGGACTGCTCCCGGACCTTGGAGTATCTAACGACGAGATCCCCTTAACGCCAAAGACCAGCACCGTTACTGTGAGCAAGCAGGGCAACAATGACGTACAAGAACCACATGAAGGCGAGCAAGGCGTTGCAGTTCGGGGGACGCATGAAGGCGAGCAAGTCTCTACTTCTGAAACAGCACAAACAAGCAGCGGCGAAAGTGCCTGGTCAGGCGGGACTACACAAGCAGGTCAGAGTTTCCAGGAAGGACAGATCGCAGACGAGAGCGGGGCTTCACGCAAGAGCAGCACGGAGGTACAGACAAGCGAGTTCGAGCAAGCCGGCGAGATCACCAGCGAAGTCGAGGCAGCCCACAAAAGCGAGGACTTGCAACAGAGCGATGCGAACCAGGAAGCCGAAGACATGCAAGCAGGCGAGGGACGTATCGAAAACGTAACGCCTCACCAAACCGACGAACAGGCACAAAGCGGCAAATAGGCGAGATGGTTGACGGAAAGATATTTGACACGCGAACAAGCGTCACCAAACTGACTGGAAAAGCTGTCCTCGTGGGCAGCGTTGTGAAGTTCTATGCATACAGCGAGACAGAAAGCAAGTGTATGGGAATGTTGCCAGCTGGGCGATTGGGCTAGATTACAACTGCAAGATCGTATACTAAATCAAAACCATAAATTCGAACTACCGAATCCAAGCCGTGGATCTTTTTACACGCGAGTGTGTCTGGCCATCAAGTAGACTCTCAAGCCTTCTATATGATGGAAGTTCCTCACCAATGTCCTCTCTAGTATCCTCCCATCCGTCGAAATTGATTGAGATCCAGAAATATTGAAGTCGCGGAGTGCGTTTTTGGCGCCTAAATCAGATGCCGGTGATGTCAAGAGGTTGATGCTACCTTTGGCCGGTCGAGCCCCATTTCCCGAGTCGCTTCCTGAAGAGACCCATGTGCGATTGCGAAATGGCGCGATCATCACTATCCGAAGAATGCGTGTGCCGATACTGGTAGGTCAATCTTGGCGAAAATGCGTCTTGTCGGGTAGATGAACAATCAGAAATGCTCCTTGGACAATCCGATTGGCTTCTGAGCTTCCTCGAATGCTTCGAGAACATTCTTATCACCCTTCCTCTGGAAGCAGGTGGACGCTATCACCATCGCGATCATCTCTATCCTCATCTCCGCCGTCTTCTTCAAGGCTGGTCTCTTCGTTGGTATTTCCGTCGTGATCCGCGATTCTTATATCCGTCACGGTCTCGTTGACCGGCCTGTACAAAGGATCGACTCGTGTCCGATGGTTATCCTCAGCCCAAGCTCCCATGAAAGCACCCTCCTTAGTCCTCGTAGAAATACACTGAACGCTCTCGGGGATCGTGTACTCGCTCCAGTCGATAGCATCCTCGTTCAGGAGATCCGGTCCAGTACGTCGTGTGACCGGTACAGTATTTCCCATGATGCGCCAGACTTTCATACTGTAAGTGGTACGGGCCTGTGGCGCCAATACGATTCGGGCTCTGCCTTGATGCATATTCCAGATATCACGCGCGACGTACTCGCATTCGCTGGCGCCGGGGCAGTCGGACTCGAGGTACCCTTCGCTACTGATAAGACGCCCCCATGAGCCGAGTGCGCCAACAGCACTACCGCCGGTCCAGCCTGCAGCAATGCTCGATCGGAAGCGCAAATGTTCGTGGGTAAATAGCGAGGCATCGAAAGCCGCCATGCCTCCCCAGCCACTGTACACAGGAAAGGCGAGCCCGTCAAGCCAGCGCTGGTGTACTGTCTGGTTTTCGGTAGAGTATGCGTCGACGACCCACGATTCGTTGTCTGATATCATGCTAAGACCTCCCGGTCTTGAGAAGTCATAGACTCCGTTCCCACTGATGCCGCGGCCTACCCATAAATCGTAGAAGCGAACGACGGGCAATTGCGGAGGGTGGTCGGGATCAAACCTAGGGTCGTCTGGGTAGAGGTAACCGGGCTCGCCCTGACGTATTCTGCGACCTTGAGAGTCCCAGTCCATGCCGAAGGCCATTCCCGCATTGTGTAGACGTTGCTGATGAACCAGTTCCAGAATATCCGAGGAGCAAGTCACGACATCGTTCATAACCAGCAGAGTGCCACTACTTTTAGCACTCGAAGCGTATGGCATGAGTGGTGCCAAAGCCAGATTGCGGATCTCCGAAAGCATGACGATGCGGTCTTGCCTCTGGAAGTCTGATAGCATGTTCGAAGAGTGCATCCAAAGGCCGTCCACGCCAATAGCCTGCAATGCAGCGCCTAGATCCGACAGCAACGCCCGCGTCTTGTCTTTCGAATTGTTCTCGTATATGCTCACATACACTTTGTTGTTCTGGAGAAGATGGGCAATGGCTTCCACCAAGGCCATTGCTTGTGCCGGAACAATTTCCTCAGAGTTGTACAGATTGATGGCGAAGCTGACGATGGACTGTCGTGAATCTCCCAACCATCGGGACGGCCCAAGTGCAGTCCTGGCGTACCGGTCTGGATTGAGCGTACAAATTGGGTAGGCGGGCGAGTTGTCCCCATCAGGGAACGTCGTCTGCTGAAAGCGCTCTCGAAGGGAGTCCATCAACCATGCCACATGGTCGTCTTGTGAGGATAGCTTGGTCCGCAACGCAAACTTGGCTCCAAGTGCCAGACCCTCAATCTCGAAGGGATTGTGTTCGCCGGTCTTGCCAGAAAGAGTATAGACACCCACAGGTACAGCAACCAATCGAGAGGTGGCACTGAGATGCAGGACCGTAGCAAACAAGAGTAAGCTTGCCAGGGAAGCGAGCAAGTAGAATCGGGACTGTGCCGGCAGCGCCGTTGGTGCTATCATGCTGTTGGGATTGCACTATAATCAAGAGTCAATCGTGATATCGTGCAATGCGTAGCGTAAGGGAGGTTGTAGATATCCAGATATCCTTGAAAGATGGTAGAGAGAGGCCTTAATCCATCTTTTCAAGACAAAGAAGACTCCCTGCCCACTCATGGGAAAATGATCTGCAGGTTCTGGTATAGTCCAAGCCACTCCAGTAAGCCGTGTAAGCCCTGGTGGGACGCATACTCTTCCAGGAGCCACGAGGCTTTCGAACCTTCTCACAGCGACTTCTGAGTTCGTCCATGCTGAGCTTGTAGAGACTGGCGAGCACTTGGACCGGCTTCCACAATCTCGAATCTGCGAGAGCGGGATCGCCGTTTCTAAGTTGACAGCGAAAGTTGCCATAGACTGCATGATGATATGCTGTAGTTGTCATCCAGCCAAGTGCAACAATACTGCCTGATCCAGGGCACATCGGCGTCTTTCGTGTCCAGTGGCGTCGTAGCGTGTAGCGCTAAGTCAGAGCTCATCTCAGATTACAAAATGCTGGTCATTGCGACATACGAATGAGAGCGACGAGGTGGAGCGACTACAAGATCCTCGAGATAAGCTTTTGCACAAGGCGTCGGTCTCCACTCTTTTGCCAGCCTCGCTCACGGCAACTCTTGTGATGTGAAGCCAAGCTCATCCGACGCTGAATCAGCCCACATACCACAGAGCTGTGCCATCTCGTACGCGACAAACAATGCTCAACGCCATTGTGCAACTCCTGAACACTCCTCATTTATGGCCTGTCAGTGCCTGTCAATCGTGTCCACGAAGTCGCACTCGCGTTCCGCATCGTCGACAAACCGCTAAGACAGACCAAGGCCCGGTCAAATTTCTCGCGTGGCGCCGTGCCACGCGTCGGCTCGACGTAATACCTGCCTACTCGCACAATCAGCCTGTTCTCACAGTACCTCGCCCCCGAGCCGTCGAAGATATTGGAAGATAGGTGAAGTCGCTCGCGGTGGAGAAATTGTGGTGCCGCGCGTTGAGCTGGCTTTTGCGAAGTGGCTCGTAGCGTCGAGGACAGCACCTCACACGACGGAGTCTCAAAGGTCTCACGTGCCCAAAAACAACCAATACTTTTCTTCGACTATAGACAAGATATGCTATCGAGATGGTACAAAAAAATACAAGCAGAAGCCGAAAAGTAGAAGAAAAGGGAAAAAAAAAAACTTAACCGCAGGGTATCACGACGAGCCTCCCAAGAAAGATCAAAAACTCCCGAAAGCCCCAACGAGCGACCACCGTCACAAGACAGGTCACTTCGTTCGCCTTCCCTCCTCCATAAAACGCCCAATGGTAATGCCTCCAAAATGCGTACCTTCCATTCCCATTTCCAATATCCCCCGCTCAAATGTTTTGCTGTACATTTCATGCCCATGCCACGCCATAACTCGCCATTCCATACCGCGTAAAATCAAACAGATCATTACCTCCCAATCAGGTACTCTCACCCATGTTTCATCCCCCCAACCGGCGTCCCCTGCCCCGGCACAAGCAAATGCACACACTTGTCCATAATCTCACTAGCATCATGCATCAGCTCCCACCTCGGCTCCTTAAAACATCCCCTCAGCAGCAACAACAACCCCAAACACGAGTTGCGGTTCTGCAAATTCTCGAGGTCGTCGGGCGATTTGACGCCGCCGACGCGCGACAGGTACATGCGCATGTCGGCGATTTGCAGCTCGCGCGTGCTGAGGGTGTAGTTGGAGGGCCGGATGGGCCCGTCGAGGGCGTAGCCGTAAGCCCAGACGATGAGGGCGGCGAAGTAGAGGACCCAGGGCCGGTTAAGGAGGTAGTCGTCGCGGGCGCTGTAGGTGAAGGTTGGTTGGTTGTGGGGGCTTGCTCGAGGGTGGTGGTTATTGTGACTGTTGCTGCTGTCGGACGACGAAGGTTGATGCTGGTCTTCGTCGGGCATGAGGACTTCGCGGAGGAAGCTCAGGGCGTAGAAGACGGCGTCGCGGGCACGTGCTGAGGGAGCCCAGCCCTCGCGCATTTTCTTTTGCACAGCGGCGCGGTCGGCGTCGGTGACTGCGCGGCCGAGAGCGCGCTCTGAGCCGGCGAAGACGGTACAGTCGATCATGTCGACGTGCATTGCCATGTGTGCGAGCGAGTGAAGACAGGTGCGAGACTCGAAGACTGAGTCACGTGTCTCGGATGCTGAGCGAGGAGGTGTACCTGATGCCGAGTCCCTCAAACACTGGTCGTTCTTAGCGAGGCTGTCATCAAAGTCCCTTCGCCAGTGATCGAAAGCCCGCGTTAGAGACGACCGCCACTTCATCGAGTTACCAAGTGCAGGATTAACGCCCAGCGATGTTATCTGAACATCGCGCTGATTCATGTGCCAGCTAACGTTGAGCAGTCCAGCCATCAGGATGACGCGGCCGAATGTGTGTGTCCGGACTCTGTAGCCATTTAGCGTCCGCCGGAGGGCATCGAGGAATGGTATAGGCTTGATTCCGTTTGCTGCAAGGCTGGCTTCAACACGTTGTACTTCATTGCCACTGGTCGCAGCCCAAAGTGCCTCGTCGCAGGGCAATGGGAGTTTGATGTCGTGAGGCGCCATCACAGCCGAGTGTCCGAACAAGGTTGCGTGTGTTGAATCGATGACGAATGCAGCGAAAGCTGTCCGCCTCGTAGCCTCTGCCGTGATCCATCGATTCCAAGTCGCATCTGGAGTGTTCACACCACTGGTGTTGATACTACCATCTGGGCCGGGCGGGGTGCGTGTTGGGTCATTGGAGTGACCCGGAGACTCTATGGCACTTCTTCCAATAAGCGACGAGCCTCTTCTCATGACAGTCAAGGTAGTCGCGTGGTGTATATGCGCTCTCTCATGCAATGTGCGGGTACTGTACATCTTTTCAAACAATTCCAACAAGAGCATAGTCTGGAATGTCCAGAGCTTGGCAGTAGGTCTGAACTCGACATCCTTGAACACTTCCCAACGGACGTGATATGCTAGGAAGGAGGATAGCTCAGCACATCTCTGCGTCAGTTCAAGCGCGTACCCCGGTTCTAAGCAGCTCGCGCCCAGACACATCATGGCCAGAAGGAGCAAATCAGGACAAGTTTCTGGGTTGAACGTGGGTCTGTGCAAGATCGGCATCTGCTGGTGGACATGCGACCAGTAGCTAGCGAGGAAGATGCGTTGCATGTTAAGGCTCATCACATGCTTAGGATCGTCCACACAGCCATGCATGATAGCCTCTCGCGGACGTCGATCCGGAAGCTGCTCTGAATCGGTGAAGCGTTTGTTGATGAGATCTATCAAGCGAAGGCTCTTCTTTTCGCTCACAGCACTTTCTTTCATGCTCGTGTCCGGATTGATGGGAGCTGGAGGACTGAGTCGTTCTTGTTTAGGAAGTGGTGTGTCGTTCGGTGTAGTATCAGGCTCGATCTTTGGTAGTGGCATGTTGTATGTGTATTGTGAATTTACAATTTCGGGCCCAGGCGGAGAAGGAATGATCGAATCTGGTGGCATACCACTAGTTCCGAGCAGAGAAGCAAGGAAGTCCTCGTTCAGTGCGAGGGGTGGCGAACGATTTAGGCCATATTCGTCGTTGAACACGGGCAGGGTATATGGATTTGTGCCCATGTCCATCATGTTGAAGTTGGTGAAGCTGTCACTTCTGCCATTCGAGAATGAGTTCTGGTTGTTGGATGTCATATTAGGCGGCGACATGATCACCCCACGATCGCCATTCTGGGGTCCGTAATTGTTGTTCTGGAAGCCAAACGGAGGTAGTGGCGGCAGTGCATTGTGCATCGTTGGTGACCGATAGGCTGTATTTGATGATGAAGGATATGACTGATTCTGCATGTAAGCCGATCCTAGCGAGTGAGATGAATTTGGTGGGAGGGATTGCATTGGCGTTTGTGGTTCGTATTGTTGCTGTTGGTGCTGAGGATAGTTGTCGTGGAACATAGGTCGGGATTGGTACGAAGCATCAAAGCTGAAGCGGCGTTCTGGTATGGTGACTGGCGGCATCATCGATGAGTTGTTGGAGTTTCCATTGATCGCCGGGAAAGCACTATGTGATCCGCTATTGTTGAGTTGAGGGTCTAGAGACGATCTCATGCCTCCGTTCGCAGGTAGGCTGTGAGTGTTGGAGTGGCCTTGGTACTCGTGCGATGTTACCTGCACGGGCTGTTGGGTGGCCATTGGAGGGGCATAGTACTCGTTCTGCTGAGCCTGCTGGTACGAAGCCTGGACGGGCTCGACCGGCGATGCACTGATTGTTGTATGCCTACCTGTAGGTGAAGGTGGAGCAGAAACACTCACTTCAGCGACAGGTGTGGTCTTGAAGGCATCCTTACGCTGCAAATGTGAGCCCTTGGCCGTATGTCGTTCCTTGTGTCGAGCACAGAGGTCGGCACGAACGAAGCTGCGCGGGCAACCAGGATGATCGCACTCATATATATGTTTAGGCGTGTCTGTGTACATGTATTAGTCAAGGGTGGTCCCTGGGTTGTGGCTTCCTTGACATATCATCACTGAAGCAACGTGACTCGAGAAAGTTCAGGGACGTACGATTGAGCTGATGCCTATACAGATGTTCTGCTCGCGAATACCGCTTCCCACAGTCTTGCTGCGGGCAGATGTACTTTTTGTCGCTCGACTGGATAACACGTCTCTTCTTCCGCGGCTGCGCATCGTCGGCCTCGTCGAGGGCCTGCTCTACTTCGGCGTCTTCGTCGTCGTGTCTCGGGCGCGGCTCGTCGACGGGTCCCTGATGATCAAGCAGCGGGGCTCGCGCGACCTCGACGCTGCTGGCCATGGTGTGTGCTGGCTGGCGGGGATGTGCACGGCTGGCGGAGGGAGATTGGGAGTGAGAGTAGGATGCGGCGCGGTGGGAGCGCTCGTGGTAGCTTGCACCCAGGACACCAGCATGCCCGTCTGCGAGTGGTATGGCGGTGCGGCGGTAGTGGTGCTGGTGGTGGCAGTAGTCGACGAGAGGCTGCTGCGTCTATACAGGTGCTGGTGGGCGTCGAGATGAGCTCTTGGGTCGAGGCACGTGGGCAAGTGGTATACGGACGGGTCGAGAGTCAGTCATGCTACGGGTAGCAGCAAAGGCTACTTGCGCATGGCGGCACACTCACGACACACGCACACCTGGTCGGAGGATGGGTGTAGGGGTCTGCTGCAGCATACCAGGCCAGTATCACGCACTTCCCAGGTGCCCTCGACGATCCAGGGCTACTCCGCACTTACTGATCCCGCCGTGGCTCCACTACACCAGCGCCAAAACTGGAGAGCTCAGCACGGAAGCGTGTAGCCGGCGAACCTTGAGCCCTGGCCATCGTTGCTAGGGACTTCTGTGCCCGCGAGGGATCCAACGGACCAACAAGGACGAGGACCCTTTCTTGGGACGAGGCACGGTTCGGCCCATCTACGACTGCGATCACGTATATGAGACAGCTCACTGCCTGCTACGGTGCCAGGATAGGCTATGGATGGGCATATGAGGCTTGACGGAGAGTGCATACGCCCGCGAGCTGAGCGGCGGGAGCGGGTGCTGACCATGGCTCGCTATTGCAGATTAACTATTGCTTGCGTGAACCGTTGATGATCATCACACGGTACTATACCTACTACTACTGTACTCGTGCTATCGGTCGCTCTTCCACTAGCACAACGTCTGACGAGAGCCTTGCTGCCGCTAGGCGGGACTGCTCGTGAATGACGCCTCGATGGCCATGCCCAGCACTGAGCCTCTCCATTCATACCCATCTGTGTGGCAGTGTGTGGCCCGGATGGTAGCCCTGGCGCACAGTCTAGCTATCCTTCTCCACACACACTCGATCCAGGCAGAGATCCAGCGAGGCGGAAACACGCAAGCGACATGGATCTTCTGAATGTCCGATGACTGTACCAAGACCCGTCTAACTCCCTTCAACTCCTGCTATTCAAGGCGCGGCAAGGTAGCACACCACCTCCGCATCGCACACTGTCGCCGTCGCCGCCGTCGTGTCGCACATACGCGGGGAAGAGCGCACAGAGCTGCAAGCCGTGCATGTACAGTACATCTCATGCACGCCACTTTTTGCCTCTGCCATGCGACTAATGTACGACCGTCTCTCCTGCGCCGCGCATTCGCCTTATTCGCCATGCACTCCCAGACGGCCATCCCAGATCAGCCCCGACATCCGCAGCCTCATTCGACAATGCCCCAAGAAGTGCGTAAGTGATCAGCCTCTTGCTCTGCTCACACTCTATACACACCCCAGCAGTAGTAGTAGTAGTCATGCACAGCACTAGCAAAAGCTCTATCGCACACCACCATCCTAGTCCTGTGCCCATGTCCTCGCAACTCATTCGCCAGATCCCAAGAGTCAGCCAATGCCCCGATCGACCGCCTCCGGAGACAGCGCTCGAATCATCTGCCAGTGAGTGCAACCTACTACCGGGAGACAGACGCCTCGTTCAACTTCTTGCTCGCTCGCCACGGCCCGCACATGCATGCTGCGTGCATATGCACCGCGGCCGCGCCATCCCCAAAGGTCATCTGCAGTTCATGCCGGCGCGTACAGGCAGTACGTCTCGTTTCGCCACTCCACTTTCCGCTCGGCTACCCAGTCATGCATTTCCTGTGGGCGCCTTGACCTGGGACACGGCTCGACGAAGAAGGGTACGCGTACATATCATGCATGCGAGGAAGAAAGCCTGAGCTATGTTTGAATCACCGACACTATCAAAGAAGAGGCAAGTGCAATCTCGTCTCATGTCACAATACCTACCAGTATCAGATATAGAGCTACTATGTACTCCTCTTACTTACTAAGTTACTACACCCTCTCAGCGCCAGCAAGCTCGCAATCACAATGCTTACTTCACATCAATCTCGCCGGCTTCCCCAACCCGGCAAAGCGCCGCCGCAAGCATGCAAATGCAAGCAAAGCCGCGCAAGCGACAAGCGAGAATGGAAATCACACACCCAGCCAGCTAAACCTGTTACCAAACCTCGCATAAAAACACGTCGCATTGAGAAGGATTCCCATCGCGCGCTTCCCTTAATTCCCGGAGGCCAGGCCAGGACGATTCTCCGACCCCAGCCAGCCCCAACTCTCTCGTCTCTTGTCTCTATTCTGCCAATCGCGCACAACACCATCGCCATCGCCCATCTCACTAGGAGATCGCCTAAACATAACAGGTCCTCTACCGCCCGGCTGGCTGGCATGGGCATGGGGGTCACATGCGGGCCTCCTGGCGGGGTACATGGCTGGCGACCCAGGGTGCTGGGAACATCCACATCCCAAGAGGACATGTTCCGGGCTCGTTTGTTGGCTGGGGAGTCGCTTGCGTTACTGCATGGCCGTTTGATCGCGCGCTGCGCGCTGCGCGTTCGACTAATCCAACTTCAACCTCCAGGCATCTACATCGCCCTTGTCCTTGCCCTAATCGGATCGCACGGTAGTGACGCTCTCGATCTTGTCGTGTGGTGCATGCATCGAAGAGACATGATAAGTCCAGTCATCCATTCTTTTCTATAACGCTTGAGACTTTTGTTTTGAGTTTCCACACGATGCATTTGCGTTCTTTTGTCGCTAGTATCCTTTTTTCTTTTTATCGTCGCTTTCGTTATGTAATGCATGCGTCTATCGATTTAGTTTCCCTCATGACTCGCCGCGCTAAGGTGGCTGTGCGGATTGGGTCCAGATGCCTATATCGGTCGCTGCATCGGGGGAGATCCCTACGGACGATGTATTCGCATCGCTCGTCGCGGTTCTGCCGATTGCAGGTTGGAAACTACCGAACAGTAGTGTCGGCAGACAATCCCAATCCAATCCAAGTAATTCTCCCAAGGCTCAACCCCATAATCTTCCTCGAAAAGAAGACATTGCACAAAAGTGCAGATCTGTCTTCCCCGTTCACTCAGCCTTGCCGTTCGCACCGTAGTACTGATCCTGACTCTCCTTCTCGCCCTCCACATCACCCGCATAGCTCGGCGTCACGCCCTTCGCCTTCCAGAACTCATTCCTCTCCCTCAGCACATCCGCCGCCCACTCCTTCACCTCCGGCAACTTGACCCTCTCGGCAACCCTTGAGAACTCGCCCAGATCCAACCTCCCCTCCGCACCCCTCTCGTACTCCACCATCTGCAACAACAACTCCATCTTATCCACATCGTGCACAAAATGCGCCTCCAGCGTCTCGTCCTTCTCATACTCCCACCAAACCGCCTTGATCTCCTCCGCCTGCAGCCCCCCTCCAACCTTGCCTAGAAGCCCATCGCAGATGTAATCCATCGTCTCGGCCTCGCGCCTGCTCTTCTCCGACTTCACCACGTTGTCCATCGGCGTGATGTCGCCGACCAGCGCCTCGGCCATGTCGTGCACGAGCGCCATGCGCGTGCAGCGCGCGAGGTCGAGTTTGGAGGAGAGGGACGCGGGGCAGAGGAGGGTGATCAAAGCCATGCGGTACATGTGGTCGCTGATGGACTCGCCGTGGTTGAGGCCGAAGCGGCGCCAGCCTTCGCGCTTGGTGGTCTTGAGGCGCTCGAGCATGTGGAAGAAGGGGATCGGGGAGGAGGTGGAGGTTTCGGGGCGGTGGGGGAGGTCTTTGAGGACTGAGAGGGTGGTTGTTAGTGCTGAGGATTGGAAAGGGTTTGATAGTAATTACCAGTCTCGGGAGTCCAGTGGTCATTTTGGGCTGTGCGAGGGGTGAGGACGCCGGAGTTGGGGGCGGCGGGCGCGTTTGTTTCGTGGGCTTCTTCGAGGGCCATGGTGGTGGTGGTGGCGGTGGTGGGGTGTGATGTGTGTGTTGTAGAGATGAAGGCCAGGAAGGAGTCAGAGTATAAGTATTTCGAGCTGTTTGCCACGTGAGGGATGAACAAAGCAAGATGTGTGTATAGATGTATGTATGTGTATGCGGGCAAACAGTACGCGCTTGTTGTTTGGTGTTGATCTCTTTAACTTTTGCTGACTGTTGGGCGGGATTCCTTTCCTTCCCTCTGGCAGCGGGGCGGGGCGGGACAGGCTGTGGCACATTATCGGCTGTCGATCAATCAAATGCATCATCTAATCAATCATCTAATCAATCAATTGGCTGTCGCTGCCTGTCACCGCGAGCTTTATTTACATGGCACGAGCACGAGCACCGACTCCCTGTAATATTAGGGAAATCACCCATGCCTCCACCCATCACACTGCATCATACTGCTGCACTCCCACGGAGTCTGCTATAATTAATTCCACCAACAATTGAAACATGAAGACTTAGACTCTTCCCGTCTGCTGCTGGCCACTCTCTCCAGCGTTCTCCACTCATAACAAGCACGCCCATCTTGACCATGGAGCGTCCAGTGTCCGCGGCGTCGGTGAACAACAGCAACACCACCACCGCCACCACCACCACTCACAAGCGAACAAAATCTGCTCCTCGTATTCATGCCGGTCCTCTCGTCTCATCTTTATTCTTGACAAATCTTCGTCTCCTCGACCTCGACCTCCTGCCCGACTGGCCGTCCATAACACCCTCCACCTTCTCCAACGTCGACGCACGTGCTCGCATCAAAGCCGCAGAATGGAGTCTGTACCAACTGTTCCGCCTCTTCGACCCAGCTGTGACTGCCGAGAAGCTGCAGCCTTTCTTCCCACCTCTTGAGCCGCTGCAAAGCATTAATCTCCGGGCAGCGCTCTACCGCTGTCTGGATGGGCTCAAGAAGAATGGTGTTCTTGGAAGGGAGACAGTCTTGCGGAAGACAATGCTGGACGAATGCTCTGGCGACAAGTTCTGGGAGATATGCGTCGCATTCTCTGCCGTTGTGGTGCGGAAGAGAGTTGTGCGCAAGAAGGATAAGATGGGTCTCGGAAGGCCTCTGGCGCAGACTTTGGGTGCGGTACATGGACCTCGCAAGGCGGATAGAGAGGCTTTGCTTCCCCTGTTGGTTGCTCACAGAGTTTCCCTGAACAAGAATTTGGTAGACAAGCAGCGTCTTGGGGAGGAGTTTGCGCAGCTGGGGAATGTGCTGCAGGAGAAAGAGCAAGACTTGGGACGACGGAGGGCGGTTTTGCAGGACAATGGAAAGCATGACCAAGTCCAGAAACAATTGGAACACTTCAAGCCATTGGAAGATGTCCTACGCAAAGGCTGGGTGGGCGATGAAGGGTTTGAGGAGGCCCTGCTGTCCGGTGGTAGTGCCGCCAGCAGTGATCGCATGCTCGCGGAATCTACCGAACGGCTTTTCAGCAGAGATCGGCGTTCAAGAGTGTCTATTCTCGGACAAGACGAGCCTGAGATCACGGAGGACATCGTAAGCAAAGCTCGAGGACAAAGTTCACGACTCAAGAGGTGGCAAGCACTGTACGACAGGCTGCAGGCTGCCAAACCTAAGCTTTCGCAAGTGGAAGAGGCCAGGGCCGTTGGTCAAACTGTGGCTATCCGTTTCAATAGACATGCAGACCTCACCCTGAGCGATAACAGGTCACAGGGACGCCCTTCGTCCCCAGTCAAGAATTCCCACGCGAGAGCTGCGTCTGCATGCGTCACGGGCTACGACAACATCCTTTCTGCCATGCGAGAGGATCTCAGACTTACACAAAACGCACGTCGAAATGATAACGGATCCAACACGAACAACGATGCACGACACGGCCGTTCTGCCTCTGCTGTCACTGGCGTTAGCCGAACCTCTTCATTCCAATCTTCCCACAACCGCCATCATTCGCGCTCGCCGTCAATGCAGCACTCACCCTCTCAATCGCCTGCACCATTCAGACCTGGCATGGGCCGGCGTATTTCTTCGCGATCACGGTCGTACCAGCAACCTAAGGTCATATCTCAACGTGGCCCGATACCCTTGAAGACGGAACTATTTTCGCCACTCAAATCTGCCAGACCAGGAGGGGAAAGTCCGACTTCTGGATTCATGTCTCGCCCCTCGTCACAGTTGCCTTCGCCTCAAGAAGAGGTTGATGAGTCTGCGGCGAGCATTGACGGCACGCTGAATCAAAACGATCGATTTGGTAGCAGTCGGAATGGGGAGTATCGCCAGGCTAAGCCTGTTCTTCCGCCGCCGCAGGAAGAGATGGATGAGTCTGTCGGTGGAATCGATGCTGCGTTATCTGGATTAGGCATACGCGATGCCAATAAAGATGAAGTCGGAAGCACTTCTGATGGCGGAAGAGCACCCAACTTCGACCTGCCTACATCTTCCGCATCTCCAGTCAACCTCGACCCTCCCAAACAGGATCCCATCACAGACAGCACAGAGTTCGTAAGGCCAGCTCTTCCCAGCCGCCAACCATCCCTCGCCGACCGAACACGCCTCTCAATGGCCTTCACATCCAGCAACAACTCCAGCACCCCCGAGGACTCCCCATCGCCCACAATCAACCCTGACAACTTCCCCCTCCCACCCACCGCATCAGCAACCAGCTCTCCCCAAACGACCCGCTCCCTTGCCGACCGCACCCGCCAATCCATCTCCTCTTCCACTCCGATCGCCCGCCAGCGCCCAACCCAGCACACCCGCTCCCAAACCTCCGTTCACCAACACCCCAACACCACCCCGCGAGCCCGCCGCCTGAGCTTCGACCAGCTGACACCCAGCCGCGAAGCCGACGAAGCGGACGAAAACCGCAACAGCAGCGCCAACAAGAGGATTTTTACCCCTCGCGAACAGTTGTTTGACGAGGGCGTGGAGTACGATTCTGTTTTTAAGAGCAGGCCGAAGGTGGCGCATAGTCCGCTTATGAGCCCGAGTGCGCCTGATTATGATGTTGATGATGATGATGGGGAGGAGGAGTTTAGTATGGTTGGGGCGCTGAGGGAGTTGGATGATGAAGGGGAGTTGGGGAGTTCGCCGTTGAGACGGTGAGGGCGTAGGAGGGGATTTTAGTATGAGGTGGGGTTTCGCTCTTGGTAATGATGTTGTTAAACGATTCGATAATGATATTTGCCTAATGATTCATGTTTCATTCATTGTTGTATTTGGCCTCCGTGTGGTGCGGATTGCTCTTTCCGTCTTCTTTTCTTGGTGAACGAGATTCATCAAATTATATCCTGCAAACTCGTTGTGGCTTTCATTCAACTAATGAGCTTGCCTGGACAGTACATGGGCAACCCGTCGATGGTTACTTGTACAATCTGAACGGAATATAAAAATGGAATGAAGAAGAGCTCTCCTGGACCCGTTTGCTTCATCTCCAAAGCACACGACACACCTATCCGGCGCATCAGCAGATCAGTCAATCGGGGAAGACATGCCCAGAAGGGGTACTAAGTCACCGTGCAAGCTAGCAAGCAGGCGACAGTATGTGGATCGCTAATCAATTTTAATCAGCTGGCTGCACCTGGAAACCACCTACAATCAGAGGCAACGAAAACACACCATACAAGTCATTACCATTTGCACAAAGCTGCGCCTTCTCCGCCAAATTGCTGCGTTGCCACAAGCGCTTCCGCTCGACGTGGTCCCATTTGTAACTTTGGCATACCAAGATTCTCTCGCCCTTTCGAAGAAAAGTTCCTTCGAGAATCACGTCTTTCAACGGCACGACGTAC
The DNA here is from genome assembly GCA_024604135.1 of Cladosporium velox. Lineage (NCBI taxonomy): Eukaryota > Fungi > Ascomycota > Dothideomycetes > Cladosporiales > Cladosporiaceae > Cladosporium > Cladosporium velox. The sequence goes on along the minus strand of JANIIF010000020.1, from coordinate 120,144 downwards.
TGGTTGTGGCACTTGTCCACTGCGTCCCAGACCCCCTCGACTGTCCATTCTGAAAGACGAGAGGCTTCACATCCCAGATCGTGGTTTGCGTGAGAAAGGACATTCATCACGAACCGACGATTGTCTCCAGCGAAATCGTTGTATGCGTTCCACACTGTCGCACCATCTGTATTTCCATCGAGACCGTTCATGACTTGGCTTCTACTCTTCGTACCGGAGCTTTGCAGTGTGCTTGACCACTCTCGCAAGGACTCTGTCGCCTCGACTCTGGTCAATCCACCTATCGTCGATCCAAGTGAGAGTATAGCTTTCGATCTGTCCGCATTGTCGGCTTTCGACAACCACGCCCGACCATCATCGTACGTCCCCAAAAGACCATGACACCTCACATGCCGATAACTAGTAGGTCCAAGTTGTTTCAAAGTCCTTGCCAACTCATTCCGATCCAGATCAAGAGCATGATAATCAACATCCTTCCCCTGTGCCTCAATGGCCCTTAGAAGAATCTCAGTCTTCCGCAAAGCGCCACTCCCAAGCTCCAAAAGTAGTGTTCCCGGCTCGATCTGCTCTGCGATGGTTTTGCTGTGTGTTTCGAGGATATCGATTTCGGCGTTTGTGAGGTAGTATTGAGGGTTGTAGGTGATTTTCTCGAAGAGTTTGAGGCCTTGCTCGTCCCAGAGGAGGAGGGAGGGGAGAGAGCGAGGGCTGTTGTTTGTTGGAGTTTGGAGACTGGCTCGGATCGATTCGGAGAGGTTCATGGAGATACCGCCTTTTCGGATGTCGGTTATGTCGTAGTGTTCGGTGGTTCGAGGAGCAGAGGGTTGAGATGCATCTTTCCGAGTCGCTGGTGGTACGTGATATGGTTCTTGGTGGCCTGATGGGTGTACAAGAGCACCATTCGTGATTGGCTGTACGGCAAGCATGTTTTTTATTTGAAGCGATAATAATCAGGATATACAAGGTGCAAAATTGAGGTCATGGAACGAGCTCTACTATATCATCTCTCGCTGGCTCGATATATCTTTCCGTCACAAACTCGAGCTGAAACTCTGGTGACGGTGAGACTGGTCGTTCATCGTACAACTGTCGCAATACTACCATCATTTTTGTTAATGTCATGTGCGGTTGTGACAGTCCGGTATACCCGTGTGAAGTGCCTCACCTTGTCATGACATGTAACTCCGTCTCTGCAGGACTTGACTCCGCGATCTACGGAGCATTCGTTGCATCTCACGGAGGCAGCAGCTGTCGCGGTACAAAAATAGATACGAGTCTCGAATCCCCAGATTGCAAGTGGGGATTCTCCATGATGGAGAAGCGTGTGCGTATATATGACCGCTTTCGAGCCGGAGTTTCGGGGTTGGTATGTGACTTCATCCTCGCTTCATCATGGCTTTCGCCGTCATGATGCTCGCAGAATTGCATAACGGGCGTCGGGCTTGTCTCCTGGCTATGGGAAACAGTTCCGATGAACAAATGACAGCGTATCATCTCGCTCTTACTCATCTAGTATCCCGGTATCGTGTTGAGACGACACTGGTATCACTTATATCCTCAATCGATACGAACGCACACCACGAGCAGATCGCAAACTGACCGCCAAGATGAAATCCGAGACCGATCTTTTGATCTGCGGCGCTGGCCCTACAGGCTTAATGCTGGCACTATGGGCAAGCCATACAACCTTGGGTGGAAACTCGGCGCCGTCCTATCAGGCACAGCTCATCACGACATCCTGTCGACCTACAATGCCGAACGGCGGCCGATAGCTTTGCGCCTGATCGAATTGGACAAGCAGATGTCGGAGTTTTACTCGCAAGGTCCGAGTGGTGCGTCGGAAGAGTGCCAGAATTTCCGCGATGGGTTCTCTAAATTCCTGAGTGGTATATCTGTCACCTACGAACCGAATGCCTTGGTGACGCGCCTTGCTGCCGATCGAGAACCACGTCAGTCCGGAAATTCCAATGGCGATATCGCGCCCCGGAGTGTCGATGGTATTGCGAAGAATATCGCTCTGGGCCAGAGACTGCCATCACACAAAGTCGTGTGCCAATGTGAATCTACAGCAGTCCATCTCGCAAGCGCTCTCCCAAGCACTGGCAAATGGAGGATCCTGGTCTTTGCCGGTGACCTCAGTTCGAAAGAACAGGAAGATCTCGTTCATCATCTCGGCGAGACGCTCCAAAGTCTCCAGCGAAAACACTCGAAGGATGGGAGCCATACGACTTCCACAATAGAGGTCCTGCTCCTCCATTCCAGATCGCGGACTTCTGTCGAGCCGCTCGATTTGCACGAAGTCTACCATCCATGGGACGGAGCGCAAGGCTGGGACCTATGGAAGATCTTCTCCGACGACGCAGGCGATTTCGAGCCATGCAGCTCGGCATACAAGAAGTATGGCGTAGATAAGAAGGATGGATGTCTTGTGATACTGCGGCCGGATCAGCACGTATCTTTTGTTGGGCCTTTGGACCACCATTCGCCCTTCGAGTCATTCTTCGCCAATTTCATGATTAGCTCGTCGCAATGATATCGCATTAATCAAAAAGTATCCAAGTACATGTACTTGGCACAGTAACGTTGTAGTCCAGAGGCCCGCAGTGTCGCGCGAGCAATATCGCGATATTCAGCTTCGAGCACGTAATATGCAGCCCACGCACACCATCGCGATCATTCCTCGTGGTTGCAGAACTCTCACCCCGCAATAAACGCCAATCTGTCTTGTCACGATGTATCACGGACAAGACTATTCGCCTCAATGCTTATCGGTGCTTACTGAGCACCTGTGGTTGGATAGAGTTCCTGCTCCACCGTGGCGAGCACGTCAACTCAATGCAGGTGTTCGTCTTGCAGGTTTCCGATATGTCTGCACCCCGGGTCGACCGGCAGGTGACGGCGGCTAGACTAGTTGAATCATGTGTTCCGGTATCGCTATGCGCAATAGTTTTTTTTTATTATAAACTGGGTTGTGGTTCGTGAAGTGATCTTCGCTCTCGTAAGCTTGCCTAAGCCGTTGGTCTCAAGATGGCCAAGTTCGAGGACCAGGAAGTTCAGGTGCAGCAGCAAGCTGTCGAAGTCATCGATGCGGAGCCGAAACGAAAATGGCAGAGCTATATCTGGGATTCGTTGGATAAATCACCTGAGGAGCGACACTTTTTGTTCAAACTGGACTTAGCAGTGTTGACTTTTGCGAGTTTGGGTGAGTTGGAAAGAAGCTTATCTCGAATGAACAGATGCTGACTTACGTTTACAGGCTATTTCATCAAGTATCTTGATCAGAACAACATCAACAATGCGTTCGTCAGCGGCATGTAAGTTGAAGGACAAAGTCCGATGGAAACCTGATCCCATGCTGACTCCCGCAAAGGCAAGAGGATCTTGGCCTCTACGGCAACGAGTTGAATTACATGCAGACCCTTTGGACAGTCGGCTACGTTATCGGCGAGATCCCAAGCAACATGATCCTGACCAGAGTACGGCCTTCGATCTGGATTCCTACACTAGAAATCGTCTGGACTGTCCTTACATTCTGCACGTCCCGCTGTAACACCGCTCAACAGCTGTATGCAGTACGATTCTTCGTCGGATTGGCTGAGAGCGGCTTTTACCCAGGCATGCAGTACCTTATCGGATCATGGTATCGCAGAGACGAATTGGCCAAGCGGAGCTGCATATTCCACACAGCGGGGTCCCTCGCGAGTATGTTCAGCGGTTATCTGATGGCGGCTGTCTATAACCTTGAAGGCAAGGGCGGGTTCCGTGGCTGGCAGGTAAGCTTTGGCGCATGCGTATTTGTGTCCGTTGCGATGATCTGACATGTGGCACAGTGGCTCTTCATTGTGGATGGAGTGATCTCGCTCCCAGTCGCTCTCCTCGGTTACGTCTTTCTTCCAGACATGCCTGAGAACACTCGTGCATGGTATTTCAAGCCCGAAGAGAAAGCTTTCGCGGTGAAACGAATGCAGCTTGAAGGTCGAAAGGGCAGAGAGCCGTATACTCGCGCCAAGTTCAAGAAGGTATGTCGAGAGTCCCTGCGTCCCACAAGCGTTCATGACTGACTTCGCAGATCTTCACCTCATGGCACATCTACGTGCTCACCCTCCTATACATCACCTTCAACAACGGCGGATCTGCAGCTGCACCGGTATTTGCGCAATATCTCAAGAGGAGCAAGGAACCAAAGTACGAAGTCTGGCAGATCAACGTCTATCCTACAGCGACATACGCTGTGGCTGTGGTGACGACATTGATCTATGCATGGTCCTCGGACACATTCCTGCGCGGCAAACGCTGGCCACCGATGCTCTTTGGTGCGGGCATGAATATCATCACTTGCGCGTCGCTCGCATACTGGGACATCCCCGTTCACTGGCAGTGGGCTTGCTACATCCTCGCAGGGTGCGGATACGGGCTCTCTGGTCTCTGCTTCGCTTGGGCTCATGAAATATGCGCTGACGACAACGAGGAGCGAGCATTGGTGACCGCTTCGATGAACGAAATGGCGTATGTCTGCCAGGCTTGGCTACCTCTGGTGATCTGGCAGCAAGTCGATGCTCCAAGGTACCGCAAAGGATTTATCGGAGGATCGGTCATCTCAGCGCTTCTGATCTGCACGGCTTTCTTGACCAGATTCCTACACAACAGAGAGATACAGCAGAAGGAGAAAGCGCAGGAGTCCAGCGACGAGTAGTTTGTAGGTGGTTGTCCTATTGCTTAGTCAGGAACATATGCCTTTGAATACAACAGTGGCATGCGTCAGAGGACTGTATATCGTCACGACTCACAACTATAACGTCTACCACTTAGCTCAATTGCGGATTCTTGAGATCCTAGTCGGCGACTGTGCGCTCTGTCCAAGTATTTGATCGAGTGATCGAGTCACGTCAACTCCAGAATCGAGGCTTTCCGAGATTGCCTTGATATGCTGACTCGAGTGCTGATGCCATCCGACGCATGAACCCGGTATTCCATATGTCGAGCGCACTAGTCGCCAACTGATCAACTGCCAGTCTGTCAACGCATACAAGATGCTTGGACCAATACCATTACGTCGCTCGGTAGATGCCATCGTGCACCGGGTAATTGTACTCAAGAATCGGCAGATGCACCGGCGATAATCGCTCAATGCAATCCATGGTGCATTGGTGTGGACTGTGGAGATCCTTTGACAAAGGGACGAGCTCCAGCTCCGCAAGTCATAGGCACAACTCGAAGGACCAAGCACCGAAGTTCTACGTCCTCGAGCAGAGCTGGCCGTGGTCACAGCGCACGAAACTCAGCGTGGCGCGGCGGACCGTATACAAAGCTTCACAGGGTGCGGAGATGACTGCCAGAAAGCCGTTGTGAGTTCTATATTGATAAAGTCAGTTGAGAAGGCGGCCGCGCGAGAGCCACTTGCTGTCTTCAGGGACTGGAAGTCTAGTTGAGAGACGTTGCCATGCTTTTCTTCACGGTTACGGTAACGAGCGTTTTTGCGAAATGAGGACGTGACAAAGACCCACTTTTCGTCACTCTTCGTCTTCCAGGGATGTTGTTGGCGTTGTGCGCGACGGGTGACGGACTCGCTCTAGCACGTCAGGTATTCTCCATGTTGCTAGTTGGGTGCAAGGCCGCTCAAGTAGACTGTGCGATGTTGGGGGCCTGTCCAGACCAAACGATCTACAATCATCGACCATCGTGAGCTTTGTGTTGAAGCCCAAGAGTTGGCTTCCCCCGAAGAACATCCGCTCGTTCTTCGTGCCTGAGGTTACAGCGTTTGGAGCTCTCAAGCTTTCGAGATTCAAGGCTGTATTGACCGGTGACGACACACCACTATACCAGCGTCGACCATGGCTGCCAACGGTACCGTATCTCCAACCAAGGCACCTGGCCCTCAGGCAGGTGTCAAGTCGTTCACCACCAAAAATGGCCAGTGGAAAATCAGCACGCGCAAACAGCCCATCCTCAAAGCCGATCCGATCGAAGAGCTGGGTAACAGGATTGGCATACCGATTCCCGAGATGATCTTTGGAGACAACTTTGTCGCAATCGAACATATTCCCAGCGGCTGGGCCCTAGACTTCAATGCAGGAGACGCTCTTGACCGTGTCAGCAAGACGGAGGAGGGTATGCTTCAAGTTGCAGTCGCAGATGCGTGGAAGAAGGATCGCGATACGGAGGGAGTGCAACAGGTTGTCAAGCCTTTCGACTGGAGCTATAGTACCGATTACAAAGGCACTACACACACCGGCGAGAGCAAAGGAGAATGGCAAACGTCAGACCAAACCAAGCATCCCATCCGGACAGACCTGCTCAGCCGCCCAGACCCCATCCTCTTCTTCGACTCCGTAGACCTGTACGAGGACGAGCTGGCAGACAATGGCATCGGCCTGCTCAGCATTAAAATCCGCGTCATGCCCGACCGACTGCTCCTGCTTAGCCGCTTCTTCCTGCGCCTCGACGGCGTCATCGTGCGCATGCGCGACACCCGCGTCTACATCGAGCACGATACCAAGCAGGTCATCCGTCAGTACACGGCGAAAGAAGCGCCATACGACGTCCTGCAGCAAAAGCTGCGCAGCATGCGCGAGAACGTGGCCGAGGTTTTCCGCGACGCCAACGCCCTCGCGCCTCTGCTGCCCACTATCGAGGACCGCACCGAGGTATATGAGCTTCCCTGAACCGACATACCAAAAACAGCCCTCCGCCCGCTCCGATGGCGCAGCCTTATTAGTGAACTACTACGCACGCCGAAAGCGAAAAAGTCAAAGAGATCTCATATTATACCCTCGTGGCCCCACCCCTGCCTCTCACGCGCCCGCCATGAGCTGCAGCATCCTAAAGAGGCCATCTCGCTTCCCATCATGAGACGCAATGCACGTCAGAATAACAGCCTTCGCACCCATCCAGGGCCCCGGAACCGAAAGGATTGCATATGATAGAACCCTTGGGCCCACTTCCCGAACGCGGCAACAACGATCTGGGCCGTATGCTTAAGCATATGCAGTATTATATAACGCGGGACGCAAGAGGGGACCAAGTAAGCCTTTCAGCCCGCGTGTTAAGGCTGCAGTATTACGCTGTTATAGGGTCTGGTGGAGGAGAGTCCGATGCAACCTGCAGCTTGCGGCTTCCCCGGCGGCGGCGTTCGGCGCAGCTGGGAAATTCGGTCGCTGGGCCGAATTCTTGCTGCAGGCTGCTGCAAGGGCTCCACCACCACCACCAACACCGAAAAGCCCCGATCTTGATCTCTGCTTTGGAGGCTTGCAGGTGTGCATGATCGGAACGTCACTGCGAAGGAAGGAGCATTCAGGGCTACCTTACGAAACCTGCATCGGTTCGGTGGAGATGGTGGCTTATCGCCTGGACGTCAGTTACTCAGTAGTGTGCAAGGTTGGTAATGTATGTAATTAATAGCAATCAACACCTTAATGCATGCATGGATGCATGCACGCATGGCAGCACGTGTGTTAATTTAAGCAAGCACGTGTTAGAATTTTCTCTTTCCACAGCACCTCAGGCTCTGAAAAAAAAAACAGTGGCGATGAACATATTGCTGCCTTCATGTAGTCTTGTCGTCAGTGGTGGAACGAGGGCGGTTTTGGCAACGATCGGTGGTGGCTTGGTCGTGTGACGCTGCATGTTTTGTGTTGAATGGGGACTGTGAACATCACAACACCAGTAAGGTTTTGGTGGAAAAGATAGATAGGCTTTGAAGTACCGTGAATCGGCGGATGGGAAAGTCTGTTTGCGATAAACACACCATGTGTGTGTGATTTTGATTGTGCATAGATTGCTAACTTTCGAAGCCGTGCAGCTACGTGACTCGATAAACGCCTGATGGACTTGCGTCCCCCTGATCTTAGGATCTTTTTGCCTCCTCCCTCGTAAAGGTTGTGTGTACTCGTACAGTGTTTGTAAACATCAACAAAAAGAAAACAGAAGAGAAGATAAAGTGTAAAGAGACAGTCGCGCATTTCCCACGCCGGGGTTGATGGCGAGCTTGTCGGTCAGTGAAGAAAGGTAGAAGGAAAGACGAGGCGCGGATGGCCTGTTTTGTCATAAGTGTCGTAATCGTTCCCAGGGCGCCCTCGCTAAATTCTCAAAGTTCAAAGCACAAGACAAAAGAAAAGAAAGGATGGTTGCTTTTTGTTTCCGGATGATGGATGTGTGGATGAATGCGTTCATGGAGCACCGAAGAAGCCGGCTTGCTGGAGGGAGTGTTAGCTGATGTGTAATGTTTAAGAAGATTGATGCGATCGAAGCTTACCAAGCATGCCTCGCAGGCATCGTTAGCTGCGCCACCCATGGTCCAGCCTTTGCAGTTCCTTGCGGCGAAGTAGTAGCAACGGTGACAGTTGAGCTCTTGTGTTTGAGCTTGCACTGGGGCTGCCTGTGCTGGGACTGCGGCCGGCAAAGGCTTCGTCGTAGGGTTGGAGTGCCTCTTTTGGAAGAAGTTGGCGACATTGGGCGATGTCTTGCCGGTGGAGTCGCCGCTTGTGGGTCGTGATGAACTGCCGTTGCGTTGGAGTTGAGGTTCTGAGCGACGGTGCAGGCTGAAGTTGCGAAGGCGAAGGCGAGGTTTGAGGGAGCGGGTGAGAGATAGCGACAGGACTGATTTGTTGTCGTCGCCGGAGGAGTTGCCTTCGTATTCTTCCTCACACGCCGGAGTAAGAGGGCGGGTGTGGTTGAAGGTTTGCTGGGTATCGCAAGAAGACATGGATGCGTTTATGCTTTCGGTTGATGAGTAGGTGCTCCTGGTCAGACTGGGAGTTCTAGGTCTGTAGTCTTGGGAAACTGATTGTTTGGGACTGAAGAGGCCGTCGAGGTAGGCGGGACGGGAGGGACGGGGACGAAGAGAGTGCGTGGTGGCCATGTTTATGTATGAGTAGTGTTTGTGCCGCGGGGAGGACTAGCAAGGGTGCAGGCTGGAAATGCAGAGGCCCGAAATTGAGTCGATAGTGTTTGCGATGTGCTAAGAAACGAAGTCGGAAGTGATGTCCGAGGGCCTGGTAGTGGGAGATGGTGGTATGTTGTCGAATGATGGCTCCAAGGATGGTGGTAACTGATGATTGATGATGATGAGGAAGAGGAGGAATCAGCACGAGCTCGAACGGCAAGTCGCAGACATCAAGTAGTATCGCTCGCTCGATGCCCGGCTACCACAGGGTTGAAGGAGAGAGTTTAGCTCTTTAGTTACTACCAGTGTGGACCCACGCGGCCATTGCGGCCAGGTGCAGCGAGCCATCGATGTGCTGCCATACAAGGCAAGCGAGAAGCATAACCCGATCTAACACCGTCACGCTACCGACACCTCCCTGACTGAGACCCGACGATCGCCCAAGGCGCAGAGGTGTCAGTGAGGCGCGCTTGTGAAGGACGCCGTCCAGCAGCCCCCAGAAAAGCGTGGAAGAGAGAAGCCGGCACTAGCTGCCTGCCCGCTATAGTAGTGCCTCAGTAGTCCACGACCCAAGGACCCTACACACGCACTGCTGGGAGCCGTTTGCCAGTGAAACTCACCCCATCGCACGCAGCCAGGCGCGCTACCGTGGTCTGGCCACCAGCACTACACGCGGTCCGCCACCTCCGATCAGACATCTCGCAGGTGGCGAGCCGGCGACGCGATACCTGGGCCAGCTAAGCAGCACGCGTGCTATATCATATCACATCCTCCCTCTGGCGTTATAGGCGCGGACGACGGCAACCTTCCCAGGCGAGCCAGGGTGTCGACGGCCCATGATCGTCCGGTGCGGGTATTCCTTCCGGGCCTCGTCTTCCGCGAGTAGCGTCTCCCAAGCACGGCTCCTTGAGCTCAACTACCTTGCGCTATCTCGAGCCACCCTACGCTAGGCTCCGTGGCCGTGGGTTCCCATGCTGGAACCCTCGCCGTGCCCTTCCTGCGCCGTCGTCATATCTGGCAACATAAGGAGACCTGCATCGCGCGTGTGGAGGGTGAGGCAGGTGGCGCCGGTGACGAAGGCAGGATGCAGAAGTGCTGGCATGAGAGCTGCTGCTCAATCGCTGCACACGCGCATACTCTCACCAACAGCATGGCACGCGAGCCAGCGTCTTCCCATCCGTGGAAGCAAAAGCTTTCCCCGCTCAACCGCTTGCAGACTCTGAGACAAACAAACTGCCAGGGGGGGCACGGCCAGCCTGCCTTTAGGTGCGGTGTCGTGCTCCGTGAAGAAAGCATCGCAGCTCGCCCGTTTGTACCGTTGTCTCCTGGCACCTGCTTTTGCTTCTGGCAGGGCGCCTGTCACAGCCACCAGAAAGCCATTACTCGCTGCCTGCCTACTTTTTCCGGCCGCTCGACTCACTCTGCAGCACGCACAGAGTCATGTCTTGCTCGTCTGCCGGCAGTTCATCAACGCGAACGGGCTGGAGTGCCCTGCGTGGGCTGAGCTCGACTCCCGGGTTTCTATCCGACACGGTTGGATGGGTGTGCTGCTTTGCATCGGAAAGTGCACCGCTGCTCTAATGCAATGTAAACACCGACTGGTTGACTTTACAACACGGCATATAGACTTCGCTGCCACCAACACACGGGACGATTCCCTAAGAGCCTATACTCCCACATCACATCGCACCATCGAAAAATGCACACGAAGATACAGCGGGTTTATGTAACTAGACAACTTAGCCCCAGCCGTGTGGGCTGCCGTAAACTATCCCCAGACTACGGAACGCCTGAACACCTGCTCCCTACAGTACGAACAGGCTTCCCGTTCGCGCAGGGATGAAACGCTGATCATCTTTCGGGGTCCCAACCACTTGAACCCCTCCACAAACCTGGTTTACACTGCTCGGTGCCCCTCATCCACAATAACGCCGTTCGTGGTAAGATACCAGCTTGTAACCTCTGCTCCAGCGCCGTGGATTTACGTCGGAGAACGCCCCTACGTTGCATTCCGGTGCAAGCGGCCCGTATGGTATCTATCTCCATTCGTTACGCATTATTGCTGAGCTCGACGGCCAGATCTTGGACCGTAAACAAACAAGAACTACCTGCAAGTGCAGCCGATCTGGATGGCCTCAAGGCGTGCTGTCATTTTGAGCCACCTCCAGATCTTCCACTGCAGCGGGAACACAACTATAACGATTCAGTACGGCTTCCGGCCCTCCAACCTTGAGTTGCTTGAAAGACGTCAACGCAAACAAAATCCTTCCCAAAGTGTTGGGACAGCTATATTTGCCGTCCACTGTATCCGAGGTCACAGAAGCCGTGAATTTGACCGCGGTCGATCAGCCACATGGCGTGTTGTTGAGCTGTGTTCACATGAGTGGCGGTAATATCGAACTTTCCGATCGTACATAGCAGTCTCCGGCCCATTGGAACTTACCGACGCCTGCGTCTTTATTCAGCGAACGCGTTCGATAACAAATCGATGTAACACTATCTGTCGCGAAGGAGTTGAACCATCTGGGATAGCTGATCTGACCCCAGCATTGACCCTTGCTGCCAGAGACATGTCTCAGTCGCGTGCATGGTCCCTTGATATAACCCCCGAGCGTTGGAGAACGCAGGGGCGTTCGCAGGGCAAGCAAAGATCGAGTACATATATCCCCATCGTGCCACTTCGATGAAAGTCTCCGCTTCAAATCGACGATTGCAGATCTGTTGCTTCTTTCCGGCCTTGCAATGCACGAGAGCAGAGAACCTTCGACCACTGTTGCTTCCAGCTAATGACGAGCACGATCATCAAACTTGGTTAATGAAGACCACTGGACCTCGGGAATGCGCAGGAATCAATCTGGAAGTTGTACAGTAGTACACAACCACACACGAAAGTTGAGCTGGAACAGCGGACAAAAACTGGGAGTATATCTGGATATACTTTAGGCAAACCTTCGAGTAGCAATCCACATGGGATTCCTCCTATCGCATTCCAAATCCCATGCTGATCTGAGACAACAAACCGTTGGAGGTCCGTCCCATCACCCTACTGCCACCTCTGGAGTCCCTGCCTCCACCGCCACCTCAAGACTCACAAGCAAGTGTCGCATGGTGGTTTTCTCAAGTGCCGCCTCCTGTGTATCTTTGGATCTCCCCTCTACGGCTGAAACACATCGAAACACCTCTCTGAAGTCCGCCTCGCAGGACGCCATCTATGGCTCCGACCGTTGATGCACCACGGTAACTGCTCCGATCCAGGTGGACGGGTGCGTGGAAGGCTCCCCGGCTGGGTCAATCAGGGCAAACAAACAAGTCAGCTCTCCCCGATCCATATCGCCCATGGACTTCTACAATTCGCATAAGGTCTCCCGCTGGCCAAAGTGCCGTCGAGAACTGTTGGTCTGTTCCTTCTTTCTTCTGTCTTGCACACTCACCGCCATCTAGGACCGCGAGATCGCAAACAGCAATTGCACGGCCATACTCGGGAGATCGGAATGCAGTCCTGTTCGAACGCTTCCGAGACCTGTTCGTCCATGGACGGACAAGCGTTCGCATTGTTCCCCTTGATGGGTCGCAGCCTCTCTCCAAAACGGCATCTGTGGCCTAAGATCCGCATAGAGTGTTCCCCAACGCGTTCAGGAACGCGTGAATTCACAGCCTCGAGAGCCAGGTCCTTGCCCGAGACCGATTATCATATCAGCTTGCTGGGACTACGGGAAACGCGGCCGTGGCTACAATGTGCAATTGCTGGAAAGAGAAGCCCGTTGGCATCTGGAGCAGCAAATTCCCTCACGCAAGCGGAGGACACGCCGATATCCCTTGTCACTGTCCGCCCGCTGATTTCTCATGGGGAATGCGATCTTCCACCGACTGGACACCACATGGCGGCCTTTGTGCTCATTTCGTACTTGCGGCCCCGTCGCTTGTTCCCAGTATTCAAGCACTACGCTCGGGCAGACTTGAATCGTCGAGCATCAACATAACGTCGGCACAAGCGAACGTCTCTCCAAGTTTCCCTCGGCCATGGTGTACTACAAAGAGTACGTTGGTCGAAACTGCAAGCTTTCATGGTTCCTGGCAGCAAGAGTGGGCTCACAATAGGTTTGACGCTGGGCAATATGCCGCCTTGCTGCTGGGTACCATGCTCGTCGCGATTTGGCTTTTATGCCTGCTCGGATAAGGCATCGATGCAAAAAGACCTTTTGTTCCACTGATGGCGACGAGAATTTCCAGGCTAATCGCAAGGATGCTAACGAACATATTGATGCCCTCTTATCGTGTCGCTGGTGAGTCCACAAAAGCAAGTCCGTGCCAAAAATGACTTTGTGGCTGTGTTACAGCAACAGCCATGGCAAGGCAGAATGATACCTTCGGCGACTCGACCGCATGTATCTATGTCACGGTGTCGCCACGCGAAACCTAAATGTAGAGTTTGCAGGAGATAGCTGCCTGCGACGGGTGAAGATTCTGTGATGGCGTACAAGACTGACGCACGACTTTGTGTACGATTCAAGCACCGAACATGTCAAAATCCCTCTGTGCTGTCACCATAGGCTTTAGACGTATCTAAGAGCATGCAGCCGTTGAGATGCTTTTTACGTCGCCTCTGTATCTCGAAGCTTGAGCGCAGCGACTCTAAAACGGAATTCTGTCATGTGTTGTTCGATGAGTCCTCCCAGCAGTCCTTCGCCACGAACACGTGCGTTTCTTCCTAGATAGATAACCAGCCCACGTGCTTCATACTGCAAGGCGCTGCGGGTTGTCAATCTCGGTAATGCCTAGCAGACCCTAGAAACGCAGACGTGCTTCTTCGCGTGACCCTCAACAAAGAGATTGTTTTTGGACGTCAGCATGTGGCAGATTCCATGAAGTGAGACGACCAAGACGACGGACTTTGTTCTGATGCTGCAGAAACGACTGGGCATCCATGGCGTTGATCCTGCGTGAAATCGAGTATATAAGCGTTGATGTTGCACGTGTCGAAAGCGCAGAATTTGGTTGGATGAGACGACGCCGTGCAAACGTCTCGGGCTGAACATTGATTCTCTAGCGACGAACCTTGAACAACTTCCCATCGTGGCATTTCTGGACGTCGCAGATACTATTTGCTATACAACAGCAGGAAACATGGCGTCAAGGCGATTTTCATCGGCGCGCCGTTGTCTTCGAACTTGACTGCAGTACTCGGATCCAATGGCGCATTATCTGGACGTTTTGCACTCGCTATCGCTATATTGCCTAGACCACGGACCCTCGGGAGCTCGCCCATTGTCGTCTCTGCCATGCCTATAGCCCCAAGAGGCCAAGCAGTGACCCATCGAATCAGTTCCAACGCGTCTCCCATCGAAGCAAACGGACACAGCAACTGCCCAGCATCATTTCTTCTTTACGTCTAGCTAGTGTGGCAACACTGCCCTTCGAAGTGGCATGGCAATTGCTTGGTGGAGAGAACGTGGTCCAGGCGATTGGTCTGAGGAGCATGTGTTCAGCAAGGAGATCTTGCTGAAGCAGCCGATAGGAACTGCGCTGTGGTCGCGTGGTTCCATATAAGATGATGCCTGCAAGCTCGCTTTTGTGTCCCGGGTTTCCTTTTCACTATCATACCTGGCGCTGATACTCACCCGGGAGTTCATTTCGCTCGTTTTTAATTGCCGTTGCACATTTGTATCCTGAACAGGAGACTCGATACGATGGCGGCCCTCCCTCAGTTCACGTACATCTTCGTGATCGGCTTGTTCTTTGCTTTCCTTGATGCTTGGAACATCGGAGCCAACGATGTCGCCAACGCGTTCGCGACCTCGGTTTCTTCGAGGTCTTTGACCTTGATCCAGGCCATGACCATCGGTGCTATCATGGAGTTCGCTGGTGCTGTACTCGCTGGGTAAGCGTGACTCCTCATCTGCATTGCACTTCTATCGTATCTTGCTAACCTCCCATTTCGACAGATCCCGTGTCTCCGGTACCATCAAGAACGACATCATCTCCACCGATGCCTTCATCGACGCACCGAGCGTTCTCATGATGGGCATGCTTTGCGCTCTCATTGGTTCCTCTCTCTTCTTGACCTTCGCAACAAGGATTGGTCTCCCCGTCTCTACAACCCACTGCATCATCGGCGGTATCATCGGTGTTGGCTTTGCTACCGTCGGACCCAACGGCGTCGACTGGTCCTGGGGCGGTGTCTCCCAGGTCTTCGCTGCCTGGGCCATTGCTCCCTGCATCTCGGCCGCTTTCGGTGCCATCCTCTTCCTCTTCACCAAGTACGGCGTGATGAAGTCCAAGAACCCGCTCAAGATGGGCATGATCATGGTTCCCATCTTCTACGCTCTCACATCTGGCATTCTTACAATGCTTATCGTCTGGAAGGGCGCTGCATCTCTCGACCTTGATGACTGGGGAACCGCACCTACCGTCGGCACCATCTTCGGTGTTGCTGGTGGCGTCGCTCTTCTCTCTTGCATCTTCATCTTGCCTTTCCTCCACGTCAAGCTTGTCCGCGAGGACTGGAAGCTGAAGCAGTACGACATCCTCAAAGGCCCTTTCCTTCTCAGTCGTCCGAACGCTGGTCCAATTCCTGAAGGTCATGTTCTTGTAATTGACTATTATCATGGACATGCGACGAAGGAGTCGCTCGCATCCAGCGCCACATCTGCCGAGACACGTAGCGACGACTTGGAGAGCTCTCGTGACGGCACCCGCAGCGACTCCGACGGCATCACCGACGAGAAGAACGGCGCCCTCTATAGCCAAAACGCCCAGATCACCGCCGCCGCACCCGCCATCTCCCCCGTCGAGCCCGTCGTCCCCGTCAAGCGCAAGTGGTATGAGCCTCTCCAGCTCTGGCAGACTCTCAAATGGACCTTCTTCCGCGGCGTGATGATCGATATCGTCTCCGAGCAAGCCACCGGCGGCACCAACGAGCCCAAGTTCCTGCAGCGTCTACTCGTTGGCAAGAACCTTGACAAGAAGCACGCCATCGTCGAGCGATACGACCTCAAGGTCGAGCACCTGTACTCTTTCCTGCAAGTCATGACCGCCGCGACGGCATCTTTTGCTCATGGCGCCAATGACGTCTCCAATGCTATGGGCCCGCTGTCCGCCATCTACCAAATTTGGCGTACCAACACTACCGCCGAGGACTCCGAGGTGCCTATCTGGGTCCTCGTTTTCGGTGGTGCGGCAATCTCCATCGGTCTCTGGACTTACGGCTACAACCTGATCCGTAACTTGGGTAACCGCATCACGCTGCACTCTCCTAGCCGTGGTTTCTGCATGGAGCTTGGCGCCGCGCTGACTGTCGTCATGGCTACTCGTCTCGCACTCCCTGTGTCCACCACCCAGTGCATCATCGGCGCGACCGTCGGTGTTGGTCTCTGTGCTGGCGACTACAAGGCCATCAACTGGCGCATGGTGGCGTGGTCTTACAGCGCGTGGTTCATCACGCTTCCGTCGACGGCAGTCATCTCAGGTCTGATCATGGCGTTCACGATCAATGCTCCTTCATTCGCTGCGCCGCTGAACTGAGCTGGACTTTTCCTTCCAGAGAGAACCATGTTTTGGTCGATAAGAATGTCGCGGAGTAGAACCAAAACGACGATGTGATAAGTAGCTGTTTAGTGTGCAGCCACTCGTTACCTAAAAGATAAGATAGATTTGTACTTTAATTCTAGCGCACACATTTATATTTTCTCACAAAGGCTCTCAAGTACCTTACTGTAACCATGCATGCATGCACCCATCCATCTCCCATGTCAATCAACGTAATTATCTGGAAGAACCTCTTACCCTGGTAAGCATCAACAAACTCCCAACGCCTCAGCACCTCCTCATAGGCTCATAAACATGACAATTGTTATGAAAAAGCCCAGTACACTGTTTCCGCTTCTGTAGCTTCGGGCAGAAGCAGAGCTTGCTTCAGATGGCGTTGATTCGGTGTCTGTCGTTGCAGCAATTTGGGATGATTCCGTAGATGATGGCGACTTGGACTTCGCATCCGATGGCGATGACGTTGAACCAACGGCCGAAATCCCACTCGAGCCTTCCGTGATCAAGTGGCCAGCGACTGTTACGGCTGGTCCGCCGACAGAAAGAGTCTGACCTTGCAGCATGACCACGCCGAACTTTCCTGAAACTGGAGTCGCTGTGTAGGTGGTGCCATCGATGACTAGCAAGTTCCCGGCAGAATGAGTCGCAGAAGATACTGTGGCTGATGCCGTAGGTTTGACGAGAGATATCCCGTTCGGACCATTCGTGATCACCTGTCCATCGATCGTGACAGCAGCTCCACCCTCCCGCAGTGTCTGGCTAGCAAGAAACGCGACATGGGGCTGGCCTGCCATAGTGGAAGCGTAGTACACTGTTCCATCAATGGTGATAGCAGTGCCAGTGTTCGCCGAAGCGCCGTCCATCGTTTGGAATGCAGCTGTGCTAGATCCAACGACTACGCCATTGCTTGCGACGCTAATTCGAGTACCCGCAATTGTAGTAACCTGGCCCAGCGTCAACTTGGTGCCGGCGATAAGTACGTCAGCACCAACTTTGAGGGCCGTCATCTTTTCTTGCGCGACAATAATATCGACAACAGCAGTGGCAGTGGCCGCCTCGGGACGTCCATCAGGAAGGCCAATTGTGGTGCCTTGGAAGCTGATCTCGTGAGAGCCAATGGTCAATATATCACCGTTGATGGTGAGTATATCACCGACAGAAGCGGGTGCACCATTGATGTATAGCGTTCCCGACTTGCTTTCCGCGCCGTATATATGTCCGTTGACAGCGAAGACTGCGTCAGGCTTGCCGTGATTCGGTGAGTTTCCATGGGTATCATCGCTCACATCTTCAGCAGCAGCGGTCATGGAGCCGTCGACAGCAGTGAACGGGCCCAGATTGGAGCTCTCCCCATCAACTTGTTCAACGTCGTCTGCCTGATGATTGCCGGTATGTTCTTGGCCCGTCACAGCTGAAGGACTCTGCGCTGCAGATGGACTTGATGCGGAGTGATGTTGCGGAACACCGTTGACGAACACCGTACCAGACTTTGCGCTAATCGTCTGGCCAGAAATAAGGGTGGCCTGCCCATCAACGAGCGGAGTACCGTCGAGGACAATTGATCCCTGGCTTGCGACCGCTGTGTGAACTCCCGAGCCTGCGGCGATGACGACGCCATGGTCTACATGTGGTGCCGGATCGCTTGGCGGGAGAACGTGGCCTTCTGCAGTGTCAGATGGTCGACTGCCTTTGGGCAAGAACATGGACACGATGGCTGCGACACCGTCCCAGGCACCGGAACTGCCGTTTGCAACCGTCTTCGTCGCAACAGGCGCCGGTATACCATCTGCAGATTCCAATTGCGTCCCTCTGACAGCAGACGCACCGTTACCAATGTCGCCTTTCGAGCCGTGAGAGCCTGCTGTGGGTGACGGATGAGTCGAATCCTGCTTATTCTTGCTCTGTGTTGTCTTCGGTTTGGCAGACGGCGTCGCCGGTGCTGGTGTCTCAACTGGTAGCCCAGAATCCACCATTGATTGTGGAGTTGCTGCAATTGATGTTGCAACGGCAGGCAGAGTAGGTACAGCTATGGCATTAGCGGGCTGTAACGCTTTGGGAGCTGGTGCGGTATGTTAGCAGTGTCATAGGAAGCTTCTTAGCAATACGCAAGCACTCACGATCGAATAATCCTCCATACCAGCCATTGCAAGACGCCCATTCAGGATCCAGAGCCCTAGCTTCTGGCGGTACTCCGATGATGGGTGCGTACGGTTCGGTACGGGCGCAAGAGAAAGGGTCACCATAAGGTCCTGTCTCGACGAGCCATGAGATATGAGACACTTTGCACCTTGCCTGCCTGTCGTAGATGTAGTCCGGAATCGGCTCGTTGAGATCTGCTAAGTTGAAAGATGAAGTGAAGTATCCTTGCCCATAACCGTGGTACCGGATGTCGGACTCGAGGCTGAACAGATGATTGGTGTTGAGTAAAGGCAAAATAGTGTTCCTGTATGTCTTTCCGACAGCACCGCAAGAGTTGGCAGCATGTAAAACGTCGTAGGAGATGTACATCGTAGGCGAGGTGAGTGTTGTTCCTGATGTTCGTTAGTGCTTAGGTATCACTTCCGCGAATCTTGGCCTCTGGCTTACCATCAATCGAAACTGTGCGTGGGCTGGAGTTGTTTCGAGCAAGAGGCGTCAACGTTGCCGTCTCCGTACCGTTCTCCACAAGCGTGGCCGTTGCAGGTGGCCAGTAGTATAGCTGAACAGTCTCGCCGGTGATGGAACAGCTTTGACATCCAAGGCTACATCCAGGAGCAAGCGATTTTGATGCAGGAAAGTACGAGGTCCCATTCGCGGTCTTCCAGCCGACATCAGCACCCTGTCCGTACATGGTCTCTCGAGCAAAGTAGAAGGATGCCATTGATGTGCACCAGTCGCCAGTGACCATAGCTTGTGTACAGTCGGGGGTGCCTGGGAAGTATCCAGTGCTTGGGTCGTCAAAGTCATCATAATACTTCCAACTATCCGCATAGATGTAAGAGCTCCATTGCGAATTGCATTGTGAAGCTGCGGCAGGAAGCTCACATCGAGGAGTGGGAAGTGCTGTGGTCGCCCGCGTTGTTGTGATGTAATCGTAGAAGCTGTAAGTCTCCGTAAAAGTGGTCATGAACTCACTCAAGGATGACCAAATGGTAACAACAGTCCACCCAACGTCCGAGAATGTCCTCGTCTCGTAAGACACGGCGACCGACACAGGGTAGCCATCGCTGTAGACAGTAGAGAGAGAAGAGTAAGTGGCTGTGTCGACGAAGGACTCCCAGGAACTGGTGGGTATGAGGCTGTCCTCCTCACGTATTTCGGTCTTGGTCTCAGTCCTTGGGTTGTAAAAGCTGGTCTCGTATGTGACCTTGTTCAGCGAGCTTGCCGACCAATAGTCAACCCAGCTGTGCCAGCAGTCTGTAGCTGTGGTAGCATCGTCGATCTCCGTGGTAGGCTCCACATGCCCAGTAGGTACTACGAGGTTGGTAGCAGATGTTGAATTTGTGGTCTCGGCGGACGATGTTGCTCTTCGAGCAGTAGTGTCATCATCCAGTGTTCGATTGCCGCTGGTCATGGCCGCGACAGGTAAGGGCGTCTCTTCCGTAGAAATACCAAGCCCATTAGACAGATTGTTCTTGACACCCTCCGCTGTGACCGTAGTTGAAGAGGTCCTATGAGTGTCGATTCCTATTCCAGCTGCTACATAATCTCCAATGTCGCCACGCGTACTAGACGCAGCGGAGACAGTATTATCGCTCGCCCACTTGAAGGTGGTGTTCGATGCTCGGCAGGTGGACAAGGATATTGACAGAAGAATGAGACGGTAGCCTTTCATAATGAGTTCATTGGGGCAAAACCTTGTGTTGCTGGTATAGTGAGGTAACAGTGTAGGACGCAAGAAAAGAGAATACACGAGTCAGTTCATCCTTCGCTTCTATGCCGCTCCAGTTGATTGTGCAGCCCTGATCGCAATGGCTCCTGACGGCTAATAAAAAGCAGCGCTAGGAGACGGCAGGACTCTCAGGCCCACATTAAATTACACTCGAACTCGCAAGTGTACAGCCACGTGGCGTAGCGGATGCGGTTATAAGCAATTCCTACAAACCCTTGTGATAGCAAGCTATGTGGAAGTGTTGTTCAGTGCTGTAGCAGGATATGTGGATGTACGAGACGCTCGACAAGCACTTCAAATTTACTCAAGCGTGATGCCGTGCAGGGATGTGCTGTTGGCGAGAAGAGCTAGAGCCACAATATGCATGCATCGCACTGTCGGTCGAGGGCCAATGAAGAGCCTTAGACCATGTGAGTCGGAAAGGTCTGGACGACATGACAGAACTGCGTGGCCTCACAGTAGGAACGCACTCTCAAAATCGGGACAAACAAGAACTTGAAGTGCCGCACGCGCGAGAGACTTCTTCTTCGAACAAACACGATCATAATGTGACTGGGCTGTCCGGCCAAGTCACGTGAATTAGCCGAATCGCACTTACTGTATGTTGCTTGCGGAGAAGCGGAGGTGTTGACGACTTACTGCCAACACAGTGAGCAGTTAACTGGCTTTTGTTCCAACACGCCGGTAGACAATCTTGTATCTTGCTCGGACAATTCAGTTTCCAACGCTACACAATATCAAGTGATGCCCCATGAGCCACTTGGCGCCGGCACAAGACTGCGCTGAGCCTTTAAAGCGCACGAAACATATCCAGAGACGAGTGAACATAGAGAATGGCTTATCAGCTTTTGGACAACGGGATCGATGAAGACACGCTTTGCCATCAATCGAGCTTCCATGCCGTGGCTTAGTGGTAATTCAACAAGAGCGAGGATGAGAAGTGGCATTTCATATCTCAAGCCAGCAACAGAAAACCATCAAGGTAGTCCTTGGCCTTCGCTACACAAGCGTTGTTGGGCTCCTTCGCTTCGTACTTTTGAACACCAAACCTCTTGGCTCGCCATACAACCACTCTGCTTGCAATGTAGCGCTCAAGGTTACATCTATCGCTCCAAGAAGAAGGGCCTGCCAAGCTCTTGGTATACTCAAGGGTGACCTTGATGGACAAGGTCAAAGTAGGTACTGTAATTCAGCACAAATGCTGAAGGTTTCCAACTCTTGCAGTAGCTCCCTATACCTTGTGTCGTGCGAATCTTTCACTAGCCTTTTGCTGTCTCACAATTGTTCAAGATGTTTTCGAAACAAATCGTCGTTGTGGCTGCTGCAGTGGCATCTGTGGCAGCTCAGTCCACCAGTTCCACGACCAGCAGCTCTGCGGCTGCTCCTACAGAGGTCACGGGCTGCCATGCTCACGGCGCGGACGAGCTGTTCTGTTTTGACGCTGACAATGAGGAATGGGAATTGACCTCGTCCGGCTTCACCGCAGACAACTTGCCGGAAAGCTTTGAAGGTTGCCACATGCATGACGAGGAATTGTAAGCTAAGAACTGCAATCGAACGCGATCGATGGCAATCACTGACACTCGTAGGCACTGTGTCGATGGAAACACAGACGCAACCCTCATTTCCGCCTCGGCGGAAGATGAGCACGACCATGACGAGCATGATCACGACCACGACCACTCTGCTACCTCCGCCGTTGCCAACTCAGGCACTACCTTGACTTCTGTTGTTTCTTCCACAGCTACTGGTTCTAGCAACGGCACTGCTTCCTCAACGTCGGCCGCTTCAAGGACAACCGGCAGCTCGTCAGCGCCTACTGCTGTGAGCAACTGCCACGCTCACGCTTCGTCTGAGCTATACTGCTTAGATGGAAGCGACGAGTGGGAAGTCACCTCCGACTGGGACGAGAGCAACCCTCCTGAGAGCTTCGAAAACTGCCACACGCATGGTGAAGAACTGTAAGATCTCTAGGCCCTTCATGTACTTTCACATACTGATCTTGATCAGACACTGCGTCGACGGCGATGTCGATGCCACTTTGGTCGCAGCAACTGGGGCACATGTCGACAGCTCGAGCACTGCCAGCCGCACTGACAGCAGCACCGCCAGCAGCAACAGCGCCACCGCCGCCGGCGCTACGGAGAGCAGTAGTGCTGCTGCAAGCTCTGGTGCTGCCTCAGCTGCTCCTGCTTCGATGGCAGCGAGCCACGCCGCCCTGGTGCTGAGTGTGTGCCTCTTGGCGTTTACTGCATACGCATATTAGTGTATGAATGAGGCAGCCCAACATTCGACGCGACAAAGTCATAAGGTCCAAGGAGCCGAAAGAATCGTGTCGAAACATATGGTTTTGAATGACCGGACTTTCCTGCTGCAAGGCGACTGTGTAGAAGCCAAGCAGCCTGTACATTTTTAAGTACGTAGAATCTGCAAGTACGAAAAATATACATCACCCGAGCTATCATATCACTACCAGCACGATTCCTCGTGTTATACCTTTCGGTGCATGGCAAGCTGCGTGGGAAATCTGTATCGGTCGAATGAGGCAAGGCGCAATGCAATGCAATGCAATGCAAGGATGCCTGAAAGTCGTCGTCTTGGCCTCGGCGCTTAGCGCTCATGTTCCTCTCGCCTCATTTCACTCTCAGCCTTGCCGCGCATCCATCGCACGAGTTGTTCACTTTGCAGAAGATCTCGATGGCGCACTTCCAACTTCCCGCGCGAGCATGGAACGAGGATTTGGACGTGAGGCCTCGCGACCCCAGAGAGTATCGTGACTTCACGGTCTCGGATCAAGCACATGTGATAGCAGGCGACGTACACTTCAACTCTGTCAACCCTAGGGGTATGTCATTAGTGTCGGAGCTGCACAGGAACGTACGGCGTGTACTGACTCCAGACTGTAGACATTATTTTGGACAGTTTGCATTTTCCTGGAATGGAACGTTACCATCAACGACCTTTGGAGAATCACCCTGACACGTTCGACTGGTTGTTCGATCAGCGATCGCGACTCCATGTTTGTGATTTTGAGGATCGCTCGAAGCTAGGACAATGTGATTCGGAGCATGACTGTAATTTGGTCGAAGCGGAGCTCCGCAGACACGCATCAAAACTCCAGACATGGTTGGAGACTT
The DNA here is from genome assembly GCA_024604135.1 of Cladosporium velox. NCBI lineage: Eukaryota > Fungi > Ascomycota > Dothideomycetes > Cladosporiales > Cladosporiaceae > Cladosporium > Cladosporium velox. The sequence continues at coordinate 96,716 of JANIIF010000020.1, read as the reverse complement.
CCGACGACATCTTCTGGATCTCAGGCAAAGCAGGTTCTGGAAAATCTACCTTCATGAAGTTCTTGTTCGAGCACCAGCAGACTCAAGTGCACCTTAAACGCTGGGCAGGTGGCGATGTCATTGCAGCGGCATTCTTCTTTTGGCGCGCAGGCTCTTCTGAGCTGGAGAAGTCATATATTGGACTGTTGCAGGGATTGCTGTACCAGGTTCTACAGGAACGCCGCGAGTTGATCGAGCTGGTGCTCCCGCAACGCTGGAGAGCAGTACTCAGATCGCCGACATACAAGAAGCCTTGGACAAAGAGTGAACTTGTGACCGCTTTTGACCTGCTACTGCAGGCGCCAGAGACAAATTTGAGATTTTGCTTCTTCATCGACGGGTTGGACGAGTTTGATGGGGATCACCGTGACCTCATTGATGCTATCCGATCATTCGGCAAGTCACCATTCGTCAAGATCTGTGTTTCGAGCAGGCCTTGGGGTTCCTTTCAAAGAGAGTACGGTTCTGATGAACGCCTCCATGTTATCCTTCACACGCTCACCAAGCGCGATATCGATACGTACATTGTCACCAAACTTGAGACGGCGGCATGTTCAGCCCCTGGTGTATATTGCACATATGGACTGAGACAACTCGAAAACGCTGTCTATGCAAGATCGGAAGGCGTCTTCCTCTGGGTTGCCCTCGCGGTGAGAGATCTGAGACGCGGAATCGAAGAGCAAGACAGTCTGAGTGTATTACATGACAGATTGGAAGGCTACCCCTCAGAGTTGCGGGATTTCATCCAACGCATATTCAATGGCATCGACCCAGCCTACAAAAGGCTCACTGGGCGCCTGTTACTCATGATGCTGGAGGACACAGGTCCTCCAGCGCTCATAACTCTCAACTTCCTAGGAGATTCTTTCGCGGCCGACGGAGAATATATCATGGACCCCCACTGGACCCCAAGAAGCGACGCGGAGATGTACAGTCTTATTGATCGAGCAGCCATGTGCGCAAACAAGTGGTGCAGAGACCTCTTGCTACCTGTCAACACGAGAGATGTAAAGGAGAAGATAAGCACCGTTCTTTCAGGGAGGTATAGCTTCCGATCACGAGAGGTCACGCTATCCTTTTTCGCTACTGGTGGTATGGAATTCATCCACTTGATATCTTACCTGTCATTTGGTCATCGATCGATCCATCAATTTGCTGAGGAAAAAGCAACAGACGGGACATTATCCGAAATGGCAGGGCGAAAATTCGATCCTCGTCTGGCATGGCTATGTACATTTGTAGAAATTTCGAGGTGTGCGCCAAATCTTATCGAATTTACTGAAGTTTTCAGGCATGCATCATGGCTCCTTCTCGGGATGGACGAACACAATCTGGTTGGCATTGCATTGGAAGAGAAGACTCTCATGAACGGTATTCAACAATGCCTAGAAGCCTTTGATTCTATCGGTCAAGACATCCAAAAACATTCCTCTTGGAGACACTGGACTGCCGAACGATTAGCCGCTGATGAACATATATATCCTCAGCTCCGCAGCCGCATGCCTGCTGCTAATGACTGCAGCAGCTTTTTGTCGTATCTGGCGTGCTTAGTCTTTCCAGATGATTTCCTCAGCCAGGTCCTGACAAAGCATGTGTCTCTCACAGAGCTACAAAAGCAATTTGTACTCGAAACTTGCTTGATCCCATTCCTCTACAGCGACAGCGATGCTGAGACAAAACATCATGTGGATGAGGACCGACGGGGTCCGAGATCTCATTGCCGAATCATCGTCCAAATCATTGAAAGTGGTATCGATGTCAATCGACCGACGAAAAGATTGATTTGTCACCAGGATTACAGCGTTTGGCAGTTCTTTTTGCTCTGGCTACACGACTATTTCCACGAAAATCCACTATTCAGATGTCCCGATCGTTGTGCCACTTTCAAAGACGGAGAGTGCTGTTATACGAGAGACAAAGCGCTTTATGTCGAGGACGCCATCAAAATCTTCCGGTCTTTTCTGCACCATGGAGCCGACCCGTTCGTTGTGATCTCAAGCACAGACCTCATCGGATGCCAGCAACGACATCCCCTGAAGAACAGGGCCACGTTCTTGAACGTAGCTGATGTTTTACACGACTTGCGAACGGTAGCTATGTCAGACTCAGCACTTTTCGCTGATGAGATTCCGTGGCTGGCTGCGCACGTCGCAGCGGTTGGAGACTTGGAAACACTACTCAACGAAGCCTATGCACAGAGATACCGTGAAAGCTTACGCTCAGAGACTTAAACTAACGCCAATGTGCTAGTGGTCCATTGCTTTCTACTTTGGCAGCATGAACGATCTTTGCGCGCGACTATGGAATTACGACGCAATCACCTCGGTGGCCATCGTTTGAAGAACAATGATGCTCATGGTGCTACTGCAGGTATGGCAGCCAAGCATAAAATCGTGGGTTCGATTCGCGCTATGAAGCGCGAGAGCACAACGGAATGCTCCATCTCAAATCGATCACAAACGCGAAGTGCGTTGAAGTTCAGGACTGCTCGGCAGTTCTTGTGCATCTCCATCTTCAACATGGATCTTGATGGAGCCTGTCGATCTGTCGGCCGATGCTCTGAGAGCCTCATCAGCTTTCTCCAGAGGATAGCGGTGTGTCACCAGAGGCTTGAGGTCCAAGACACCGTGAGACAAGAGACGCATGGCCTGCGGCCACGAGTGGTGATAGCGGTTGATGAATTTGAGATCGACCTGAGAACGCATGTCAGTCGTTCGCCTCTCGTGTGCCATCTTGAGGAACTCGGCTCACCTCCGCCATTGACAAGTGCATGAACGGCAACTCATTCATGATCGCCTTCCCCACTCCAATCACAATCACCTCGCCTGCCGGTCGCGGCACATACGAAGCAGTAACAACACTGCTCTGAACACCAGTGCACTCGAACACCGACCTGGGCACATCACCACCTTGCTTCTTGACAACCTCCCTAACCGCCATCGCCATCACCTCCGGCGACTTCGTCAAATCAACCTGCACACCCACAGCTCCAGGCACGAACTTCTCCGCAAAATCCAATCGCCCACGATCAAGATCCGTAATTATCAGAGGACACGCACCCGCCGCCTTCGCCACAGCAAGCGTGATCAAACCAATCGGTCCTGCGCCGAAAACCACACCCGCCTCTCCTAACTTCAACGGCCCACGCTCAAACCCTCGCAATGCCACACTGAGCGGTTCCAGAAGTGCACCATCGGCGTATGTCAGATTGTCTGGCATTTTGTGCAGGTAGCTCGCATGGTGAACATGGTAGCGACGCATGCTGCCGGTGTAAGGTGGCACGCCCGAGAACTTCACATCGGGACAGAGATTGTAGTGGCCGCTTGAACATTCGAAGCAGTCGCCGCAAGGAACTCCAGGCTCAATGGCCACGCGGTCGCCGGGTTTTAGATGCTTCACATCGGAGCCAGTCCAGACGACTTCGCCGGCGCCTTCGTGGCCTAGGCAGTGCGCTGCTTGGACTTCCAGATTTCCGATGCGGCCGGTGTGCCAGAAGTGGACGTCGGAGCTGGGAGGCGATGGTGATGAGAAATGCAGTTCGGAGCACAATGTATGTAGGAGTAGCAACCTGCTTACCCGCAAATACCATTACATCTCACGTGGACAATGCATTCGTACGGCTTGGGATCTAATTCTGGCGACTCGCCCATGTAGATCTCATGGCGTTCGTCTGTGAATAGCGCAGGATTAGGCTGAGGTGGCTCGAACTTGGCCATGATAGGTATATACTAGGGCGCTGTGAAGATACACGAGGGAGGTACTGAAGGCAGGGTGAAAGTATAAGGACAGAAACACAAGAGGAGGAGAAGCAGTACAGGACAAACCTTCGCGATGCAGAAGCAGTGCGGTCGAAGCGATGAAGCAATCTCTACAGGAGATCCGATATACATGAGTAGGTACCAATGGTGACCGCGCGGTTGATGTCGGCGGGCTTACTCCATGCCGACCCACGAGGGCCCATTGTGGCGTGGAAGAGGAGGGGAAGTTCGAATTTAGAGGGAAGTCGGAAGCGCTGGGTTGCGCTTCGGCTTGCCACTTTGAAGGAACTTTTACGGATCATCAATGCCTCAATTCACATTTATACTGGATGCATACCAGATCGTAGATCCGAGACGTCGTTGTTTCGTTTCTACATTTCATGGTCTATGGTGAAAGATACAAAGCAGTCGCCCAAACAAGCGCTATAGCACGCCGTTTCGCAGAGATGCAACGGATCAAGTTAGTCTAGGCAGAACTCTAAACTGCGTCCTAAATGCGCATCTTTGATGATCAACGTGATTGGTATCAGCACGTGAAATGGAAACTGTCTTTTGTCATCTATTCATCTACTCATTCTTCCGTCCAACATTTTTTTCCTGTCGCACAATGCTGTAACGGGCACTCTACACCTTCAAAAGCTTGAGCAGCAGCCTGACGTCCTTGACATCGGTCTCCTCCTCGAGGACCGCAGGGCTGCCATTGTCCTTGATAACACCTTTGCTAGCAGCCTTGGTGAAAGCCTCGGCACGTTGGGCGAACATCTCCTCGATGACACGCTCGTTCTCGAGTCTAGTACCCTCGGCGGCGGCAGCCTCATCGCCGCTCTTCTCAACCTCGCCGTCGGCACCAGTAGGGGCAAGAACGGCGTATGCGAGCTTGACGTCGTCGGTAGGGACGAGGCCAGCACGCTTGCGGAGACGCTGCACACGGTTAAGGACCTCACGCATAAGACCCTCTTGTGCGAGCTCGGGGTAGGCGAAAGCGTCAAGCAAGATCATAATCTGGCCTTCGACGGCAGGCTCGTAGTTCTTGGTCTCTTCGCTCTGCTTCAAGCCGCGGTTCACGCGAAGGTCCTCAGCGAGAAGCTCGTGGCCCTCAACGGTGATCTTACCACTGTCAAGGAAAGCGTGGATCTGCTCGCCAGTGAGCGAAGGAAGGGCCTTGCGGATCTTGGCCGCGTCCTTCTTGAACTTCTGGCCGAGGTTCTTGACATCTGCTTGCACGGAGTACTCGACGCCGTAGCTCTTCTCATCGGTGGTGAGGATAAGGTCGCGAACGTTGAGTTCCTCAAGGATGTAGCCTTCGAGTGTGCGGACGTCATCGAGGAACTGCTGGTCCTGGTGCAACACCACGAGAGTCTTGAGAGGTGTCTTGAGTGAGAGAGTGCGGCGGTCACGGCAGATGCGGCCAAGCTCGATGACCTTCTGCATGGCAGCGACACGACGCTCGACGACAGTGTCGAAGAGCTCCTCACGGACTGTGGGGAACTGCAGGAAGTGGACGCTGCGAACATCCTTGCCCTCGGTCATAGAAGGTGGGAGGTGAGGAGCAAGACGCTCGAAGATGTTGTCGGCAAGGAAGGGAATGAAGGGGGCAAGGGCACGGACAAGAGTCTCAACAACCTCGTAAAGAGTGTTGAGAGCGTGCAGTGTGTCGTTACCCTCCTCGTCAGAAGCACCGTTTGCCTTGGAGGCAGATTGGCCCTTCAGTCTGTTGCGGTTGAAGCGAATGTACCAGTTGGTGGTGTCGTCAACCATCTTGAGAAGTCTGGGCACAACGGTGTAAAGTCTGTAAGCCTCCATCTCAGCGTTGACGTATTGCAAGAGAGACTGTGTGGAAGCCAAGATCCAACGGTCCATCACGTTGGAGTTAGTCTTCTGGATTTCAGGGTCGAAGACGAAGTCGGATCCAGAGTTCTTCTTGTATAGAGCAGCTTGTTGCGCGAAGAAGTTGTAGCTGTTCCACAAAGGAAGAAGCACACCAGATACGATCTGCTTAACACCCTGTTCGCTGAAGCGCAGAGGCTCACCACGCACGACAGGCGAGTCGATCAGGTAAAGACGAAGTGCGTCTGATCCGTACTTGTTGATGACAACCATAGGGTCGGGGAAGTTCTTGAGCGATTTAGACATCTTCTTGCCGTCCTCAGCCAGAACAATACCGTTGACCACACAATTCTTGTACGGGAAGGTATCGAAGAGGTGAGTGCCGAGAACGGAAAGTGTGTAGAACCAACCACGGGTCTGGTCAAGACCCTCAGCGATGAAGTCACCAGGGAATTTGGTGAACAACTCCTTGCCGGGGCCCTCAGCCGAGGACATGCCCGACTCGGGGTTCGAAGGATCAAATCCAGGGTAGGCGAAGGGGTAGTGTGATGAGGCGTAAGGCATGCTGCCAGACTCGAACCAACAGTCGAAGACTTCCTCGACACGCTTGAGGTCGCCCTTGCCCTGCTTGGAGGGGATGGTGATATGGTCGACAGAGTCGCGGTGAAGGTCAGTGATCTCGCCAGTGTATCCGGAGAGCTCCTTGAGTTCTGCAACGGATCCAATGCAAACGACTTCCTCGTGGTCTTCTGACACCCACAGGGGCATCGGGGTACCCCAGTATCTGTTACGTGAAACGTTCCAGTCCTTCGCAGAAGCGAGCCACTGGTGGAATCGGCCAGTCTTGACCATAGAAGGCACCCAATGAGTCTCGCCAAGGTTCTCAAGGAGCTGCGGAACGATGTTCTCGACCTTGATGAACCAACTGGGAACAGTACGCTGAATCAAAGGCGTCTTCGATCTAGGGCAGTGAGGGTATCTATGGGTGATCTGTGACTTGCGGACCAGCCTTCCGATGGTCTCAAGGTGCTTCATGATGTTCTTGTCGGCAGCCTTGACGTACTGACCCTCGAAGTCGGGGACTTCGTTGGTGTACTCGCCGCTTGGGGTAAGTGGGCAGGGCGGTGGGCGGTCACCGTTGATGATGCCGTGGCGCCATGAGATGTTGTAATCGTCCTCACCGAATGCGGGCGATTGGTGGACAACACCCACACCGTCATCCTGCTTAACGTAGGTGTCCAGCAACACCTTGAAAGCGATCTCGCCGAAAGTCTTTGTGAAGTAGTTGAAAATCGGCTTGTACTTCCAGTCCGCGAGGTCCGAGCCCTTGGTCTTCCACAGAACCTTGTACTTGGCCTTCTTGGGGTCCTTGTACAGCACCTTGAGACCGGCTTCCAGCATGATGTATCGCTTGTCGCTCTCGATGTCGTGTACCAGGAGATACTCGTAGTCGGGGTGGACACAGAGTGCCAAGTTGCTGGGCAGTGTCCAAGGTGTAGTCGTCCATGCGACGAAGTTGATCTCGTCGGATCCAGCGGCCTTGAGTGCCTCCTCGACCTTCGCGCGTACAGGCTCAGGCTGCTCGCTCGCAGGCAAGACAGGGAATGAGACGGTAACAGCAGGGTCCTGCACGTCCTTGTACTCTTCCTGAGCCTCACTCTTGCTCAGTGGGGTGTTGAGAGCTGTGCTGTAAGGCAGCACGCGAGCACCGTGGTAGACCAGGTTCTTCTTGTGCAACTGCTTGAAGACCCACCAGCAAGACTCCATGAAGGTCGGGTTCATGGTCTTGTAGTCCCTGTCGAAATCGATCCAACGTCCCAGACGGCCAATAACCTTCCTCCACTCGTTGGCGTAGGTCATGACGACCTCTCTGCACCTCCTGTTGTACTCGGCAATACCAATCTGGTCCACGGCAGCCTTGCCTCTCACACCAAGCTCTTCCTGCAGTTGCTTGTCGATAATCTGCTCGATCGGCACACCGTGGGTGTCCCAGCCAAAGCGACGCTCGACATAGCGGCCGCGCATGCTCCAGTAGCGAGGGATGATGTCCTTGATCGTGGAGGCGAGCAAGTGACCATAGTGAGGGGTTCCGGTCGCAAAGGGAGGACCATCGTAGAAGACATACGGCGGGTTGTCCTTGGTGAGCTCGAGCTGGCGGTGGAAGGCATTGTTCTCGTTCCAGGTGTTGAGCACACGCTCCTCCTCGGCGGGGAAGTTGATCGAGCCCATGGTCCTGTCCTCGCGCTGCAGGTACCGAGCTAGTGTGTTGATGTGTTGTTGGTAGTCTCTTGAGTGAAACGACTCAGAAGTATTATGAGTCCTCGAAAATCCGCGGGGTGACCGCCACCAGGCTGATTAGATAGAGCCAGGGTAAGGTCTCTCAAAATTGACGAGAATCGGTGAGAGATACATGTAATTTTTTACAAAGCGAAATGAGCTGGACGTTCTGGAAGCATACTGACATATCATAAGACACGCCTAAGATTGCCACTACTCACCACGTAGAAATCTCCTTCACAGATGTTTGTCCTTGTAACATGTGTTATTCTACACATTTCCATCAGACCAGGGTTGGGGTTGGGGCAATGGAGCAACCGTTCGCGACCATGTTTATAAAACATACGTGTCAATAAAGTCGTTCAAACCAGGTATAACTGCTTATAGTAGATCTCAGGTGTAATATAGTCAGTGTGATAGATCGAAAATCGGGTTATCAATGTCGTGCGTGGCTTTATCAGTCTTTGTTGACAAAGTTGGCGCTTTAGGTGCGAGCATGCCTCACAATTGAATGAATGTAGCCATCGAACGCAAGAATATATTTCGACTGCTGGATTTATCGACTGCATTCAATAACTGGCTGTTAATTATCAGTGTTCCGATTACTATGAAAGATATCAGTACAAGTCTATATCGATATTTGCAGTCATGACAGCTCGGAAATTTTTTTGCAAAGCAAATATAATGTTGCAAGCCTGCTGAAAGCTCACCCAATAAGAGTCCGCCCTCTTAGTTTAACGGTTAGAACAGAGGTCTCATATTCGCTTATGACTTCAGCAAAGCTGTAGATATCCTCAGATATGAGTTCGATTCTCATAGAAGGCAATTTCCTTTTGCTGATTATATTCTATATAACGGCTAGTGATGAAACAATTCTTCTTGGATGTTTCTTTTTGTTTTTTTTCGGCTGTGGGTTTGAGTGTCATTCGTGCACGTTGCGTCCATGGTTTTTATAAGTCAGAATGGTCGACAATTTTACCGTGATGAACATCTAGGCGCCCAAAAAATTGCAATTCATGCTGGACGAGCTCACATATATACAGAATGATGTACAAAAAGCGAAATAAAGTTTCTTTTGCTCACTACAAGCCTTACTCCCTCTTCAATCCCACATTGCCAGCTTTCCGCAGGCCGACAATCGCAACCACGACGCATACAGCCATATACGCGAAGATTGTCCAGAAACTAGCCCGGTACCCTCTCAGCACCGCTTTCGGATCCGCATCATCAGACGAGCCGCCGTGGTGGCCTCCTTTGGCATCACCACCTTGAACGCCAAGAGCGACGACCTGGCACAGCCCCATTCCAAGACTCATCCCGATCTGCGCAACAGTGTTGAAGACGGCGCCTGCCAGTGCTTGTGTCTTCTCCGGGAATGTGTCGCTGACGATGATGAGGCCGACTGTGAACAGAACATCGGCGCTGAAGGGAGCGGCAACTTGCGCCCAAAAGGCGAGGTACCAGTAGTTCCAAGCAGGGTTCAAAAGTGCCATGGCGAGAGGTGAGCAAGCACAGATAATACCGGAGCCTGCCACGAGCCAACGAGCGGGTATACGATCCACGAAGGTACCAACTAGCAGACTGAGAATCACGCCTGCGATCAGGTTGGGTAGAAGGTAAAGAGATGTCGTAATGGTCGAAGCATGTTGGACTTCCTGGAAGCTGTGGCGAATGATTAGTAGGTGTTCATGAATGCCCACGCCGCTTGACTTACTAAAGACTTGAGAACAATTCGATTGAATTGACGCCGCCCCAAGAAAGCGCAATCATGATGCAGGTGCTGGTGAAAGGGCCGTTCTTCCACAACTTGTTCGGCACGAGAGCTGATTTGCCAGCACGCTCGCGGTAGTGCATCCAAACAGGGAACAGGGCAAGCAATACTATGCTGACTGCAAGCAAGCTCGCGGTTTCCGCAGAACGAATCGTTGTGAGATCGGCACTGAGCATCCTGCTCCGAGTCAGTAATTTACCTGAAATGTAGCACCAGTCAATACTTACGCAAGAACGTAAGCCAAAGTAGCCAATCCAGCACTAGAAAGAAATCCGCCGATCCAATCAATGTTCTTGCCAACTTTCTTGCATAGCTCGACTGCACTGACTTGATTTTCGGTGTTCAGTTTCGGAATAGTCCAGACAGCAGCAATAGCAGCAAGCAAAGTAGCACCGCCAGAAATATAAAAGCCAGAGCGCCATCCTGTTTTCTCGAGCAAAACACCACTGATGACAAGGCCAACACCGAATCCAAGAGGTTGGCTGAACCCCAGACAGGCGAAGCCAAAGTTCCGTGCTCTGCCAGATGGAACAGCGCCTGAGATCAAAGCCACAGAAGAGGGCAGATGCATGGCCAGGCCCACACCCTGCAAAGCACGGAACACGACCAATTGCTCGCCGGTGCTTGAGAAGCCACAAGAAAGTGCAAACACGCCCATCAGCAGAATACCGACAAGCTCCACTGGCCTCGCACCGACTATGTCTGCGATCGAGCCTGCGATGAGAAGCGTTGCACCAGAAGTCAGTCCGTATACGGATGAGGGCCAAAGGTACAAGGCGCGGTCAAGAGCAAGAGAGTTCGCAATATCAGGTAGACCGACGGTAATGAGGCCATTGGTGAAGCTGGCAAGGAAGCCAACGAAAGAAGGCATGAAGATCGTGAACACGATCTGAAGGTTGGACCTGGTAGGAGGGCGAGTAGGAAGCACATTGGGGTCGACATGGCCGTCTGCCAATGGTGGTATCGGGTGTAGAGAGCTTCTCCTTCTAACTCGCTCAGAGGTCGAGTACCGCGTCTTTGCTTGAGACAGAGTCTCCAGCTCGACAGCCTCCAGTGTCTGTGTTAGGGTGAGAGATGCCATGATCTCTGTTGGTAACGAATTATGAGAGTATCACAATACCATTCGAGGTGACACAAGACAAAAACCTGTATGCTCTAAATCTCGGTACAGCATAAAAAATTACCTTTTTTTGTTCCTGTCATCGTAGGGCGTAATACCGAGCCCTAGTCACTCACCCGTATTCGGCTTTTAACAACGACAACTCGGACTCCTTGCTACCCAGTCTCTACTTACGGAACTGACAGCTGGAGTAGGAGGACGTTATCAGCATCCTTGGCCACAGGACGCGAGCCGGCATATGTATGGAGAGATCATGTATGAAGGCTTTTTCACGGCGGCTCTCTCGTGGCGATGATGATGCTTCGCTCCGAACACCGGACCTGGTGGATCTGAAGATGATGTGCCGAGACGGATTCGCTGCCGTGCTATGTCGAACGCAGTATATCTCGTCACAAAGTGGCCAAAGCGACAGGAACAGTGGAGATCGAATCCAAATGGCATTGGATAATTGGAAACCTGTTGCTCTCCTCTATCACAAGACACGCGTGCTGTTTTGTCACAGGACATGCAATGGAATTTTACGATCGCGACGGCCTACAGTGGCCATGCGACCGAGAAGCATGACACCACGACATGTCTTCAGCAGAACCTGCAATTCCGCTTTAGGAATTTGCCCAACACCGCGAATAACAGATCTACGTCAGGAACGGGATGTTTTCATCATCTAAAGATCTACCGTCGCGTCGATCTGAGTAGATCGCCCCACTGAGGCCGACCATTTGACATTGTGAACCACTGCCTGTCAAAGGCTTGAGCCGCATCACGCTTCACCGTTATGGCCATCAGCAAGGTAACGGCGAACCTCAAGTGTGGGAAGATGACGCCAATTGCGACCTCTAGAAGCTACATATTGCATAGTACCTCTCCCTTGCTCAACATGAAAGGCTCAAGAACCTTTGATTAACATAAACCATGCGCGCACGTCAGCTATGCCTAGCGGCGACTATCAAGACTGCCCTCGCCACTGCTCTGTACAGTAATTCTTTCGGCGTGCCAGGTATCAATGCAACTTACGACTACGTTGTCATTGGCGGCGGAACTGCAGGTCTAACAATTGCTGCTCGACTTGCTGAAGACCCCGATGTATCAGTCGCTGTAATAGAGGCCGGCGGCTTCTACCAGCAAGACAACGGAAATGGAAGGTGTGTGGTGATAATCGTCAAAGCTTAACACAAGAGACAAACCCCACTGACTGTATACCAGTGTCATACCAGGATTGTGCACAACCCAATTCGTAGGCTCTGATCCAGACGACACCCAGCCTCTCATCGACTGGGGATTTGTGACAACGCCACAAGCTGGAATTCAAGGACGAAGAACACACTATGCTCGTGGCAAAACACTTGGAGGATCCTCTGCCAGGAACTACCTAGCCTATCATCGAGGCACGAACGGCAGCTACCAGAAATGGGCCGATGAAGTTGGGGATGAGAGCTACAAGCTCTCCAATCTGGATCAGTACTTCGATCGCAGTGTCAACATGACGGCGCCAAACACAAGTGTTCGCAAGCCTAATGCTACAGTTGACTACAACTTCACCGGCTCGGCTATCCAGGATAGCTACCGTCATCCACTCCAAATCTCCTGGCCGAACTTCGTCGACTCGATCTCGACATGGACTTTCCAAGCCTTCCGTGCTATAGGCCTACCTCTCCATGGATCTGGCTTCGAAGACGGGCAACTAGACGGCTACTTCTACAACCCCTCAACACTCCAACCAGACAGCCAACACCGCGAGTCATCGCAAACAGGCTTCCTCGACTACGCCATGCGTACCACATCGATCAAGGTATACGCCCATACTCTAGCCCACCAAATCCTGTTCACCTCCAACAAAACCGCAAACGGAGTGCTCGCCCAATCAGGCTCCCAAAACTACACCCTGAGCGCCACAAAAGAAGTCATTCTCTCCGCCGGAGCCTTCCAATCCCCTCAACTATTGATGCTCTCCGGCATCGGTCCCCAAGAAACACTCCAGCAACACAACATCCCAGTAATAGCCAACCTCCCCGGCGTAGGCCAAAACCTCCAAGACCAACCCCTAATCGGCATCTCCCACCGCGTCAACGTCCCAACCTCCTCCAAACTCGCCGCCGACCCCCTCTACGCCGCTGAAGCCGCCACCGCCTACTTATCCAACGGCACCGGCCCCCTCGCCGGCCCCCCAGGCCTCCTCGCCTTCGAGCGCATATCCACCACGCAACCCTCCCTCCTCCCCAACACCACCCTCTCTTCCCTCGAAAAAACATTCCCTTCCGACTGGCCCCAACTAGAATACCTCACTCAAAACGGCTACTCCGGCTACAACACCAACTACCGCACCTCCGACCCCGCCGACGGCTACAACTACGCCACCCTCTCCGCCGTCGTCGTCTCGCCCTTCTCCCGTGGCACCATCACGCTCTCCTCCCCCTCCGCCCTCGACCAACCCGAAATCAACCCAAACTGGCTCGCCGCGCCCGAAGACATCGACCTCGCACTCGCGGGCTTCAAAACGCGTGCGCCAAATCTGGTCTACCATCTCCAATGTGACGATTGGAGAAGAGTACCTCCCCGGGCCGAACGTGACGAGCGACGAGCAGATAGTGGAGTTCATGCGGGAGTCGGCGTTTACGCTTTATCATGCTTCGGCGACGTGTAAGATGGGGAGGAGCGGGGATGCGATGGCTGTCGTGGATTCGAAAGCGAGGGTTTTCGGGGTGGGGGGGTTGAGGGTGGTGGATGCGAGTGCGTTTCCGTTTTTGCCGCCGGGGCATCCGCAGGCGACGGTTTATATGCTTGCGGAGAAAATCGCGGAGGATATTAGAAGGGGACGAAGAGGAGAGAGTTCTTAGACAGACAGACAGACCAAAGAGATAGAAGCGGCGTTGAAGGTCTTTGCGTATTAACCATATTCTAATGAAGCCTGATCATAGTACTATGTGTGGATTAACGCTATGCTTGATGATCATAACTCCTCGACATCGCTTTGCAAAATCCAGCCAGTCAAGACTCGATCATGACCCTGTTCATATAAACGCCATCTCACCATCGCCACCTTTCCCCTTCCTTCCTTCCAACCAACCAGTCACCATCCTCTGTCCAGGTGACCCTTCCCTACCGCTCCCAGTAAGACCTGGTGTTTTCGGTGGAGAAGACTTTGGCCTTGCCTTTGCGTCCCGTTTCTTGCCCGTTGGACCTGCGAGCCACTCGGAGCTTGAGACTGCAGGCAAGCCGCCATCATCCGTGATGTGTGGAGGTGTATTCTCCTTGTTTGCTCGAGGGTTGGACGACGGCACACTAGCGTATGGTCCGGCTGAGATGTTCTGTATGGTGTTGTCTTCAAAGACAGCAACTGTGAGAGGGACAGTAGATTTGCGGCGCACTTCAACAGGGCGGCTAGCGCTCGTGACACTGGACTTGTATTTGGCGCGGAGGTCGAAGACAGATTTATGCTTGTAGTGAGTAGGAGGGCTCAGGTGACTTTGAGCTTCAGGTATCGGGTCGTTGTCGGGGATGGCACCGGACATGACAATTGTGTCTGAGATCGAGCATTCCTAAACATTCGATGTAGACGCTACCTTTGAGTCAGGAAAAGACTCGAGGTTTGCAATGGAATGACGCTTGGGCAACAGTTTGGAGGCGCCGCTCTTGCTCGAAGTCACAGTATCGTTGACGCTGTGTTTGCTGTCGTCACTGCCAGGGATCTGTAACGAACGCTCGGTGTCTGTTCCAGCATTGCTAGCCATCGAGCACTTGCGACTCGTCCGTCGACTGGAGTTCTCGCTCGGCTCCATCATGGGGTATCTCTCGTTCATATAGCTTGATCGCCTACTGTTAGCTCGAGGGCGGTCTCTTTTCTTCAAGATCGGGCCACTCGATGGTGTGTCTGAATCTCGTCGTTGCGACCCACTTCCGTTCGTTGCAGCTCGGTTTCTGCCATGGAATTCCGCAGTTGACGTAGTGATGGAAGTACCTGGATTCTGCGGTGCATCTAAACTGTCGACCTCGTTCTGACTTGTAAGACTAGTCATCTCCTCAGACAGCCATTTGCGCCAATCGCCGCTGGCTTGGATAGGTGGTTGAGCGGCAACAGTACGATTCTTTGGAGGCGAGAAATCGTATCGCTTGATTTCACGACTTGTTACCGTGATCCTGGTGCCGTTCTGCTCCGGTGTAACTGGATGCGGAGATGCGCCATCGGTCGCACGAGAGTATACGCTCGGTGACAATAAGTTTTCGCGGGTAACGGTAGCCGGTGCCTCCACTCTGGTATGTTTTGGCAGTCCGCCAGTGTCTGTATCTTGGTTTGCATATGGGTTGTGGCTTAGCGAAGGAAGTTCGTAAGGATTGTCGTCATCGTATGCCGATGTGATCTTGCCATCTGAAGCAGCAGAAGTGGCATGCAAAGCACCTTTCCACCTAGCTTGACTTTGTTGAACCCGACGAGCGATGCGTTCCGGCGAAGGAGGTTCAGCTTGTAGTGCCACCGGTTTCCCTCTGCTCCTGTAGTGGTTTGCTGTTGGTGTTTGATCGTCAGCTGTGTCGTGTACGCTATCGTGTTCTGGCGAAGCTTCGACAAGAGGCGACATAGCCTGGATCTGGAAAGTGTTTGAATCAGGCGACACCGTCCGAATTGTCAATGACTTCCCGTTGACCGAAGGGGCAAGAGAAGCCGGTCGCCTCTGAGATGGCAGCGTAGACAGGGCGGAGGAAGTTCGCGACGCTACACTTGAAGCGCTCTCTTCTTTGGTGGGATTCTCATACTGTGGCAGTATGCGATCTCGCAGAGCTGTGAACAATGCTTGACTCTCCTTAGAGCTTTTCAAATCGGCTCGACTGGGTTTGCGAAGGCGATTCGCAACAGCACGCCCAAAAAAGGAACTCTTCTTGCGCAAGGCAGGGTGAGCTTTGTCGCAAACTATTCTACCGTGCTCGTCTGCCACACTCGTTGAAAAAGTGTTGGTACGTGTGCTTGTGGTCCCTGCTGTTGTTGAATTGGTCCAGCTGGTTACTCGAGATTGGTCTGCAGCGCTCTCACCATCGACGCTGGTGACGCTAGGATTGTTCACAGACAGCGAGAGGTTGCCAGCAGCCTGAGTGGCGGCCAGTGGCGAATCGTGCGCAACGAAGGGATCAGTCAGTATGGAGGAGGCGCGCAGTCCAACAGAGTCTCCCTCGTCTATGACAAAGTCACCGTAAACTTCCACTTCGGTATGCTGAGTCACCAAGCCACTTGGAGCTCTAGAAGCTTTTCGTAAAAGCTTCTTGAACTGTCCTTTCACTGAGGTGGAGAACGCTCTTGTCTTGCGGTCGGGTCTGACGCTTGGCATTGAGCTTGACACTGGCGGCGCGGCATCATTAGGAGGCGGCAGAGGCGCGAGCAAGGAGTCATCGGCGTAATTGAACGGTGGCAGGGAGCTATCGTATGTGATACCAGGAGGTCCGCTGGGAGTACTCCTCTTTTGGAGCATCGGCAGGGAGCCAAAGAAAGATTTTCGTTCTCTGATCTTCTGATGTTGTGACTCCTGCAATTGTCGCTCACGAGCAAGGGCGATGATCTCCTCATCTGTCTGCGTTTCTCTGATCGAGATTCTGGAGCGACTCTGACTTTCTGCCTTTATCCTGTTTGCATACGATTGCGGCTCCGTGTAAGTGACAGAGATACCGTCGTCGTAGCTCTTGTCGGTGTTTCGAGGCGTCTGAGCTGATGTCGAGCTTCGGAGGCCTGGTGTCGCAGACACAGTTCGTGCAGCTGGACTGCCGTTGCTGTATGCAAAAGGTGAATTGCGATGATTACTGTTTGCTGATGGGCCGAGACCTTCGTTTCGTGCAGCTGATTTGGTGGCTGGATGTGGCTGTACGATTGTGGTTCTCTTGGTACGAATCTCATTCTCCTTCTGAGTGGTGGGCAAATAATCCGCGTGTGGTCTCTGGCGAGTCATTGGTGTGCTTTTGCCATCGCGCAGTGCAGTGGACCGTCTGCGACCCAGTCTGGCATCTTCCAGGTGGCTGCCTTCAGAGCGGCCGGTGACTTGACTCCGGCGGCGCTGGAGCATCGGCGGAGCAGGGCGGTAATCAGGACATGCGAGCTGTTCAACAGGCTGCGAGGATCTGTATGCTAGAGTTGCGGCCATCTCAGCCTGTTGGCGGATGACGAAGGGATCTGAGGTGGCGGATGAGCGTTGACGGGCTGCTTGCATAGAGGCGATGGATCTTGCGCGGCGAGCGCGGTCAGAGGTAGTAGTGTTGGAACGGGAAAGCATGCTATGAAAGTAGCAAGGTCGTCGTGGCGGGACGAGCTCTCGGGGAGTAAGAGGAAGGGCTGCTAGTAGACCAAACGCCAGTATCGCATGCGACTGTGAGATGGTGGTTGCATGCGACAGTACCTTAATCTCGCATCATTCTGGATACCTTACATTGGATAAAGAAGGCGTGCTGTTCCTACCTGATTTGAAGAAAGAAGTCGCTACACCAGTAATTGCCGCAGGCAAAATCCGAGTGAAGGGAGGCAGGAGCGACAGCAAGTCAGACATCACTTTCACAGTACAGCCTGACCTCACCTCACCTGCATTGAAGCGCTCATGTCATTCTGCCACGTCCCATACGTGCAAAGATATTGTTCAATGACATGGTTGCGGAAACTGGATATGCTAGACTTGTATCCTGATGTTAGCAAAAAGACAACCGAGGGACACACGAGTCAATTTTCGCATATTGTCTGTCATGCCTGACAAGTAGACAATCTTGCTGCTGTTATTAGCACAACCGAGCACGTTTACATTGGTGGAAAGGACAGGATGTCCACTTGAAACTTGTGCTCAATCCTAACAGACTGTGCTTTGAGTCTGGGCGCATGGCTATAAGTATGTCGGAAAAACAGCTTCCTAACACAGCCATATCAGTGGGGATTGGTATACTTGTTATACTTACGCGAAGACAGAAAGCCTTGGCTCGAGATCCACCTTACACAGAGCTTTATGGCACCTCCCAACTCTGTCCTAGCATGCTTGAGCTCAGCTGCGTACGATTAACTGAGAACAGAATCAGGCCGAGCGCAGAAAAAAAAAGATTGTACGCTACAGATGCCGACATATGGCGGCACCACGGTACTTGACCATGATGGATCCGATGGTACCTATTCGCATGCAATATTGCGTGATATGTGGTGAAACACGAAGATGCACCGAGTATTCGGGATGATAGCAGTGGGACTGCGTGGGTATAAGAAAATTCCATCAGATGACTAGGCATGGTGGAGCAGGCAAGACACGCAAACAGTAGGTGATTATGTCAGAAGGAAATGTATGCAAGGCGAGCTATAAATTGCGTGATTCGAAGGAAGGGTACCCGGATGGCGGAAGGGCAAGCCTATCATGCTACTGCACTCCGGAATATGATCCAAGGCTCGCGTGGAGGCGGCGCCAACCGAGCCGTGTGGCCCTGGTCTGAGTAGATACAGCGATAGGCCGTGTGTCTTTGCGGAGTCTGGCCCTATCGAGATGGAGATAATGTCGGTGTATCTGCGTGTGAGGAGGATGCGCTGGCGTGTATGTGTGTATGTATGCACTGAACTATACAGCAGTCACACACACAACAATCCCAGCATCTACCAATGCGGCATGGTGGCAAGAAAAACTTGCAGCCAGTCTGCGCATTTCTATGAGTAACGAGTGACAAACAAAGAAAGCCAGCGCGGACCGAAGCAAAGTTCCCTTCTCTTCTCGCACGCAATACGCCACTCCGAGTCAGCGCACTGGCACTCTCAAGTCTCTCGGTGCCGAGCAGATCGCGGCTGCAGCACAAGCACGACATCCATCTCACAACTGACACCACCACCACCCCACGGCCTACCACCGCCCTCCGCACTCAGGAAGACGGCAGTCACGGTAGCACACGCGCACAGAGTCGCCCCCCAATCTCTTCTACCAGGCCATCGGGCGTCCCTGCTCGCTCGCTTCTGACACCGCCGCCGCGTCGCCCATCGCTGTCAAACTCACCGACCCATCACCCACCATTCACCTTCCCTTCCGGCACTCTCCCCCCGAAGCACGCGACCGCGGTGTGCGCAACTCCCGCCTGCGATTGTGCCACTCTCCCATGTCGCTTTCGCCATAAACCTTCCCGCCAGTGCCCTCTCAACATGGCATCAGCTTCTCCTCGCCTCCCCTCGAGAGCCTCCGCGCCCTCAGCCATGGCCACCTTTTCTCCTTCAACTACCATGCGCCAGCAACCCACCCCTAGCGCCGACGACGATCACGATCACGACCACGAACAAAACCACGACGACCACCACCACGCCCACGAAGATCTCTGCCACCACGATCACGACCATCACGGTCTCCTCCGTAATCGCCACGGCCACCACGACGACCACAGCATCTCCCTCTCCTCGACCTCCAAGCAGGCCGAGCAGACCGTTGCTCCTTTCCTTGCCAAACACATTCCCATGCAGTATAACCCCGTTGGAGGTCCTTCACGCTCAGCCCAACCCCAGAACGACCAGCAAACGCAGCCCGAGACGAACAGCAGCAAGTTCTGCTACAAACACCGCCCCGATCTCAAGTGCAGGCGCCAGGCAAACGAGCCCTCGATGGACCAACTACAGAACGAGCTTGCGTCTCTGTCCCAGTCAGACCAGCAGGCCATCTCTCACGTCTGGTCGCTATTCTCTGCCGCTCCAGCCAAGCACCGCAACCTGATGTTGCAAGGTGTTCTCGCACAGTGTTGCTTCCCACAACTCTCATACGTCGCCGCCAGCGTACGGGACCTGATCAAGATCGACTTTGTCGCCGCCCTGCCTGCAGAGCTCAGCTTCAAGATTCTATGTTACCTGGACACAACATCTCTTTGCAAAGCCTCACAAGTTAGCCAGCGATGGCGGACACTCGCCGACGATGACGTAGTGTGGCACAAGATGTGCGAGCAGCACATTGACAGGAAGTGCACCAAGTGCGGCTGGGGCTTGCCTTTGCTCGAGCGCAAGAGATTGAGAATTGAGAAGAGACAGATACAACTCAGGGCAACGGGTCGTGGCTTGAATGAGTGGTCGCCACGACTCACACCAGAAGCAGATGATACCCCAGTCGAGCCTATCGAGGCGGCAGAGAGCTCTACCGCCAGAACTGGAACCAAGCGGTCTCTCGATTTGGGATCGCTCTCTCCAGAGTTGACAAAGCGCCAATGCACCGAGTCGGTATCTGCAGAGCGCGACGCCAGCCAAGAAGCAGACTACTTTGCACCGCGAAAGCGTCCATGGAAGGATGTCTACCGTGACCGCTTCAAGGTCGGCACTGCTTGGAAGTACGGTCGATGCAGCACAAAAGTCTTCAAGGGTCACACTAACGGTGTGATGTGCCTGCAATTTGACGAGAACGTGCTCATCACTGGATCTTACGACACAACAGCAAAGGTCTGGGATACCGAGACTGGACAAGAGATTAGGACACTCAAAGGACACACTTCCGGTATCCGCTGCCTGCAATTTGACGACCAGAAGTTGATGACTGGAAGTCTTGACGGAACAGTCAGGCTTTGGGATTGGAAGACTGGCGAGTGCAAGCGAGTGTTTAATGCTCACTCCGAGGGTATCATCACATTGAACTTTGGTGGCCGCTACGTCGCGACAGGGTCCATGGATAAGACCATCCGTGTCTGGGATTCCGAGTCTAAGCAGACTTTCCTCCTTCGAGGACACACCGACTGGGTCAACTGCGTGAAGCTCGATGTAGCATCTCGTACTCTCTTCTCTGCATCCGATGATCTGACGATCAGACTGTGGGATCTCGACACGAAGGAGTGCTTGAAGGTCTTCGAAGGTCACGTTGGCCAAGTACAACAACTCCAGCTCATGCCACCAGAGTTCGAGCTCGATCACGATTCCTTCCAGCCTGGTGACAAGGATGACGATACTAGCAGTGTCGGCTCTGCACACCACCACGTTGAGGCGCACTCCTCGCAATCCGTTCCCTTCTGGCCAAATGATTCCGAACGCCCTGCACCACCGCGCTACATGTTCACCGGCGCTCTGGACTCTACCATCCGCCTATGGGACACTCACACTCCCCAACCCCACCAACATCAGCAAGCCAACAACATCAACCAACAAGCTGATGACACTGCCAACGCCTTCATCGTTCTTCCCACAGACCCTCTCACAAACTCCCACACGCCTCGTGCTCAAGCCTGCGTCCGTACTTTCTTCGGTCACGTCGAAGGTATCTGGGCTTTGGCTGCTGACCACTTGCGCCTCATCTCTGGCAGCGAAGACCGCATGATGAAGGTTTGGGACCCTCGTACGGGCAAGTGTGAGCGGACTTTCACCGGTCATGCAGGTCCTGTCACTTGCGCTTGGCTTAGTGAGAGCCGTCTTGCCAGTGGTAGCGAGGACTGCGAGGTACGGATGTTGGTGTTCGGGGATCAGTGTTGAGGTCGATCTCAACTCTGATTGAGTGCGTAGTCTCTGGGTGTTTCATTCGGATGCCAATCATTTTTGTTGAGTTACATGTGGGTTTGAGCGATGGCGTATTTGGGTTTTAGTAAGACGACACGATTGAATAGATCGTTCGCACCAATTGGGAAAAGTGGGGGTTGAGTGTTCGAACATAGTTATATACCAAAGTTTCCTTATATCATTTTAATTCATGGCGCAAAAGCTTTAGACTACATGTCAAGGGGATAGAGTCGCTAGTCAAAAATGTACAACTTCCTTCTATTTCAGCAACCACATACCAAAGTCTCCATCCTCTGTACATCTTGTCTGCTTGTAATGATTCAACTATCTTATTTGCCGTGAGAGGATTGTTCACCTGATGTGCGTTCTCTTGGGCCCTCGGGCAGGCACTGAAGCGCGGGCAGCTTGCTCGGCACGTGGCAGCAAAGCTCCACCTCACAGCTGCCCAATCGATCATTCGCATGCACTCTGGTAGCGGAATGACACCATTCCCAAGGGTGTCCCAGTATCCCGTCGGACGGATATCCAAACGAGCATGCGATAGAACAACACTGCTGTGAATCATTCCAAAACTGCTATCAACGCCTCCCATCATACAACACCGTCCCAGCCAACTGAAGCAAGACTACTTCACACTTCGCTCTCACTCATCCACCTGCCAGACAAACATCATGGATTCTTCAGACTCAGACTCAGACTCCGTGACCTCGCCTTCGTCGCCAGCCTCGCCACAGCAAACCTCGACGTACCGCGGAGAGCCCAGCCTGGAACGCCTCGTCTTGCACTTCGTCGCCGCCAAGAAGTCTCTCACGGCCACGCAGCATGTCTATCGCGCGACGGAGCTGGCGACCAGTTCGCGAGCGCTGATTGAAGAAATCGCAGCGCTGAACGCGAAGAACTCGTACGCGAGACGCGGCGTTGATGAGCAGCTCGAGACTCTACAGGAGATCCGAGCTGCTGTTGCCGATGCGGGCGAGCAGGCGGGCGATGAGTTCACGCAGACGATTGCGAGTCTGGACGTGGCTAATGATAGACTGCAATCTACTCTCACAAGTCTAAGGAAAGTCATCATCGACCGCTCGCTGCAGAAGCCAAAGGTTTCGTCTATGGACCAGTACGAAAGCCAATACCTCACAAGAGACTCCCCGACCACCTCTTTCTCCCAAGAGGATGAAGCCCCAAAGCAAAAGACTCTCTACGATTTCGTCGACGAAGCCAACCACGAAGACCTACTCGCCTCCCTCCGCACCCTCATCGACACCTTCAACGACTCCCGCGCCGACCTCGACACCAACATCGCCCGCTTCGATGACTCCATCGCGCATATCGCCTCCGCCCTAAACGGCTCAGGCTCCGGCTCAGGCGACACAGACGATTCGAACCCGCCCAGCAAAATCACGCCTTACGATGAACCGCCCCTCTCCATTCCCGCACTTTTCCACGACATGGAGTCCCACGCCGCGGAAATGGCCACGCTGCTGCAATCCCTCATCTCGCACTACGACCTCTGCGTCTCCGCCCTCAAGCACACCGAAGGCGGCGGCGAAGCAGCCCGCGAAGCCGTCCAAGCCGCCGACGAACTGGCAAAAAACGCCCAGGGCGTAGAAGAAAGCCTCTACGCCGCCACAGCCATCCCAGATCCCATGGACGCCGCCGAGCGCGCGGAGATGCTGCGCGTCCTCGAGAACGACGCGGCGGAAGTCGAAGACGTCGTGGGCGAATTGCGGGAGCGTGGCGGCGAGATCGAAGGGCTTTACGGGCAGCTCAGCTCTCGAGCCAACAACTCTCGCAAAACCACGCGAGGCCTGCGCAGAGCCGTGGAAGGCATGCACGCCGTCAAAGACGCTCTGCCGGTCTACCTCGACGCCGTCGCATCTTTCAAAGAAGGCTGGGCGAACCTGCGCTTAGCAATGCAAGGGAAAACACAAGAGCTCGTCGGGCTGTGCGGGTTCTACGAGCAGTTCTGGTCAGGTTACAAAAAACTGCTCCGCGAGGTGGATCGGCGGGCGGCGGTAGAGGCGCAGATGGCGCGGGTGGCGGAGAAGGCGCGGAGGGATCTCGAGAGGCTTTATGAGGCGGATCGGGAGGCGAGGGAGGAGTTTGTGGAGGAGGTTGGGGGGTTTTTGCCGGGAGATATTTGGCCTGGGTTGGCGGAGAGGGGGACTAGGTGGGAGGTTAGGGAGGTTGATGATGATGGGGAGATGGGGGAGGGTGGGAGACAGTTGATGGAAGGGTGAGGTTGGTGTGTGTTTGCGATGTAGTAGGGGTTTGGTTCTTTGCTGATACGAAGCTTGGTTGTGATGAGGTATGATATACATAGATGGTAGACGACTTCATGCCTTGCAGCACAAGATTATGTCCTCAAAAGTGGTGCGATCACATAATTGCTTGAAAGTTGAGATTCGTCAGCTATCGTCTTGCCGCCTGACGCGTATTCCTCCACCAAGAAACAGTACAAGTCGTCTACTGCGATGCGCGGCTTATGGTATAGAAAGCGGTCAGAAGTTCGGGCACAGCATGCCGTTGTTGACCCTGATCTGCCAATATCCATGACCGATAGGCACGGTTTGGAAGTCCATCAGTATAGCGTATTTATGTTTTCTCTTTGTCATAGAGCTTCAACGATATCTAGATGCTCATTGTCAAGGTTTCGTTCTCATTATGGCGGAGGACCAAAGGGGACCATGTCGTCGGGCTCCAGCCCCATCATGAGTAGCTCCACCTCCATCAAAGTGGACGTAGATTTATGAGCAAGATATAATACCGAAGTCAAAATGTGGCTGACACGTTGGCCGTCACGAACCTCGAAGCAGCTGTGAGCGAGCTTGTGCGTATGGACTGTACCTTTTTCCTTTGAATGTGGTATAGTGCACTTGTTGGGACAAAGATAGCCTGTTCCTTCGTAGACAACACCAGTCTCAGCACCAGATAATGTCCCAACAGTATATGCCATCGTGGAATAGCCTCCGGTTCCTGCATTCAGCCGGAGTCTTCAGCAATTCATCTCTGAAACCCAGACTTGCAGGGGCCACACCTCGAAGTCAAACGACGGTGACCTCGTATGTGTATTGGATGTGACTAATTTTGGAGGCCAGAACATGGCCTGAACATCCACGACGGTCTTCGCACTTCCAACAGCTAGCAAGCGGTGTCGAGGCGACGGGGGCAACAGTCGCCCTTATCGCGCTTCCAACATCCCTCCACCTTTCGAAGCGTATCCGCGGCGGTCTGGTGGCTGAATGTGAAGGAAGTCGCGCGCGGAAACGCTCGAAGACGGAAGATTTACCCGCCGCGCATCGTCGGCTTTTGCTTGCTGCTCAACGCATTCGCTTGTTCTTGGCTGAATTGCCTGGCGCCCAGTGTCCATGCAGGTGCAGTCACGTGAGAGTGTTTCGATTCGAGAGGATTTGTTTTGCCACAGGATGTCTTTTTTTCTTTGTTGTTGCAGCGTCTCTGCAAACGCGGACGACAGATCCCCGATCGCAGGGCGGGCACAGTCGGCCGATGCGCGCTGCTGAGTGGACATGGGCTCTGAATGAGCTGAGCATGACATAGCAAGCGTGGGCAAAGAGGCCGAGAAGAGCGCGCGCGCGCAGAGAGACCGACAGGGCGGCACGTGCGGTTGATGTCACATCAGCCCTCTCACCATCCGCCATCCGGCCACTTTTGCCCCTCCAAAGCATACATAGCCCTCAAACTTTTAGCAGCCCAACTGTTTCTCTCTCACAGCAACACCACACACTACTCACACTTCTTACGATACCCTCCTCTCTTGCATTACCCTCACGACCTCTTACACACACACCAGCAATCATGTCTTCCTCTCTCGACCAGCTCAAGTCCTCCGGCACCGTAAGTTCCTCCAATGCTGCTGTTGACACTCGCGATCACCGCCGAGTCATCCCATCCTCATCCTTTCACCCCACCCGCAAAACAACAACCACTGACGGCTCTCTCTTCACAACAGACCGTCGTCTGCGACTCCGGTGACTTCGCCACCATTGGCAAGTACAAGCCTCAGGATGCCACCACCAACCCCTCCCTCATCCTCGCCGCTTCCAAGAAGCCCGAGTACGCCAAGCTCATTGACGATGCCGTCGCCTACGGTGTGAAGCACGGCAAGACCACCGAGGAGAAGATCGATGCCACCTTCGACAACCTCCTCGTCCAGTTCGGTAGCGAGATCCTCAAGATCGTCCCCGGCAAGGTCTCCACTGAGGTCGACGCCCGCTTCTCCTTCGACAAGGACATCTCCATCCAGAAGGCTCTCCGCATTATCGACGTAAGTGATAGCTTTCACAAGTATAACACAAGTTCAAGACTAACAACAACATCAGCTCTACAAGGAGGCCGGCATTGACAAGGAGCGCGTTCTCATCAAGCTCGCTTCCACCTGGGAGGGTATCCAGGCCGCTCACGAGCTCCAGAGCAAGCACGGCATCAACTGCAACCTGACCCTCATGTTCTCCCTCCCCCAGGCCATTGCCGCCGCCGAGGCCGGTGCCTACCTCATCTCTCCCTTCGTCGGCCGTATCCTCGACTGGTACAAGGCCAACACCAAGCAGGAGTACAACGCCTCCAACGACCCCGGTGTCAAGTCCGTCGTCGACATCTTCAACTACTACAAGAAGTACGACTACAAGACCATTGTCATGGGCGCCTCCTTCCGCAACATTGGCGAGATTACCGAGCTCGCCGGCTGCGACTACCTCACCATCGCCCCCGCCCTTCTTGAGCAGCTCTACAACAGCACCGACGCCGTTCCCCAGAAGCTCAAGGCCGAGGACGTCGCCAAGCTCGAGATCGAGAAGAAGAGCTACCTCAAGGACGAGGCCCTCTTCCGCTTCGACTTCAACGAGGACCCCATGGCCGTCAACAAGCTCTCCGAGGGTATCAGCAAGTTTGCTGCTGACGCCGTCACCCTCAAGGACATCCTCCGCGAGAAGATCGAGAAGGCTTAAATGTCTTCGTCGTTTCTCTTGCATATCTTCTAAGAAAGATTGTTCTACATTTTTACGTGCAATGATGGTGGATGACGAGACAGAATGCATACGGTCTCCCAAAACGAGTAGTCTATACATGTCTTTTTTTTCCTTGAAACTATTATACCAATCAAATATTGCGAATTGTCAGCTTATCAGTATTGTTGTTTTCTTGTGAGCATGTTCATGTGTTTGATGAAATTTTGCTTCGAGCAGCGACCGGGTGTTCAGAATGAGCGGTCTTACCGCTAGGAACACGATTGTCCTTAGCTAATATACGCCAGAACTACATTCAAATCACTGATGCTGGGCATCGTTCTGAAATCGCTCTCCTCATGCTTTAGCAAATACCACAGCAGCGATAACCAGCCATGGCAAAACAACAGCCAGCACAACATAGAACCCGTGCTTATCCGGCGCAGATTCCCAGAACAGCAAAATCGCGACGACGGCTGTTGCGAGGCTCCTCTCTCCGATGCCGTGCTCGCTCGCTTTCGAAGGTCTCCACCAGAATCAACACGAATGGCTGCTCTCGAATGCTGTGACGCGCAAAGCGGGGCAAACAAGCCCACCAGCGACGGCGGGGTCGAAGGAGAAGCTGAAGCTCCGGCGTGTTTGCTTTGCTGAGCGAGCATGGTGGAAAGCCGTGGCAAGCGGCGGCGGGCAGGCAGGCAGGGCCCAAGGGCCCCTCACCAAGCTGACTTGACTTGCAAGTGACACATACACTTTTGTTTCCCTCTCATCTCATCATCTTCAACAAGAGTCGTAAAAGACAATCATCAAGAAAGAAACAAAAACACCACTACAACTACTACTACTTATACTCCCCCACACTACCGCAAAAATGGTCAAGGCTGGTATGTATGCTTCGATTTCTTTGAGCGGTCATTGGATGACGTGGATGTTGGCGTGCATGGGATGAGCACGTTTGAGGCAGATGTCTTATGGAGTGGTGGGTGTGGGCGGCGGCGGCAATACACATCGACATCGTGGTCCTGTCATTGAGGTGCTTCGATCCCTTCGTGAGACTTCACAGCCAGTCCACGTGGGATTGTGCAGCTCGAGTGCCGAAGACGGGCTGGGCCTGGCTCAGGAACAATGACCTTGTCGACGCCGCCGCTCCTCATCTACCGGCATTGGCTTCTTCGACGTGCTCTGACAGGCTGTCGCGAGGATGCACAAACTTGCTGCAGTGGCTGACATGATCCTCCTTCGCAGTCGCTGTTATCCGTGGTGACTCCAACGTCAAGGGCACCGTCACCTTCGAGCAGGCCTCCGAGTCCGCCGAGACCCAGATCTCCTGGAACGTCACCGGCAACGACGCCAACGCCGAGCGTGGCATGCACATCCACACCTTCGGTGACAACACCAACGGCTGCACCAGCGCCGGTCCTCACTGTAAGTCTCGCAAGATCCCAAGAATCACACCCTCCAACCATCTGACACCATCCTCCCACCAGTCAACCCCCACAACAAGACCCACGGCGCCCCCTCCGACAGCGAGCGCCACGTCGGCGACCTGGGCAACTTCAAGACCGACGCCCAGGGCAACGCCCAGGGCACCGTCTCCGACAAGTTCATCAAGCTGATCGGCCCCGAGAGCGTCCTCGGCCGCACTGTCGTCGTCCACGCCGGCACTGACGACCTCGGCAAGGGTGAGAACGAGGAGAGCAAGAAGACTGGCAACGCTGGCGCTCGTCCCGCTTGCGGTGTCATTGGTATCTCCCAGTAGATTGGGATGATCCTGAGCTTCTTTTCCTGAAGAGGAGGAGCTGATGATGATGATGAACAATGAGAAAAGAAACCTCGTTTGTGTTTGATGATGAGTAGTGTGATGTAGCTTGATAGTTTGTTGAATGATAAGCTTTCAGGCACGATATGAGTTTCCTTTGCGTGTATGTCGATATTGGTGTTGGTCTTTGTCTTGAACAGCTTGAGCTAAACCTCCAGAGAAGAGCTCTTACGATTGAAATGAGAGTCTTGAGCCAGTGTATTAACTGATTCGATGAGCTCAGTCCAGGATATGTCACTCCCAAGATTGTGTACATGTAGGTGTACACTGAACAGAAGAGCTGCAGAGTAGCAGATACATGAAGACTGACCATAATCATATACAGCGCTTGCTCTTGTAACAAAAAAAATAAGCACTCATACGACTACACGTATGTCTGAACCCTTCAAGCCAAATGTATATAATAACAAAGCGCGATCCCACCTCTAAGAATATCCAGACATTCGAAAGAAAAAAAAAAATCAATAGGCCCATCCCATCATTTGTCCAAATTGTATCCCTTCAAAATAGCAAGAAATCCCCAACCTCTTTCACCTCTTTTTTAGATGTTCCTTCCAAGATGGCGCACCGTGAACGCCTTTTGTGTCCTTCTTCCTCTTCTTCTTCCCTTCATAGAAAGGGTATTCCTCTTCTTCTTCTTCTTCTGCTTCATCCTTGCTTCATCCTCCTCTTACAAAATCACACACCGACTCCCCTTATCCCTCTCCCCCTCCCTCCTCCTCTTCCTCCTGCCATCCCTCCCACCCTTCTCCCTCCCCCCCTCCGCCTTCCTCCCATTCAAATCCTTCCTGATAATCTGCCGACACACGTCCACAAACACCTCGTTCACGTTCAGGCGTCGGCGCGCGCTGGTCTCGTAGTAGGGGATGTTGCCCCACATCTGCGAGACCTGGAAGGCCTTTGCGCGGGAGACGCGGCGGTCGTCTTCGAGGTCTGCTTTGTTGCCGACGAGCACGATGGGGATGGCCGGGTCGTGGTTCTTCATGTGCGCGATTTGCTCGCGCAGCTCGCCGAGTTCGGCGAGGGAGGTGGTGCTGGTTATGCTGAAGACGAGGAGGAAGCCTTGGGCGTAGCGCATGTACATTTCTCGTATTGATGCTGGGGAGGGAAAGGTGTTAGTTGGTTGTGTTCTTGAACTGATGGGCGTGGTGGTTTGCGCCCATGGCTCTCTCGTCAAGAGGGAAGATCTTACTGAATTGTTCTGTGCCGGCTGTGTCCATGATTTCTAGCATCACCTGTCTTCCCTGTTTGTTCGAATGTGTGAGCCAATCGCGCTTGTTTCAATTGTGGGAGAGGAGTGGTTTCTCGTACATCCACGTCGATCGCTTTGCGATATGTGTCTTCGATGGTTGGATCATAGCGCTCAATGAAGATTCCCTGGACGAATTGCGCTGTATTCAATCACTGGTCAGTATGCGCGCAACAACAATTGCAACAATTCCAGCATCAGAGAAGGATAAGATCAACATACCGGTCAAAGCACTTTTTCCCACGCCACCAGATCCAAGGACCGCTATGTTATACTCTCTACTCGCAAGAAAGAATTATAAGCGCAAGCCACTTTTAAATCGCGAGTGGGGCCATGAAAGGCAAAAGAAAAGGAAGATCGCATACCTCTGCTGTCCGGCTCGCGACGACATGACACATCAAAGCAAAAGCAAAAAAAGCAAAGCACTCTCTGTGGGGGTCTCTTTTCGGGGCGCGCAGCGCATTTACTGTGTCGGGAGAGAGAGGCTATCGTAAATTGGTGGTGGTGCAGCAGCTTCTTCCCTGTTCTGCCAAACGTGCAGCTAAGGTAGCCAGCCAGTTCAATCTCTCGAAATTGTTTTGCGCGCAAAGAGATGGAACCTACGCCCAATGCTCTTTCTCTCTCTTGCTTATCTTCTTTTTCTCTTCTCCTCCTCCTAAGCAACCCCCCGCCAGTGAACTACTGCTGTTCCAGGGAGGTAAACGGCGTCTTTCGTTGTTGTTGATCTTCTGCCCGACTGTTTGGTTTTATGATCGCTGCGTCGGTGATGCGTTTTCCTGAATCGGCCTGGCACAGGAGCTGTCGGAATTGGTTGGTCCCTCCCCGCCTATATCAGCAGAGGCTTATGGCTGGAGACGCAGCTGCAGTGCCACCGATTGCGACGTTCGGAGGCGTGGTTGGCTGCGAGCACTGCAACGGTTGTGGTCGCGGCCGAGATTGAAGGTAGGGCTGGTTGTTGCGCAGTGGGAGGTGGTGGGTGGGACGAGGATGTGAGTGGTAAGAGGCAGAGGCAGTGTAGGTAGTGTTGGCTATGATGATGGGTGGTATGGAGGCACGCAACGAGACAGGCCAATGCATGCGAGACTCGAAAAGAGAGGGATCAGGCAGTACGCAGCGATGACGAAGAAGACGTATGCAGGCGTGTGCGAAGGCTTTGACTATTTTTCCCCTACCGGTTCCTGGCAGCAGCAGCAAGCCAGCAGTACCACCGCTGGAGACACTTCTCTATGAGAGGCTCAGGCTACAGACTCTAGTCTGGCAGCCCGAGACCACGGTAGCGGTAGCGGTGTAAGCTAGCCCTTCACTGTGCCTTGTGCCGGCGAAGCGTCTCAGCGTGGACGACAGCAGCGAAGCCAACCTGCCTGCCTTGACAAAAAGTCGTCGGCCCAGGGAGAGGCGCATGGTGCTAGCACTGCGATGCCCGTCTCCGACTGGCTGTGCGCAACATGCTCGCTGCATAGGCTCTGCCACCGTTCCCGCCGGGCTCCACAAGCGCCATCATGATGCCTGCTCGCACGCGACCGGCCCTCGTTACGCGATGCTGGGCCCTGCGCGAGAGGAGCCCTGTATCATCCTGTTGCACGCATCATTGGTCGTTTGAAGCACACCTGTGCGAGTCCATTCGTCTTCTTTCGGCTCCTTCGCTTCAAGCCACCACAAGCCTGGGAGCCAGCCTGGCGAACACATTCTGCACGCACATGTCATGCTTGCAGTAGCAGCAGCAGCCTGCCTTCCTACTCGCCGTCAGATACGCCTATGTACAGTACCTCCCTCCTCCTGTACGCTGCTCGCCTCGGATCCGCCTGGCCCCTGGTTCCGAAGCCACTGACTCCTGCGACGCTGCAGTCTGCAGCCCTGTCCATTGGTTCGCAGCTGCGCGCCCAGCTTTCTCCGGGTACTGTCCCAGGACCTGACGACTCGCCTCCTGGCGACAATCTGCCGTGGTCTTCGCAAGTCAGTACTAGCACGCAGTGTTGAGGGCCCGGCGACCAGCCTCGCGTGCGCTACCGGCGTACGGACAACCATCCACGCGCACACCGTGTCTGATGGTCTTTATGAGGCTTGCGGGGGGAGAGTTGGAAAGGGCAAATGCCAATATCTATCAATGCTCTCTACTCGAGCGCGGAGCCTTTTCTCACCGATGCAATCTGTTTCATTCGCCGGATCGTTCGCTGCACCCTAGGGCTCTTTCGTTCGAGAAGCTCGTTCTGCCGAGATAATCCTTGCCCATCTGCCGTTGAGCGCCTGCTACGTAGCCTACAGTATATTTGCTTTACAGTAGTGCGCGCGCAGCTGTCCAGCTCTGCGTAAGGTTTGACGAGGATTCGCGATAACCAGCATGCAACAGCTGCAGGGCATCGAAGCGTTGGCGTGCCTGTTACGTGCGTTGCACGATTGCAGATTAGAGCTCATTGTTAGACTTCCCGCACGCGCTCGTCTGTTCTCTTCAATTGCCTCTTCCAGTCGTGTTCCTGGAGAACACCGGAAGCGCAGGTTTTGGGAGGTGGAGAATACACCCTACGTCAGAGGGGGCGGGCAGGGAAATGCCGTTCATTTGCGATCAAGGCACTCTAAGTAGATATCACCATCATCCGGGCCAATGTCCCCTGATTGCGACTCATTGGCCGGCGGATGGTCGAAGCGTCCTTGGACGTTCCATTGCATGTGCAGTTGATCCAATCCACCCACTGTCATGCATGGAAGGAAACCTGCATGTGCGAAACGGGAGAGCTGTTCGTGTTGCCTCGGGTTTGAAACGAGTACGGAGACGTCATGTGCACCAAACAGATGTGACACGATGTTCCTTTGTTCCTTGTGTTGCAGTACTTAGCACGAGTGCCCCTGGATCGTCGCTTCTAGCGGAAAGACTGGGCTGAAACGCGAGGATGGTGAGTGCCGATTCTTTCCAGAATGATTCCGTGGTTCGATGGCGCGATTTGCAATTGAGGCGGCCCTCCCGTCTTGAGTTCACTGTACGGAGCTGGCTCCATCGATGCGGTTTGATTCTTGGTAGGTATTTCAAATGTAGATCTAGATGTATTGTATCCAGTACGGCGTGCTTGTTGAAGGTTATCAGACTCTTGAGGATTACTGTAGCTCTGATGTTGACAGAGAGGCGTGAATGTAGATGTATACATGGGTACTTCGCCTAGCACTCCTGACGCGCCATTGACGCTGATGATGGGCTGATCGCAAGTTGCAGACTAGGTGGACGCCTATTTATCCCGTCCCGCTTGCATTGATCGAGAGAGTCTGCCGGATCAATGGCATCTGAATTGAGACGTGATCATGCTGTTGACAGCAGCACTGACATCCGTGTAGATTGAGTGCATGTGGCTTGATCTCACAGCCATGTTGGCCAGGACGTCTACCAGCAGAAAGCATATTCCGCAAGGATATCTGCAGGCAGTTGTTGATCTATTCTACTGCTGTGGAATTGAGTTGCTGGCAGGCACAACAATCAAGCGTCACATGTGCTGGCAACATTGAACATTACCTACCTACTTAGAATTGATTGAACATTGATTAACAGCCAGACTGCTTCCCCATGTTTCGCCCGCCAAGGCTAGCCCCTCGTTAAGCAAGCAAGCGCAGGCCATCGCTAAGTCAAGGCTACGTTCAGGTAGAAGGCTAGCTGGCCTGGCCATCAGCATCAGAGCCGCAACACAGCACCATGATGTTGCCATTAATCGCAGCAGCTTGCCTGTTGCTCAAACCCGCTTCTGCGGTCTTCGCCGACGAGGCCTGGAACCTCGACTACCACCACGCCCTGCTCGGCAAACCCCAAGAGTCAACGACCTTCTTCCACCGTCCCAACCCTGCGTCCCGCGCATCTCTAATCTACACCCTTTCGGAGCAAGGAGTCCTCGGCGCTGTCAACCCAAGAGATGGATCGCTGGTCTGGAGGCAATTGCTTGAGGCGAATGTGAGCTCGGATGCGAGCTTCCTGCGCGCTGGCGAGGACCAGAGCTTGGTGGTTAGTGGTATTGGAAGCCAGGTCGCTTCATGGAGTGCTGGCGATGGAAGACTGGCTTGGAGCCACAATGCGCCTGGACTATTGCAGGATGTTGAGATTCTGGAGCTCAGCGATGGCAAAGAGACACCTGGCGCAAAGGATGCCTTGATCCTCACTGGAGGCGAGCTGGCGGAAGTACAGAGACTGGACGGTGCTACTGGATCGGTAAAGTGGTCGCACAAACTTGAGAGCGGCGACCAGCCTTACCAGGTTTCGGCGTCGTCGACCGAAGTGTTCGCGATCCTGCTCCACAAGACTATGCTCGGATACATCAAGATCAAGGTGATTACTCTGGATCCTGTGACTGGCAAGAAGACCGACGAATACACTCTTGCTTCAGACAGCGAGCTTGCCTCTGCTGATACGATTGTCTCTGTTGGCGCCAACTCTGCCTCGCCGATCATTGCTTGGGCAGATGCGGCTTACACAACACTGAAGGTTAACATTATTGGTACCAAGGCTGTCTCTTCTTTCGATATTGAGAAGCACAACGAGCACGCTGTGCAGCGCGTCACTCTTCAAGCGCCGTACCACACGAACTCTTTGGCTCACTTCCTGGTACACTACGAGACTGCCGTGTCAGACTGGGCTGAGGTTTACCACGTCAACCTGAACAAGAACCAGATCGAGAAGGCGTACAGCCTGCCAAAGATTGCGGGCCGCAGTGCGTTCTCAACCAGCAGCAACGACGCAAACGTCTACTTCACCAGAGTTACAAACAGTCAGATTTCCACAGTCTCTTCGGCCTCCCACGGTGTCTTGGGCAAGTGGACGATCGATGGCTTCGGCACCGCTGGTAGCAAGGAGGAGACCCTACCAGCACATGTGGTCTCTGAGGTATCCATCAAAGGTGAGGCTGTCTCGGCCGTTCGTTCGGCCGTCTACTTGTCCACAGGAGAATGGGTTCTGCTCAGAGATGGCAGCGCAACCTGGCAACGTCTTGAGGTTCTGGCGGATACCGTGTCTGCGGCGTTCACCATTCCTTCCGAGGTCGAGGCATTGGTGCAAGAGCTGGAAGAAGAGGCCCACAGCACGCCTGTCCACGCCTATGTTCACCGTGTCACACGTCACATCAATGACCTGAAGGCTCTACCGGAGACCATCCGTAACCTTCCGCAGAGCTTCATGCGTGGATTCCTCGGTACTAGCGATGATCACAGTGACGCGTTTGGGTTCAAGAAGACCATTACCTGCGCTACTGGCAGTGGTCGTCTAGTGGCTTTGGCAGGTGGCAACCCCCACAACATCATCTGGACAAAGCAGGTTGTCGACCTTCCCGCTGGTTCGTCTTGGAATGCACGTGTTGAGGCATTGCCCAATGGCATCATTCGCGTGGTTCAAGACAACGGTGCTTCTGCGCCGCTTTTCAATGCTTCTACAGGCGAGAAGCTCGCTTCATCTTCTCAAGAACTCCTCGTCGATAACCCAGTGCCGCTTGTCTCCGTAGAGTATGAGCTGCAAAACAACCAGCTTTCAGCCATTGATGCTGGAAAGAAGGATGCAGGCACTCTGTGGCACTTCGTCCCGCAGCCTGGCGAGAAGATTCTGAGCATCGTCTCGCGACCTGTCAACGACCCTGTCGCTTCCATTGGAAAGGTTCTTGGTGATAGGAACGTTCTGTACAAGTATTTGAACCCCAACATGGCGCTTCTTGTCACTGCACATGAATCGACCAAGTCTGCCTCCGTCTACGTCTTGGACACCGTCAGCGGTGCGATCATCTACTCGAACACGCACAAGAATGTTGACTTGAGCGCTCCTATCGCATCCACTCTTTCAGAGAACTGGTTCGCGTACTCTTTCACCGCCGAATCTTCTGCGTCCTCGCCCAAGGGTCACCAGCTCGTCAGCGGTGAGCTCTTTGAGTCTCTTTCTGCCAACGACCGCGGTCTTCTCGACAGCGCAGCCAACGTTTCAAGCTTGGCAGGCAACACTGAACCCTTCACACTCACCCAATCATACCAGATCCCTGAGTCCATTTCCAAGCTGTCTGTCACCCAGACACGCCAGGGAATCACCTCGCGCCAGCTCCTCGCTGTGCTCGCCGACTCCAACTCAATCGTCGGCATCCCTCGCGGCGTCATTGACCCACGCCGCCCGATCGGTCGCGACCCTACCAAGGACGAGCAAATGGAGGGTCTCATGAGGTACAACCCCGTCATCGAGTTCGACCCGAAGTGGCACCTCAACCACGCACGTGAGGTCATCGGCATCAAGGATGTGATCACCAGCCCTGCACTACTCGAGAGCACGAGCTTGGTGTTTGCGTACGGCCTGGACGTCTTCGGCACAAGACTCAGCCCCAGTTTCAACTTTGACATGCTGGGCAAGGATTTCAACAAGTTCCAGATGCTGGCCACTGTGGCGGCGTTGGCGGTTGTGACGTTTGTTGTTACTCCTTTGGTAAGTTTGTGGTGGTATTTTTTGCTAGAGGGGATTCGGACTCTTTTTGCTAACTCCGTGGTAGGTCAAGCGTAAGCAAGTTAATGCACGATGGCAATTTGCTTGAGCGACACATCGTAATTGATTAGTCGAATACTGCCTATATGCAAGCAGATCCTGGCTACTGATGCGCCGGAAACGAAAAGTCGCCAAACGCAATACACTGGACTCGGTCAGATCTTCGCAGACGGAGGCACGAGCTGGGACACGCGATCAACATCGCTCTTTCGCTAGGCA
Organism: Cladosporium velox; assembly: GCA_024604135.1. Classification (NCBI taxonomy): domain Eukaryota; kingdom Fungi; phylum Ascomycota; class Dothideomycetes; order Cladosporiales; family Cladosporiaceae; genus Cladosporium; species Cladosporium velox. The sequence continues at coordinate 60,775 of JANIIF010000020.1, read as the reverse complement.
GTCAACTGCTTAAACCGGTGATCTGATATTGACACCAGCCGCTTGTGGGAATAGAGCCATACATTCACGAGATATCATTGCCATATTGTACACGTTTCCAATTCGTCAGCTTCGTCTCCTCGCTTTCTCATCGGCTTCTTCAATCCACAATACTGAGGTACCCATCGGCGAGTATACTAAAGCCGCGCAGATACGAATTGTGGTTAGCCGCGCTTACTTGCATGTCACAGGCAAAAGCTTGCTTCCATTGAAATGCCGAAGTCCCTGAAGTTCGATCGACATTGAAATATGAATTACTGTATGAGTTGCGTTGCCGATGATGCAATCTTCAAATTAACGCCGTGCCGCCACTTTAAGTCCGCATTGGTCTACCAACACACTAGATTACGCTGCAGAACGCAGTGCGACATCTCCTCGTTTGCTTTGTCATATAAGTATCTGACGCGAAGCTGTTTTCTTCTTCCGCATCGATCGACCGTCTCTCATCACATCTTGCAAGAACTTCACAGACGCTTTGTTTCCCAATCACTCACAGCAACGCAAACATGGCCGATCAAGTCAAATACTCCAACAAGCTCCAGGGCAAGAATGTCCTGGTCATTGGCGGCTCGTCAGGTATGTTCTCACAATCACTCTGTAATCTTCGAAGGAACGTCTTCTAACACCCACTGCCCCAGGCATCGGCTACTGCGTCGCAGAAGCCTGTCTCGAATTCGGCGCAACCGTCACCATCTCCTCCTCCAACCCAGACCGCGTCGCCGCCGCCGTCTCCAAACTGCAGTCCGCCTACCCATCAGCCAAATCCCGCGTCTCAGGCCACGCCTGCAACCTAGCCGATGAGGCAACCCTCGAATCCAACCTCGCCGACCTCCTCAAGAAAACCACTTCCGACGCCGCGAACCCTCTCGACCACGCCGTTTTCACAGCAGGCGACGCCCTCGCATCTGTCAAGATTGCGGACGCGGATATCGGGTTCATCAAGCAGGCTGGTATGGTCCGGTTTTTCGCGCCGATGCTTTTGGGGAAACTCCTGCCGGCGCATCTGAAGCCTGGGCCGGGGAGTAGCTACACCATTACCACGGGCGCGGTGTCTGAGCATCCGATCCCGGACTGGAGCGTTGTTGGCTCGTACGCTACGGGTCTGCATGGGTTGACGAGGCAGTTGGCGCTGGACTTGAAGCCTTTGAGAGTTAATCTGATCAGTCCGGGTGCTGTTGAGACGGAGCTGTGGGATGGATTGCCGAAGGACAAGAAGGCAGAGATGATGAAGGGGTTCGAGGCGAAGATGGCGACTGGGAAGGTTGGGCAGCCGGAGGATGTGGCGGAGAGCTATTTGTATTGCATGAGGGATGCGAATGTTACGGGGAGCGTGATTAGTACTAATGGGGGGCATTTGATTATGTGAGTTAGTGAGGGATTCGATTGATCATCGAGTGACATGAAGTGCATGGTAGATGAGACTCTTTCTCTGTTCTCGATATATCCTCTAATTTCTAACCCACGATGCTCATAACTCGTAAAGGTATCCATGAAGCGATCGGCTTCTCCATATCCCAAACCCACGCTCAAATAGTTCAAGCAGACTTGCCGTGAACAAACAGCCTACCACCAGCAATGTCCTCGTAGGCCTTAGCCGGCAACTTCTCCCTAGCACCCTCCTCGAGACCACCGAAGACGAGCTGCGCCTTGAGCGACCACTCCAAGGGGATGTTCCAGATCTCGCTGGCCTTCTGGTCGGGCAGGGGGTTGTAGTGCTGCAGGTTGGCGCCGAGGCCTTCGGCTTCGAGGGCGGTCCAGGCGGCGAACTGGTGCATGGCCGAGGTGTGCTCCGACCAGTCGGGGAACTTGTCGGCGTACTGGGCGAACTTGGTTTGGAGGTTCTTGACGGGGGCGGGGTCCTCGTAGAAGAGGATCTGTGGGAGATGGTGTTAGCTTGATGGCTCTCAAGTTGAGATGAAGCAGATCGAGAGACTTACGGTTCCGTAACCAGCACGGAAGCCAGCGATGCGGCTGCCAGTGTGCTCCCACGCGGCCTCGGGGACGATGGCCTTCAGGACATCGCGGACAATGTCCCAGAACTTGTCGTGCTCGTCCTTGAGCAGGAGCACGAGGCGGGCGGACTGGGAGTTGAAGGAGGAGGGGACGTCCTTGACGAGCTGGGTGACGATCTCCTCAATGCGGGCGTCAGAGATGGGAGAGTTCTTGTTGAGGGCGTAGATGCTGCGGCGGTTGGCGACGGCCTCGAGGAAGTTGGTGGAGGAAGCCATTGTGGTGTTGTTTTGTCTGAGTGTGGTGGAGGTGAATGTGCGGGATGTGAGGAGGGGTAGTCTTGAGGAGGTGGTGGATCTTATGAAGAGAGGGGAGATCAAGGACTTTTGTAGATGAGGGCGGGTGCTTCTCAGCAGTGTGGGCAGTAGTGGGGCAGACATTGTGGTGGTACAGTTGGCTAATACACAAGGACGATGGTGTAATGCACGCCGCCTCTGCGGGAGAAGTCCGCGACTGCGATGATTTGGCAGCTGGATGGCGCGTTTGCCGGTGGATGGACAACCTACCTCTGAGGGCTCCTTATCTTAGCCTCGTATTTGTGCTACCCGTGATTGTAATTGTGCAGTGATTCCATAATCGCGATCAATTAAGTCGAGAAGCGATTACCTGACCGCTCGGCTTCGGGGATTGAGATGTGGCTTTGTTTAGAAATGCAACGCGGAATTCGCGCCATATATCTCAAGCTAATTAGCCTGGCAGCGGCATGCTTGTTCACCGATTGCCGGTGTGCTAAGTCAGCCATGCATTTCATGTTGGGCTCTTGCAGGAGCATCACGTTCCACATTGGTGACCGACTTACGAAATGAACTCCCGATATCAATTAAATCGGTCGAGAGTCTGCCTTTGGTTGATACCACGACCTGTTACCGACGCCACGAATCAGAGTGGTATCGATATGTGCTACGCTCAAAATCACCACACCATGCATCTCCTTACTCGATCCCAACACCCTGTCAAAGACAGTCGTCCGGAACTAATAACAGAAATCGCCTTGCATACATGAAGAGCTCAAGTCCTATTGATATTTCTCAGCATCACCAACGCAACATCCACAACATGATGCACCTTCCACAACTCCTTCTCCCCCGTCGCCGCCAAATCCGCGCTCACCTGCGCCAATTTCCTCTCGTAAAACCGCGCCTGATGTTCCACTCCGGCATCCATCAAGTTCTTCAATATAGGCGAAATGGTCGCTTTGCTGGATAAGATGGCCTCGCCCTCGTATAAACGATGTCCAAAGCGGCAGGCTATCTCGTGCGTTTCCTCTGCAGGCAATGACTTTTTGCGACGCGGTTGGCCGATGACTTTGCCTGTCTTCTTACTGCGAAGAGGCTCCTTTGTGATTATCGGCGGTGGAGGGGTTTGGCTGTCGCGGCGGCGGGTGCTGCTTGATGAAGACTTGAGAGCCGAGCGGTTGGCGTTGGCGGCTATGGCGGCCGACCGGCGGCGTGTTGTCACTGGCATTGCTGAGATAGTTTCGTATGCGATCTACTGTCGAGATCAGAGTAGTGGAATCTCGTTGGTGGCAAACATGGAGTCGTTGTGAACAATGATCGAGTGGCTAAAATTTACCAGTCTAGGAGACAAAGAACGAAAGAGATGACATGCCGCATCTGGTTAAAAGATGAAAGGTTCCTCAAGGCGAATCAGAGCATGATACTGAACAAAGGAATAACGCTGTCACACATCGCTAGACTCGTTCATCTTGGAGGTCAAACCAAGTGTGAGAGTTGTGGTGTGTATCTATCAGCTTGAACTTGATTGTTGATTCGACCTGATCGAGCCACTATTCCTACGCGGCCATTAATAAAGCGATGACTGTGAGTTAACGACGATATGTCGTAACATGAAAGATATTTGGCAGGCTCCAAATCCTCAAGTTGAACAACTGAAATTCGAATGGACTGATGGATGCACAACCTACCTTACATGTGTCTATCGACAAATGTATAGAAAGCCGAGATATCCCGAACTTTGTACGTCAATTTATTGATCGGCCCGAGCATGGCATTGCATCTTTCATTCTTTAACCGTATGAGGTCGAACCATTGTACGGACACATGCATCGACCATACCAGCTGCGTGCATGTATCTAATCGAGGCTAGAACTAAGTATAACAGCCATCTATAGGAATATTCTCTTTGTTCGCGAATTGAGATTCATTTAGGGTCGGGTTAGCTGGGGTAATGTTAGTCAGATCACTACGTCATATGTAGATCAACGTAAAAAACACCACTATGTATGCCTCGCATCCTTCTTGTATATACGTGCACACGTGCGTATATGTACACGTGCAGCACTCGTTGCTGGAATCCTCGCCTACAGCTTACGATGTTGGCATCAATACCGGTAAAGATGTGTCGTTGACATGATTTTCTTAATCCCGAAGACTCCAAATGCTATGACCGAACGAAACCGCCGTCATTCCGAAATACCCGGTCCCCCGGCGTTGTTTCGATCGTGACCGCGTCACCGCGATTCTCGCTGGTTGATCACCAACTGGCCGAGGCAGCGATACAAAATTCTTTTGAAAATGAGACAGCAATGGTCGGCTTTCTATTTGAGCCCAAGTTTTGCCGTAAAGAAGCCACTACGCACCAGTATATATTTACTTGTAAGAGGTCAACGATGTTTGGTTTCTCCCATTCCAACAGTATCACCCCAAGATCTGTCACAATCACGTTTTCCTTGTCGTTGTACCCAACATGTCACCCTACAACATCAACGACGAGGCCTCTCGCATCTTCCGAGAAGAGCTTGTCGCCGACCCTGCCCTAGATTTACACCCTTCCATCAAAGCAGCCGCGCAAAAAGTCCACTTCAACGGCGGCGATGGCAGGCCGTTCGTGCCCACTCCGTTCAAAATGACCGAATCTTCGGCGGTATTGAACGGACTGGCCTCAGCAGCAGCAAGCGCCGTAGCTGCAGACCGCTATGGCATCGACTATCAAGATATCGAAGTCAATACCGACATTGCCACGTTATTCCTGGAATCCGTGTCTATGCCCACGATTGATGGCAAGCCTTTCACCGCAAACCCTCAGATGAAGAAGGAGCTGGCTGCTATGGACCTCCACGATCAGGCCAGCCCTATTCGTCGCTATGCTACCAACATCTACAAGACCAAGGACGGGCGCTGGTATATGCTACATGGCTCGATGAACGCTACTCCGACGATGGAGATGTTGGGTGTCACGCATCAGGATGTGACTCGCGAGGAGGCCATCAAGATTTACAGCGACAAGGTGGCTCAGTGGGATTCGGCTGAGATTGAGAAGGTTGCGAACGAAAAGCGTCGCCAAGCTGGTTCTGTGTGTAACACGCCTGAAGAGTTCTTTGCGAGTGAACATGTGAGTTGTATTTGCTGAGCGATGGAAATTCCAAAGCGGTAGCACTAATCCGTTTAACAGGGCAAGGTTATGGGCCAGGAACCTCTGTGGACAAGCCGTGCAGTTGCTGGCGGCGGTAAGACTTGGCCTCAGCTGACAGGCGAATCCACTGATTACAAGCCTCTCGCTGGTGTGAAGGTCATTGATTTCTCGCGCGTGATTGCCGCACCTGCCGTCTCAAAGATCCTAGCCGTGCTCGGAGCCGACGTGATCAGAATCTCGCACAGCGAGAATCCCGATTATGCTGCCACCATGGTTGATCTGCAGACTGGAAAGCGGGACGCCAACCTCAATGTAAAGACCCCCGAAGGCAAGCAGGCTTTCATCGAACTCGTCAAGGACGCTGATGTGCTTGTCGATGGCTTCCGACCTGGCGCTTTCGAGAGACTGGGATTCACATCTGAGTCTCTGCGCAAGATCAACCCGAGTCTGATCTACGTGAGGGAGAACTGCTATGGTTTCAAGGGACCTCTCTCCTACCGCTCGGGCTGGCAGCAGGTCAGCGACTGCTTGGTCGGCATGTCATATCTCCAAGGAAAGTTCCTGGGTCTCGACGAAGCAGTGCTTCCTCTGTTCCGTAGGTTGCTTCCAAATTCCTGTCTGCGCTGACAACCGCTAACAATCTCGACAGCCAACTCAGACTATCAGACCGGCCTCGTCGGCGCCTCCGCCGTGATCTCCGCGCTCTTCCAGCGCACCAAAGAAGACAACACATTCGACATCGACATCAGCTTGACCCAGTACAACATCTGGTTCTACCGTCTTGGCCTCTACCCAGAAGCGGTGCAGCAAAGTCTTCGCGAGATGCACGAAGGGCTTGAACTCCGTCACAGCCACGATGTGTTGGAAGGCCTGGCGAAGACGCACAAGTCTTTGTTGCAGGCACGACCGGACATTGCGAAGCCCGAGCACTTCTGGGAGATGGATGGTGGAGAATGGGGTTTGGACCAACCGATAAAGATTGTTGCTCCGGCATTCAAGATGATTCGGTCAAAGCTGGAGTATGCAGTCCCGTCTGGTCGCAGAGGCCGTTCGAGTCCTTCGTGGTCATGATCGCTGTGTAGTTCAGACAGCTAGGACATTAAAAATGATGACATAATGCCGTAGACCTCCTGAATCTGTGTTTCAACATTGGAAGCGACATCTGGAGTGGAGTCCGTGGAACGTCATACTGCATCTCTTATAGCATCCTTAAGCATGATCAATCCACCCACCAACCCTGCGCCCGCGACAAGCGCTTCACTGACAGGACTCTCTCCTTCGGGGAAGCTCCAGTTGGTCGCCAAGGGGAACGATGCAGCTGTCACAAGAAGCTCTTTCCACCACTGCTTCTCCTGTGAGCCCACTTCGCCATCAATCTGCAGCGATGTTTCGACGTCAGGTCCACTCACTCCACCAGGTCCTTGAGCGCCCGAATCGTCTCTAAATCCCAATTGCCTGGCTCTCGCCAGTCTCGCCAGATCGCATAGTAGAGATGCGAGCCAGAATTTATTGGATGCAGTCCAGAGCCAGCCCTCCGACTGGCTCAGCCGGCGACTGCGAAGCACATTCTGCTGTACCAGCAAGGCGATGTTCTCCAGCAACTGGAATAACGTCACAGATACGAGCGAAGTGCGGAGCAGGACATCGCTCACAAGATCTTGTTGGCGAGTCTCCCAGGTCTCGCGAATGGCTGCGTAGAGAGTAACTAGACCTGTCAAGCGCGTGTAGACACGGGTGTCCTCGAGGAGGTTGTACAAGTTCCTTAGCGCAGGGGAAATCTTGGTAAGCTTCGAAGATGCTCTAGTACTCGATAGATGCGTATGCAGCAGGAGAGATGTATAGCAGACTGTCGCTAGCGTGGCATCGAGACCTGCCGACGTGGAGATTGCGCGAGCGAAGCGGTCGAGGGAATTGGTTGCTGGGGGCGACATGAGTCCGGGTCTGTACCAGGAAAATCGCTCATTGAGATGTCAGATGAGGTGATGCATACTTAGCACTCTCGGATGGCTGGCTGGTATATTGACGCTGAAAGCTTCTTCGCGCACAAGCATGCTAGATCTCTCCTTGTCTTCCCGCTTTCAATTGCCGGGCCGATTCCGCATCATGTTTGAACATTTGTTTGCAACTGTGTCTCGCAACATCTGTAGTTGAACGCTCGGCATGTGGCGAACAATCGCTTCATGTCTGACGGTCCATTGACCTGCCTACTTGGTCAGCCACATCACAATTTTCCAGCACGTGCAACTGAAGTACGCGTGGTTGTTTTTCGTTGTTTCAAGTGCCTTGCTGTATCAGCCTTACATTTTGACTTCAATAACCGTCGCAGTGTCGCGGTCTCGTGGTAAAACAAAGTAAGAATTTGACAGCGGTGTTTTCCGCTCGCGTATGCGCTCAAGAGTCTAGAATGTTGAGTCTTCGCGCGTCGAAAAGCCCGTTCGGTGGTGAGTTTAACTCTCATAAAGTGCACAACTAAGGCCAGTGCTGCGAAGCTCATCCTTCGTGTTCCACTAAATCCCTAATAAAGCTCTAACGGTCCTTGTTTCGACGGGCCGAAAGGGATGGTGCCATTGAGACTCGACGTCATTCGTGGTATAACTTGGCGGCGCGCAGGGTTCCCCAAAATCCGATCGTGTCCGAGTCAGATTCAATATGTTAACATTTGTCGCAGGTCGCCGCTACGTGCTATGCCTACCCGGCTACCACACGGTGGTCGCCTGGATGCAGGCCTCTTGTGAAGCGAATATTGTGCAATGTGATTGCACCCGCTTTTTAGCGCTGCATCTTCCAAGTAAAGCAGCGGCATTTTGTTCCTCCGCCGATTTGGGTACCCTTGCGAGCCACGAGCTGTGGTAGTGCCGCAGGTGCAAACGCCTATTCGCAGGCCATCCTACGGTCTTGGCGTCTGTGACGCGTAGCCGCCCTGCCTCCCTGGCACGGTGCACAAGTGCCAGGGCATCGACCACCGAAGCATGGGGGCTCCGCGAGCACTCCTCGGACGCCCTGATCAGTCCACCAATTGGTGGTCTAAACGATATCTCATCAGCCCATGTATAGCACGTGTTTCGTGCATCTGGTAAGGTTGTGGTGGTCTCACGTTCAGGCCATCATGGTTTTCATTGAAGGCGTATCGGACCGTTGAGGGCACTGGGATCTACGTTGGACCTTCGAAGCATCTCAGCTTCGAAATGGACGCCTAGACTTCTCACGCTCACATTGGGACGGATACACGTCTAAACGGAAAGCGATCTATCACTAGGAACCGTATTCGTCTAATGGACAAGGCAACCAGCATTCGATAACACTTCGAGAGGCCTGCTTGCCGTCTCGCAACCCTGGTGTTGAACATGGTATAGGCACTTGGCGTGATAAAGTTGCAGACGTTCAGTGGGGTTATGGCCATCCAGCGGCTCGGCGGTAGGATCCACTATGTCTGTGCTGACCTCGCTGGTCCTCCAGGAGCGAGCAAAGCATGCGATTCAGTGGTCAGCACCGCCATGCCTTCGCTGTTGTATTCCCTGAGAGGCATGTGTCGTGCGAAAGTGGACCCCTACGATCTTCACGGCCTATACCAGCGAGGATGGATTTAAAGGTCAGCACAGTTGCCCTTTTATTTTGGCCCAAGACAGCAGAGCCAACACTTTCAATCGGATTAATCATGAAGGTCGCCTCACTCTCATTGGCTCTTTGCCCTTTGGCAGCCATTGCTTACCCGGATATCCATGCTCGCGACAACCAAACCGAAGGTTACCACACCGATTTCTTCGAAGGCACACGCATTCAGGAAGAGTCATCGTCTCAGAACGCATCCGAATTGACCTACACTCAACAGAACGGTCGACCATGGTTTCAACCTCTGGGCGCACAGCGTGCCGGCTCTTCTGGTCCCCTGCTCCTACAGGACTACCATCTGATCGACACACTTGCGACCTTCAACCGTGAACGTATTCCTGAGAGAATTGTACACGCTCGTGGCGCGGGTGCACATGGATACTTTGAGGTCACTGGTGACTATGCGTCGAAGTACTCTGTTGCAGATGTCTTCAAGCCTGGCACCAGGACTTCGATCACAATGCGCTTCAGTACGGTCGGTGGCGCTCGCGGTTCTGCAGATACCGCAAGAGACCCCCGTGGTTTCGCGATTAAGATGAGGACGAAGAAGGGTATTCTTGACTGGTGAGTTCGATCTCTGGCTCTGACGGGCTTTATTCTGGAACGTTTGATAAGCGAAGAGCTAACATATTCCTACAGGGTGTTCAACAACACACCCGTTTTCTTCATTCGTGACCCTGCCAAGTTCCCCAGGTTCATTCACACCCAGAAGACTGATCCTGCCACCAACGTCCGCGACTGGAACACTTTCTGGTCATGGCCTGCTCAGTTCCCTGAGTCTCTTCTGCAGTTCCTGCGCCTCTTCTCCGACCTCGGAACACCATATGGTTTCAGACACATGCACGGTTGGTCTGGCCACACCTACAAGCTCGTCCAAGATGATGGAAGCTGGGTGTACACTCGCGTCAAGCTCGAGTCCGAGCAGGGCGTCCGCAATTTCACCGATGCCGAGGCCGCTAAGCAGGCCGGTGCGAACGACGCCTGGGCAACCAAGGACTTGTTCGACTTCATCAAGCAGGGCGACTACCCGGCATGGAAGGTCTCCATTGCCACCATGACCGAGCAGGAGGCCGCTGCCTACCGCTACGACGTCCTGGACCTGACCAAGGATTGGCTCAATGTCACATACCACGACATCGGCCGCATGGTCCTCACCCAGAACCCCGACAACTACCACGCCGAGATTGAGCAGTCGCACTTCAGTCCTGCCAACATGGTCGAGGGCTGGGAGCCAAGCAATGATCCCGTCCTGCAGTCACGTCTGTTCAGCTACAACGACGCCGCACGCCACCGCATCGGCGTCAACTACCAACAGATCCCCGTCAACTGCCCTTTCAACCCCATTGCGAACTTCGACCGTGACGGCCACCTCTCGGTCCGCGGAAACCAAGGCTCCAGGCCCAACTTCCCCACTGAGTTCGGCGACAAGCTGAACGTTGAGAAGAAGCCCGGCGCTCTTCCTGAGCAGAAGATCGAGGGCGACGTCGAGTACTACTTGAGCGAGATCAACGAAGACATCGACTACGAGCAGCCCAGGCAGTTCTACCAAGTCCAGCTCTCTGAGCATGACCGTGCCAACTTGCACAGCAACATTGCTGGCACGCTGGTCAATGTTGACAACGAGGACATCCGCGAGACTTTGCTCAAGCAGTTTGCCAAGGTTGATGCTGCTCTCGAGCGTGGCGTCAGAGACGCTTACAAGAAGGCTTCAAACGGCACCGTCGCTTAAGTGATGGTGCGTTGTTGCAGGATGCATCCGACGATGATTGTTCGGTAGATTGCGTACTTTTTTTCATAGCAGTACACTCATAAAGAAGATCTTTTGTACATTCCATTACATTATATCCACGCAGAGCCTCTGGTCAGACCTGATGGTAGTTCTAAAAACTAATTACTATACGAGAGGGTGATACAGATGATCCATGTCTTCCTAAGCCTTGCCCACCTTCTCAACGAAGAAGTCGTTGATAGACTTGTACGTGAAAGGGTGAGAGTATTCGAGGTTCAAGCCGTGGCCAGCTTTAGGAACGATCACAGTGGTAATGTTCGTGCCGGTGAAAGTCTTCTGTGCCTGAGCAGGGATGCTGCTACCGCTCGGAGCGCCGTTGTAGCAGCTACCACCGCAGAAAGGCACGTCGCGCTCGCCGGTAATGATAAGTACTGGACCAGCGAAAGGGTTTGGAGCAGCTGACCCGCCGCCGATAGTGAGGAGCTCGCCAATTGACACAGGCTGACCGGTCTTAGCGGCAAAGGCAAGAATCTTCGGGTCAAAGGCGCCAGGGGAGAAAAAGTTGGTCTGGACACCAGAAGCGTCACCAGCAGCCAGGTAGCCGTGATCGTACTTAGGTGCCAGATCAGGGTTCTCCTGCACGTCGATGAAGTTGCCGCCGAGCATGAAGTATGGAACGAACGAGCCATTCTGTGAGAAGCCGGTGAGAGCAATACCGTCGCTGAGCTTAGGGTATCTCGCGGTGAGCGCGTAGGTGAGGATACTGCCAAAAGAGTGTCCGGCGTGGACAAACTTCTCGTACTCATCGACGCCCTCGACGCAGCCGTTGCGAAGATCTTCGGTGACGGCCCTCAAGGCATCGGCCTCCAGGGCTGTTTGGATCTCTTGAACTGGGTCACCGTGCGACGACTGGCCTATGCCCAGGCGATCGTAGGCAAAGGTGGCGTAGCCATATTTGTCGGTTGCGACAGCGCTGTAAGAGTAGTTGCCAGCGTCGAATGGAACGTTCCAGTAGCTGCGGTCGAAACCAATGCCGTGAGTGAGAATCTGGAGAGTCTTGGGCTTCTTAGCACTGTAGCCATCTCCTGGGACGCAGTAAGTTGCAGCAAGCTTGTAGTGACCTTTGACGGTCTTGTAATCTTCAAGTAGTGCCTTGGTGTAGTTGGCTCCTTGTTGGGTGTTGTCCAAGATGAAGTTCGTGACCTCGATGTTGTTCTGGGGTGCTGTGTAGTTGAACACACCGTTCCTAGCCGTGAGGTCGACAGGAACAGTGAGGTTTGTACAATGCATGGCCGAAGCCGAGCTAATAAATGCAGCCGCAGCCGCCGAAAGAGGAGATCGTACCATGATGCAGTTCGAGTTCAGCGAATGGCGTTTCTGACGAAATCTGAAGAAAAGCAGTTGACTACAGAGAGTAGAACGCTGACACTATATGCATTTTCGCAGTTCATCACTGAGCCTCTAGTCAGCGATCGATCAATAAAGTGACGTGGTTACCCCGATAATGCCGCTGCGCACGGGTTGGTAAGTGCATTGCTGTTGCAAAGTAACCGGAAGGATGATTTGGAAGAGTCCGGAGTTGTCATCAATAGCGTTGATCGAATGTGGGCACGGATCAATGGGCCTGTGGAGGTAAAATCGCTGTGCCGTGTCGCAAGGCTCGCAGAGGGAAAGACCGTGGGAAAGATGATGTCGATGGGCCAAAGTAAAAGTAAGCCTCCGCACTTGCCGATCACTATTGATTTCGATCTGCATCTTGCATGATGGCATTGATATCTTAACTCAAATCACTTCGACCCTAACCCTGAACGTGACAGGCCGTCACAGTTCCAAACAATCACGGAAAGCAATAACTCCGGAATTGCTTGATCGAAGTTTGACGATAAACTCTGGTTGACGATTGAAGGCACACGAGAGAGAGATTTGTGTATTTTGTGTAGTGACCAGAGACCTATTGATCTTGATATTTCAAACAGAATAAGGTGATTAGTGTGTTACCCACTCGACTTTCTAGGTTTCCAGATGTGAGCTGACATATATAGTCATCACCGTGCATATGTAAGTTGGTTACAACACACCCGGGGATAAATCACTGCCAAAGCTCCCTAGACTGCTTCCGAGTGTCATGTCTCCACAACGTCTCACCTAGAACGATAGAGGGCGTGATGTGACATGATATCCACCACCCTAATACACTAACCCTAGTATCAAACACAAATCGGTAGAGAGCACGACGTGTAACAAAATCGGATGCTATTAGATCAGATTAAACCAAAGTAACACGGAAAGCAGCTCACTGATCTGACTACATGCATAAGAAATGTTTGGAAATGCGAAAGACAACGTACTGTATCACAAGACATCCCATTTACGGCGTGGAGCATAGCTGCTACATGTACTTGTACCATTTTGCTTCGAGTGCTAATAGACAGGCACATCCCTCATCACTCCTAAATCAAACAAAGATCGCTTTGTGGTGATTTTTGGTGCTACCCTTCAAAGATGCAAGACTCTCGTGCTTTAGGGCTATACAGTACCACTCGGCTAAGCAATCTACCGCAAGGTCCAGCGAGAGCGAGCCAAGCTCTTCTCCATTCTCGGCCTTTGATCTTGAATTACTATCGAGTAATCGGATCCATCTTCTCCTCTACTTTCTACGACGATCTCTAGTACGGAACATGTTCTTACTTCTTACTAACAGTACTGGCGGCTGGGCATATGCTCTCACACGCGTGTGCTGCATCATGCCAAGGGCGATGTCGCGAGGCATGTTTCAATGGCCGTACTACTTGAACTCTTGAAGGGAGCTGAGTATGAACGTGATAGACGATATCTCACTGTTGTACTATCTCTATTCTTTCCACTTCCAACACCCTTGGTCATGAAAGTCACAATGTTAGGCAAGCTTGCGGGCTTACTGCTGACGATAGGTACGATGGCTACTCTGTTGTCAGACTGACGAGACCTAAGCTGACGAGACTAGCTCCTCTTGCAACTGCATCTGGTCGCAGGGAACACTACGATAAAAATGTCCACCTGACTGTATCTTCGAACATCACTGTGTTGGCTTCGTGTCGCGCAGTGATTGGCGACAAGCTAGGCGAAGCAACAATAGTCATCTCAACAGAGACAGGCAAAATCGTGGAAATCTCGGACTCCGTGCTACCGGCCTCCTCCTTCCCGCCGGGCACCTCGTATAGAGACTATAGTCCGCAGATCATCATGCCAGGTCTAGTCGACGCTCATGTGCACCTCAACGAGCCGGGTCGCACAGAGTGGGAAGGCTTCTGGCATGGTACTCGTGCAGCTGCATTCGGTGGCGTCACCACTGTTGTCGATATGCCTCTTAACGCTATTCCGCCCACAACCAATGTCTCCAACCTTCAGGAGAAGGTCGACGCGGCAGAAGGCCAGTGCTGGGTTGATGTGGGATTCCATGGTGGCATTATCCCCGGCAATGCTAAGGACCTGAAGCCGCTGGTGCAAGCTGGCGTCAGAGGTTTCAAGGGCTTCCTCATGGATAGTGGCGTGGAAGAGTTCCCTGCGGTCACCGCGGAAGACATTATCAAGGCATTTGCAGAGCTTGCTGATCAGCCGACCACTGTCATGTTCCACGCAGAGAAGGAGCCGGAGGCCAACGCCTCCGTTCAAGCGACTTGGGAACCCAGTGGTCCACCGGATGAGTACCAGACTTATTTGGATACCAGGCCGGCGAGCTTTGAGGTAACTGCGATCGCTGAAATTCTTTCGCTTGCCCACCTGGTTCCGAACCTGCCGCTCCACATCGTACACCTGTCGGCCATGGAAGCCATTCCTATGCTCCGCGAAGCTCGCCAGAGAGGCGTCAAAATCACGGCCGAAACTTGCTTCCACTATCTGAGCCTTGCAGCCGAGCAGATCGAGAGTGGAGACACAAGACACAAGTGTGCACCTCCTATCCGTGAACAATCGAATCAAGACGCGCTTTGGAGCGAGATGCTCGACCAGGAAGATAGCGTGATCAAGACTGTCGTTTCCGACCACTCGCCATGCACACCAGACCTCAAGCTTCTTCCGCCGAACGTGCTAGGGACGAAGAGCAATTCTACCGATCCAAGCGAAGCAGGCGACTTCCTCGAAGCATGGGGTGGCGTCAGCTCTGTCGGCCTTGGTCTTCCCATCCTCTGGACCGAAGCCATGCGTCGCGGTCTTCCTATCAATGATACTCTGCTGAATGTAGCTAGGCTCTGCAGTCTACAGACAGCGCTACAGGTGGGCTTGGAAGACCGCAAAGGCACTCTGCAAGTGGGTTTCGATGGCGATGTGGCAATCTTTGATGATGCTGCGGAGTTCCTTGTGCAGAAAAGCACGATGCTGTTCAGGAACACTATCTCGGCGTATCAGGGTAAGACTCTGCAGGGCGTCGTTACAGAGACTTGGGTGCGTGGACGGAAGGTGCATTCCTCAGCCGGGGGATTTGGGAAGGATGGAAAACCGATGGGAGAGCTCTTGTTGGAGCCGAGGAAGTAATTATTGAGCGAGGGACGCTAAGATGTGTACCAGGCTTTCAAAGGAGGGGACTGTTCACAAAGGTACGAGTAGTCAACATATGATACACAACAATTTCTAGGCAAGACCTGTGATTCCTAGTATAATTACTGTGATCAATCTGAACAGCCAAGTTCTCACTACTTTGGGCCTTCGACCGAAAAGCAAAAAGTAAATGATCCCTGCTCAGCACTCACATTCAGTGATCGCTCACAGAAATGCTCCATTGTGAAGCTCATGTTCACGACTGCAAGTAAGCCTCGACGAGAAAGATGTCTCGCTTCTTGATGAACTCGCCGAGCTCATTAGACGGCACAATATCTTTCATTTTCTGGAGAGCTTCGGCGACTGGACGCCAAAGATGAACCAGACCCTCCGACGCCTCCAGATCAGTCAACTTCAACTTTCCAGTATCCCGACGAACGGTGCAGATGTAGGCGCGGCTCTCTTGCTTCAGCGTCCCGCGGTACTCGGTGACCTGAGCGATGAGCTCCGGACGGACATCAACCTCGTAACCAGTCTCCTCGAGGGCCTCGCGCTGGCAGGCAATAGTGTCTTCTGAGTCTTCTGACTCAACACCTCCTCCTGGAAGCTTGTAGTAGTTCCCTGTAAGCAGAGTGTTAGAGATTGGGGTAGGGAACTTCCGGCGTATGTCATACATACCCTTCTTGACATGGATGATGCAAATCTGGTCGTCGTTGATGATGAGACAGCGGACCGCAGTGCGTTTGTCGTAGCCAACACCCTCTGCGGGGGCTCCCAAGGTGAGTGTACGCATGTTGATTTGCGAACGGCGTGCAATTGATGGTTTAGCAGAGAGACGGCGTGTTGGGTATTGTCGCGAGATGTCAAGTCTCGGATTGTTTGCTGTTCACCTAGACCGGTGAGTGTTTGCCTGATTCTCTCTTCGTCAATGAGCTTTGGAGATCGAGTGAAGGCAGCAGCGAACACTCACCTCTCGTTGCAAAGATTGAATTGATGCATCTGTATCTGCACATTTAGTTTGTGGAAAGAATGTGGCCTCGTAATATATCACAAGTTTAATACTAAAACATAGCAGATCTACAGGCCAAAGAGTATCCAACTGGCCATTGCAGGAAATTCATGGTGTCTCTCCAACAAAGATAGATGGTAAACAGGCTTCTCATCAGTCACAAACCAATGCGAGAACACTTGTCAAATGCCGACATCCAACCATCCGACTCGACCGACCACCCATCTCCCCTTGGCCGCCATCTCACAGCATCAGATCTCATGGCGCCCTCGACCCCTCATCAAACCCCATCATCCACACCCTCACCTCCCTACCACATCCCAAACCCATCAAGCCAACATCGTTAGATCCCCATAAACCGCACGCAACAACCCCATCGCAAGCTCAACCACGAAACCAACGATTCCGACCAACAACCAGACCACAGCATCGAAAGCAGCATTGAGACCGCGAGCAGCTCCACCAGGGTGAGTGAGCATCTTGTAGACGGCGAAGACGATGAAAACAGCTGTGAGGAGGAGGTTGATGGGCTTGAAGGTCCCGACGAGCTCGTAGAAAGGTTCGGTGGCAGCGGGGTGAGACATTGTCGGTGTTGGATTGATTGTTCTTGTTGGATGGGCTGCTCCTTTTTGGCTGGGCATCTTGAGTCTTTGAGTTCGATTGTGTTGTTGTTTGGAGGAGAATGATGCTGACTGCTGGTGATGATCAGCATTCTCTCGACACATGCTTGCGTCTTTTACGTATATGACCATGTTTTGCTGTGTGCTCTTGTAGCTGAGACATGCACGTCCAAGCATGGAAGCAGTCTTCAATCTGCGACCAAGACACGCATTGCATGTTCGCCTTTCTTGGTCTGCCAGAAAAGACAAGCAACAACATCGCAGGCAAAGACATGCCCATCCATGCATGTCTCCAACGACAAAGGAAAAAGGAAAAGTGACCTGTATGATAACAAACATGCATTTTTTTCTCGCTTCTCGCGTTCTATGGAATCAATCCCGGGCCAATGCTACTCCAAATACTGATACAATCTCGTCGCCTGTTTTCATCTCACAGCTGCTCTCTCAAGTTTTTCAAACAACATAAATCGATAACAAAGAACAGATCCCATCCGAAGTGAAACGGGACTTGGAAATCTTTCTTCCCGCGCCTCAACTTCCGTCCTTCCCACACAGCAGAATCAAGCTTAACGGCCATTGGTCTGCGGCGCCCTCCTGACGCCACCGGCACCGTGGTTCGCACACAGAGTCTTGAAGCCGTTCCTCAAGGCCTGCATGTTGGGATATTTGTTGCCTTGAAGCTCGAAGCCGGAAGGAATGACCTTGGCGGGCCAGGTGACGCAAGGGGTGTTGTGGTTGGCCTTGAACATGAGGTAGAAGTAGCCAGGGTGGGTAGGATCGATGGCGAAGTTGTAAGAGCCGTGCCTAGGGTTGGCCTCGGTGTAGGTGGTGAGCCATGCCTCTGTGAGATGATTGTTAGTGTATGTTCAAGTAATGTGATCCCGTGTTCGGAAAAACTTACCGAGCGCCTCCTTGGAGAGGTTCTGGTACTTCTCGTCACCGCACATCTCATCGACCTTCTTCGCCATGGCCTTGACGTGCAAAACGATCAATTCGTCGAGATCGCTGTAGCTGAACTTGCCCACACGCAGGGTACGGCCGACGCTGTACTCGTTCTCCTTGTCGAGTTCCAAGACGTCGATGTGCTGGTAGACGTTGTCGTGAACCTTCCAAGTGACAGCAAGATGGTCCGCGCCCTTGGAGGAAGGACGGATGATGCAGTCGCCACGCTGGACGTTCGGTTGAGAAAGTTCGGCCTCGGCTTGGTGTGAGTTGTAAGGGCGGAAGAGCGAGTGCTTGACGACACGCTGGATGCGACCGGCCTGCTTCTGTGTAGCGCGCTTGGCCTCACGTTGGTCACGGGCTTCTTGATCCTCGTCCCACTCATCTGTAACGAGTTAGTCAATATGTGCTGCAAGTCAAAGCCACCATGAGTGTGTGACTTACCATAGTCGTGGTCGAATTGACGACGGAAGGGGTTCTTCATCTCGTTGTCACGCATGGTAAGCTGAGCTTGGAGCTTCTTGCGGTCGATGTGCGTGATCTTTGCGAGGATAGTCGAATGGATCGACCAGACCTGCCTGGGCTCAAGCTGGTTGTTGGTGACTTGATCTGGGAACTCTGAACTAGAGATGTTACCGTCAACGCCACAGTCCAGCTTGACTTCGATGTGATCACTGGATGTGCGCTTGACAGACACTGGGATGATCATGCCCTCTTGCAGCGAGGTTTCACTCTCTCCCGTCATCATAGTGAACGTCTCACTCGAAGAAAGGTACTCGAAGTTGCGCCTCAGTTCCTCGAATGGGTTCTGCAGCTCAGCTCGGATGAGCTCGAGCGTAGCCCTCTTCTTCTGGCCGAATTTGGTCTCAAGCTGCTCCGCGTACTCCTCAAGCAGAAGGTCGTTAACCTTATCTTGAGCGTCGTCGGCAACAAGTCTGCGGACCACGGCAGCAGGACCGTTTTGGTCGACTTCGGTCTTGATATCCTCTTCATCAAACTCAAGTGCATCGGCGGCAATCTTGCGCGCAATGTCGTAATCCTCGGGGTGGATTCTCGTGTTGTCAAGGTAGTCGGTATCGTTTTCTGTGGACTCGTAATGAACCCAGAGGAAGCTCGCGCAGTTAAGCCAGCATTTGGGTCCCACAGCGGGCTTGAAACCACGGTCGAGGTCACCGACCAACTGGTCTCTGGTGTTGACTTCTCCGCCCCACGAGTTGATGATCTTGAGCATATGAGCAGCCTTGCGAGGACCCAAACCACTGACGTAGGGCAACAGGCTAGCAGTAGAGGCGTCGTTAACAGCGTCGT
The DNA here is from genome assembly GCA_024604135.1 of Cladosporium velox. Classification (NCBI taxonomy): domain Eukaryota; kingdom Fungi; phylum Ascomycota; class Dothideomycetes; order Cladosporiales; family Cladosporiaceae; genus Cladosporium; species Cladosporium velox. The sequence continues at coordinate 41,625 of JANIIF010000020.1, read as the reverse complement.
TGATATCAATGCCGACGAGGTTGACCATGTCGACCATGGCGGAGTCCAGAGCCTTCGTCAGCTTGTCCTCAGGGATCAGATGTTGACTAGGATCGAATGTGATTGAGATGATGTCGCGACCAAGGGAGGCGTACTCCTTCATGGGATTCTGCATGTACATCGCCAGGGCAATGCTGTATCTGGTGAGTGGTGGCACGCTGGGGTGATCTGTGCTAGCGCGAGCAGATGTGTGGTAAAGGCGAGCGACTTCGTCGTTCACCATGAAGATCTCGAGAGGGTCTGAAACCTCACGGTCATCCTCGGGGTCTTCATAAGGAGTTCCCTGAAGACTGTGTCTGTCGACGATGTCCTGGAGGTCTTTGTAAAGGCGACGAGTCTCGACGGACCAGCCAGAAACAGCGACAACATCGGGCTTCCTGCGCTCCACGAGCTCCACGAAAGGAGCAACATCTTTGCCGTCGGAAGTGTATCTCTCGGGGTTGCCAAGTCGCATGTCAGTAAACTTGCCATTCTCCAACACACGACCGTTCTCATCAACGTAAGCCCAGCAGATAGCATCGGCACGATCACCTGCACCATTGGAGAGCGCCAGCACACGAGGAGTCGTACCCAAAACCATGCCCTTCGGCTTGTAAGGAGCTTGATCGAGCTTTGTGCTGTATGCTTCGCGGCACTCCTTTGCGATCTTGCCTTCACACATGTTCCTCATGTGATCCTTCCAACCCTTTGCGATGACACGGTGAAGCTTGCCAAATGCATGGCCGACGATCTCTCGTCGCAGGGCGTTCCACGCATCTGCAACCTCGGAGAAGTTGTCAGACTCAATGCTCTTGGTCAACTCGTCCAGAATGCGGCGCTCGTTCTGCAGCCGCACCTTGATCTCGATAAGGCCCTCCTGCTCTGCCTTGAGCATCTTCAGAAACAGGTCTGGTCGGGAGAAGAAGTTGCGGATTCCCTGGTTGCGGAGGTATTTGAACTCGTAGAACGGGTGCTCAGCGTCAATCTGCTTGAGACCCTTGTCTGTCCGGACGGCATCGAAGACCATGTATTCAACATACATCTTCCTGAGGTGCTTCCTGAGGCGAGGGTTGGTCGCGATCTCCTCCACGAACATAGCCCGCGCAGATGCCAGGACTTCCTTGCCAGTCCTATATTCCGGCTCTTGCACAAGTGTGTCAGCCATGTCATCTGGCCTGGTGTCGGGGTCTTCGGTGTAGTTCTTCCTTCCGATCTTAGAAACGTTCTGTGCAAAGGCATCGGCAGTGATGCCGAAAGCGCGGACCAGGTGATACGCATTTCCAGCGCGCACCTTGTCCCAGACACTACGGGTACCTCTGGCGCGCTTCTGTGTTCCGTTGACCTCAGACTCGACGATGCTCAAGTCCTTCAGTTGTTGCGAGTACTGGAAGTTGAGGTAATCTTGCAAATCCTGAAGATCTTCAATTTCAACAGCATCCGGCATAAGGTCGTCGAAGATCGTATCGTTGAAGTCGGGGAACATCTCCTTCAACATCTCCACGCTCTTACGAATGCCATCTCTCTTCTCTGCAAATGCCCGGTACTTGAGATCGAAGTCCAGTAAATCCCACAGGTCGGTCTGAGTCAGTAGCTTCTCTGCTTTGATTTCGTACGCTGGCGCATTTGGGTCTGAGGGGTCTGGAGGAAGGGGAATCTGCTCGGAGTGAATCAAATAGTCCTTGCGGTTCTGGAAGATGAACGCCGGTTCGTAGTCTTCCACGTTCATGAAGTGGAGAACCTTGCTCACGGCCTGCTCGAACGGCTCTCGGAGCGAGCTAGGAAGCTGTTTCTGAGGGAACATGGTGTTCGAGATCCATTTCGACTCTTCGGTCATGCGCTCGGTCTGCTGCTCTTCTGACAGTTCGGACAAGTCCTTGTAAGGCTTACGGGCAATTTGCAGGCGCTCTGGTACATCTGTTGCGCGAATAATGTTGTCGTCGTCCGTAAGCATCTTCTCGACAAGCTGAGACGGCTCGAAGACATCCTTGAGCTCAAGATCGCGATCAGGACCCTCTTCTGCGGCTTGCAAGTCCTTCTCGACGTCGAGGGCCCATTCGAACTCGTTGCCATCTCCGAAGGCGTTGCGCATGTCCTCCAAATCCGCCTCGTTCAGGCCAGATTCCTTCAGATTCTGAATATCCGTGAAGCCGCCCTTCGAGGGTTGTCTGATCTCCAGGTCTTCGCGCATCCTCTCGCCCTCTTCATCAGGGAACTCGTCCTCTTCGATGAAGTCATCCATCTCATCACCGAACGCGCCTCCGAATGCGCCGCGGTTGCGCGCTGCACCATCTCCTCCTTCCTCGTCGTCGGAGAAGATGTCTTCCACACCACGCGCCTCGCTAACTGTGCGCTCCTCTCTGTGGCCACGCTTCAGACGCTTGTACTTGGTTTTCTGTGTTTGCTGGCCCTCGCGGTCGGGATGGGTTTCGCCGATCAGATCCAGATCTTCGTCATCCAGAATGTCATCCTCGGCCTCCTCCCTTCTTCGCTTTCTCCTCTCCTCGCGCCTCTCGCGCTTCCGTTGCTTTGCGTCATCGTCGTCTTCATCTTCGTCCACAATGAAGCCTTCACGAATTTCCCGTTCGGCCTCCTCGTCATCGTCGTCCTCTTCCTCGCTTGAGTCGTTCATGTCGATGTTGTTGGAGCGGCGTGTGGGCTGTCCCTCTTCATCAAGCTCCTCCTCCTCCTCTTCCTCGCCGCTGGCGACATCGGCGGTGTCGTCGAAGAAGTCCGCCATTGTTGCAGTTGCGGTTTGATCGAGGGAGTGGTATTAGGCGTGGCTTGTTGTAGATTGCAGACACCTCGCCGTCCAATTAGTATTTTGGACAGGAGCCAGTATGAAGCGCCTGCGCAAGGTTGTGTTGATATTGTAATGAGTGGTGGTGATGATGCCGTTGCGCGTGTGTTGTTCGTGTTGCGACTTTCCAAGCCAGCCCTTTGGAAGCTCTGGCTTGGAGTTCAGTGACAGGTAAGCCGAGTGTCACGTGATAGGAGAAAGGCATGTGAAAACCTCCTTGCATAAGTCAGTTGCATAACGCCAATACATCTGTAATACGACTGGATAGTCACGATTATGTTCCGTTGAGGTTTATGACTCGTGGCCATACACAATCAGCAAGTCAACTTTTGCATTATCCAAGTTGAGGCATATCTAAGTCGTGTATACATTTTGGATGTCTGCACAGCAATAACATGTGACGGGGATCTGATTGTCTCGTGCTGACATGATCAACCACCCCTATGTTAGGCGAAAAGGCTGCAAGCGAGGGGCAGTCCAGCAGTCTATTGGACAGTAGTGAAGCGGCTATCGTTGGTTGCGATTGGAAGTGCACTCTCATGCTGTGCCAACATGGGAGAACCAATAGTGACAGGCCCCTTTGGGACTTGAAACAGGGCAGGTTTCAGGGAGCAGATGTCACGAACGACGTCTTCGTAAGGGGCTCATATTTGCATTTCTCACAGTAGATCACTCTTCAGCGATATCGCGGCGAACAAACGGCTCAGAAGCAGCGCCGGTCGGAACTAGACAGAATTATTGCTCGCAGGCTCCATCTCGCTCGCAAGCGAAGCTTTCGCCGCGCGCACGTCCAACTTCCCGCCCACCCTTGTCTCGTCTGAGCTGGCTCACTACCCACGCCAGGCAGCCCACTTCCCCTCTACCACCGAGCAGATCATCCTTACGCTCTGCAACCACGCCCAGACTGAAGTTGCAGGAACACGGTAGTAACTACTACCAGCAACTCTTCTTCTGCACGCTCAGAGCCACCTACTAGTGCTCTTCGGAAAACAGACTGCCGACAAGCGAGTGGCGCGCGATCACTACCCTCCATCATTACAAACCTTACCGGCGCCCAAACGTTGGCAGTCCACCCACCGATTGGCCAGACCTATCTATAACGTCGCCTACACTTTGCACTCGACTCTGTGCTCATACTCGTCAATCGGGCGCCTACGCCTTTGTCTTCAGGCTTGCCTCCCACAACCGGCTTCTCTCCCCTGAGAGCACAATCTACACAACAAACGCTCCACTCCCCGCCGCGCAAAGCGGCCCATATACCCCGCAACCATGTCAGACCCCTTCAAGGCGAAGACCATGAAGCGCAAGAACGTAAAAGGTCTTGCGCTCGCAGCACCGCCCAAGCCAGCGACACCTCCCGCCGGAGACTCACAAATACCTGGAGGTCTTGCTGGTCTCAACAATGAAAAGCCGGATACCCTGGAGATCGGCGTGGAGTTCAGGCTTGACCTGAGAAGCGAGGACTTGGTCGTGCTGAGAGACTTGGGAGCAGGCAACGGTGGCACAGTGAGCAAAGTCTTGCACAAGCCGAGGAATCTGGTCATGGCACGCAAGATCATCCACGTCGAGGCGAAGAAGGAGGTACGGAAACGGATCGTTCGCGAGCTCCAGATCATGTTCGAGTGCAGCTCGCCGTACATCGTCGAGTTTTACGGGGCATTCATGAACGACTCTGGCGATGTCACTATGTGCATGGAGTATGCGGATGTTGGGTAAGGCTGAATCTTGTGATGGATTTCTTGGAGAATTATTACTGACACGATTCGCCCAGTTCTCTTGACAGCATATCGAAGAACTTCGGTCCAGTCCGCGTTGACGTTTTGGGAAAAATTGCAGAGGCTGTTCTCGGCGGTCTCACGTACCTCTACCAAGCACACAGGATTATGCACCGCGACATCAAGCCGTCGAACGTCTTGATCAACAGTCGAGGAGAAATCAAGCTTTGCGACTTTGGCGTAAGCAGTGAACTGGAGAACAGTGTGGCAGACACCTTTGTCGGTACTGGCACATACATGGCGCCGGAGAGAATCCAGGGCAGTCCGTACACAGTGAAGAGTGACGTGTGGAGTGTTGGCTTGACGCTCATGGAACTTGCCATTGGCAAATTCCCTTTCAGCATCGACAGCGAGGACGACGACGAAGCCGCAGGGCCTCAGGGTATCCTTGATCTACTCCAGCAGATCGTTCTTGAGCCATCGCCAAAGCTCCCGAAGAGTGATGCTTTCCCTTCGATCCTCGAGGATGTAATTGCGAAGTGTTTGATGAAGGACCCCAAGGAACGTCCAACGCCCAGAGAGCTCTTCGATTCGGATCCATTCTTGCAAGCCGCTAAGCGTACGCCCGTCGATCTCCGACAGTGGGCAGTGGGCATGATGGAGAAGCAGAACCGCAAGAGCCACCTTGGGCCACCCCTCAGCCCGTCGACTGAAGCCCTCCTTCGCAGCGAAGACCCAGAGACATCGGCACCCCCACCACGTCGTCCGTCCGCTATAGCAATGCCTTCCAACGGAAGCTCAGCACCTCCCACAGCAAGACCTGTGTATCCCGCACGGACGAGCAGCTCGCAAAGTGGCGGTTACCCTCAGATGGATCTCCCCATCAGACAGGCACCCGGTCCTGGTAGCAGGCCGAGCAGCAGGCCTGGTAGCCGACCTGGAAGCAGACGACTTGAAAGGGAAAGATCCGACACCGCGGGTAGTCGTGACAGCTATCGCACAGCGCCGAGGCCTGGTTACCCTGATGGATCGCGGCAATATCAGCAACACGTTGATTCATACCAATGAACAGCGGTCAGGCATTGTGAATGCTAAGCTGAAATTCCAGGTCCACCGTCAGCATCAACGCGAGGTATCCTTGCCAGTTGGGACCCCACATCGGGCCAAAACGGGCAACAATACCGCGTGAGGCATCCTGCTTGAATACATAAGTCGTGGTCGGTCATGTCGAGTCATGTCGAGGTTGTAGCATCACTGCAGATGCTGTGGGAGATCTTCCCGCTGCAACCTGCTAGGGCTCCACAGGGTCAGATGATGTTGCTGACGCAAGTGGAGTGTCATGGGCAATATTCACCTTGCATGCATGCTTTGCAGTCGGGCATTTTCTCGGGAACACAAGCAGGAGATCGTGACCTGCCCATCGTGCCTGCCACTTTCTCAAGCCTCTTCATTCTTATCTGATCATTTCGTTTTTTGCAGCGTTAGGATGGGAGTTGTAGCGTACGAGCGGCGCATATGGTGTGCGGCTCTCGTTTGGCCGAATTATTTTTTCCTTCTTTCAATAGCATTGGGTTTGGGTAGCAAAAATCTAGCGAACATCTTTTTGGGTGAACTAACAAGCACGACCTTCCATTTCCCTACATGCATCCGATGTGCACATGCATAGTATTGGCGATCGTCATCGTCGTCCAGTACAACCACACGCGACACGCCGCATAGCGTCCGAGACAATGTGTCTTGGAGCCCGTCTCCCCGCCATCATCTGGACCGGTTGTTGCTCTGCTGCGATTCGACGGGGTCTACATAGGTATAATGCAATGATGTCGTCGCCATGCAGATTTCGCTAACAAATCACGGACATGTGCTTTTTTTTTTCTGACCGTATACCCGTTCGAGCTGAGCTGGCCAATGTCGGGGATTGATTGAAAGTGCATCATCGGCTGAAATGGAAAGGGTCTAGACGTGCAGTGCAGAATGTATGTAAGACGGACGGTATGCTGGCGCCCCGCCTTGCAAGAAGGATGGAGAGATGCATAGAACGCAGCGCATACGCATACTGTGCTGTAACGTGCCTTGGCCCGTATGTACCATCCACATGTACCTTCCTACCCGGGTGATTGAGCCTTATGCACCCCAGGCCCGCCGATCTCAGGCAGCTTTTGCCTGTTTGCGAACAAAGGTGGAATCGCATGCTGGCTGCCGTGATCATCTCTGATTGCTTGCGCTTGCGCTGGGCCCTTCACCGACCTCGTGGGCATCTTGTGATACCACGATGTGCCAGAGGCGAGGCACGCGCTCGAGATCTCGGGGCGTCTTGCCGTTGCACTAGAGACTTCTAGTGCTTCTTCGCGCGATGCTTGCGAGACGCAGGGAGGAGGTGTATCATCTCACACACGCAGAGCCTCGACTCGGTTGTCGTGTCATCTTTTCCTTCTTCACCGTCACCCGCCGCTTCAGGCGTACCGCACTGGCAGATCGCTGCCGTCGCGGCACATGCATCTCAGCAGGACATCGTGACGACTATCCGCCGGACGAGCAGGAGTGTCCAGGATCGCACATACATACTCACTACAGGTACTTGTAGCGAAGTAACTTGTACCCACACGCACAACAGGAAGAAGAAGGTGACGTTGCGGGTTTCAGCCGTCAGCGTTGCCCGGACTGCGGTCGTGAGTGGTTCAGATGGGAAATTTGGGCCAAAACAGCTCCTCTCTTCCTCTTCCGCGTCGCAGCGCATGCCACCAACCATGCCGATGCGTGGCGCTTGCAACAATGCAAATGCGCAAGGCCCCTTGCTTCTTCTTCGTCGTAGTTACTCCCTAGCTGGCCGTGTATACCGTGCCTTCACGCCGGGATTGGCTGACCGTTAGCTCCAAGACGGCTCCTTCGCTCTTTGTTGCTGCCGCCCGGCTGTTAGACTACGCACCCCAAAAGTCACCCGGCACCGGCAGACTGACCACTTGCGCCGTTACGTGCCACTGACATCCTCCTGCACGGTGTTACAGCCATCGGCACCTGCATCTGGAGAATTCTCCTCTGCTTGCATTGTTGTCCAGTCAAGGCCTTTTTGGCAATGGTGGTAGGGGCGGGCCTAGAGTCGCCCCATCTCAAACAGCCCCGGTGCTGCCCGCGCTGAGACATCGAGAGACGTCTGGTCTTCGTCGACCGGTCGACCGTCAACGTCCGCACGAGCAGAGAGACATGTGCTACAAGGCGTGTCATGCAGCCCGCGTGGCCCCGTTGCGGTCAGCCCCCTCTCAGGAACATGCTGCGTCGAAGAGAGATCGGCCCTGCGTGACGACGAAATGCCCTCTAGGGAATACTGCATCGATGCGTGAGACTTTTCACCGTCTTCGCCCTCACAACCAGGGACCTTCTGTATTAGGCGCTGATACATCGTGTCCACCTGCTCAGCCGCGAGTCGTGCCAAGCTGGTTAGGTAGTATGGATTGGCGCCAGCAGCACCTCCTCTGATCTCCCAGCCGGCGACGAGACTAATGCGGATAGATTCAGGCCGAATAGCTGTTCCTAGTTGCAGAGTGATGTGTGCGCCTGTTTGCTCCTGGTCATTCGCCATATGCAAGGGCTATGTCAGACATGTGAAGGCGGCGGTGCTTGGAGGGAACCTAACACTCATAAAAAGCGACTCGAGGATCGCAGACATTTTTTGTGGACTTCGCAACAACCCGCCCTGCCCTATCTTTGCCTAGTCATCATCGTCTCCAACCGCAACCGTCAGGCACCGTGCACAACTGTCTCACTGTCACGACGGACAACCAACCTGGCCATCCATCAATGGTACATATTCAATAGGTACCGCTTGCAACCTTCACAACGAACCGGCCAGTCATCACGGAAGATGCTTTCTCGCCTAGCCTTGAGCGCCTTGAGCCTGGCTCTCCACCAACGCACCGCCTATGCCGCCAGTCCAGCCGAATGGCGCAGCCGCAGCATCTACCAGCTGCTCACCGACCGCTTCGCTCGCCCCGACGGCAGCACCACTGCCACTTGCGACACGGCGGCTGGCAGGTACTGCGGCGGCACCTGGACGGGCATCATCGACAGGCTGGACTACATTCAGGGTATGGGTTTCGACGCGGTCTGGATTTCCCCCGTCACCAAGAACATTGAGGGAGACACTGCTTACGGAGAGGCTTACCATGGCTACTGGCAACAGGATCTTTATGACGTGAACTCGCACTATGGCTCCAAGGACGATTTGAAGGCGCTTTCCCAGGCTTTGCACGCCCGTGGCATGGTTAGTTGTTGTCGATGTTGGTCTGTTTGGTTCATTCGATCGATGCTGACGATTGATGTAGTACTTGATGGTCGATATTGTTGTCAATCACAACGGTTGGAACGGTCCTCCTGACTCGGTCGACTACTCCAAGTTCAATCCCTTCAACAGGAAAGAAGATTACAACACGCCATACTGCGAGATTGACTACAATGATTTAGGTGATACTGTGAGTAGTGCATGAAGTCCTCACGAATCTATTTCTACAGAGGCTAACAGTTTCGTAGGCACAACTAACCGAATGCTGGGTTGGCGGCTCTCAAGTTCCTCTTCCTGACCTCAAGACATCCTCTCAGAGAGTCCGTGACGGGTACGCAACGTGGATCCAAAGTCTCACGTCAAACTACTCCATCGATGGCTTGAGATTGGATACTGTCTTGCAGGTCGAGAAGGGCTTTTGGAGCAGCTTCCGCGCAGCCGTGAACGACATGTACATGGTCGGAGAGATCTTCCAGCAAGGCGCAGACCTCGTCTGTGACTACCAGAATTATATCTCCGGCGTGTTCAACTACCCCGTTTACTTCCCACTAATCAATGCTTTCAAGAGCACCAGCGGCAGCATGTCCAACCTCGCTCAGAAGATTGGCGAGACCAGGAGCGCTTGCAATGATATCTCCCTGCTTGGGTCCTTTAGCGAGAACCACGACAATCCTCGCTTCCCCTCTCAGAACCATGACATCGCTCAAGCAAGCAACGTCATCACCTACACTATGGTTGCCGACGGCATTCCCATCTTGTACCAGGGCCAGGAGCAACACTACGATTCCCGCGGCGGTTCCAACGATCCGTACAATCGCGAAGCATTGTGGTTCTCCGGGTACAACACCGAAGCAGAGCTGTACAAGCTCGTCACCAACCTCAACAAAGCCCGCAAGAACGCCATCCGCAACGACCCGTCCTTCGTCACCACACCGGCGAACGTCGTCTACACCGACACCACGACCATCGCTGTGAAGAAGGGCAAGCTGCTCACCGTCCTTTCCAACAAAGGCGCCTCCGGCGACAGCTACACCCAGGCCATCCGCTCATACTATCAGTCCGGCTCCAGTGTCACTGAGCTGCTGTCTTGCACGAAGTTTACTTCGGACGAGAACAGCAATATCAATGTGCCTATGAGCGGCGGCATGCCCCGTGTCTTCTATCCGACTGCAGACATTGGCGTCCTTTGCGGTGGCGCTACCTCAGGTTCGACTGGCAGCTCGAGCGATGCGCCCAGCGAAGATTCGAGCGATTCGCCCTCTGAGGGTTCAAGTGATACACCCGTCGAGGGCTCAAGCGATACGCCCTCCGACGGCGCCAGCGACTCACCTTCCGAAGGATCCAGCGACACTCCTTCAGAAGGTTCAAGCGACTCACCTTCTGAAGATTCAAGTGATTCGCCCTCCGAGGATTCAAGCGATTCACCCTCAGGAGGCTCCAGCGACACTCCTACCGAGGGCTCCAGCGACACCCCCGTCCTCGAAGCCCCAGAACCCAGCTCCAACTCGACCGAAACCGTCTCCTCCGGCGCCGTCAGCGTTGGTGCCGACGGCAGTGTCTCAGCAGGACCCGTCAGCGTCTCATCCGATGGCTCTGTCTCCGCAGGAGCAGTCAGCGTCTCAGCCGACGGCACCGTCTCCTTCGGCCGCCGAAACCGACCAAACCGCTTCGCCAGACCCAACCGCCCCAACCGAGCTTTCAGAAACCGTGCCGCCCGACCTTCCCGAGCCCGTCGTTCGAAGCCTGCCCGTTGGGTAGCATGAGCGATCGGGTGCTTGATGAGATGATTATTCATCTTGGGGATAGGAAACGGCTTACAGTATACGTTTTAATGAAAGGGACAATAACAGAGCATTGGGCGGTTGCATTGGGTCATGGTTAAAGGCGTTAGTTTGGGTTTGGATTGGAGTTTGGGTTTTCTACATCATTATCATCACGACTTTTACGACATTAGATATCCTGCCGAGACGGGATGTTTCGGCACAACTTTGGGGGGATTGGGCATGAGAATTGGGGGATACGGCGTTTTTGGGAGGAATGACCGGTGGTCTTTGGTCTTTCTTCTGACTCTCGCTTTTGGGAGGAATGGTGTAAATAGCAGACAATGAGATGCTTGTTGATGGACGCACTAAATGTTTCCCTTCTCAATGATGCTTATTGAATGTGGCGAGTTCATGAAGTTCGTGAAACGGAATGCTGTAGTTCCGAATAAGCGCAAGAAGCTGCGGCCTTTACACGTTACATATCTGAAAAGGCTCGGAAATTATTTCGCTGCTTGCATAAAGATCGATGAACAACTGTGATATCAAAATTTGTAGCATGGACGTCACGTGTTTCGAGAACGTGGAGAGCACGTGTGAGCTCCAATCGCTCCTTCCTCTCGTTTGTGAATTGACATGTGCCTTCCACGAGCGGGATCTTGCCTCACTCAACCTCAACCTCACTGAACGACCGCAGACATGACCTTTCTCTCACATCACAGAACCTTTCCAAGCTTCTCTACCACCACTCACTCCAACTCCACGCAAAGCTTCATAGTCAGCGCTCAACAACAGCACTTTCGCTCAGCAAATCTTACGAAATGACCAAACACGTAAGTCCAGCTTGACACTCCATCGCAGAAACCACACCCTCACTGACTCTCCCCCGCTCCAACAGAACCCCCAACCTCTCCGCGAGCGCTTCCCAACCCTCGACCGCTCCGTGCCAGAATGGCTCTATAACGCCCTTGTCGCCATCCTCAGCGAATTCCTCGGCACGACCTTCTTCCTCTTCTTCGCCCTCGCAGGCTGCCAAGTCGCCTACACGCACCTCTCTCTCTCCACCGTTATCCTGCCCGGTTCTCCGGCCAGATCCACCATGACAGTTTCGAGCGCCAGCTTGCTGTACGCGGCGCTGAGCGTGGGCTTCTCGATGATGGTGAATGCGTGGATCTTCTTCCGGATCTCGAGCGGGTTGTTCAATCCGGCTATCACGCTTGGGATGGTGGTTGAGGGAAGTTTGGGGTGGAAGAAAGGAGTGTCTATCGCTGGTGCACAGTTTGCGGGCGGGATGGCTGCTGCTGGGTTGGTGAGTGGGCTGTTTCCTGGCCAGCTTAAGGCGGAAACATCGCTGGGCAGTGGGACGTCGATCGTGCGTGGCTTGTGTGAGTATTGCAGAGAGATTGAAAGGGGTGTGGATTTTGCTGACTCTGCATCTAGTCATCGAGTTGCTGCTCACGGCGGCGTTTGTCTTCTCGGTGTTCATGCTGGCTACAGAGAAGCACAAGGTACTTTATACACCACCTACCCATGAAGTAACAACCTGCAGATGAAGCCCCATACTGATCACTCATACAGAACACCGCACCTGTCGCCATTGGTCTCGCCCTCTTCATCGCACAGCTAGTTGGCAGTCCCTTCACCGGAGCATCGCTGAACCCGGCACGCTCGTTCGGCGCTGCTGTCGCTGCCCATCACTTTCCAGGCTATCACTGGATCTACTGGCTCGGACCTTTCCTCGGCAGTCTGCTCGCCGTTGGCTTCTACAAAATTGTCAGAGTTCTCGAAGTCGAAACAGCTCAGGTCGTGCAAGGAGGGAACTCCCTAGGCCGTGATCGAGGTATGAGCAATGTCAGTAACACTCAAGCCGACGCAGCGCCTACGGAAGTGCGTGTCCTCGATCCTGTCGCTAAGAGTGACCTGGAGAAAGGTCTCAAGGCACCTGGCGAGGGAAGTCCCGTGACAGGTCCGGCGGAGCATGCGCAAAGGTAAAATGGTTCTGGGAAGTGGATGTAAACCGAGGAATCAGTCAGAGCGGCACAAAGAGAGGGAATAGTGTCAAGATTTGGCAGCAGTTGATAGGATGTATGCTACGCAGCACATTCTCTGGCATCTGGACTCGACGTGCTTCCACGAAAAGAAGCCCATCGTATGTTAACAGGAGACACTATGGCGAACGAGGCCCGAAGCACTCAAATTAAGGCGATTCTGCAGTATATTCCGCGACAGTCCAATGCAAAATAAGTTTTCCAGGAAGCTTGTACGTTCGAGATGTCCAGCAGATTAATCTGTTCCAGAAATCGCCTTGAGGAAGCGTATCTCAAACCTTTCAGACAACACACTCCACGTGTTGTTAGGTTTGCAGTCGTTCAGCTGGCACGTGACTGACAATCTTCATTCTCTGCGAATAATTTGCGATGTGAAACGACGGACAAATTAAGCAATTGAGTTCTATTTCAGTGGCATGCAAGGTAAGCTCGTAAGGCAGACCAACCCAACCAACCACTGACCGTATTCACCGTACAAATAAGGCGTTGAAAAAGTGGATGGCGGCCCGGCTGGTTGGCGTGTCTTTAACCCCGAAGCCTAGGGTTTGCCTGCGAGGCTGTTGTTGGCCTCGCCACCGGCAGCCGCGGAAGAGAAGGCCTCGAGAGTTCGTTCTGCTGCAGACCGTTGGCGTTGCGGAGGGCCTCGAGGCCGTCTCTGGCGGTGATCCGAGCGAGGCAAGACGAGACAAACAGCGTGAAACCGCTGCTGTGCAGACGCAGAGTGACGAGTTGGCGGTATACGATGACGAGCGCGAGTCTTGCAGGAGCAAAATAGCGTGCATGTTTTGCTTGCAGTTCGCGCATCACATGACGAGTGTTGACGCATTGCAGTGGAGAGGGAGGCTGGAATGCTTTTCTCGCAGGGCGGATCTCCTCTCTCCACGCTCTCCACACATTTGCAACAGGAACGCGTACTTTTGCTGCAGAAGCGGCGGCGCCAAGGATGGGAGTCTCCTGATTTATTGGATTGCACTGCCTCGTACGCGCGCCATCCATCTCCGCTCGTATTCAAGCCCGAAAGTGCAACGACGCCTGTTCATCTCCTTGTTGTTGTGTGAGAGCTTGACTGCCTGACAGACACCTTTCCATTATCACTGTCGTTCTCTTCTTTTCCGTCTCATCATATTGTGCCCATACCATAACCCTATTATCTTTATTTCTCTGCTATTCTCGTCGGCCGCCGTGCCCAGCGATCGCCTTCACTGCCGCCGCGCCGATCGTAGCCAAAGACGATTGCGCAGCTGCTCACCCAGACCAAGGGACCCTGTTCCACGCCAGCACCCAAACCTGAACTTGCAGCCAGCCCAGCCGCTCGCTCCTGCTCCCAGTTGTCCCGGCCTACGACACCTCCACTACCACCCGCCACCACCCAGACACACAACCCATCATCATCGACTCTCTGACCCGCGTCGCTCGCTGCACACACATACCACTCGACCCCCTCTCTGCCACCGAGAGGCACTGCTTCACTTGACCACCACCACATCCACCTGCCGCCGCCTACCGAGCAGATATACCAACACCACCCTCCTCTATCCTCACCACCAGTGACGCCCGCTGTCTCACCCGCGGTCGCATTGCTTGATCACGCCCACCACTCACTCGCTCGGCTCCCACGCCGCCGTCCACCACCGACAGTGCGTCCGTCGCCTGTCGCGATCTCCTTTGCTGCTTCTATAGCATCCCCACCGTTGCCGACGACTCGGCCACACACAACATGCGGTTCGCTTTTACAACATTAATATCGGCGCTCCTCGCCCTCGCCTCCTTCGCATCAGCAGAGCGCAAACTCCTGTCGCAGTCTCTCGCTCAGTGTCAGGAGAACAGCAGCTTCAGCGCCAACTTGTTCGATGTCTTGTTCACGCCCGACGATGGCAAGCTCCGCTTCAACATCACTGGCGTCAGCACTGTTGAGGGTAACATCACCATCGACGCAAAGGTCTACGCATACGGTTTCCTGGCATATGAGAACAGCCTTGACCCCTGCGAGACTGATCTGCTCGGCCTGTGTCCTATGCAGGAAGCACCTATCGATCTCCGAAGCAACTTTGACGTGCCCAAGGAGGCTCTGAAGGAAGTACCAGGTGCGTCATGAGGAGTATACTGCGGGTCATATGAACAACGCTAACAATTCCACAGGTATCACATACACTGTTCCCGATCTCGATGCAAAGATTCAGATCTTCTTCAAGCGCAAGGAGACTGGCGAGTCCGTCGCTTGCGTGGAAGCAGAGTTGTCAAACGGCAAAACTGTCAACCAAAAGGGCGTCGCATGGACTGTCGCCGTCATCTCTGGTCTGGCGCTCGTCGCATCAGCCGTAACATCTGGCCTCGGACACTCCAACACCGCTGCACACGTCGCTGCCAACGCTATGGCTCTTTTCGGTTACTTCCAGGGCCAGGCTTTCATCGGAATGACTTCTGTATCTCTCCCTCCGATCGTGTCTGCATGGACCCAAAACTTCCAATGGAGCATGGGTATCATCCGCATTGGATTTATTCAGGATATTGCCACTTGGTACCAGCGCGCCACTGGTGGCACTCCTTCGACCGTTCTCTCTAGCCGTGGAACACAGTCCGTCCAGGTTCAGAAGCGTGCTCTTGATGGCGCGTCGGCTGCCATGGCTTACGCTGTCGAGAGTTTCCGTAAGAGGTCCCTCATGCCCCGTACAAACGCTGCAGGCTCCAACTACGTGGACTCCTCGAACACTATTGTTGTCAAGGGTATTGACCGCGTTGGCTACCGTGCTGGAATCGAAGAGACTAACATCTTCATGACTGGCTACATCTTCTTCTTGGTCTTCGTCTTCTTTGTTGTTCTCGGTGTGCTCATCTTCAAGGGAATTTGCGAGGCCCTCACCAAGGCCGGCCGCATGAAGGGTGACAAGTTCAAGGACTTCCGCAACGGCTGGAACACCGTCTTGAAGGGTATCATGTTCCGCGTTATCTTGATTGGCTACCCACAGATGGTCGTGCTCTGCTTCTGGCAATTCACCCAGCGCGACTCAGCCGCAATCGTCGCTCTCGCCGTTTTCACTGTCTTCACTATGATCGGCATTTTGGCATGGGCATCCGCAAAGGTCGTTCGCCTCGCACGCAGGAGTATCTCCATGCACAAGAGCCCTGCCTACATCCTTTACTCCGACCCGGTTTCCCTCAACAAGTGGGGCTTCCTTTACGTGCAGTTCAAGGCTACTGCTTACTTCTTCATCATCCCGGTCCTCGTCTACTTCCTCGTCAAGGGAATGTTTGTCGGTCTCGGCCAGGAAGCAGGCGTCGTTCAGGCCATCGGACTCCTCATCATCGAAGCTCTGTTCTTGATTGGCGTGTGCGTCATGCGCCCTTACATGGACAAGAAGATGAACGCTTTCAACATCTCCATTGCTGTGATCAACTTTTTGAACACAATTTTCCTGCTAATCTTCACCGAGGTCTTCAACCAACCCGTAAGTTTTCATCACACGTGTGTATTAATAGCAAGCATGAACTAACATACATTCCCAGGGCCTTGTCACTGGAGTTATGGGTGTCATCTTCTTCGTCTACAATGCCGTTTTCTCTTTGGTTCTCATCATCATCGTCTTGGTCGCGTCGATTATCTCAGTCTGCGCAAAGAACCCCGACACTCGTTACCAGCCCATGCGCGACGACCGTGGCAGCTTCATCAAGTCGCAGTCACAGCTCAACACCGAGCTTGACGCGCTGGGCGCTACCGCTCGTGGAGAGGGCAAGGGCGGCGTCCGTATCGAGGACGATGATGACTCCTGGTCGGGCGGCAGCAACGACCGTATCCCTCAACAACAGCAACAAACCGCCTATGCTCCAGCGTACTCGCAACGAGGCTCATACATGGACGCGCCCAGATCGCCGCTCCACTCATCTGCCGCTGGTAATAACGCCGACGGACGTCATGCGCCACCTACATTTGCTGGCCAGCAACCCTCCAGCCCTTACGACCAGTCTTTTCGTAAACAAGGAGCCAGCCCCAGTCCTTGGCAGCGCGGTGCCGGCTACGACTAGAGAGCTCCGCGAGATTTCGCCAACGGACGAACGTGTCGGTCAATTGCCGCCCGCACCGCCACCATACAGCAGTGTTCCGTCGAGTTTGCAAGTTGGACATCCAACTGCGCTCCGCCCCGGAAGACCTGAGGTGAAGCAGGTCAGCAACGACGAGCTCGATCGCGTAGTGTCCATGTACTATGACCGCAGGCCATCAGACCCAGTGGCTGACAAAAACTGGCTGTGAGCTCGAGAAGCTCTATTACACAGAAAGAGAAAGAACCCATACAGTACCCACAGCGGGATCGCGAAGAAAGCGTTGTACATACCAAAAACACACCACAGAAAGACTTGACGGACTACTTTTAGTCTGCACTGGTCGGTCTCTTTCGTTTGCTTTGTCTACTTTACCAAGAGGCATGTGATCCTGAGATCGGATCGCTGCGGTTTTCTCTTTGCCTCTTTCTCTTTATCTTACGACTGGAAAGGACCGGAATGGAATTGGGAGGAAATGGATATTTCTCCCCTGGCGTTGTTGGGGAAGCTGAGAACGGGTTGAGACCCTCTCGCTTGTTTTGTTCTGTTTTTTACTCTGCTTCTTCAATTCTTGTTTTTTGCTTTGTTTTTTTTGTTTTTTTAAGCCTTTCACACTGTCAAGAGATGGAGGAACCGGGGATTGGGGGATAATAGCTATTATTTTGTTGTCAATGTAATGCTTTACCCTGATATGATGCTGTTTGTGGTCTCTTTCGTGGTTGTGAGTTTGGATCATGTGATTATGTGATGATGGGTGAGGCGGGTGGTGGTGGTGGTGGTGGTGGTAATCCTTGGTTGAAAACGGGTAGGTACGCCTGAATGACAAGTCTAATCACTCGAAGTAATTTCGATATGCTGCACATTAGTTGTGTTCGTATTTGCTGCTTATGGATGGGGTCCTGCGTGTATCTCGTTCACCCATCAGACGTTCTTCATGACCCGATTCTTGAAGACGATCCATGACGTCGACCTGATCGAGCTTTGGCTTGAACTCTGGAGGGCGAAAGCCCACTACAGCACTACCACTGCGGTACTTCCATCTGCTTCATCTACTCCTACACCACACCATTGGATTCTTCAATTGAACCATCCAACACACACACAATCATGTCTGCCCCACGCATTGCTCTCCGTACCAGCCGCATGGCTGTGCGCAGCTTCCGCCAGTTCACCACCTCCGCCGCTCGCTTCAATGACACCAACCACCGCGCCAACGACACGGCCGAGGAATACCGCAAGATTCAACAGGAGAAGCCGCTGAACCCTCACCTCACAAACACAAACTCGACGATTGCCAACGAGATGCCCAGCATCGGCAAGGACAGCGCCCCGCCAGAGCTGCTCACCAGGGCCGACCCCAACTTCACTCCCAAGGACTCTGTGCCCGAGAACACCGAGCGCATGACTGGCGGCACCCAGAAGGGCGCCCCGGAGAGCGGCGTCAACGCCGAGCTCGATGTAGGTGAAATCGAGGGCGGAACCTTCAAGGTCGAGCCCATCCGCCGCACCGGCGAGGACGCGGCCACCATGCGCGCTCGCCTTACTTGTATGTCGCTGCCACACGCACCAGTATCTGAGCGCTGACTGATTCGATTAAACAGACCAATGCCGAAAGCGCGGGACGCTAGAAAGCGACCTGCTCCTGTCCACCTTCGCCGACGCCCACCTCGGCTCCATGTCGCCCGCCCAACTGCAGCAATTCGACTCTTTCCTCGACGAGAACGACTGGGATATCTACTACTGGGCCACGCAAGAGCCCACGCCGACCTCCGTCGCGTACGCCGAAGGCGCAGGCCCCGATCTCGCTGCGCCCGAAGCCCAAGGCACCGCGCCCGCGGACGCGGGAACTCCTCACGGCGTCGCCGACACTTCTGCTGGCAAGGAGTCGTTCGACGAGGTCTTCAGGCAGGACCGCGCGTACTCGGGCGAGTGGGCGCAGACGGCGGGCCGCTTCAAGCCGGCGTACAGGCCTGTGCCGCAGCGATGGAAGAACAGCGAGATCCTGGCGCGTCTGAGGTCGCATGTCAAGTCGCGTAGTGCGGGTGGTGTGCTGGAGGGCGAGGGCGTGGAGGTGAAGGCGGACGATGCTAATGCTGGAAAGGGAATGGGTTTCATGCCGGAGTTGAGGAATTACGACCGTGCTTGAGGCGTCGGGTGATTGATAGTTGTGGGGCTTGTAAGTCTATTTGACGTGTCTGTATATATTGAGAGTTTCTTGGTTTTCGATTAATTGGACAAGATGTAGGGTCTTTATCCATTCAATTACATTTCACCGATATCGTGTAAATTTTGCTCTCAAGGAATTGCATATGACGTGCTCAAATTGGTCCTGTCAACATTACGGACAGCGTGAACAAGAGACACGCATGGGAACCACTGACATAATGCTAAAATGCTTATGTTCCCGTACGGAATCTTAGGTTCTTTCCATAATCGCAAGTCTCGAATCATCAGGAGCAAACCCCAGCAAACAACGACATCAAAGCACCTCCTCACCTCCTCAACTCCTCAGAAAAATGTTCTACCAGGGACATCTCTCGCCACCCTCACGATCTCTTCTCATCCCCCATCCCCGTCGGCCACCAAATAGAAAGCACCCACCTCCTCATCCTCTCCCTCAACCCCGGAAACTCCTTCTGTTTCCTCAACGCCTTCTCCGTCTCCCCCCACTCCACAGCCTCCAACTCCGCCCTCTCCCGCGCACTCATCCTCACCACCCTCCCCGCCTCCGCCGCCGCAACAAACCGCTCCATAGCTTCCAGCTCCGTCCGCACAACATGTCCCTCGCCCCCAGAGCAATAGCACCACTCCGCTTTCTCCGGCGCGTGCGCGTACGCCGTCAGCGGCTCGCCGTCCACCCAGCGGAAACTCGCGGCTGAACGTTGAGTTCGTAGCTCGTGGGGGTTGCATTTGCAGCGGTAGCGCGTGTAGCGCTGGATTTGCGTGCGGCGGTCCCAGTGGAGGGAGAGGTCGGTGTGGACGCAGATGCTGGGTGGGGTGGAAGGCCTTTTGATGGGCGTGGTGGTGATGCTCGACTTGCGGGAGGGGTTGTACGTTTTGCCTCCTCGGCGGGGCCAGGTGTAGGGTCTGCCGATGGAGCTTGCGTGGCTTTGCGTGGCGGGCCAGGTTGCTGGCTGGGGTGGGTTGGTGGGTTGTTTTGCGGCGGTGAGATGGGGGGTGGATTTGAAGTGGCGTGGTGCTCTTGGTCTGGGGGCAGGAAGGGCGAGGGAGGTTGGTGGAGGCGGTTTGTTGAGCAGGACTTGAGTGCCGAGAGCTTTGGATCTCGTAGAGATTGGGAACGGTTGCTTAGTTGTCCTGGCGGTTGGAGGAGTGGTTGGTAGGTTTCCTTGTGTTCTTGGCCTTGAGGTGAGTGGAATGTTTGGTAGGTGGTTACGTGTTTCTGGTCTGTCTGCTGGGGGAGTGCTCGGCCTGCTGATGTGAGGTGTTGCTGGTGTACTGGTGTAAGGTGTTGGTGGATTGCTGCCGTATGGCGATCTCAGTCTGTTGATAGGCGTTCTTGGTATCCTGGTCGAAATCGTAGGGGTTTTGCTGTCAGGTCCTTGATCACATGGGATGCCGACGTCCGATGCACCGTCAGTCTCAACTGCGTCCGTATCGCGAGTCTCATCTTGGCCGTCGTGAGCACAGACAGCGACGAGCTCTAACAGTGGCGCTTCGAGATGAGCTTGTCTCTCGTTCGTATGCTCCTAGCTATCTTCCACAACAAGCTCGCCAGTTGACTGGTTCCGTACTGCCTGCTTGCCACGACCTCTCCAAGTTTGCTCATTTTCATCGCACATGAGAGAAAGATCCTCGTGAGAGCCGGACGAACCCATACTCGAACAGCCGCTTGCTCGTAGACTGGCAGACAAAAGTGAGTGGACGTGGTGGATTTTGCCGTAGAGCGAATCTTGCACGTGTGTCGTAAGTGCAAGACTGATCAGTGAGTAAGGACCCTCATGCCACTGCAAATGGCCGCGTGGAGCGTGTTGGTTAATGATAGATGGGCAAATGGAGAGCCGGCATGTGCGAGCACGGCGACAATGATGCTGGCTCTCGCGTGGGAGGACGTGAAGAGGAAGAAGGGTCTTCTTGAGAAAATGGTCTAGTCGATGCAGCTGCTCTTGCTGTTGCGTTTGCCTCGCGGTTTCCTGAAAGGCACACTGGCGTGTAGAAGCCACGGCGGACCGCGCAACATTGGCAGCTCAACTGTGTTGTGAAAACCTGTAGCATGATCGAGGTGGCATGCTAGTAGACAGGATCGTGGTTAGAACAAAGCGACATCGATCTCTCACCGAAACTGTAGTTGACGGGCATCCAAGCAAAGTTGGGGTAACCAGTTGCTTGCATGGGACAGCCGTTCTCTGATCTTGATGGTATTGCCTGGCACAATGATCGTGAGAGGGTATATATGGTATAACACTCTCAGCGCCCAGTTTCCATCTGGTGTCCGTAAGGCAATACGAGCTTGGATCGAAGAAACGAATACTGGCAGTATCGTGGCTCCAGCCAGGAGATTTAGCTTTTATCATTTTTCAAAGTGTACATTGTCAAGAATCCTAGATAAGGTGCTTCGACCTGAAGTACGCCCTGAGGTATACAATCTGCCACGCGCCCAGCGCCATGAGCATTCCCATGGTGCCAATAGCGAACCACTTGACACGCTCGTTCGTGCTCTCGTTGGTATCTCTCAGCCTGATCTCACGTCCTCTCAAGTAGTCCAACTCAGCAACAATCTCGGAAGCAACCTCGCTGACTCTCTTGAGCTCCGCCTCCACGGGCTTCAGCTTCTCGCCGGCCTGAATGGCATTCCAGTCCTTTGCGTCTGCGCCAATGTCGATGTCGAGCTCGACGTTGCGGTAGGGGTCGGCGATTGCGTGGCTTGCGGTCAGGATGTTCTCGAAGCAGACGTCGAAAGCGCTGTCCTCGTGGGCGTGGAAGGCGTGTCGTGACTCGCCGACAACGTCGCGAGGGCGGCCGTAGTCGTTTCCTACGGCGTCCTTGATCTAGAGGAATGATATGTCAGATTATTCTTGAGCACAATCACATCCTTTAGGGAAGCAGATAGCTCTCCTGTAGCTACATCTTCTTGTCCTCTCTTGTGCTATCCCCGTCTACAATCTTGCCGGTGTTCACTTACGTGCATGTTCAATGTCTGACCATCGCCCCTGCTTCCACTGACTGTCGCAGTCACAACGACCAGCTGGTCCTTTGCGACAAAGTTCCTAATGCATCGCTCTTTGCTCGCCGACTCGTGGCCAGGGTGGGCCTGGATGTCGAATTTGAGGGCTGCAACGAGGGGCAGGAGGAAGGCGAAAAGGAGCTCGAGTGCGAAGAGCATGTTGACGGCCGTCGCCAGGAGGCGGTGAAAATGTGTTTTGCAAAGGTGGTGCTGGCGGTATGCGACAGGAAGCTCACGATTGTTTAGGACACGCTGCTGTTGGTGGAGTAGTGGAAGGGGTCGTTGCGCTTTCGGAAGTCGTTCCGCGGCGTGCTGCATGTGCGATTCTTGTACACAGGACTGATTACCTTACCTATCGACACACACCTTGTTCGACCGGACAATATTTAATTGAATCTCGAATACTTCGTCTTTTGGAATAATAACCCTTGGTTTTCTGGGACAGTCACATAGTATTGCTGCCTAGTCAAGGCCGGCCCTGCTCAATGGTCAATGCCATACTCCTCTCATTGACATCCCTTCGGCCTCATCAATGGACCAAGAGAAGAGGCATCTGCTCAGAGGTAGCGCAAGCTCCATTGGCAACGTGACAGACTTAACTTCAGCTCATTCGTGTATAAAGCTTGTCAGATGCTCGAGGTAGCCTCACGCGGTCGAACTATCTATCACTCAGGCTACCTTAGCTACGAAGTATTATTACAAGCCACGTGACTTGTGCTGACTACTGCTTACTACTTATACGTTACTAGATTATGGGTTGTTGCGAAGAACTTGACACCAAGGTGAGCACCACGCCCGTATGTTAAAGCACAAGAAAATACTCGCAATCTTCATCGCAATCTTCATCAGACTCTCGTTTGGACTCGACTGCGTTTTTCGAGCCTGATTCAAGTGTACTCGAGTCAGCGTCTCATTTTCGCCTTCTGATACGGTGCTGTCGTGCGGCGTGGAAAGACTATATGAGACGGTAGGGACAAGATCAGCAAGGAGAACTCGAACCTACGCCCAATCTCTCGATTCACACAGTGCTTGGCTTTGCTTAGCTAGTATATTTCTGCTCGAGAGCACGTCGGATTAATGATGTCCGCGCATGTTGCAGCAATAATTGCTCGTTCTCGTGCATCGCAGGCGTACGGCGCTACGGTAAGATCATCAAGGTTCCACTTCCTTGTTGTGGCGCCGAAGAGCGGCATAGATATTGCGGCTCTCAAATGCGCCAACAAGGTGTCCGTCACTTGCTCGCACGAGAGCACGTGGCAGAACACACCGGTCCTTGTCAGCTGTGTCAGCATGGCCAGGCTGCAGTCCGCTCTGTTCTGAACATGTTGTTTGGGCGTCTATTCCCAGATCAAGCCCGCATACTGGATCCATTTTTCTCGTGTACGTTGCAGCCCTGATCCAAATACCAATACCATGCGGTTAGGGCGAGGCCTTCCGTGGGCAGTTGTGGTATATACATCTAGTCTAGACTCTTTCTGCACGTCATGCTATGTGGCGAATGAATACGTGTAGGCTTCGAAAACATTCACCAAAAGGTGTTCGACTGCGAAATGCAGTCGCATCAGTAGTTCATTCTCAGGCGCAGATTAATGTAGGGTCACTCGAACGAATGCGTCCATTGTATGAGCGTCTTTGATCCAAGGTTGACATGCTCGAGACATGCACGGCTGAGGTCAATGGTCTAGGCTTCAACTCCGAAGTGTAACGTGCCGAATCTCTGGGTGCCAAGGCCAAACACGGCAGCCGCCTCGCAACTCTATACAATGCCGCGAGGGACTGGCCCTTGAGCCTTCGCCTGCTTGGAGACGCCACTCACAAAGCCAGAATCAGCCATATATGTTCCACTGCCTCCCAAATTCTGACCTAGAACATGTCATCAAGCACTCGCCATGGCCCGCCCTGCTGTCTGGGCATCATCAAGACACGTGGGACCCCATGAGGCGCACTTGGCCCACGGCTTGTCCAGCTTTTGTGCAGCGTGCATGACCCAGTATTGTTCGCTGCGACAGGGCATACCTTGGAGAAGAGCCAGGCATCACATCTTGTGCCTTGCAGTCGATGCCCAGGAATAGCACGCCGTGCTGTGGCTTGAGTCTGGCGTCGCTTGCATGTACCTCAGACTGCGCGCCATTCGCCTGCCCCGTGGGGACATAGTAATCCTGGAGCTCTGGAACTACGACTCGCTGCAGCTGAACATGGTAGCCGTTGGATCACTACGTTGTAAAGCGGGAACACTCTGGTTCGTGTTCTAGTACGAAGATGAGAGCTGCTGGCCTAGGCTCCGGGCTCTGTTCTCGCCTTTCCATGTAATGGCACATACAAAAGGTATATCAACCTGGTAGAGTGCCTTCCTTTTTTGATCTATCACTCCAACATCCAACTCTCTCATCTCAACTAGCTGAGCAAACAATTGCCAGCATCGAAGCCAGCCATGATTGTCTCCCTGATATCCCTGCTATTTCTTTTACCCTGCTTTATATATGCAGCAGTTGTTCCCTTTTCCCTTGATGGAAAGATAGAGGGGTAAGCCATTGCAGTCTCTACACTCATTTCCTGGTCTGTACTGACAAAAGTCTAGCGTAAGCGCAGACACGGCCGCCTACAACACTGGTGGTAAGGTCACGGTAGGAGGTCTACAGATCACCATTCCCAAGAACCTTCAGGTTCAGTTTCCTGCTGCCTGGGTGCCGTGGAAGGACTTCGTTTCTGGTGGATACGACGGTTCTGAGATTTCGGTAAGCTTGACTATGCATCTGTTCCATGTTCATTTGCTAACCAAACAACAGATCTTTGGCAACTACGTCGACGGCACTGCAATTGCTGGTCTCGTTCAGGTTTCACAGCTTCTCGCAGCCGGCAATGGAGGCATCATCAAGTCTTTGGGCTTCGATGGCAAGATCACACTCCAAAGTGGCCAGGTCGTACGCATCAACGATCCCAATGCTGTGTACTCCGCTGGCTACACTGCCAAACCCGCCTTCACAGCCGACGACCAGAATCCAAGCGTATCTGGTAAGTCTTTGTCGGCTCCGCAACACTGTACAAAGTGGCTAACAGATCTTCACAGCCTTCAGTGGATTCCCCATGTGTGTGCCTCGCTCGGCCAATGACCCTAAATGTCCATCGTCCCAACGACCCGCTGGACAGACCATCTTCCAAGCACCCGACCCTTTGATCATGGCTCCATTCTTGCCCGGCGATTATATCACCTTCTCTGGTATCAGTGATGGAGGCGAGATCATCGCCTACTCCATTGTCGCCGATAGCGTCCAGATTACGACTACAGGCGTTCCCACATACATTCGCGTGGAGGACGCTATCATTGGTACATTCGACACCCAGTCTGCTGCAGAGGTTGCCCCCGCAGACAGCAGATTCATTGGCTATCTCTCAGACTCTGCTTCTAAGGTCATCATCAGCCGCATTGATATTGACCCTTGTGGTGGTACCCCCACAGAGGTCGAGGTAGGCTCCGCTACACCAGTCGGCGTTCGCAACAAATGGACTTGGCGTGCGTCGTCCACAACTCTTACCAAGTACGCACGCGAGTACCGTGTCACTACTGTGGGCGGCACAAAGGCCACGAACGGAGGTCAGATCACCGCTGGCCAGTATGTTGCTCCTGTGACGGAGTGGATCTTCCCCGAGCCTGGTGTGCCCGGCCACCAACCCGGCAAGCTTGACTTCACGACCTTTGGACACCTTCGCGACGGCCTCGGACCCGATGCCAATGGCGATGTCTGGGGTCAACTCGACCCGTTTCCCGATTCGACAATTCCTAGTGCAAAGACTTGCACCGCAATCACCACTCCGACCTCATCTGCTCCAGCTTCTAGTGGCACAGCTGCCGCTGGCACCGGCACTGGCACCACGCCTGCTCTCTCTGGATTCGCTGCCAATGCTGGTCCGGATATCGTCACTCGCCCTGGTGTAGTCGTGAAGCTCGCTGGCAAAGCCGATAAGGCTTCAACTTTGCCAGCCAACGACCTCACATATAGCTGGTCTCAGATCGCTGGCCCGTCCGTCACCCTTACTGGTGCTGGATCTCCAACTGCCTCATTCACACCCCCGTCCTCACCGACCTCGACGGCAGTGGTCAAATATACCTTCGCTCTCACGGTCACATCTGCTTCCGAAGCTACCAACTCCACCGATAACGTCGATGTCTCTAGCGACCCCAACGGCCTAGACACCGTTGTGATTGACAGCTACACAGCCACGACCCAGGGCGGTGGCACAGTCGCAGTCACTGCGCACACCAACGTTGTGGACGGCACCGCTAAGCTCAGTGTGCAGCTTGTCACTGGCACAACCCCAGGCACCGCGGCTTTGATGACCGACAATGGAGGAGGCAAGTTCACGTACAATGTAAAGGGCGCCAAGAAACCTACAGGTGGCATCATTGTTACGAGCAACTTCAAGGGCAAGGCCTCGTCTACAACGACAACGACGAAGCGCAGGCGCTCGTTGAGGATTTAAGCATATCAAATTATTGGGCGTAGTGGTATTCAGCATTCAGCAGTCACTTCCACATGAAATTCGTATTAAACACATCTGATGGCATGAGCTTCATGACTGTTCCATCGCCGTTCTCACAAAACGTATCATTTAGCCGAACCCAGCAGCTTTTCCGCGTTGCCACGATACATGTCTTCTATCTCTCCTGCAGTGAACATCCCCTTCATCCCCTCATCCAACTTGCCACGCAAAAACTCCACACCCCCAGCCTTCGTGAAAGGAAAATCACTTCCATACATCAGCCTCTCATGGCTAATTCCAGCGCCTCGCAACAGCCCAATAATCTGTCCAGGGAACGGGAAGCCGGCCAAGTCGAACCAGAACTGTCTGTTCAGCGCTTCTTTTGCGTCTTCCTCGGGTGATGCCTCCCAGTCGCCAGGCACGAGCGTGCTGAAGCCTGTCCATCGAGAAAGAAGCGGCGGGCTGGCACCGGCGAGATGAGGCAAGATGATCTTGAGATCTGGGCAGCGCTTGATCGTGCCACTGAGGAACATGTTGCTCACCACTCTCGCTGTGTCGAAGAGGAACTCAAGCATCGGGTTGGGGAATTTGTTAGCCAAGGGGGTTGCTTTTGTCGGCTGCTCCTTGGAAGCGTTCGTCCTGTCAGAGACCTCTGGGGCACACGAGATACATGGCGTGGTTGGGTGGATGAACAGTGTTGCCTTGCGCTTGTTCAGCTCAACGAAGATAGGGTCGAAAATTGGATCACCGAGATAATGGCCATGTCCGTTCGTCAGCAGAACGTAGCCGTCGCAGCCCTCTTCTGCCGATTTTGCGATTTCCTCAAGGCAAAGGTCCACATCTGGAATTGGCAAACTTGCCCAGTAGCCGAAGCGTTCGGGCATGCGCTTCTTCAAATCTGCCGCGTACGAGTTGCAATCTCTAGTGACTGTGGCTGCAAGCTCGCTGTCGTTGTAGACGAGATGTGTGCCTGGCGTTGAGATAGAGAGAATCGCTTTTTGAATACCGTTCTTGTCCATCAGCTCGAGGTGAGCTTCCTCGCTCCACTCGGGGAGGTAGGGCATGCCGTCTGGATTCGCATGGCCGTGGTCGAGGCACGCTTGTCGGTAAGCAGGCGGAAGGAAGTGGACGTGTACATCGATCTTCGAGGGCATGTCGGAGGCCATCTTGTCGAGTGTCACTTTGTTTGGGCAATTCACTAGAAAGATTTACAGAAAGACGGTCATGGAAAAATAAACTACCTGTAATAATTGCACACTTTTTCGTTTTGACTTGCAGTGAGAGACTCGGACGACATTTACACTTCTTGTCCGAGTCTACGGTGAGCACTTGATCGGAGCAGAGGTGGGGTCCGATGAACACATGCCGGCCCGGACATGCATATAATGGAAATAATATGCAGACACCTATGCGCGAGGCCGCGCAAGGCTCTGACTGTGCAATCCTATGGGATCTCATAATCAGACTTGGCCTGTGAGAAGGGATTGATTGATTTTAATGTAAATTGAAGTATGCAATGAAAGATGAACGATATCGAGACGTGATATTTTACCTTCGGGGGATGCGCTGCAAGGTTCTCCGCAGTGGAGCAAGAGGAAGAGCAAGTCGGCATCACCAATGCCGAACCGAACCCAAAACAATAGAACACGCACAAACCCTCAAATAGTTTCTAGCACCTTGGCTTGAAGTATCAATCCTCCATGATAAGCCTGACGTAAGATGTATATGTCTGGTCCTAGTTCATATAAGCATTGGTAATTCAGCGGTTATCAGACTTGTGATGCTCAACGCATTCTCCAACACGAATTGCCGTGACCATGTCTTCTTTTCTACTGACTGACGTTCGAATCTTCGATGGGCAAGATAGCATCGACTCCGGCTCTGTGCTCGTTGAAGATGGCAAGATTACGCAAGTCTCCAGCAGTACAATCGCGTGGCAAGGCACGACGTTCTCCAAGCCTGGCCACACCGTCTTGCCAGGTCTGATTGACTGCCACGTCCACTGCGACTCTGGGAATCCCACAGCTTTGCCACAAAGTCTGCGGTTTGGCGTCACAACTGTCTGTGACATGCACAATGAATACCCCAACATTGAGAAGCTCCGCAAGCAGATTAAGGAAGAAGGTGACTGCGCAGATCTCAAGACGACAAGCTTCGCCGCCACCGTGGAAATGGGTTGGCCAATGCCTGTGATCGTTGCTCACAGTACGAATCCAAACGTAAAGGAAGAATTCGCCCTCTGGCCGAAGCTGGAGAAGCCCGAAGATGCGAAAGGCTATGTCGAGGACCGAGTGAAAGAAGGCGTGGACTACATCAAGCTCATGCATGAGAGCGGACTCCTCATGGGCCAGCAGTTCAATCTGCCGAGTATCGAGCTGCAGAAGGCGGTGATCGAGCAGGCCCACAAGAACAGCTTGATCACTGTCGCTCACGCCTTGTCAAGACAAGACACGATCGACATCCTAGACGCTGGTGTTGACGGGCTGACGCATCAGTTCTGCGATCAGCCTCCAACGCAGCAAGTGATAGATGCATACAAGCGGAACAACGCTCATCTCAATCCGACCTTAGCGGCTTTGGGCTCGTTGACGAAGGAGGGAAAAGAGACTCAGGAGAAGTTCGCTCATGACCCACGAGTCCAACATCTCCTTCCCGAAGAAGCAAGGCACCGCGTGTGTGCCTGTATGTCCATGTGCAAAGTCGAGGGCGCGACCGTTGAGTATGCGTATGAGACTGTCCGGCAGTTGAAGGCGGCTGGAGTTGACATTCTCATGTGAGTATCGATTGGAGATCTTGCACCACGATTGATCCACTGACTCTCTCATAGCGGGTCTGACTCTGCCGGACCAGCTGTAGGGACCGCGTGGGGCCTCAGCGTCCATCACGAACTCTATCTGTTCGTCAAGCACTGCGCCTTCTCACCGGCAGAAGCCTTACGAGCTGCGACCTACCTCAATGCAAGGCGCTTCAACTTCGCTGATCGCGGTGAGATCAAAGCGGGCCTGAGAGCTGACTTGGTGCTGATTGAGGGCAACCCGTTGGATGACATAGATGCCACGCTTAACTTGAGAGGGGTCTGGAAGGAGGGTGTGCTTTGTAGCACATATGCTGATGTAGTGTGAGATTTTGTCAACCAGTCGTCTTTCTTAATTATTCGTGGCCACTTGGATGAGATTATCTTGATGCATAGCATTTGAACCGATACTGATGATTGTACTCCGATGTGGGATTGGGGGCATGGGTCTTGTGCATTGAGTCGTAGCTGACACATGGAGACATTGGTGATGTCCTAGGCCCGATTAGGCGTTGAAGAGAGAGGAAAGAAGAACAGTGGTGATCATATACGAATATCGTGAACATCTTCAGTTTCATGCATGTGTTGGGTTAAGTGAAGTAAGGGTTCAACCCTAAATTTGTTTGTGCTTGGCGGCAACCTCGCGAACTTCTGCCCGCGAAGCTCAAGCACCTGTCGCGCGCAACGAAGCGACCCAGAACAGACAACCTCACCGCCCACGACCCCGCTCGCTCGACTCATTACACCTACTTCGAACCGCAGAACCTCTCGCTCCCGATATAAAAACCACCACAAAACCACAAAATGTCGCACCGTCAAGGAGGAGGCCGCAACAAGGTCCTCCTGCCTCCGATCAACTTCATCTTCAAACTCTTGCAGCAACACTCCACGGTGCAAATCTGGCTCTATGAGCAGCTGGGCATGCGTATCGAGGGAAAGATTCGCGGCTTCGATGAGTTCATGAACCTGGTCATCGACGATGCGGTGGAAGTCAAGCAGAGCACAAAGCACGACCCCAATCCACAGGACGGACCCAATGGCGGCAGGAGAGAACTCGGTATGTACAACTCTGAAAATTGTGCGAGCGGCATTGGAGGAATCGCAACTGACAATATATGCGTGAACAGGCCAAATCCTGCTGAAGGGAGACAACGTTGCGCTCATTCAGGCGCTGGAGTAGAGGAGGCATTCAGAAGCTGGATGACCATGATTTTACGGACGGCAGATCTGCTGCCAGTCTGTTACAAAAAAGACGCACTGTCGCCAACTCGCGATCGCGAAGAGCGGTCGGAGCAAGGCGCGATACATGCGCACCGAGCGAAAGCGCATGACAAGCGGATACAGAAGAATTAGGAAAATGGAAGACCAGCGGATGCGGATAGACCTACTGCAGATTGCTGGCACTGCGAGCGCTGGAGCTCCGGCGGATCTGGCACTTTCCTCAGGAAAATGTGAGTAGCCTCTCGCACGCCTACTACATATACCATGGTTCGTAGCGCTTATGACAAAAGATGAAGATTTTAAGTTCAAGACCGTACACTACCATCGCCGACCGCGACAGCGTAC
Source organism: Cladosporium velox (assembly GCA_024604135.1). NCBI lineage: Eukaryota > Fungi > Ascomycota > Dothideomycetes > Cladosporiales > Cladosporiaceae > Cladosporium > Cladosporium velox. The sequence continues at coordinate 10,955 of JANIIF010000020.1, read as the reverse complement.
ACTACCATCGCCGACCGCGACAGCGTCTACCTTCCAATCCCATTCGGCTGTGGGGATCTTGTGCTCTTGCCCGAGAATCTGCTCTGTCAGGCAGAGGCCGACTTGTGGTGACATTAGCTACTGGAGCATTCTTGCTTTGCGTCGAAGAGTGGACTTACCGAGGTATGGCTTTGCGCGTTTGCCTTGCGAGCAGAAACGTGTGAGGAAAGCGTCGTAGAATCCTGCGCCATGACCCAGACGATCCAGATGTGTATCAAAAGCCACGGCGGGTACAACGACCAAATCTAAGCCACCATCATTGCCCTCGCTCACGCCATCATTAGCATTTTCGCCCGCGAGCGTCAATCCCTTACCACCCATGGCATTCTCTCTGACTCCAACGCTGTCTGCACTCAAACTGGGAATCCCCCACGCATCCTTGCTCAGCCCATCGTACTCTGACTCTGAACTAAGACGAAGCAGGTCCATGACTTTCCTTGGCTTGCCAGCACCGATCTCGACGTTCTGAGTTGGTGTGTACAAAAATGGAACAAAGACCTGCTTCCCCGAGCGAAGGGCATCCCTGACTAGAAGATCCGTTTGCGCCTCAGCTGCAGGCATAGAGAGGTAGATGCTTAGTGATTTTGCTTGCTTGTATTGGTCCAAATTGAGGATGACTTTCTGTGCTTGTTCCGATTGCGTGGCGATCTCGTTCTCGCTGAGCGAGGAGAGGCGCGATTTGATCGCCTTGCGCAGGGCTTTCTTTGCTGCTTGCGCTTCTGTTGTCATGTTGCGATGTTGGCGCGAGATTGTGATAGTTTGTAGTTGACGAAATATGGATTGAGAATGGCTGTAGTTGAAGGAGCGCTGCATGGGTGTGGACAATGGGGAAATATTCTCAGACTTGCCAGTACGTACGTAGGTGATTGCAATACAAGTTTCATGTCGAGACTACGATCAAGATATCATGTGCGATGTGAGTCTGCGCTCGGTCTCCACTTGGACATGACACGGGCGAGCAGAGGCCAAGGATGAATGCCGCTTCCTCTCAAGATTCTGGGGTTGCGATGCGCTAGCGCCGTCTATTTGGAGAGGGCATTGCGACGCCAGCGTTTGTGCCGCCCTGCCACACCCAACGCTCGCATCGTCACACACAAACACCAACCCACCACACCCTACATCACTGCGCCTATCCGTCGTCGCAGTCGCAGCAAAACACCATGAAGTACTCTCTTGCCGGCCTCGCAGGCCTCGCCGCCTTTGCGACAGCACAAGGCACCTGGCCAAGCGATATAGTGGGCACGTGGAGCACCAAGTCCAACAAGACTCTCACCGGCCCGGTATGACATGACCAACGCGCTCTTTCTGCCTTCTTATACTGACAAGCTCTCACTAGGGCTTCTACGACCCTCTAAACGACGATTTCATTGAGCCTGAGCGCACCGGCATCTCCTACTCTTTCACGCAGGATGGCTACTACGAGGAGGCCTACTACCGCGCCATCTCCAACCCACAGGACCCCTCATGTCCCAGTGGAATCATGCAGTGGCAGCACGGGAAGTGGGTGAAGAACGCGGACGGAACTTTGAAGTTGACACCTCTCGCGGTCGATGGCAGACAATTGCTGAGCGAGCCCTGCAACGGCAAGACCGCCGTGTACACACGCTACAACCAGTCCGAGGAGTTCGAGGTAAGTTGTGTTGAACTCCACATGATGCGCGGGAAAACACACATACTGACGGTACGCACGCTTGCAGAGATACGAGCAAATCATCGACCCCTACCACAACATCCCACGTCTGAATCTCTACAAATTCGACGGCTCTCCCATGAACCCGATGTACCTCGCCTACCGCCCGCCCCAGATGTTGCCAACGACCACCCTCAACCCTCTTCCAACTGCTACCGCAACGGCTACCGGCAAGAACTCCAAGCGTGGCCTCGACGCAGAAGTGCCCCTCGACTGGAAGCTCAAGCTTGAGCCTCAGAGCAAGCACATGGTTCAGCACATCAACGCCGACAGACTGTGGTGGTTCGGCCTTGGCTTGACAGGTGTCGGTGGACTGTTGTACATGGGCCCGAGGAGAATGGGCATTCACCTTTAAGAAGCTTTGGGATCATGATAACAATGGCGGGATTGTGAACATGTACAAACAGCATTTATCAGGCGTTTTTGGGGTCAATGCGGGAAGTTTAGTCAAACCAGAGACTATTTGCTAATATTGTTAAAACTGGGACTTTTTCATTTTCATTAGTTGGCTCTCCGACTACTCGTGGTTTCTGCATAACACTAAACAGTTCAGTAGGCTTAAATCAAACCTACTGGCCATGAAATCATGCAATTATGCCTTTAGTAGAGCAGAACTACCGCTCTCAAAAACATCACTCCTGTTCGCCACTTTCAGACGCACGCAGTCGTCCGTCCTTCGTGTCGAACCAACATCTGACACTCTCCGGTTCTTAGTGTCTTTCGCCACTCAAAGACGCACGTACCGCGCATATGAACACCAAAGTCAACAGCATCGCAATTAATGCTTTTGAGTAGTTGAGGAAGTCCTCCTTCGCTATACCTCGTCTGCCAAAACACAAACAACCTCTCACCACTTCACATTACGCGCGTGCGGCGGAAGTGTTTGCTGTTTGTTACTTCTGCCGCGCTTGCGCTCGCTGGCTTTGGTAGCTTTGTCCTGCAACTCACGAGCAGCTTGCAGGTCTGCCTGTGGATAAGCGCCTAGGGCCGGGCGGTTTGAGTGGGCCAAGGTGGGTTCCTTGGGCTTGATAGGCTTGATAGTAGAAGCATTCGTTGACACGGGACTGGTGACAGAGTCGTGGCGCTGCTTGCTCGCCCTGTTACTCTGCATGCCTGCGATGGCGTCGCCGGAGCACGTAGACAAGTCTACGACCTGGGCCCTCGTTGCAGCTGCCCGGCCTCGCTGCTGCTGCGCTTGCTTGAGTCCGACGAGTTTCCCGTAGAACTTGTCGTCGAACCCAACGCACTCGAGATACTCCCACCACAGCCTCAGGCCTTTCTCCTTGTCCGTGTCGCTGTTGTCCCACATCTCCATGAGGGCACTCTCTGTTAGCAGAGTGACTTTCAGTTGGGAGTCTTTCTTCCACTCTTTCAGCTTGAGAGCGTAGCTCTCCATAGCAAGAGAAACGCGCTTCTCGAGCGCGCACTCTGGATTGTTTGGCTTCGACACGCCGGTGGCGGGTGATGTAAGTGCGGAGTCGGTAGGAATTGGACCAGTGTAGGGGTCCGGCGGCCAAAAGTGAGCGATCAGCTGCTCCGTGATCCAAGCCGGACGGTGCGGGTCTGCGAGCTGCTTCGCCCAGTACTCAAGCACACGCGTAGGGACGTGCTGGCGGAGCTCAGAGTACGAAAGCTTGTCGCTGTAGCGCGGCTGGCTGTACTGGCCCATGTAGGTGTACCCTTCTCCTGGTTTCAGGCAGGCGAACACGGGCACGTTTTCGTAGTCTTCTACCTCCACATCGTCGCCTTGGGGCGTCAAGCTGTCGTTGAAGAAGGCTGTGAGCTTGGCGCCGTGATGGCCTGGAGAGGTCGGGGCGAAGGGCTCGTAATTGCCTTCCAGCAGCCAGTACGTACGTCCCTGCAAGAGTCGAGAAGGGGAATCGTTGCGTGAGTAGTAGAAACCAGGTGAGTACTGGCTTCCTCCGAAGTGGCCGAACAACTCTTCCCAGGTGAAGGTTTCGTTATTCGACGATGAGATGTCCAACGGAGTGAGCTGAGCGATTGTGTGCGGCAGCCACTTTGCTTCCTCGACGGATTGGGTCTGGTGAGCCTGCTCGTCGTCGAACTGCACGACACGGGCCTTTGGAGATTGTTGCTGACTCATTGCAGGGTTGCTGTGCTCCAGTACTGCTTCAGTGTAGGCAGTGTCTTCTGAAGTCTCGCTCCCATTGAACATCTGAGTGGCAGCCTGGCCAGCGTCGAGCTCGAATGCGCCGGTACTCTCATGATGCACCGTGTCAGGACTGGCAGTCAACTGCAGCATCTGCAGGCCTTCATTGATTCTCTGCTCGATGGACTCAACACGCTCGCGCAAGCGTCTGCCGTACACCTCCTGGCTCTCTGCCTCAGCTAGAAGCTTAGCAGCCATCAAGGAAGAGGCTTTACTCTCGTCGCCGAGCTTGGCAGTCACGAGGTGGGAGATCTTGGTTTGTTCTTTGTCGGCTGCGACGAAGCGGGCGTTCAGATCCTCGTAGTGCGTTTTGGAGGCACGTAGGCCGGAGGTGACAGTTTGGAAGTCACTGCGTAGGACAGCCTTGAGGTTGTTGAGTTCCAAAGCGTTTTTCGCGCTCTGCTCGTTGTTTGTGAGAGGTGCGCGCGTGGGAGATTGACCTTGATTGAGCATGTTGCGCGCGTACGTCTCGGTGTGGTGGTTGTTGGCCTGGACACGAGGGGGGACAGTGTAGTTTGTGAGCTCACTGCGAGGCTGTGATGAGCCTGGCGAGGGACGCACAGTACGCGGTGCCGAGCTCAGACTGGTGGTAGGTTCGGTTTGCTGGGAGGTTGCCTTCGCAGGTTTGGCTGGCGGCATAGCTGTAAGGTGCAGTGAGTGTAACATCGGGACCAAGTGGATGATGCAGGAAGAGTAAAGTTGGTGGAAAGACTTGAACGAGGGGAAGGTGATTGTGAAGTAAAGTGGTTGTTCAAGAAGAAGATGTCGAGAGAGCTATAGTGTCATACGGCAAGATAGTGGTGTCTTTTGACATATGACAGCTAGATCCGCTGATCATGGACCTGGCACGTGAATCATGTGCAACGGTTACGGTCACTGAAGTGAGGCTTTGATTGAACGAGGAGATACTGCCCGTGATACGTTGAGCATAATATTATTGTAATTTTCCTAAATCAGGGCAAGTTGAGTATTGCAATCTGATTGTTCATTCTTGCACAAAATTGTTCGGGACCAAAAGGACCTAAAACGAAGATGTAATAACAGCTTTAGCATCACTTGTTCAGTCTTCATTCACTCATTCAGCGGCGAGCTGCATCACAAGACGCGATTAGCGCGACCCAATCAACAATCTGCTCCTGAAACACGCCTCAAAGGCCTTCAGGCAGTCTTCTTCTTGAAGAAACGACTCGTGTCTCCCATCGGGAAACTGAATCCTAGCGCTTCCTGACACATGAGGTTGCCCACAGTGTAATACCCGAGCATCCCAGAAGCGAAAGCGAAAGCTCCACCCGCTTTGTTGACGGCGACAGCTGTGTCGACCAATCCATCTGCATTGAGGAAATAGCCTGCCGAGACCAAGGTGAAGGCGAGCTGGACTGTGAAAAAGATGCCAAAATACACCACGTTCAATGGTGCTGATCCGATGAGGAAGAAGAAATTGAACACGGACCACACTGTCATAACGATTAGCACGCGGATGACAACAGTGAGTTTGGCAGTAGAACATACTCAACACGAAGAATCCAAGCGCATTGTTGTACCCAACCGTGTCAGTACCGCCATAGGCCTCAGCTACCCCGAAGAAGGGAGTCACGATGATTCCGAAGCCCAGGTAGAACAGCCCAAATGCACTCAGAACCGTGTAGGCGTACGTGTTGCCCAGTACAATCTCCCACTGCGCGGAGATCACCATGCCGATACCTGCAACGCCGAAGAAGTTGCCTATGAAAGCGTTTGTGACCGACAAGTCTCGCCACCCCATGAGTGCGAAAGATAAAGTCGTAAGCGTGGTCGCAAAGGCTCCGATGGCAAGGGCTGTAGGGCTACCAAGTTGTGCCTTGATGGTGATGGGCACGGGTATGTATTGAACATTGAGAGTGCCATTGGTTGAGTTTGGTGCTGAGCTTGAGGCGCTTGCACTGTGGCCACTAGCCAATTTCTCATAGAAGTCTTGGTTTGTTGTGATGTTACGCAGGCCTTCCAGCTGCTCGACTCGGTTGGCGTCTGTCATGTTCAAAGATTCGGGAATGGACGTCTCCACTCTGAAAGAGTTGATGTTGGTTATTCGAAGATAGACGAGTCCCGTGTGGGTCTAAAGGATCAATAAGACGCGCGTGAGATGAACAGGGAGCAACGCAAAGACGCCTACATCGCTTTATAGACCACTGGAGATAACCTTCAAACTACCGCAAAGACGATATGTCGTGCCTACCGGCCCGCCATCTCAGTAACCTCGTTGGCCATGCGAGGCTCACATTGGACGCCGGGTTGGCGGTGGTCGCGATGTGTGACGATCGCAGCATTGGCAATCTGCGCGTGGAAGCACGCAATCCGCGGGATAGGATTCAAGAACGCAACCCGGCTGTATTGCGTTCGAGGACTGAGGCATCATCAAGGTGAATTCGTTGAGAAAGTCATGGGCGCAATCCAAATACTGGTAGTCTTTAGCTTTAATGTGACTTCTGGTGGTGTGTCTGTGTAAAGAGCGCAAACCAGAAGATGAATGGCGTGACGGTGTAGACTATGGCTCGCCGCTGCCTCGTGCTTTCCGTGAGGAAGGGTATAGATTGCTAAAACCTTGCGATATTACCGTGTCGGCAAATTTGAGCGCGTGTCCATGATAGAAGAAGTCCTCACTGAGCTCTTGTATAGTGCTCAAGGAGATGTTGTAATCTCAAAACAAACCTCGGGATCTGAAGGCAACCTCGGCTTGCATCCCCGCAGTGAGCATCTAAAGGTGTTTGTATAGCACAACCTGTTGATGGCCACCTGCACATCGTGTCTCACACACAAACAAACGCGCAACATATTTGCGCAGCATCAATCCCATTAGATCACATCACCAAGCCTGCAAGTGAGAATGTCCAAGCCAAACTTCGAGCTACCCGAGCCCTCGGGCAAGTATTGCGTTCTATCATACCCGGCACCTGGCGTCTTGCTTGTTCGCTTGAACAGACCGAAAGATCTCAACTGCATCAACCAGGATGGCCACGCTGAACTTGACAAAATCTGGTCATGGCTAGATGCCGAGCCTACTCTCAACGTGGGAATTATCACTGGCACTGGAAGGGCTTTCTGCGCTGGAGCCGATCTCAAAGGTAAGCCAATAGCTCAGTGTAGCAGGGAACCTGCGCAGCCTCAGAGCATTTGCTAATTGGCGACACAGAATGGAATACGATGAACTCTTCCAAGCAATCAAGACCCATGCCACCTTCAGGTTTCGGTGCTCTTTCGCGACGCAGTGGCCGCAAGCCTATCATCGCAGCAGTCAACGGTCTAGCTTACGGCGGTGGCACCGAGCTCATCGTCAATTGCGATCTTGTGATTGCAGCCAAGAAGGCCACCTTTGGCTTGCCTGAGGTCAAGCGCGGTGTGGTCGCAATCGCGGGTGCTCTGCCCAGAATCGTGCGCACGATTGGCAGGCCTCGGGCTATGGAGATGGCTCTGACGGGGAGAGTCGTTCCCGCACAGGAGGCTTACGAATGGGGACTGATCAACAAAGTCGTCGGCGACGGAGAGGGTGAAGTCGTGGCTGCTGCTGTCGATTATGCGAAGATGATCGCAGAAAACAGTCCCGATGCTGTGATTGTTAGCAGAGAGGGCATCAAGATGGGCTGGGAGGGCGTCGGTGCCGAAGAAGGAAGCAGGCTTTTGGTCGAGAACTGGTATCCGAGATTAGCGGCTGGTGAGAACATCAAGGAGGGCGTAAAGGCCTTTGTTGAGAAGAGAAAGCCGCAGTGGAAGGCGGCAAAATTGTGAGGGTAGTGTATTAACATTCAGATCGAAGTTCGTAAGTTCATGTTATATCGGGCATCGTAAAAGCTCAAGATAAGACGCTGTTATGCTATAATATCTCTTCCCCGAATTTTGTTTTACTATTTGTATAGGCTGTCGCTATACTTTACTTCTCGCTCTATATCTACTATCTTAATAATTTCTAATCTAGTATTATAAAACAAAATAATCACTTAGCTATAATTCTTTACCTATATATTTCGCCTAGGTACTTTATACTATACTAACTCGAATACGTACTAAGAATTTAATTCGTAATACTACTAATATCTCGCTTAAGGATAAATTAAATATAACTTAAGATACTACTCTATATAATCTTAGATCTCTTATATATATCTTATAAGAAGCTTAGTACTATTATCTCTAGTAGCTTATACTACTAAGTCGATTTTTAAGGCTAATTTAACTTTCGAGACTCTATTATTTTATTCTAATTCTATATCTCTCTTCTCTTATATTAATATACTCGAATCTATATTATATTATTTAAATAAATAAGAATATATTTATAACTACTTCTTTCTAAGCCTTTATTATCTAGAGTTAGAATTAATAGAAGCTTAAATAATATTAGATATTTTCTAAAAGTTAGCTTAGTAATATAGGCTAGTAGGAATAATAGTACTTTTATTTACTAGAAAGCTTCTAGCCTAGTAATTATTAATATATATAATATATCTATATATAACTAATATAATAGTAGTAAAAGCTAGCTAGTAGAGGAAGCTAGCTAGTTTTTAGCTTTTTTAAGGCGAAATACTAATTTTAAGGCTAATTCTATCTAAATCGCTTAATTCTAAGAAGCTAAGTTATAATTTAAGTTTTTCTCTCTTTGATTTATAGATTTTAGACTATCCTATTCTTAAATTATAGAGATATAGTAATTTTAAAATATTATTCTATTTTAAGAATTTATATAATAGCTAAAATTAGCTATATTTCTATAACTAGCTATTCTAATTAGATCTAATCTCTAATAGGCTAAATTTTAAATATCTATCTTAAATTTAGCTTATTAGACTTTATTTAATTAAAGTATAATTAGCTTAGTATACTAATATTAAGATTTAGGATCTTAATTTCTCTATAATTTACTTTAAGTATATTAGTTCTTAGAATTCTTAAGTAATATATATTTAAGAATAGGCCTAGATTCTACTTCTAAATAGACTTATTATTAAATATTATAGTTTTCCTTTAAGCTAATAAGCTCTAGTTAGAGCTAATTATAGAATAACTATTATATATCTAGTTAATATAAGTTAAACTAAATAATAACTAGCCTAATTAGGAAGTTATAGGATTTTTAAGATAGATAATATAAATACTAAATATATAAAATTAGATAACTTAGTAGTATTAAGCTTAAATTATCTAAAATTTAGAATTGTACTACTTTAGACTTTAAATACTAAATTTACTTATTAGGAATTATAAAAGAAGAGCTAATTAGAATACTATTCCGATAAAGGCTAAAAGATAGCTAGCTTTAGTACTAGCTAGCTTCTTCTACTACTATACTATTATATACTTAAGCTTCTCTAATATAGAGATAGAGAAAGTAATCTAATAAGAAAAGTACTTTCTAAGATTATATTTTACTAATAAGAGCTAATTAGCCTAATTATTAAAAGCTAAATTGAGACTTAGATACTTATAATATATAATTTTAAACTATAGACTATTTATATCTAGAATAGAGAGATATAGTAAGTTTAAAAAGTAATCTTATTTTTAGAATTTAGCTTTTCTATAAGCTACTATATTTCTATAACTCATCTTACTAATTTTATCTAGTCTTAAATATAATAGACCTTAACTATTTATTTTAAATTTAATCTACTTAACTTTTCCTAATTAGATATTATTAGTTAGCCTAATATAGAAGTAGTAAATCCTTAAATCTTATATTTTCTAGAATCTATTCTAAGTAGCTCTTAGAATTCTTAAATAAATTCTAGATTAGATCTAGATTTAACTTTTTTTTTAGATCTAACTATTATTAAGTTTTATAGCTCTTCTTAAAGCTAAGTACCTAATCTATAATATATAACTAGCTATTATAATTAAATTAAATAGTAATCTAGCTTATATAAGAATTAGAAAGATTTAATATTAGATAATTTATATTTACTATTAAGTCTTTATAACTAGATTATTAAGTAATATTAGTCTTAAGAATACATTATCTAGGTCCTAGAATTATACTAGCTTAAAATCTTATACTATTAGATATGAATTCTACTTCTTAAGAGATCTAGAAATAAGGCTAATATAATTAGAATATTATTTCTAAAAATACTAGAAAATAGCTAGCTTTCTTTACTAGTAAGCTAGCTATCTCTTCTACTATATTATATAATTTTTATTATAAGATTATAGTATAAAGCTTAGTACTTTAGGCTTAAGTATATTATATCTACTTTAAGTATTTAATTATATAATTCTTAAGATTAAGAAAGTTTATTAGAGCTTCTCTCTTAAAAGTACATTTATTTTAACTATCTAATTATTTTTTCAATAGAAAGTATTTAGTTTAATTGATTATAAGCTAACTTAAGCTTATTACTTTTCTTACTATTTTCTTAATAAACCTTAATAAAGAATAAAAATTAGAGATATTAAAATAGCTTATAACTTCCTATATAGACTAAGTAATTACTTAGTTTAAATTATATTAGCTAAATATATATTATAGATCTAGTACCTAGCTTTAGTTAGGACTAGTAGGCTTAAAGAGAAGCTACTATACTTGATAATAAGCTTATATAGAAATCTAATCTAAGCTTATTTTTAAATAAATTATACTTAAGGATTCTAAGAATTATTTAAAAAAATTCTAGAAAAATTAGAATTTTAAATCTTACTAATAGTATAATAAGTTAATTATATCTACTTAGATAAAGTCTAATAAACTATATTTAAGATTAATAATTAAAATTTAGTATCTTTAATACTAGATCTAATTAGAATAGTAAGGTAATAAGATATAGCTAGTTTTAAAAATAGTAGCTAAATTCTAGAAATAAAGTAGCTTTCGAAATTTATTATATCTCTATGGAATAACCTAAAAAAAATAATACTATATTAGCTATAGAATATAAAAAGTTAAATTAATATACTCTAATAGTTAGATCTTTAGGATTTTATTTTCGATTAATTTTAAATCTTAGCTAATTAAAAAATTTTTATAGTTTATAGACTTAGATCCTTAATTCTATAGCTTGATTTTGATTACTCTAAGTTAAGCTAGAGAAA